>UELW01000996.1:0-1200000 GCA_900490495.1 Danionella dracula
CTTTTTAAGTTGAACCTTTTTAAGTTGAATTTAATTTTATGAAAGTAAACATTTTAATTCTCTGTCGAGCCGATCGGTTTCATTTCTGTTCCACTGTCCCATTTTCCCAGCTCTCCGATTGGCCAACGTGTTCGACCCGTTGCAGCGCGCCATTTGCCCCCCGATTTTTGTTCCATTTTTCTTCTCGCAAACATGTAGTGTGTCATTGGCCCTCTCGCGGCGTTCCATTTTCCCAGCTCTCCGATTGGCCAACGTGTTCGACCCGTTGCAGCGCGCCGATTTTGTTCCATTTTTCTTCTCGCAACATGTAGTGTGTCATTGGCCCTCTCGCGGCGTTCCATTTTCCCAGCTCTCCGATTGGCCAACGTGTTCGACCCGTTGCAGCGCGCCGATTTTGTTCCATTTTTCTTCTCGCAAACATGTAGTGTGTCATTGGCCCCCTCGCGGCGTTCCATTTTCCCAGCTCTCCGATTGGCCAACGTGTTTGACCCGTTGCAGCGCGCCATTGTCCCCCGATTTTGTCCCATTTTTCTTCTCGCAAACATGTAGTGTGTCATTGGCCCTCTCGCGGCGTTCCATTTTTCCGGCGCGCCGATTGGCCGGTGGGCGGGAGCAACGGGAGCGCGCTCCGGCGAGCCGCGGGGAGCGGCCACAGCCGTCTGATACAGCGGAGAGAACGGTCGGGCTTGAGATTTTCGCTTTTCTACTCTCTTTTACGTGTTTTCCTTCATATCCACTCAAACAGTCGGTAAGTGAGCTTGCTATATTATATAATCTGTTGAAGTTAATTCGATTGTTGGTGTTTACCGTCGCGCAATGAGTTTAAAAAGATCGGTGACCGGCTTTTGACGAAAAAAGTTTTTATTTCAACACTTTAACAGCAACGACTCGACGTTGTGCTGTCAGTTCCAAGGTGATTGGATGGATGGAGAGATAGATCAGATTTAATTCAATGCAGGTGCCTTTTTTGTTTAAATGCTTTCATTCTTGAACAAAAATGCCCTTTTTTCTAATTTGTGATCCTGTCTGTGATATTGGTCATCCATAATTTTGTGATATTGTACATTACACAATTGTATAATTATCGAATTATTATAGAAGTGTAATAACTGTTCGATTAGTGTGCTCTTCGCAGTTTATCTTATGGCTTTTTGTGTCTCAGCAGAAATGGATTTCAGACCAGTTTTTCGCACTGAATCCTCTGGCTCAGGCCTACAGGAAAAATCCAACTCCTAGACGGTCATGGCCAGCAACAAGGGTGAAAGAGGAGGCTATGGATCGTGTGACTGCAGCAGGAGGTGATGCCTCCAATACCCAGCTTGTGCTGAGGGAGAGCATGTTGCAGTTTGGCCAGAATAGAGGCAAAAGTTTCAAGTGGATGCTGTCCAATGACATCGGCTATGCATCCATGGTGCTGGCTGCCCATCAACGGGAGCGTGGAGCCGAGACCACCTCCCAGTCACCAGTGATGGGGAACAAAGGACACCTTGTTAAGGTACACAATGCTAAAGAAGGGACAATGACAACCCAAAGCCAGTTAACAGTTTATTTTTAAATCCTATTTTAGTCAACTATTTTTAAGTGTCTTTCAATCAAGAATTCGAGAGAGAGAGAGAGAGAGAGAGAGATTTAATATATAATAATAATTTAATACAGAAAAAGTCATATTTACCATTCGTTAAAACTTTGATTTGCTTCTCAACATCTACATTACAGGTGAATAATTAACACATCGCATATAAATTACATTTCAACAGGTATGCTGCTCTTTTTCCAAATGTGCTGGCTTCCATCAGTGAGAGGAATGTCCGTGAGGGTCATGGGACACCATCTCAGGGAGACCAGATAGTGGTCGGTTTTGGAAACTGCGCCAGCATGTCCTTCAAGGCCTTGTATGATGACTCTAGTAAGGACAGGAGAAGGTAAGAGTCGACGAGGTATGATACTTATAGTCAGGGGGTTTGAGTCAAATTTGTTTTTATGATTCTGATTTTAGCTTCGTCAAGTGGGTGATGAAGCAGACCGCCAGACCCGGGACCAAGATGGAGCTTCTCCAGAAGTACCTTAAGAGGAGGGAAGAAGAAGGCACGCACGCACCTGTTTTGTATTTGTTTCATAGCGTGTCTGTGTATTTATTACTGTACTTGTTACTGAAGTTGTTATTCACACCGTCTATAGCATCGACGGCAGCTGTGCCCTGCAGCTCCGTTTCGATGGAACCGTCAGATGAGGATCTGGTCTTGGCAGCGGCCTCCGTAGATGTCACAGGTACAAATATTTTCTTGTTTTGTGCATTTATATACATGTATGCTTTTGTCTGTAAGAAAAGAGATTTTTGTTATGATGTATAACCTGTCTTGTCGTTATGTATTATCAGCCTTCTTATGGATGGTTTTGGATGCAGTAAGGTAGGAGGTGTACGACACCTTCAGAATGCGTCGGCTTAGCGCTCGTCTGTCACACTTAATCAAACTTAATCCCTCTCTTGCATAACTCTAACCTTAATCATTACTCTGTGGTCTTCATTACCCTGTGGGCTTTTCCATCCCTGCTACCCATTTACTCACTTGGCTAGCTTTAGCAATTCACTTGGTACCATTAATCACGCCTACTTTACTTTTGCCAGATATTTTTGTGTCTCATACATTATACATTCCTTGGGCTGCATGCACTAATTTGCAAATATCACTAGTGGTTTGTAGTAGGAGTAGTAGTAGTATTAATATGTGTCTGTATTAATAGAAAACGTAACCTTTTACATTGGTGATTTACACTGCCACACACACACACACACACACACACAGTTTGTTTTTTAAGGAGTTGTGTCTTGGAGTCTAATTTTCCTTTCTGTCAGGGTCTGCAGTTGGGCTTTCTCATCCTTGTACATCAAGAGGTGCTGGACTGACAGGTCAGCCACGGGCCACTGAAGACGTAAGTTTATCTTGATATCAACAAAATGTTGAAAAAGATTAATCGAAACCATCTCTGTCTAACAGCTTCCACCCTGCAAGCGGCAGAAGAAGACCCCGTCATCTGCTGAGAAGGAGCCACTCGAAGTAAACGGCACAGTCACGCTGTCGTTAAATTCAGTAGCTGGCCGAACAGTCCAGTGGCTGTAATCTTCATCTTGCAAACAGATCCCGGAAGGAAGCAAGGGGACTCCGGCACCGGCGACACGAGTAAGCCATTACACTGTAGATGTAAGCCATATATTTCAATGTTTGCTAAAATCTGTAGCAACACAGGCCGCAACCAACACCCTCTGTCTTCCGCTAACAGCTGCAGCTGACCAAAGGATGGAGGACCCGGTCTGCCGTACCAGCTGTGGAGAAGCAGCCATTGGCCACTGCAGAAGTAAGCAGCCCTGAAATAGGTCTTCATTTTTGCAGACTGACGAACAGCCCAGCTAACTCTCTCTGCCCTCCACAAACAGCTGCAGCCGTCCGGAGGACAGATGACCCAGATGACCCTGATGCCTGGTGTGCGCGAGCCTCTGGCCCCAGAAGATGTACGTAATCCTTTCGAATGCTCCCGTGTAAACGATATCGTTTGTAGATGAACGAAGACATCAACAATCTTTCTTTCGCCCAATCAGCTGCTTTTCCCCGAAGGATGGAAGAAGACTTTGCCAAAAGAGCAGCATCTGTGGGTCAGCAAGGCTTTGTTTGCCAAAGACAAGGCTGGGAGGCTGGTTCTGACGAAGAACCTGCGTCTCTGGTGGCTTCCGCCTGGGCCCCGTCCAATTTATTCCCAGCCTCCGTCATCTCCCGACGCATTCTTTAATGCCAGGCTTTTCCTGTGGGTTCCTTACCGCATGTGGGCTTACAGGCTGCTGTGCAGACAGCCCGGGTGTCAGCGTCTCGGCATACAGCTGACTGCCTGCGGCATGTACTGTCAGACGGGTCTTGGACACCAGCTGCACAGTCATAGAAATCTTATTTAATGGGATCTTGTTCTCAAGATAGAAGGAACATTCTATAAAAGTGTATTTACATGGTTTTGAGAACAAAATACTTGACATGAGAGCTTAAGTGAATTTATTGGGTTTTCACACAACAGTTTAATTATAACATCTTGTTCGTGACGCCATTAAAATGTGGGGGATTTCGATATGCAAGACTTTCCTGTACAGTAATGGCGACGTACACAGATCCTTAACAACCTTTAAGATAGTAAATGTATGTTGAAACATATTATAATCGATACTTAACTAAAGGGAATTAAATAAAACTTGTTAGATCATCTGATCACTAAAATGCTTCTTATTATTTCGTACAAGTGGAGAGCATTGATTTAAGATAACTATCGGATATATTTAAAAGAGGGTATTTTTTTCATATGATCTGAAGTCATAATTTAAAAGTTAATTGTTAGCAGTGTTCTACTGCGTCTTCTTTCAGTCATTTCATGATTCGGGTTAAATCTTTGCTTGTGAGTTTGAATACCATTACATGACAAACACTCCCAAATATACAACTGACTGACATTTAGGATAGTGGCTAGAGTTAAGATATGTACGTTATTGTAAGTAAAAAAAATATAATTTATCACCCAAAACCTACATAAATCCCCATGTTCAACATTTGTGTTTCTATGAGTGCTCTTGAGATAAGAAATAAGTGTGTCTTTTCTTTCTCTGATAAAAAGTTAGAATGAATTAGAAGTCTCTCACTCCTGACTGGTACATAATGCTGTGACTCAGTTAGGGGATGGGTTTAAGGGTGTAATTATATCATTTATGCTAGGCAGACGCTGTGTGATATAGTGATTCAGTTCCTGCTTAAACAAAATCGTTTTGGTTAAGCGTTCAAAGTAAACGATTTTAGTACTCGCACTCTACGAGCCGATGCTCAGAAGAGATCTCGCCACCTACTCTGTGTATTCCAAACACGACATGTCACTTAAATTTAAACAAATTATTGTGTAAAAACACATGCACGACACAAGGAACTGTAAAATAAAAAACTGCATACAAAACATACAAATCAGTTCACCCACATTTTAAATGTTTAATATTGATAACCTGCAAAATAGCATTGATTACCTGGAAGCTGTAAATAAGCAGCGATCCCCATCCAACGTTTTTCATGATCGTTGGTGTCATGGTCACTTTCAGAGATCACATCAAAAAGGCTTTGATGAATTTGCCAAAGTTCCACAAGTTGACTCTCCGTTGCTTGTGTTCAAATGATATGCTGCGCAGCCATCTTACTTCCTCTTTATGACCAACTTTCACATCCACTTTTGGTGTTTGTGTGGAAATTAGTGGAATAAGGTGTGTTGCTTGAGGCTGACCTCTTTGTCCACCTCTGTCAAAGAGCAACAAAAATCTAATAAGAAGCAAGGATACTACAAGAAGATCTGGGTCATCAGCAAAACTAATAGCAGCCTTAAAAAATAAGTCACTTTAAGTGAGTTAAAAGTTTTGGCATTTGAAACTATAACAAGTACTTCCCTTGACCAATTGCACTTTGTCTTAATTTGTAAGCCATAATATAAACTTAAATTGACTATCTTAGTTAGATTACTAAAGAAAAGAGATTACAGATGAACACATGATGCAAAAACATCAGATTCAGAATTAGCTTTATCGCCAAGTGTGTGTGCACACTCAAGGAATTATCAGTCAGTGCAAACAACATACGTACAAGATAAACAACACAGTACAGTAAAGTGCAACACAACTAACAAGCAATTAACATAAGTTTATGAGGTAGAGTATTTTGAAGGATTGATGAAATGTAAACAGTTGAGCAAAAGTCTCTAAAGTGTAGTGCGCTTAAGTGAAGTTAAGAGCAATTAAGTGTAGTTAGCAAGTGCTATTAAAATAGCAATGAAGGGCTATTGGTCTAGGAGTGTTTTTGATTTGGGTATTTTATATTTCAACTCTAGCTCCGAAACACCCCCAGCACCTAGGAACTTAAAAAAAGCAAAACAAGAAAGGTTTAGTAAAGGTTAGTAAAATGAATGCCAAAATGGGCATTTTCCCTGTGTTTTCTGTGACAAGTTTGAGATCAGACTGATTGAGTGAGGTTCTCCAAATGTCCCATTATGTGAGGACATCAGTAATCTGGCTAGCTAAACTTGAAATGACAAGGTCGAGACTGGCCCCTCTTTGAACTCCCCACAGAACATTGTTTTCCTGCTGCTGTGACTGAATTGGTCTTTTAATTATCTCAACCCCTGAGTTTCTCTGTCACACTGGAGATAATTTATTCACGATGAACTGTTTAATAAACCTGGAGTTCCTGGAAATGCAGTTGTATGTGATCTCAAGGGTTTACAGAATGGTCAGAAGAAATAACAAAACAAGCTAATGATCTTATGTGTTTATCCTAGAGATCATTGTTAGATCACCCTGATTCAGACACGTCAAAGGAAATCACAATAAAAAACAGCTCAGATTATGATTTAAAAGTGAAAGTTTAACTATTTAGGGCACTTAATTGTCTACAATTTACTGGTTGTGTTGCTTTTCTGAGAACACATAATTAGATTATGTAATCCTTTCAAACTGAATGAATAGACAAAAACAATAAAGTTGTGTTAACTGAAATATTTATTTTAAAATGTAGTATCAAATGAAAGAGTATTGTGAATGTTAAATTAACACACAATTATGGATAATGTGAGCTTTCGAGTTCTGTGGCTGTAAAAAGACTGAACTTTATAACTTAATTGCCAAGTTTAGATACAACAATGAATTGTTGAGATGTACTGACAATCAAATATCTTATTAGAAAGCAACACTTGAATGTTTGAGTTTTAAAAAGTTACACAATAAGATCACGTGGCCCTCAACGCCCTTTGGTTGTACGCCAGTCCAATTTCAGTAGTTTTCCCACGTGCTGTCACACAAAACAGAGCTACACTAGCAGCCTCCGGAGACACGTTAAGCGTCCTCATGGCCTCTCAGAACCAGATCTCCGGCTTCCAGCCGCTCTTCAAGTCTTTCGCCACGGAAGCGATTCACGTCGGTTCTGAGCCGGAGCAGTGGAGCTCGATGGCAGTGGTGCCTCCTATTTCACTCTCCACCACATTCAAACAGCATGGCCCCGGTAAACACGCGGTGAGTCGTTAACGGGAGTTACAATAGTTTTAAGTTTAGTTTTTGAGATATTTGCTTGCTAGTTGTAAATTGTCATTGATGGAGCTCAATAAATCATCTCGCAGAACTACACCTTTAATTGAAAGCAGTCCTTTTGGGCGCTTTCTTTACCGTCACAAGAGGATGATTACAAGAGGATATAACTTATGTAATTCATATTTAAACATTCCAAATCCTTTAATTCTAAACAAATGATCAACAAAACATGTTTTTGTTTGCAATATCGTATGAGCTCCATTCAAACGTCAAACTCCTAAATAAAGAGACCGATTTCATCTGTTAACGCCCGAAACAACAGGTGTGGCATATTTAGACGCTGTCTTGATTGCGCAGGTGTGCCTTACGTTTGCCAAAATAAAAGTCCCATTTTCAACCTGAGGAAAGATGTATTCAGTTCCTGGGAAATTATAGCACAGCAGTTTTTTTTAAATTACAGATTGCGTTTTAACAAACACGGACCTAAAGCTTTTATAGAATCATGAATTATTTATTCGAGGCTATATATATATATATATATATATATATATATATATATATATATATATATATATATATATATATATATATATATATATATATCTTTATTTTTTTATAAATAAACCAGCTCTCCCTCTCGATGAGTGAAGGGAAGTGTCTGAACTGTAGTTCCTCAATCGGCCGCTTGAAGCTGACTCCAGAAGTGAGCAGGTTCTCATTCACTCCAATGTTAAAACTGAACTTTGGCTCCTGACTACATTAGGTTTGTTCAATCAAATGATTCAGATAGTTTTGACCTTCATGACCTTCAGAAACTTTAGTTTACAAAGCATATCAAGTTTTTAATTGCTTGTGTTTAATGTTTTGTATTCCTCGCCGTGTCATTGTTTGTCTCCAAGGGATACGAGTACAGCAGGAGTGGAAATCCCACAAGGAAGTGTCTGGAGAGGGCGGTTGCTGCTTTGGATGGTGCAAAGTACTGTGAGTCCCTTCCCAACACAAACTAAATATCCTGCTCTTGCACGCAGGGCCATTTAATTTGTCTGGTTTTAAAAACAGGTCTCGCACTTGCCTCTGGAACAGCTGCAATTGCGACCATCACAAACCTTTTAAAACCTGGAGATGGAATTGTGTGTATGAATGATGTATATTCAGGTGGGTGATTTTCCTAAATGACTAATATCATGAAAATGATTGCGCTTCCAAAAAGATGGAGACCTTTTGTGCGTGTTTTTTCCTCTATAGGAACAAATGAATATTTCCGAGAGGTGGCAGCAGAAATATCGATTGAGATTTCTTTTGTTGACCTCACAAATCAGCAGGAGTTAAAAGCTGCCCTGAACCAAAACACAAAGGTGAACATAAGAGTGTTATGGAAAAATTTCCCTCACAGGATTAAGCCTTGCTCTCCATGTTAACTATTTCTGTGCATTTTCATCCTCATTAAAGTAATTATTTATCTTTGTTCAGATGGTGTGGCTTGAAACTCCCACAAACCCTACGATGAAGGTTTTGGACATCCAGGCCTGTGCTGATATTGTTCATCAGCACAACAAGGACACGATTGTAGTAATGGACAACACTTTTATGTCAGCATACTTCCAGGTACATGCTTGAACTCTGCAGTAAAGGCACGGCAGGATAAAATATTGATAAAAATGTAGTGTAAACTTTTTTTTTTTTTTTTCTAAAATTTGTTAACTGCGATAGTTGATTTTTGGAAATGCTATTTATTTCCAATTCTTACTTTTACCTTGCTACAGCGCCCTCTTGTGCTCGGGGCAGACATCTGCATGTGCTCTGCAACTAAATACATGAGCGGTAAGAAAACTTGCGTTAGAAGTTAGGTGATTCACTTTTGAGTTAACACGTTCACTCACTTCTTAAGAAATTTTGTAACTGCAGGACACAGTGATGTCGTCATGGGGCTGATTTCTCTCAACCGCGAAGACCTTTATAAGCGACTGAAGTTTTTTCAAAATGGTAAAGTTTTTTTTACTGTTCTTGTAACTGTTTCTATTAACATGCATTTTTTTTCTTGTGTAAAGCTTGTCTTGACAAGGTACTTAACTCAATAAACATTGAACCAGTCCAGCACTCGTCTTGTAGCAAATTAGTTTTTTGTTGATATTTGACTTTGACATCCCTGCAAGTAATCATCTCAGAAAATGTTTGCAAGAAAGCATTTGCTTTTAATTGAGGAAGATTTCCAGCTTATATTTTAATTGTTAAAAGTAAGGCAAAAACATCTTTTCAGGGAGGTGTTTGGCTCAGTCTGGTGTATTTATGTACAGTTTTATCATTTTGTTTATTTGTATTAGTTTTTGAGCATAAATGTAGAAGCTCTTTTGGCTAACTGTCAGGTTATGCATAAGTGCTAAACAAATAAAGTTTTTCAAAGTAAGTTCTTCTGAAAAGTTATTTAAGAAGTTTATTGTATTCAAATCTACTACCAACATTTTCAATCGTTGCAATCAGTATTCACAAAAATATCATCACATTAAAGTATATATTCTTGACTCTCTCTGTCAGTTATTTGACTAATTCAATCTTTATTGTCTCAGCTCTTGGGGCTGTTCCGTCTCCGTTTGACTGCTACATGTGCAATCGGGGACTGAAGACGCTGCATCTGAGAATGAAACAGCACTTTAAGAACGGTCTGGCTGTGGCTAATTTTCTAGAGGCTGACCCTAGAGTGGACAGAGTCATCTTCCCAGGTAACATAATTGTGTAATAATTATTTTGAACAAGTTATATAGGGTTAACACACACGCACACACACCATATCGACTGTTTCTATAAAAAAGCAAAAGTAAGAAATGGGCAGTGTTTGTGAGGAAACCACTCGTGAATCCTTGCCTTGTAAGGTTTTCATTTTTTTAAATAAATATTTGTAGAACGTACTGTTTCAGTTGAGCAAACAAACTTTGCTTAAAGAGTAATAACTGAGATTTTATGGGCAGTTTTCACTAGGCTGAATGTTGTCCTCCCTCAGGTCTCCCGTCTCACCCTCAGCACGAGCTGACAAAGAAACAGTGCACCGGCTGCCCTGGGATGATCGCTTTCTACATCAAAGGAAACCTGGAAAATGCTTCCGCTTTCCTCAGCAATCTAAAGGTGATTCACAAATTTAGTGTTCAAAATCTCAAATCTTTCCCGTCTGAAAGTTTATGTTTGGTCCTGAATCTCAGGTGGTCACTCTTGCTGAAAGTCTTGGTGGTGTGGAGAGTCTAGCAGAGCACCCGTAAGTGCTGACTTCATGGTAGTAAAGACAAAAAATGCTTATAAATCAAATGTTGGCTTTGAGTGCTTTTATCGAATGGCCACAAGGTGGTGTAAACACTTTACTGTGGAACTGAAGAGCAAGTATAAGCAAAGTTTTGTTATGTGAGCATTGATACTTTTAAACATTATTCAGAACACGTTCTTGATCTATTTGGTTGTAGACCTAAGTTTAAAAATGGGTATAAATACTGATTTGTGATGCTTTGGTTATGTCAGTGTCACCAGAAGTTTTAGCATCAATTTGCATTTTTGCCCAGATGGATCTAGAACAACTCATTTGAATGCATCAAAAACTCCTTCCGAAGGGACAATCAATCCACACCTTATTCTTTCCCAGAGCTATAATGACTCATGCTTCAGTGTCTGAGGAGGAGAGGAAGGCTCTGGGCATCAGTGATACGCTCGTTCGTCTGTCGGTGGGCCTGGAGGACGAGGAAGATATCATCGCAGATCTAAAACAGCCCTCAATGCTGCAGTGAGTATTTCATGTGGGTGTATGGAAAAATGTGTCAGTAAATTAATTCTTAACAACTAGTTTTGTTTAGATGTATTTCCAAAACTATATATATTTAAAAAAAATGTTTTTGCATATTTTTTATTTATGATGCATTATTTAAATAACAACCATGTTCTATACTTTTGATTGATTTTTTTTTAAATCAAGTTCAGTAAGTCAATATTGTAAATTCACAGGAAGATATTTTCTCTTGGTTTCAATCGATCCTTGAGTCACTGGGTTATTGTTCTCAAACCAATCTTTGAATTATGATTAAAAGTGATGTTCTTCTGATCCCTTAAAAAATGGATGATTTTAAATTTGTGCATCTAAGAAAGAGTATGTTTTTATGTCCACTTTGTGCATTCACACACAATAAATAAACAACGTCATTTTTATTCTCAAGTGCAAGCAAACAAAAATGCAATTTTTACGGTAGACAGGAAACATATCAACAGTATGGTTTAATATGGAAGGAGATGCTACCGGATGTCCTGCAGACTCATATGTTTGGTTAGATATGTGCTATATGCATATTTGTCATACAGGTTTTATTTTCTCTATTTCACATGCAAAACTTACTGAATCCACACGAGCACATATCCTTTCCCAGAGCATTTTTCATCACTTTCTTGATAAAATAAAAAAGAATAAAGGATTACTCAAACATGCATGAACTAATCTGTATACTACTTGAGGCATGTTTTTCATGAGGGAAAAACAATTCAAGATGCCAGGAATGTCAGAAAGGTCACATTATTATCACATGGCACCTTAAAGTGAATAAATACAATTTTTCTTTAATCACTAAAATGCTTTTCATTATTTCATACAAGTGGAGAGCATTGATTTAAGATAACTATCGGATATTTAAAGAAGGGGATTTTTTTTTTTCATCTGATCTGAGGTTAAGTTAATTGTTAGCAGTGTTCTACTGCGTCTTCTTTCAGTCATTTCATGATTCTGGTTAAATCTTTGCTTATGAGTTTTAATACCATTACATGACAAACAATTAAAAATATATAACTGACTAACAATCTGATCACAAAAACTTCAATACAATTTTTGTATTAGTGTCCCTCCTAGAACCGCCACCTTAACGTGGTGGAGGGGTTAGCGTGCTCGAAGGATCCTAGGAGCTATGTTGTCGGGGGCTTGCTGCCCCTGGTAGGGTCTCCCAAGGCAAACAGGTCCTAGGTGACGGGTCAGACTAAGAGCGGTTCAGAAGCCCTGAATGATGATAAGAACGGATTCCGCGACGTCGCCCGGATTGGCGTCACCGGGGCCCCACCCTGGAGCCAGGCCTGGGGTTGGGGCTCGCAGGCGAGCGTCTGGTGGCCGGGTCTTTTCCCATGGGACCCGGCCGGGCCCAGCCCGAAAAGGCCACGTGGGATCGCCCTCCAGTAGGCCCACCACCCGCAGGAGGGACCGTAAGGGGCCGGTGCTTTGTGATCTGGGCGGCAGCCGAAGGTGGGGACCTCGGCGGCCCAATCCATGGACACAGAAGCTAGCTCTGGGGACATGGAATGTAACCTCGCTAGGGGGAAAGGAGCCTGAGCTTGTGCGGGAGGTGGAGCGCTACCGGCTAGAGATTGTCGGGCTCACCTCCACGCACAGCCTGGGCTCTGGAACCCAGCTCCTCGAGAGGGGCTGGTCTCTTCACTACTCTGGAGTCCCCCGCGGTGAAAGGCGGCATGCTGGTGTGGGCCTGCTCATAGCCCCCCAGCTCAGCCGCCATGTGTTGGAGTTTTCCCCAGTGAGCGAGAGGGTCGCTTCCCTCCGCCTTAGGGTTGGGGGCAGGTCTCTCACTGTTGTTACGGTCTACGGGCCGAACAGAAGTGCAGAGTACCCGGCCTTCTTGGAGTCCCTGGGAGGGGTGCTGGAAAGTGCTCCAACCGGGGACCCCGTCGTTCTTCTGGGGGACTTCAATGCGCACGTGGGGGATGACAGCGTCACCTGGAGGGGCGTGATTGGGAGGAATGGCCTCCCCGACCTGAACCCGAGTGGTGTTCTGTTATTGGACTTCTGTGCTCGTCACGGTTTGTCCATAACAAACACCATGTTCAAGCACAAGGGTGTCCACCGGTGCACGTGGCACCAGGACACCTTAGGCCGAAGGTCGTTGATTGACTTCGTTGTCGTATCATCTGACCTTCGACCATGTGTTTTGGACACTCGGGTGAAGAGAGGGGCTGAGCTATCAACCGATCACTACCTGGTGGTGAGTTGGATCCGCTGGCTGGGGAGGAGGCCGGAAAGACCTGGCAGACCCAAACGTACGCTGAGGGTCTGTTGGGAACGTCTGGCAGAGCCCCCTGTCAGAGTGAGCTTTAACTCCCACCTCCGGGAGAGCTTCCACCAGATACCGGGGGAGGCTGGAGACATGGAGTCCGAGTGGACCATGTTTTCCACCTCTATTGTCACTGCCGCAGTGCGAAGCTGTGGCCGTAAGGTCTCTGGTGCCTGTCGTGGCGGCAATCCCAGAACCCGGTGGTGGACACCGGAAGTAAGGGATGCCGTCAAGCTGAAAAAGGAGTCCTATCAGGCATGGTTGGCTTGTGGGACTTCGGACACAGCCGACCGGTACCGGCAGGCCAAGCGCGCAGCAGCCAATGCTGTGTTAGAGGCAAAAACTCGGACCTGGGAGGAGTTCGGGGAGGCCATGGAGGAAGACTATCGGTCGTCCTCAAAGAAGTTCTGGCAAACTGTCCGGCGCCTCAGGAGGGGAAAGCAGTGCCCCACCAACACTGTTTACAGTGGAGGTGGAGAGCTGTTGACCTCGCCCAGGGATGTGGTCGGGCGGTGGAAGGAATACTTTGAGGATCTTCTCAATCCCACTGTCACGTCCTCTGTCGAGGAGGCAGAGGCTGGGGTAGTTGAGGTGGATTCGTCTATCACCCAAGCCGAAGTTACTGAGGTGGTCGGTAAGCTCCTCAGTGGCAAGGCACCGGGGGTGGATGAGATCCGCCCTGAGTACCTCAGGTGCCTAGATGCTGTGGGACTGTCCTGGCTGACACGTCTCTGCAGCATCGCGTGGCAGTCAGGGACCGTACCTCTGGAATGGCAGACCGGAGTGGTGGTCCCTCTTTTCAAGAAGGGGGACCGGAGGATGTGTTCCAACTACCGGGGGATCACACTCCTCAGCCTCCCGGGGAAAGTCTATGCCAGGGTACTGGAGAGGAGAGTTCGGCCGATAGTCGAACCTCGGATGCAGGAGGAACAATGCGGGTTTCGACCTGGTCGTGGAACACTGGACCAGCTCTATACCCTCTGCAGGGTCCTCGAGGGGGTCATGGGAGTTCGCCCAACCGGTCCACATGTGCTTTGTGGATTTGGAGAAGGCGTTCGACCGTGTCCCTCGTGGTGTCCTGTGGGAGGTGCTCTGGGAGTATGGGGTCCGGGCCCTCTGCTAAGGGCTGTCCGGTCCCTGTACAACCAGAGCAGGAGCTTGGTCCGCATTGCCGGCACAAAGTCAGACCTATTCCCAGTGCGTGTTGGCCTCCGGCAGGGCTGCCCTTTATCACCAGTTCTGTTCATAGTTTTTATGGACAGAATCTCAAGGCGCAGCCGGGGGCCGGAGGGGGTCCGGTTCGGGGACCTCAGGATTTCATCACTGCTGTTTGCAGATGATGTTGTCCTGTTGGCTTCTTCGGGCCTGGACCTGCAGCGTGCGTTGGGGCGGTTTGCAGCCGAGTGTGAAGCGGCTGGGATGAGGATCAGCACCTCCAAGTCTGAGGCCATGGTTCTCGACCGGAAAAAGGTGGCCTGCCCTCTCCAGGTCAGTGGAGTGCTCCTGCCTCAGGTGGAGGAGTTCAAGTATCTCGGGGTCCTGTTCACGAGTGAGGGGAGGATGGAGGCGCGAGATCGACAGACGGATCGGTGCAGCATCTGCAGTGATGCGGTCGCTGTATCGGTCTGTTGTGGTGAAAAGGGAGCTGAGCCAAAAGGCGAAGCTCTCGATTTACCGGTCGATCTACGTCCCTACTCTCACCTATGGTCATGAGCTTTGGGTCATGACCGAAAGGACAAGATCCCGGATACAAGCGGCCGAAATGAGCTTCCTACGCCGGGTGGCTGGGCGCTCCCTTAGAGATAGGGTGAGAAGCTCCGTCACCCGGGGGGAGCTCGGAGTAGAGCCTCTGCTCCTCCACATCGAGAGGAGTCAGCTGAGGTGGCTTGGGCATCTGTTCCGGATGCCTCCTGGACGCCTCCCAGGGGAGGTGTTCCGGGCATGTCCCACTGGGAGGAGGCCCCGGGGAAGACCCAGGACGCGCTGGAGGGACTATGTCTCCCAGCTGGCCTGGGAACGCCTCGGGATCCCTCCCGGGGAGTTGGAAGAAGTGTCTGTGGAGAGGGAAGTCTGGGCATCCCTGCTTAGACTGCTGCCCCCGCGACCCGGCCCCGGATAAGCGGGAGAAGATGGATGGATGGATGGATGTCCCTCTAAATTACTGATTAGTGTAAAGATATGTAAATTATTGTATTTTTTTTTAAAAATATAATTCAATACCCAAAACCTAGATAAAGCCCTGTTACATATTTATGAACATTAACAATTTTAATCCATATATTTGTGTTTATTTATAGAGGTTATGTGTTTAAGAAAACTGGAGTAAAATGTTATTTTAGCTGAATAAAGATCTATGGAAGTGTAGTTCAACACGTTTGTGTCTCTGATGTTATAATCTCCAGACATTCTACACAGCCTTTTGTTTCTATTTGTAGAGCCCATGTTTTCACCAGTCGCCTTAATGCTTTTAACGGTGCACCCTCATGCAAATTGGTTTTATTATCAGATATATGGCATTATTTTAAGCCTGTGTCAACATCTTTTGAGTCCATAAAATTTAGTGAACCATCGCTGAGGGCACAGCTCATTTCCCTTCATTCTTAAAAACCACAGAAAAACATAGTTCCAGGAAATAAAGGCAAATAAACTCCTGTCAGTGTCGTGAATGAATCCCATTGAAACTTGTTTGTGAGGAGAAAGCCTGGAGTTTACAAGGGCTGTGAGTGCGACTCTTGGGAAACCATTTTCTTTCTTAGAGCTTGATATTGGACCTGGGAAGATTGCACTTATTACAAATAGAAGGTGAATCCGTGTGGTGTATTTGATGAGACTAGCACACCGGTACACCATGCACTCTGTTATTCTGAAGTTCTTGTGATCATGCCTCAGAGAAGAGCGTAGGGCATTGAGTTCTACTGCCAGCGCTGCACTCTCTTATGCTATCCTGTTAGTTGCGTTTTAATGCTCTTCTAAAATTGAGATTAAAGTTTCTATCCAGTTCTCGTCTGAGATTGTGATCATAAGAGCTTCTGTGTAGAGTGGGGACTTTGGGTGACTTACCATTAAGTCCTGGCACATCCTTTTCCTTTGAGAGATATAGATCTTTAGTCTTCCTAGTACTTTCAAACTGCATCTTCATTATTTGGGCTCAGCAAGGTTAAGTGCTGTCATTTCGTTAAAAATGTCGGGGTATGCTAATGTTGGGGTCTTTTATCGAACCGCTCTTTGCGAAGGAAGTCTGAAATTGCTCTCATTGTAGCTGGGCACTGTTCCAAATAGGACCAAGTACTGTGAGGGTGCTGTCTCTGAGCTTGTTAGTGAACAAAGGATTAACTTTTGCTTCTAATAATGTATGGGAGTGGAAATCTGAACCAATTTTTGCTCTTATATGAAATCTGCAACAGTTTTAAAATGGTAAATTATATTTTAGTAACAAATACTGTTGATTTATTGTAACCCAATTTGTTATTTAAATTAATATGCTATAAATGACATGCTTTTTTTGTGTATTTGAATGCAGATCTGCTTTATTTTTTACATCAAAGTAATATTTATGTTAAGTATAAAGTGTGAAAACAGGGTCTCAGTCAAGGAGTTCTGGTAAAAAGAACTTAATTCTTAAATACCATCGGTCATTTTACCAATTCATCAAACATTTGGTCAATTTAATTAATGAATTTATATGTAACAAGAATGTCTTCATCAGAGTGTGATCTTCTGTTTTGATTGAGAGATTTGTGGGTTGAAGATTAGCTAAGGTGGGTTTCAGGGTTTTTTTTGTCGTTATCGATTCAAAATACTGAGGCATTCCTTCACTTTTTACTGAAGTGATGCAGCTTTTTAATAGTGACATCACACTAGTCTTCGAAAGAGATTTGACTGTAACTGGCACCCATCCTTCTTTTGGAAAGCACACACATTTCAGGGGCTTTTTATCAATAGAATTGGACTTTGAGAAAGAGCTTTTACAATATTGCAATTATAAAACAAACAAACATCAATATATTTTTGTTTGATTTTAGTTATTTTCATACATATTTTTTCATTTTGTGTTCTCTTTTACAGCACCTCGAAAAAATGAAAGCTTGAATCCCGATCAAGCGGGAAATCTGGTGATCTCATCATGCAGCACACACAGTTATATCTCCTGATCAAGTTTGGGGGGTAACACATCTTAAATTACTAATGGATCCTCCCAGTTCCTTCTCACAACAGTATTAACGCAACACATAAGCTCACCATCACTGATGACCGAACAGAAATCCCTCCTCCTCGCATATTAATTACGGTACAGGATTATAGGGAGGTTATCCTATTACAGCTCGCCTAGTGCATCACTAACTCCCCACATGAAATAGTCACATTTTTTGATGATTTTTGTTTTAACCATGTTTCAATTATGAGTTTTGAAAGAATATTCTCAAACTAAACAAGCCTCAATGGTAGAAGATATTTACTCATTTTCAATATGAACAATAGCTATTGATATGTCAAGGTTTTAATAAATCAATATGATGGATGAACATACCTGAAGGCATCCTCAAAGGAAAATCAGATTCCTCTAATAATGGTTTTTATTGGAATCAATGTTATACAGTTGAGGTTAATCAAGCTTTGAGAACAGAACATTGGCAACAGTTCTGCGTGCTTAACTGTCAGTGATGTTGTCAAATGGCAGAAGAACTAATGCTATTGTTTTTAGCTCTAAAGGCTGTAAAGCTAAGAAAGCCAGGTCAGCTTTGATTTAAATTACAATGTGTAATATCACACATTTGTTGGGAGCTTTGCCACAGTTGTGAAGGCGGTGAATGGTAAGCTAAAGAGGAAGATGTCTCTTGAAGTCTTGAGTGGAAAAGAGTTTGTTTGAGGCATAGTAATTTCCACTTTTTATTTACATTTTATTTTTTTAATAACGTTTGCCACAAAGCATGGTTAACTGCTCATAAAGTCACCATCACAATGTCAGGGTACATTGACACCGCTGTAATGGCTTTTGTTTGTCCATATGTCTGTTTATATTAGCTTATCTGTAATGTACCCCAGTAACTCCTAAAAAGCATCACCATAAATGTTATTTCTACTGATAGTATTTTTGTACAACAGGTACCTATACAACAGGTAACTGAACATTCTGTTTTATTTGAGAGGTAATTTTATTTTCATGATATGGTGTCCTTGAGAGTGGCTTGAAGCCAATTCTAGACAGTGGAGACATTTTAAATATGACTATAAATCAGGTCTTTGTCATTAAGCATGTACTGTGTACTGTACTCTTGGTCATTGTCCTGCAGATCTTTTGGGTCTTTGAGTCAATAAGCACCGCAATTGTAATTGGCAGATAAACTTATGGTTCAGGTGATGTAAAAATTTCCACCATATGACCTTATGCAACAATGAGGTTCTTATTTTCAGAGTTTCACACACATTTTTTTTAATATATTCTAAATAAGCCCTTGCATAAAATCTAAAATTCAAGACCGGAGAAAAGGTTGACAATTATGTAAGTAGAAATGTTTTAGTTTGATGGCTGCTTCATCCATTAATTTTATCAATAATTTTTTTTTATGTATGTGAAAGATATGTCCATCACAGTCAAAGGTTTTTTTTTGAGAGATTTGTGCATTGAGCATTAATTGGCTATGTTTCAGCATCTCTCCTGTGCTGTTTTTGCATTTAGAAATTAAAATGTTAAAACAATTCTTGAAGTGTCAGGTGATGTTTATGAATATTTGAAATTCAAACGCTAGTATTTTAAAATAAAACTTTTTGATAGCGGCTGCAAATTATTCATTTCCCCTGGGAACCCCATTTCAGGGGCTTTTTCACAATATAATTGCAAGAGAAAGATATTGAAGAGGAACAGATTTTTTTAATGCATAGTTTGATATGAAAAGGTTGACAATTATGTAAGTTGAATTGACAAATGTTTTAGTTTTCACCATCTTATTTTACGACTTTTTTTGTGCTTTTCAAGAGATTAGAGGCAAGTGCGTCAAACCAGTGATGTGCAGGTGTATTAAGGTACTGGATCACCTGGAAGCACCTCATCATTAACCCAGTTTTTTGGTTCTCCAATGTTTTTCTCTGAGCCATAAAATCATTGAACTGTAAGGATCAAGTTTAGGAGTCGTTGGCACTTTCTATTAACCTACATTTAATGCAAGCCTAACCTTATCTCCGCTCTCTTTAAGTGTCATAGGTGTAAAGTTCACAGTGTAATGTTTTGTTTTCATGTGTTCAAACAACCCAGGAGCTATTAGAGCCTGTAATATGTGCATATATTTGAATGAATCATAACCCAAGATGTAGTATGGCAGAACCTGGTGTGTGACCCTCTGTTCTTATTGGTTTAAACAAATTCATGCTTGATCTTGCCAGGCAGCTTTTATAATGTTGTCCCATTTTCAGGGAAGTGGGGATTTGTACACAGTGCTGTAATAAAAATGAGAAAATTAAAAAGAGAAAATTAAACGAGTGTTATAAGTAAGAGCCTTAATTAATGCATACATTAGTTCAACAATTCATAACGTAATAACTGTTAATTGCTTAACTAATCTATAATTTAGAACAAAACTAGTAATGCGTGAGGACCAGAGCTGCACGATTTGGGACATTTTCCATATTGCGATTTTTGAGGTCAGTATTGCGATATTCGATTGCAATAATGATAAATAGTATCAGGCGATCTTAACTGGTTTTTAAGTAAGCCATATATATACACTAATTATTCATATGTGTATCAAAATTAAGATGTAAGGTTTTTGTCCAAATAAACAGACAATTACACATAAATTAATTATAAACTCAATTGAGAAGGAAACTTGTTAGAACAGTGCGTTTCAATGAACCAAAAGGAAACTTCCAAATCTTATTTTTCTAACTGGTCTGATTACATTTTGTTGATGGGGGAGTTTGAATAAAGTACTTGTAAAGTCAAACTGTAGTAGTTGAAAAATAATTCCTCCATTTCAATTTCTTTGAGAACTTCATCATGGTGTGATTGGCAAAAATAGTTTGGTGAGGAAGCTATTATATTTGTCCAGTGTGCAACTAATTTTCTGAAATCTAGACTCACAAACACACCTGAAATGTTGGTTTGGTTTGGTTTAGTTTGATGAGCTCGTGTCTTTCCTTCAGGTATCTGGGATTACCCCTCCATACACTCCACATATTTATCCTTGTGCTGTTTTGTGTGCTTTGTGGTGTTTCACTTCCCTCTTACAAATCGTACACGCATCTCTTTCTCTACTACGTCACTCACTTGAACCCAAAATATTGCCATTTAACAGCTTTATATTAGTGGTTATTATATTAGTATGTTGTGTATGTATGTTCTTATTATGTGTTGTGTTACGTTGTGTTTTGTATTATGTTACATGTAATGTTAAAGGACTATATTAACATACAACAGAAACAAAAGGATAAATGTAATTTCCCCTTTTCACTGGGTCTATCTGACTAAACACAAGTCCTACATTAGTTTTATGAATAATAGAGTGAAAATGATTTTAGTTTGAAATTGCTTCAGTACATTCTTGACAATTATCCCCCCAACTCCTGACACGTGATAAACTTTCTACCACGTGAAAATTGTGAGAAAGCTGATTAATTGTGGGCATCCTACGAGCAAGTCGTCATAAAATGGAACACTTAACATCTGCTATTATGGAATCTTCTGGGATTTATTTTGCGCTGTTAAATTGAGTTCCAAAGATTCCTTTCAATAATCTTCACTTAAATTCTTAATAATCAGTTCCTAGGCGCTGTGGAAATAAGAAAATGACTCATTGCCAATTTTCACAGTCTAATTACCGGACGATGACACATTTTATTTCCCATAATGCTTAGTGAAGATGTCTCACTTCATGTTCAGCTCTGTCAGCTCTGTTCAGGGCTGTTCAGATAGATTGAGTGGAGATTATTGGGTTAAACAAAAAACAATTTGAATTCTTTTATAAGTACAAATGCCTCAGCTTTGCTGTAATAGCTGCTACTTTGTAAAACCATTTATCCAGAGATTGTGCCAAAGATCAAGAGAAGGGGACAAAACGAAATGTCAATTTGTGCTACAAAAATCTTCATCTGATCGAAAGCTTAGCTAAGGCTCATCTCACTTGATCCTCGTCAAGATCAATCCTAATCTTTTCTTTTAAAGAGTATTTGTGTTCAAGAGCATGTCTGCTTAATCATGTTTAACAATTTCCCTCAGAAAAACAGAAACAGCTCAGAACTTTAAAATCAATACTTTTCAATACTTTTTTCAGTTTTACAAACTGATAATTTAGTTTGTAGCTGAAATGCTGTAAATGATTCCCTTCGACTCCATCATCCAGACGTATATGAAAGGTCTGCACTTCGAACCTGTAATTGACTTTGTGTGCCGTTCATCCACACATGGGATGCATGAATGGCATTGTTTTGAATAAAGTAAAACGTGTTGCATAATGCAATGCAGTTAAAATGACGTTGGAATCATGCTACGTGCCAAACCTCACTTAAAACTGCAATTATGTATTTTAAATAAGTGTAGCACTTAAGGTTCTTCTCTGTAATTGAACGACATCAGTTCCATGAGTCAGAGATTGAAGGTTCATCCATGCACAGGAACAGGATTCATTTTTGCAGTGTTTTACTCTGATGTACTTTAGAAGGAAGAGTGGTTATTCAGTGGAACACTCAATGCTAAATTACGTTGTTTTTCTGTGTGATGAATGTTCCAAAGCAACACAATTCTGAGGCAGGACCATTTGATAAAGCTGAACTTTATCTTGGTGTAATGTCACTCTGACATAGAGTTAACGTGGAAAATCTATTCGGATGCTTTCTGTTTAAATGGATTAGCCTTCATCTAAATAATCGGTTTCATCAGAAAAATAACAGATTAACGGACTCTATGATGAGACAGAATACCGAGTCACGGTTGGAAGCTAAAATGTTTGGGACGTCACAGCAAAAATCTTGATTTGTTTTTTTTTTCTTGCTGGAAATGGGAATATATTTGTAAATATAATTTGTGTAATAAATGTATTGGTAGCACTTTATAATACCTACACACTGGAAATCATTAATTACGCATCAGCAAGTTCCTAAATAATTTATAAAGCGCTGTTTCTATCTTAATACCACATTTGTAAGCAGTTTATAATTGTATTTGTAAAAAGTACATTATTCTTGGTTAATATGCTTAATAACATTAATTTAATGCTTTTTAAGAATCAATTAGTCAGTTGTAAATTAACCTTTTCGCTATTTAAAAACCAGTTAGCTATTAGTTGTAAGTGATTTATGAGATAATAATACGACTGCACACTCAAGAAATCAGCCAGAATACACAAGTATTCTTGGCGGGGTCTAGCGTAGTAGTCGAGCTGTCCAAGAGTGGGCTGAGAATTAAAAAAGCTGATATTTTCAAGTTTAAATCAAGTGAAATCGGTACATTTTTTAATGTTCAGGCTGTCTACTGCTGCTATAATGACTCGATATTTTTATTAGCAATAATATTGCCTCTTATTTGAACTGTACTTAATTGTAGTTCAACAGGAGAGCCTATACAATGGGCTTTACTGTACTTGAGTTGTATAATGTTACTCATTATGGTAGTACTTTGAGTGCCACAATTGTTCTGAGGTGGTACTTGGTGGAAAAACGTTTGAGAACCACAGTTTTAGAAAATATGAAATAATCCTCGACTTAACAAAACTCTCAAAACTGGGTAAATGGCACGTCTCTGTGGTTCGGGCATTTCAATCTTGAGACTTAAATTCTGGTGTCTCTCACTTGCGTAGCCCTTAATCATGTCGAACTTGAAATCTAACTTTTAAGTTTAGAAAAACATTATTTGGACATTTTTGGAGACCTTACAAATCTTTTGAGTCCATTATGGCTTTTTAAGGGTGACGTAGACCTTCAACTCGAGCAGTTAGAGAACATACACTGGAACAGGAACAGGAACATGAAGTTTCCTTAAAAATAGAAATGAAAAGCAAGTCGTTCATGTTTTCACTGTGATTCACAAATTGACAGCAGTTTTGCAAGACAAGACATTGTGGTTTTATAATTAGATTCTGAACTACTAGAAGTTAATAGAGTCAAAACGTTTAGGAAGGTTAACGCTATATAATCAATTACTCAAAAGGATCTGAAGCTACCAAAATATACTTAATTTAAATTAAAAAAGACATTGAAACAACTTTGTTTGAAAACTTACGCATTTCAACTGCATCCCTGAAGACCTCAATCCTGTAAATGCCCCCAGTTAGGACTTATTCAGATGTTAACATTTTTGCCTACTGACGCATTGTTGGAACAACGGTGCTATCCATACAGGCATTAGGTTTAATATCTCTGATTGAGGGCATTTAATACTACTTTCTTTAAAAGATAAATTACAGCAGCGGGCACAGTGGAGGTGAAATTCAGCATAGCGTAATGAGCGAGTCTTGTATAAAGATTTCATGAGATACTTAATATTTTAATCATATTGAAATGTAGGCGCAAACCTCCGCTTGCCACTAAATAGTGATAGCTGCTTTCTTTGGAACCTCAGCTTAGTAATATCTGGTGTTATTTTTTTCGTTAATTTTATAGTTAGTGTACTCTTTGTTTTCTGAATTTATTGAATAGGTCAAGAGGAAGCCACAGCGTATTTTCCTTTACATTAAACCTTAATTTTATTAGTCTTAATAAAATATAAGGCTACATGTTTTATGGAAACCTCCAAGAAAAAGAAAGTTTGTTTTATTTTATTTTGGTATTGTACTGCACATCATTTTGGAACTGAGAATTCATTCTCTCTCTCGCTCTCTTGCTCTTTCTCTCTTCATTGCACTCACTATCTCTCTTGGGCTCTCTCTCTCACTCTCTCTCTCTTTCTCTCTCTCTCTCTCTCTCTCTCTCTCTCTCTCCTTCTTTCGCTCGCTCGCTCTCTCTCTCTCTCTCTCCACTCTCTAGCTCTTGCTCAGATTCATTGATAATGTAGCTGTAAAATGAGTTAATAGGTTTCTCTGAAAGACTCAATATCAAGGGAAAGCCATAAGGGTGTTTACAGCGCTGGGTCATTAATCAAAGAGCAGCACCGCTGCACCATACAAGAGCAGCTCTCATCCATAGACTCCGCGTCAGCAGCATGCAGCGTTTGCCTGACCAGTTCAAATTATTGGCTCTTCATTCATTCAGACAGTATAGCCACAGGCCAGGAAGAGACGCGCCAGAGCAGCACAACATGGAAGGTTTTTTTCTGTAAACCTTTTTCAGTGCTGTGCTTGAAAATGTGAATACTTTGTTATTTGTTGCCGTTTGTTATGTCATTGTTCTTTTGTCCCAGTCACATACTACTGTAGCTGTCTTGAATTACAGTAATTGGATAAAGGATATAATTTGATCAACATAATTGTTCTGCATGTCAGAATTTTTTTGTAGCATTTTTTTTTAAATTTTGCATAATATTGAATTTGAATATTTATTGTATGTTGCCATGATATTGCCTGGATGCTGACATTCACTCCACCTCAATAATTATTTTCAGTGGTGTACCGTAAAATCTGAAGTCTTAAATTGACACTGTTCAGAGACAGTTTGGTCCTACTCTATACAGTTAAAACAACACTGAACCCTCAACTTTAACCATTAAAATGTAATATGTGTAAATTTAAACTCTTAGTTTTTTTACCTTGTGGTGGAGAAAAATAGAGGTTGTTTTATTTTGAAATACAAATATTTATAAGGAGTATTTTTCAGTGTAAAATTGGATGATAAATGCATGGATATTTTAACACAGTTTGAGTGTTATTTGTAGTCTATTCCATCATTCTCTGGAGAGAGTTAATTTTACTCTCCTGATTTCACCGAGTGTTCCACTGATGGAGACAGAACCTGAAGCTTTATACCAGATGGAAATTCAAGTTAAAGTTGGCTAGCTGCAGAGACTAAGCTCTACCCATCGTATTCTTATTCTTATTCTCATACTTCTACTTATACCTACCTCAGCCACACACCAATCAGAGCTCAGCTGACTATAATCCACATTATTAGCTTCTTCTCCCAGAGGAAGTTTTAAAGTTTTAACAACCAAACAGCATTAACAGAAGAGTGCTTGGTTACATGTTGGTACTTATGTATAGTTTAATATTTTAGTCACTGCTACTGTTTAATCTTAACTTTAAAATCTGTGTATTAGAATTCTTCTCAATAACTCCATCACTGTATATATCGATCATATAGTGATACTTGGAAAGTAAACACAATTCCAAATAACTTCTAGGTTGTTGGGAGCTGTACAGAAATTGTCTACCCTTTCAAATCAATTGCAACCAACATAATTTACAGCAAAAGGAATTTCATGCTACTAGAGCCTGCTTTATTTGATACATTATTGCCAGTTTTATGCGTAATCTGATATTTATTATAATATGAATTCGAATAGAGACCACTTTACAGTTATTCAAAGCTTGAATAGTAATGCTGCAGCACTTGTGTACATGCTTTTAGAGCTGACCAGCGCAGTTATTTAAAGCTTTTATAAAACCGAGATTTAATGTACTGCCCTCCACAACCACAACTGCTGGAGTTCTTCTAGCTTTCTGTAGTTAGTCAGCCTATATTCTCCTCTGCAGAGGTCAGAAAAACCTGCACTCACTGGAAATGTGAGGTGTTTACAAAACATCGGTATAAGGGTCTCTTATCTTTAGGAGCAGAAGAAGGAAAATGTATACATTTACACTTTTAGAGAGACCGCTTTTAATAATGGTTTCACCGTAGATCTCTGTTCTCTAGTCACGCTTTAAAGATGGCAGCTGTAGTTCAACTCTAGTGTTAGTGAGATCACCTAATTGAATTTGTCAATAATGAAAAGCAATATTTTGCACGTTATCCTGTCACTATTTATCAAACAATCCTATTGTCCTTCAGGAAACCCATTTGATTGAATGAGCCCAGGTTATCTTTAGATTTTATTAATGTTGTGTTGCATGTACGTCAGAATTTGGATTGATTTAACCAGTATTGGTGATTGGATCTGAAATGATATTGTTATTGAGACGAATGATGACCCGTGGCTGTGCTGGGGAAGATGGAGATTTGAGCTTTGGTAGGCGTTCGCTGCAGCCTTGGGCTCGTTGATGACACGAGTTGTTCAGTTGTCAGTCACCGGCCTTGTAAATGTAAGAATTAATTAAAGGTAGATTGAATTGATGTCTCGGTGGTTTCAGTCTACTAATTAAACGGCTAATAAAACAGTGTTATATTAGCGTCGACTCCAGTGAGCTGATGCTCGTGGTTAATCAGGCTTGAGATTCCTAAATGACAGCAAACAAAACATGTGCTTTGTTAAATAAAGCGTACTGTCTGACTTGGAAGACTTTTTTTTGTCTTTTTTTCTCTGTTTTTAAAATAGCTTTTTCCATAAATCAAAAAATGTAGAATTACATAGTTTTTCTTATGGTAGTTGAGTTTAAGTAGAACTCAATTGCTCAACAGTCAGGGATCAGAGATAAAGGACACTTTATTCATTACATTCTGAATAAACACAACATAAAATACCCAAGAGCGGGAAAGCCTATGTTAAATAAATACTTACACACTGAACAAAAACACCCATGAGAGAAAACTTAAAAAGCAAATCATAAAAACTCTCTAATAAGGCTGAAGAAATAATAAGCTAACAGAAAGCATGAAACCTTAACCAAACACTCAGAACGACGGTTGAACTTGATTCTATTATTAACTAATGGGACAAAAAAGGCATCATAAAAGGATCCTGACCAGCAGTTAACAAGCTGAGGCTGAAAAATAAGATTAGATAGAATTAGATAGAACCAACAAAGATAAAAAAGAGAAGACATAAATATATGAAATAAAACATAATATATAATATAGAACCCTGGCCATTTTACAATTAATTTGCAATTCTGTATTATTTAATTTTAAATTGTTATTGACTTTTTGGAATAGAAATAAAAAAAATTTTTTTTATAATATATCAAGTAAAAAATAATGTAGGAGAAAGGTGAGACTAGAGGAACTACTGCTTTTTTATTTTATTGTTATTTTTTTTACAAATGCCTTTTCTTTTTACGGTCTACCCAAGGATCTATCAAAGGATGAGGAAAGGTTAGTTTAGAGTTGTCATTATTTTAGAGTTTCAATTATTAACACTCAGAGGCATTCTGAACCTTTCATTTCAAAAGGACTTTCAATTCACTCTTTCCGATGACAACACAAATGTAGGTAAAAACTAATTTTAATGCAACACCTTTTGCATTATCTTTTGTTTTGATCTAAAATCAAAGATCTTAAAATGCTTTAGATCTTGAGAACAGAAAGTGATTTCCTTTGAACTTTCTCAAAAAAACTGTTAAAAAAAGCTCATTTTAGAAGAGCTTTTATTGTGAGCAGTGGAAGTAGCTGTGCTTTAATCAGACTGTCTGTTCGGTATGTAGAGTAGATCGGTCTCAACTGAGTGCTGCATCACAGATTAAGCAGATATTTCACAATAATACTGAGTTATCACACTAAATCAATTCTTTTCACTTGAGTGGAAACACATGCAAAAAAACAAGCCTACTTGCTCCAATACTGCATTCCACTTTCATGAGAACTGTTGAATAATGCCTCTGTCTAGTCTCCGGATGAGCAGATACTGATGAGATGCAAGTTGACCTTTTATTTATTTATTATAATTATTATTTTTAATAACAAAGAACATAGGATGTAGAATAACATTTTAACAAGAGGCTAGTCTAATGTTTTAAATAAGTTTGATAGAAAAGCGCATGTAAAGGTTTGAGATCTTTGAGTTCAGCTTAAGAAGCCAAAACAAAAGTGTTGTATTTGTTTTTGGACTGTTTGTAAAAGAAATGATACTAATAACTTCTTCACTTTAATGTAAACGAGTATATGTTGTTTTAGTTTAGCGAGAATAGTAATCAATATTCTCATTAGTTAAGAGATTAAACTTTGGCCTGACTGTCAGTTTATTGGATTTGAAAGAAAAGGGGTAAAAAATAAAATCCTCGGAGTATAGACTCTACTCTTTCCATCTGAAAGTGATCCTTTAGGGAGCAGGGATCAAGACATCTATACTTGTTGACACAAAAATCCATTTCATTGATATTTTTTCCCTTTGAAGAATAATAGAGATAAAACGATCCTATACATTATGTGAAAGATTAACTTTGCTGAACTTGGCTTTTCAGATGCCTGACATCTGTTTGCAGAATTGCTTTTTTTGTCAGTAAAGGGAAAGTAATTTATGAGGAAGCAACCAAAACTATTTTAGAGTTGAATGCTGTGAAAACAAATAGTCTTTTCATGCTTTATTTGATTTTTGTTTTTGGTATTTTACAAAAATGATTATTGTTAATAAACCAAAGGCAAATACTTTCTTCGTAAAATCCTGCGTTTTTTTCTAGCTCTCTGTTGGTTGAAGTGATGAAGGGTTAAGTGAATGCTCCGCTTGTAAGATCGAGCTTGAGCTGTTGTAGCGCTATTGTGTACCGCTTGTTAAAGAATTCGGAAAAGTTTGTTTATAGAAGTGGTGGAAGTTTATACAATTACATTTATGACAAAATTACAAATAAAAGCTAGCATGTATTGATGTATGTAACATGAGAATAAATGTTTTCCGATGTGTTTAAAATCAAGCAATATATATTCTTTATTTTAATTAATTTTTAATTTTTAAAATTAAATTCAGACTTTGTCAGAAGCAGTTTTTACTGCTTAGTTTACAGCTTAGTTTGGAAAACTTTGTCCAGAAAAATGCTATATTGTATGTCATTGTTTTTCTTTATAATATTGTGAAATTTTTAAAACGGAAAGCACACCCATATGTATCAGTCTTTAATTAGTTTCAAACATTCAATTGTACATATATTATACACTATTTATCATGTTCCACATGGTATTTTTTTAACTAGTGCTTCTGCACAAATATAAATTCAAATAGAATATCCACAAGAGAATTTACTGGTGTTTGCATCTTAACATTAATTATTTTTACAGTTCTTGATAGTTACTTAATAAAATAATTTCAAAAGTATCAAACTGAAGAAAGAAGCATTTACTGATGATTCACATTTAGTTGGAAAAGGTTTAATCTTGAACTCAAAGTAAATAACAAAATGGTTAATGTAAAAACTGGTATTGTGTATTGCCTTTCTATAGCAGTTTTCTAAACTTACTTGAGTGTGGGCCTATCTTTCTGATTCTTTCTTGCACATCTTTTATAGGGTATAGGATAATTTCATTGAATTAAATCTATGGACCACCAGAATGAGGTCATCATTTGAGTTTGAGATTTAGCAGCTTTCATTGGCTAACACCTGTCCAGGAAGTCATTTAAATGCCAAACAACCAATCCCATTTCGCTTCACGTAGAGTCATGTTTCATAAAAAATAAGCAGAGATAGAGAATATAATGCGCTCATTCTCAGTACGCACGGTGGGTCTTTGTCTCAATTGTAGACTGAACTTAATTTAAAAGGAATGAAAATAAACGCTCATTTCTCCTGGAAATTCAACCAATCAGATCATGACTTCAGGAATCTTAAAGTGCTGCCATAGAAATGTACCAAACCAATCAGACGTTGTCATCTTGTGTGGACATGACGTCTGAGGCTGAGACTACCACCTTGATAATAACCAAGCACTGTCTTACCCATGCACTCAACCCACTTTGTTTTGCAACTTTTGCACTTAATTTTAGTAATAGAATTACAGTATGGTTTACACCAACTGTTAGTATAAGACAGTTGTGTGCTTGTTTTAGATGCATCTCTTATAGTTGCATTAAATATTAGGGTGGTATTTTTGTCCTATGATCAATCAAATAAACACATTCAATTCCCAACCCTAGATTAAATGTGTTTTCTGTTTTTCTGAATTTCCACTCAAAAATGGCTAAAAAAAAAAAGGATGTTTCATTCATTGTTTTCCAGGTCCTTTCAACAGGTTTGTGATGTGGGGTTATGGAACCCTCACTATTTACCAGAATATTTTGCTGTACTTTGAAACAACAATGTGCCTTATTTTCACTGACTTTTGTGCAGTAATGCATTCTTTTATTTCTAAACCAAATCACAAATAATGGTCTCAAAAGAAAGGATCAGGTAAATATGTTCATTATGTATTGCAGACACATTACACTATGCTAATAATGCACCATTGTTAGTCATTTTGAAGCTGAAGAGCCTGCTTTTCAAAGCCTATTATATTCCCCTTCAGTTTAAGTCATGAAGATTTTCATCATGGTGAATGATTGATGGGGACTACAAAGATAACTTACAAATGACTTCTTTTAATAGATTTGAATGTTTCAGTATAATTTACTTTTCCACCCAAGTCTCTTTTTGCCTTAATGGACTAACAGCTAAAGACTGTTATTTGTGACCTTTGCCACAGCTGTACAATGACACAGAGATTGACGGTCATCCTTCAGAAAGATGCCCTAGTGATGTGATCCAGAAAATCCATCAAATTAATGCTCTGTCTCATAGTACAAGGCTTTAGTTTATTACAGTCAGAGTTTAACATCAGTAGCTTCTTTCCTTTGAACGATGTGTGCTTAAACATGAATTGTTGGCTCTATAAATGTACTACATTTGATTTTCTACACTTGATTCTAGTGAGTCCTGTAAATATATAGTGACGCTGAAGTAAAGGACATTGATTGTGGCTTACACACTGAAGCTTATTCATCAAATCTTAATTACATGACAACTGCTCTAAAATAAGGATAACTGCTGTGGATGTGGTTGCCTTTCCAAACATGAATAAAAGCGCTAATTACACAAGACACTCAGAACAGAACACCATTTTTAAACATTTGATTTTAAAATATGTGTCAGTCTGGCACAGAGAACACCGCAAACATAACTGATGCCAGGCTTAATAAACCTAGTGAATGTAAAGCCGTTTGTTTGAAAGTTTCTTTTTCTCTCTAAATACAATAGATTCCATTTTCAGATCATATTTTTCTTCTCTGCAGACATTTTGTTGTGCTAGACAGTCATTTTCAAGAGCTGTACATTTGTCAATAGATAATATGAATTTAACAATACCAATATAATAGCCTTCCTGACTACAACTGCTCTCTCTTCTGAGAACTAGCAAATTCCTTCACTTTTATTTTTGAATGTTTTGGTGCAAATACTGATAGTCATTCTGTGATCACATAATAGTTTATTATCTTTCTTGAAATCTTTAAGTGATTGTGCACAACGGCCACCTCAACATCAATTTGATATCAAAATTAGTTAAATGATAAGTCAAAACTTTGACTTAAAAGTTTTAACTTCGAGATTAACAGTAGAAATTTTGATTCAAGAATGAAACAATGTAACAATGACAACTTGATGACTTCCAAAAGCCTAAACTAATGCTAACTAATTGAACACACTTTTTTAAAATCTCAGATTTCTGACTTTTTATGTAATTTTTTTACTTTTTAAAGCCATTATATATATTTAAACCTGCTTCCATAGCATTCATTTTTATATAATTTAAAATTCAATTTGATTGTGTTGTAATTGCAGTTTTATTGAGGTAAAAAAGAAATTGGTAGTTCGATAAAATGTTTTTATTGTGCAAGTCGGGCAATCTGTTACACATCCAATCAAATTGTCACTTTTTGTTTAGTCTGAAACATAAATTATACTCTGTGAATATATATTTTCAGACTGTGATTTAACATAACTGTCAGGGAATGAGTACAACACGTTTTAATGACTAACACGAAACAAGAGTGAACTTCAGTGGATAATTCAGATGGAGATGAAAGAACATACAGTAGATGGAGGAGAATACAGAGTTATGACGAGCAAAGCAGTTCAATTTCCTAAAGGGTACACTATGGAGTAAAACATCTGGGAGTGCACTGTGTTTGGCGCACAGTGAGTGATGGGAAGTGTAGTCCTTTTTTGGAGTCCAATAAAATTACTAGTAAACAGGTGATGCTAATCTAGAGTATTTGGTTTCAGGTGGATCGATCTTGTAGGAGGACGCTAGTGGATCTCTAACAGTAACATTTTTTTTATTTGTATTTTTTATTATAAATATATGTGATATGAGCAAAAATTAAGATTTTATTTTCCATTTTAAAAACGTTCTTATTTAAAGTATAATATAAACTTGCTCATGCAATAATGACGTTTTGAATTCTAGGTAAAACCGAGTATAAATGGCCTATAGCTCATAGTGTAGTGAGCATTGAGCAGACGTGGAAAGCACAGTTGCTGTTTGGTTCAGATTAAATCCTGCACCCGACCAAATGTCATCGTTCCTTAATTCTCGTTCCCTCTGTTTTCTAATAATTTTCTTGATGTGCTGTACAAGCCCTAACCAGGCTCTTCAGAGGCACATATCCTAAACTCTACTCCAGACAGAGAAAATGGAATGAGATGAGGGAAAAGCTCCATTTGCGCTGTGATCCGATTCAGAATAATTTAACTTCTTCATTAAAAATCTTGGCAACATTATGTTAATTTGTTTTTGTCCCTTTTGACCATGTTTTTTTGCATACATTTATTTTACTTTGCGGTCCACTGGGAAAAAGTCTCCATTCCAAAAAGTTTGATCTATTGTTTTCTTTGTTTCAATACAAAAACAATCAAAAATGATTGCAATTAAGCTTTAAATATATATACTATCTAAAGTATTGCATATCTGTCTAACTCAAACCAACTCTTAATCTGAATCACATGTGTTTTGGTCAGGCAGGCATAAATGAATTTAAGGGACTAAATTTGTTAAAGAGAAGAGAGGTTCAAAACAATTCAAGTCTACTGCGTTCATAAAGTGACCCTAGACAAGTAGTCTCGTCATAATCGTAACCTCAAAACCAGAAAACGTTTGGTCATAGTAAACAACGTTAACAAGCATCAGATACAAAGAAAGTAAAACTACTTCAGGCACTTTACCTACACTGATTTCTCTTGAGAGCAGAGCCTCTGTTTGAGCTGACAAGCTCACTACTCTTGGCTCTTAATAAAACTGCTTCTGAACGCTAATCTTATTTAAACATCAGAGCTTTGGCAGCAAGATGGAATGTATCTGGAATAACTCTGTGTCTAGAGAAATCACTGTCAATAAAACACTTCTGTGATAAGTTACAAAGAGTGCTGTTTAGCAGAGCCAGAGTTATCTGTCAGATTCAAAGCTTATTTGTCATCCAAATATGCAAATGTGAATATAATTTTGAACTTTTGAAATATTTTGAAATATGAATTTTGTGATCTCTCCTCTCAGCACAGTATGTACAAATACAAATATTCTTTGCAGATCAAACACAGTTCAGATAAATTTAGTGGGACCAGGTGTGCTCTGAAGGTGTGTGAGTGTAACTGGTTCAGGAGGGAATAAATAGAGCTGGAGGTGATGAGGACAGGTGTGGTAGATGAACTAATAAGTGACTGAGCAGTGTGTAATTGCATCAGGGGATGAGGAGGTGAGGGGAACAGAATCCTCACACATGCAGACATTTTGTTTAAGAAGATATTGTCTTATGACTGTTTGAATTTCTCAGACTCTGTGATGCTAAGCTGCTTCTCCAATCAGAGTTCTGCTGGTTTGTTTAGATCTCAATAGATTAATTTGTGCTGAATGTACTCCTGAATTATTTATGAGCTCAGCAGACAGGAGCTAAACAGCTCAATAGCACACTGCACCAGCAGTTCATTGCAATCACTCATCATGTCGAATTCATGCTTGTTTCCAATTGATTACATTGTGATGCAGTTGTGACCTAGGTTGTTTTCTACTCATCAGTCCCAAAATATTTTCAAGGTATCTACTTAGGTATTAGGTAGTAGGGGTTCAAACTGTTAAGATCAGAAATCACCTAGTATAATTGTTGTACTTTAATAAAAGCAATCAAGTTGACTTTTTAGACAAATCATATACATAGCAATGAATATTTTGTATAAGGTAAAGTATCCGTGAAACTCCTATTTCAACAAGTTAATGTATGTTTCACCAGTTAAAAGACTAGATCTAAAACTATTTTTTCTGTCTGTTTGGTAACTTTACATCTCTTGTTGAATTAAGATTGAATGGAGTAATTAAAAAATGTCAGATTTGTGATAAAAACGTGGTTACGTCAGACTAAAGAAAACCTCTGAGAGCCTTCTTGAGATTCAGTTTAACATCTGATCAGTGCTCAACCTCAGACGTCATGCCCACAAAAGTTGACCATGTCTGATGCGTTTGGTACATTTTTATAGCACCATTTTATCAGCTCTCTTTGGCACTTCACATGTAGCCTGAAGTCATCAAAAGCATATACTAGACATACAACTTTATACACTGCCTTGTTAGTCGTTTATCAAGTTCTTTGTCACATATTTGTTGTTAGCAAGGTTTTGACTTATACGGTAGAAATGGTGGCAACTGAAACTGAGTGGATTTTTTGTTGAAGTTGGAGCTTATTAACAACAAAAAATAGTTTGGAGGGTTATTCCATTATAAAATCCACACTTCAATTACTCACCCCGCAATGTTTGAATCTCAAAGAAGATATAAGCTTCAGATCTCCCAATCAGAGGCTTGTACAAACCTCATACAGTTCATATATATTTCATATTCAGTCGATGGTTGAGCGGCAATCAGTGATCAGCCCCGTGTGAATGCTAAGACTTTTTTTGTTTGACTACTGGACCACCAAATACTACTTCTAACCCATTAAATTAAAACTATTAGGATTTAGAATCTGACTCAGCATGTAAAAGATATGACTACTCATTCTCACAACACCATAATTAATAACGTTCAAATCTTTTAACTTATCCACACATTTCTTCTTGATTTTGAGTAGTTGTTAATATGCACACTGTATGCATTTCAAACTGCTGAGTCTGTTTATAGACTGCTAGTATTTAGAAGCATAAGTCTTCGCAGTAGTAATATAACACACTGAATACTGTTATTTTGGTATCATTGAGGATTGTTTCTTTTAGAAAATAAATTTAATTGAGACGTGTGATGGGTTCTCCCAGGCTGTGAGTGTGAAGGGGAAGTGTTCAAGTGAGACGTGACTGAACAACGAGTTTAGCACACTATAACACTGGGCATCTGAAACACTGGGCATCTGTGGTATTGTACAGTTCCTCTGGTTGTCTGCTTCCAGGTTTTTGCACACTTGCCTAAATGATGTGATCTGGTGCGCTGATCTCAGTCCCTCCAGCCTTACAAGTGCAAGTGGGCTTTTCTGCTCAAAGTCTCAAACAACTCTTTATAGAGATTGGGCTAACAAGCTGATTGCTCTGAGCAGCGTTTCCGGGGTTTTGCTGATTACTCATCTGCCACAAAGAGCTTCCATGATGCAGGTTCTCTGGATTATTAAAAAGTTGAAGATAATTTGCTCTCAGAGCAACCAAGCTTAAAGGTAAGTCCATTTTTATCCGCATTCTGTCTATTTCATACTCTCTGTTTTTTCCCTCTAATAAACATTGGCTCCAGTAGGATTTTTGCCCACCAGTGTGAGGGCTCATTATGCAGGAACTATGTATAGAGTGGACTTGTTAGAAGCATGGATTTTTCTCTAGTTTGCTATCAAAGGGACATTCTAGAGGCACTGTGCATCAACCTGACCCAGGTCACTGAGTGCATGCCCAGTTCCTTCTGATGCATTGTTTATATGAATTATTCCACATTGTGTTATGTTGCAGTACACACTGAGGTGGGAGATCATGAGGGTCTCCTCCAGCTCTTGTTTATTTACGTAAGCGCTGAACTCCTTGGTTTTTTGTGCCAGAGAGGAAGCATCATACGTTGCTGGATTTTGTGAAACACGGATAAAAGCTTGATGGGTAGAAACTGGTCTGAGCCATGACCTGTTTATATAAAACCTTGTATATTCATATATAAGTGTTGCTCAGATGCTTAGCTCCTCTGCTTGATCAACAAAAACTTCAGAACAAACTGAGAACAAAGAGTTTGAGCTGGATAAAAAGCAAAGTGGACTGTTTTCACATGAAATCACAAGCCTGCCTGTAGTGTCCAAGCTGTTTTTTTACATATTGTTGTGTAACTTTAAGAATGTACAATTGTCCTTCATTTTTGAACTTTATTGTAATGATATTACAGATATTGTAGTACTAATTGAATGCACTTTAAAGTTATTTGGCAAGAAATATATTTAAACTGCATTTAAAAGAGATGTAGGGGAAAAGATCAGATATGTAGGGTAAAAGTCATCTGTGAGACTGCCTGATGAACAGAGGGGGCTCTAGTGAGCAACCCATAAACTTGGCATACTATGTGTATGATCTTCGACTATGTCTGTCATGTTAAAGTAGAAGTCAATGAACTCTTGAGTTTAGATTGTGACATAATGGGTATAAAAGAGGAATAGACAGAGTTTGCTTTCACACAAGGGAAGATGCAGCAGCTTGTCTCCGGCGCCAGAATGGCCAGCTGATGATGTACAACCAGAACTTTGAGAGGAAGACCTATGCTTTGAGAACGATTAACAAAAATTATTCTACATGGGTTGAATACTACTTTACTTTATTATGCCATTTAGTTTTTGTAATCTAAATAAAAATAAATTAAATAAAATACATTTTATTGATTAAGATGAATGACTATCAAATTTTTTTATTTAAAACATTTAGAAGAATCTTTTAGAGAACAGATCGCAAAGGAGTCTTCTGATCAATTGTTAAGCAACTAGGACTTAGGGCAGATTCAACGAACGTAAGAATAATGAATAAAAAGGTTGAAGGTGTCAATAATAAATTGAACACCATAAAACAATATGGTTTAAATAAGAATGGTCATTATAAAATTTCATAAAAAAATCTAGAGTTTATTCAAGAGTATACCGGCTTTTAAAGACCAGTGATAATACTCAACCTCCATTAAAGTTGTTTTGACAAGCTGCCAGAATTTGATGCATTTTAGATGATGTTGAGCAAGCGGGTCATTCAGCCGGATGTTGGATGACCTAAACCATCCTTTCTTTTCCTCTGTGCTCTTGAAACAGAGACATTTAATTGTATCAGTTTAGACATCTACAGCAGGTAGATTCATTTTGATTCATCCCACTCCCAAAAGTTTCTTCATTAGAATTCTCTGGAAACAATGTGTTCCCATTAATGTAAAGCATCATAGAACATGTTCCATCTAATATATTTTTTTGGGACATCAAGCAAAAATGGTTTCAGGGTATGTTTTGATTTTGGTTGTTTCTTGAGATGGTATCATGACATTTTGCTTTTGAAAAGTGTCAGGACATTTATTGATCGCTTTAAGTATATGAGCCTTTTTAAATCAAAACTTTCATTGAGAATGCAAAATGTAATTCAAGGCCCTGAATAGGCTTTTCTTTAGCTGAATCATTTAAAAGAAAGCATGTTAAAGTAGGCCGAAGGTTGTTATGAACTTGAAAAGCTGTGAGGTATACTCGAGGCATTAGTTTAAAATATCCAGAAGCCTATACACTTATATACTTTTATTTCAAATAGTCCATAAAACACCAACAGTTTTAAAAGCAAGAACCTTGCAAAATAAATGATATGATTCTCTGTGACAGATTTACAGATTTATATTTGCTATGTCAACCTATTTTATTTGTGCTATGTTTTTTTTTATAAATATATTATGGAAAAATAAAATTACTTCTCATAATAATAATCATATTAAATTTCATCTAATCAGTTTTCGTTGAGCTTGACCGCTATTTATATAATTAAAGTTTTAAGAACATCTGTTATTACTGCTGATGCCTACTTTTCTTTTACTGTCCCACTTCTGCAAATTAAGTTTGATTGAGACGTTCTGTCTTTGACTCCTGAACAGATGGTTTTAGATTTAGCTGTCAGTTAGTTGGGTTCATGGATCTTTTTTTCCAAATATGGAGCATAAATTGACTTTGAACAGATGTGACAACATAATTGAATAGCCATGGCTACTTCATTGTTCTCCTTCTGCTGCTACACAAAGCCTTGCTGCTGGTTACCACATGATGCATGGATGTGTGCTGCCAGGGCCATCCAATTCTTTTGCTGCAAATGACCACAACATGCTGAACTTTGAGAAAAAAGCATAACATCATGGACAAGATTTTTCAGAATTCTAATGTGAAATCAGGAATATGCTTTAAGATGTTATCTGGAAATGGAGTTTTGATGTTGGAGATGCTTTGACAAAATAGAATAAAAAGGATGTGTTATTTGTTAAAGTGCTATTCCACATCTCTCACTGACCTTCACTGTTACTGCGCATCACAGAGCTGCTCTAATGGACTTGAATTTATTCTTCAGACAGAGTAGCATGAATCATTGGTGCAAACAAATGAAAAGTCCACAAGTTTAATTAGCTCTTAATAATTTATATACAGCACAAACATGGTCTTTAATGCTTGAAATTATGGTGGTGTTTTATAGTAGTATTGCCACACTAAACAAATAAACTGTTTATTTTACCTGTTATTTTTGAGGTTGTCATTTTAAAAAAATCTTTGTCGGTGGTTACCATAACAACTTTTAATCGATTGTTTGAATCAGTTACATTTACGAAAAAGAAACAACACACCATTGAAATATTTTATTCAAACAACTAACTCTGGTTCCAGATATTAATATCACGAAACATTGCATTCTATTCAAATATGCAACATGGAGTTCTGTTTATTGTGTTTTTGTTCTGACATTTTAGCGTTCTGTTGCTGTGAACACATCTCTCTGGAGAGCTCACATGGATCTGTTAAATAAATATTATGGCAGTAAATGGAAAATCTGTCAACCGTGATCAGGCATTAATTAAGGATATCTATGGCTATGTTCACACTGCTTGTAAATATGGCTCAAATCTGTTTTTTGTTTATCCCAAACTGGGACACTTTCACATTTGGATCTCTCAACCTGTATAAATACTACTACTACTACTACTACTACTACTACTACTACTACTAATAATAATAATAATTATTATTATTATTATTATTGTTTTACACTTCTGTTCCATTTTATTCTATAGGAGTATTTTCTGAGATATTACTTGAATAAAACCTTGCAATGTAGTCACAGCTTATGTCTTTGCTTCATAATGCCCAGGTGATACCAATCAATCAATCAATCAATCAATCAAGTTTTTATATAGCGTTTTTTTAGCAGTTGTTTTCAAAGCAGCTTCACAAAGTCCTCGTGTGGATCAGGTAGAGTAAATAGGAGTTCCCTCTGTGAGGCCCCTGGGAGCCTCGCTGACTGAAGCAGGAGCTAGTTACCTCCCCAGCATAAAGAATATTCAAACTTAATATCCATCGACAAACAGTTAGACGGACAGCACCTGAAAAAACAAAAACAAAATAAAGACAAAACAGAAACTAACAAACGAAAAACAATGGTTAGAAAAACGTAACAGACAACAAACAGGTGATCAGAATCAGCTGGAGGATGAGTGATAAATGACGGGGAGAGGTTTGAGAACCACATTGTTTTTTTCAACAGTTTGTATGTTGATAGTGCTCAGACACCAAATCCATTTTGACAAATACCAGGAGCCAATTATTCAAATGCTAGATTAAACAGATATGTTTTACTTTTTTTTTTAACTCTGTGAGCGTAGCTGAGCTCCGGACAACATCCGGGAGTTTGTTCCAGAGCTTCGGTGCTCTATATGAGAACACTCTTCCCCCTCTGGGGATTTACTAATCTGCGGAATAATCAATAGTCTTGCTTCTATTCTATATCGTGATAGGAGACTGCTCAGGTAGGCTGGAGTCAAACCATTCAACGCCTTAAAGGTAAGGAGCAGTATCTTATAGTCAATGCAATATTTTACAGGAAGCCAATGAAGATAGCACAGAACCGATGTAATGTGGTCATATTTCTTTGTTTTTGTGAGAAGCTACTACATTCTGTACTAACTGTAATTTTCGTAGAATAACAGCTGAGCAGTCGGCTAACAGTGTGTTACAATAATCAATTCTAGAGGTCATGAAAGCATGCACTAATTTTTCTGCGTCTACAATAGATAGCATGATCAGCACTTAAGCAATATTCCTGAGGTGAAAGAAGGTGCTCTTAGTAACATAAGAGAAAACATAACTTCAGTTCACTATCTATAATAACCCCAAGATTTTTAACTGTAGTGGAGAAATGAACAGACTGTGCCCCCAGCTCCATATTTAAAATTGAGAGATTATGTAATTGAGATTATGTAATTGCTTTTTAGAGCCAACAAGTAATATTTCTGTTTTATCAGGATTAATCATTAAGAAATTTTTATTCATCCAATCATTGATATTAGCGACACATTCTGAGATCTTATTTAGCTTTGAAAGGTCGTTAGGTTTTGCTCAGATATAGAGCTGGGTGTTGTCTGCATAGCAATGGAAACTAACCCCATGCCTTCTAATAATTTTCCAAGGGGCAGCATGTAGATTGAGAATAGGGTGGGTCCCAGAACAGATCCTTGAGGAACTCCATACTCTACTGCTATTGAGTCCGATGAGTCTCCATTTACATGAACAAACTGACTCCGGTCAGAGAGATAAGAGTTAAACCATCTTAGAGCCTGGCCCTGGATGCCTGCATCGTTTTCTAGTCTCTCGAGGAGAATCCTGTGATCTCTCGTATCGAAGGCTGCACTGAGACCTAGCAGAACTAGAAGAGAGATATTCCCTTGATCCCAATGAAGTAATAGATCGTTTGAAATTTTAACCAGCGCAGTCTCTGTGCTGTTATGCGCGCTGAATCCAGATTGAAGTTCTTCATAACAGTTGCTCTTCTGTAAAAAGAAGCTGAGCTGTGCTATTACAACTCATATTTTTGACAGGAACGGAAGGTTAGAGATTGGCCTATAGTTGGATAACTCAGTAGGATCCAGGTGCGTTTTGTTGATTAGTGGTTTACTTACCGCATTTTTGAGCTGTTTAGGAACGTAACCTAGGGATAGAGATGAGTTTACAATATTCAGAAACGGTTCTTGAGCTATTTGGTAGCAATTCTTTCAGTAAAATATTGGTACAGGATTGAGAGAGTATGTCGTTGATTTATACACATTTGTTGATTTATATGCTATAATATCTAATATATCTTCATGTTGCCTTATTTAAGTTTGTGGCCAAAACTACCAAAAAACCATCATGGTGTCTGCCTTCTCCTGACAAGTGGCCAGGTCTGTATTATATGCTTTACGGCAAGCAACAAAAGACATGCCCAGTACATTTTTTGTCTGTTTGTAGATGTGTCATGTTTAAGCTTTATTAGGAAATATAAAAAAAAATAGATGTGTATTAAAATAATGCAAAGCGTTTGTGTTGTGAGTAATAATGTTACTTCAGCCAATCAATAGGTCAATCAAAGCCTAAATCAAATCTTAGTCTCAAATTCTTATTCAATGTATTGTTAAGTCACCCCTAAAGTTAAAATTAAGAAGTTACTGTAAATAATTGTAATTAATTATCTATCTTTTAAAATGTGGTGAATGAATACAGACTATAAAAACATGTTTTAAATCTTACATTATCTAAATCGATAATACAGAAGACTGCTTTTAAGTTTTTTGAAGGAATTAGCTGTAATTCAGCCTCTGAAATCTGTAAAATCTAGAAAAAAACTCCTTCCTATAACAAACAATTCTGAAGCTTATGTCGGCTCCAGGAGTTTATTTTGAGGTCCTCATCTTTGAAGTGCTGAAAATAAGCTCAATTTCTCAGTGTGCTCGAGAGAGGCCTCTTTCCTACACATTGGGCAAATTAAACAGCCACGCCCCAAAAACCTGACCTTTAGTCAAGACAAAAAGATACAACGTGTTTTTATTCAATACAGCACTCATTTTCGATATAGGTCATATCATTGCACCTTCATGAACCATTTAAAGTAAAAACAAATCACTTCACCCCCTGCCCTTTGAAAACATGGAGACCCGTTAATATATTCATTATTATATTATTTGTTGTGGAACGTCTGTCCACACATTGACAAATCTGCTGTGTTTTTGCACCCTGCAGTGGACCAACAGAATATATTGCAGATGAACACAATTTTCTTCATGATTCATTACAACATGAATCACATTTGACTTAATCTTGACTTGAATTGTTATCATTAAATGTAAAATTCAATTTAAATCTTCTTGTTCTATAACGTGGAACTGCTGGCAGCTGACGGGGGAAATAAAGGGTTTTGTTTAATCTGCTTTCAGTCTTCCTGCATCACGCTGACAGCTCTCAGACATATGCCAGGGGTTGGTGCACTTGCCTTTGAAGAAAGTGTGAAGTTGTCCAGGAAATTCATCCTTGAACAGACACACACCCAAACAGATGTCGAGAGCTCTAAACGTGAGATCCATCATAACAAACTCATAAACATATGCTTTTCAATTAAATCCTTCAAATAACAGAACACTTGAAGCGCATGTACAACAATGTTAACACCTGTCATTGATACTTTGAGGCTTTTTTTAGAACGGGGTTCTGATTTAAACTTTCCATTGGCATCAGTATTCAAGACCGTCGCCTGACTTGGAGTGTTTTTCAGAGGTAGCAATTGTGCAGAGTATGTGTGAACCTTGCAGGGAAGAGATGTTCTTTTGTTTGATTCGAGAGTATTCCCCACTGACTTATCATAAAAATTGTGATTCCTGTGTCAGTGCTCTGTTGGAGAAGGTAAGTGAATGCTGCAAAATAGTCGTACACAACAAGGTTACGAAGACCTTGTGCGGAATTCAATTGTAAATGAGAGCAGTGCCAGAAGGATTGTCAGGCATCTCATGTTTCAGTAGTACACTTCGGCATGTGATGGCATCTCCTTGTTTGCTGGCTCTGCGTGGATGTGTGTGATGACTTTATCTCTATCTGTCTTGACTAAGTACTTGAAAATTTCTCTTGTGATGACTCTTGATCCACTTTCATGGTTCCACTTCAATTAACTGCAAATAGTTGTTCAGGTCTGTTTCTCTGGAATCTCTAAGCTTTTTCCTCTGATGAGCAGTATGTCTTTGTGATGCTTTTTGAAGAAGCTATCCAAACTCTTTCGAAGGAAGAATTATCTTACTTTTCAGTGTTTTTAACTGAGACTCACCACACACACTTTTCTTGATCTGTAAGACTCCATCTCTGCCAAGCTTTGATGAAGTTTTTACTTGGGTTTTAAGACCATATCAAGCAGCTCCTTTGTGCCTGATCTGCAATTTTCTCAGTTGAAGTAGTAATGAATGCTTCATCAGTCAAGAGGTCCGTGTCCTTGGTGAACAGTCATCTTACTCCATCTGAAGAGCGTGAATGGTCATTGAAAAGATGAATTGTAGGTTTCCAGTGCTGGGAATTAGAGGGTGATGAAGTAGGATGTGTTGCTCTTTTCCTGTTTTTAAATAGGAATTCAACTTTCCAGTTAAATGTGTATACCTGGAAACAGCAATTTTATTATTTTTTATTATTTGGTTCCTTTATTATGCTTTTTATCTGAACAAGTCATGATTTGATTATACATTTAGTAATTGTAATTACATTTTTCATTGTTCTGCTCGACAATGTGTTGTAAAGAGGCCAATAATTAGTGTAGGAGCCATTCACTGTTATTGGATTATAACCACAAGGGGCAGTAGCGCACCCTATATGTACGCTTTACCATGTCTAGCAGCTTAGTGCAAAAGCAGCATTATACCAGCTTACTCCACTCTTGTCATTCTCCCTAATTGTGTTAAATTCAAAACACTGATGCTTACAAAACTGTCACAGGACCTGCCCCATCTACCTGCACCAGAACCCTCTAGGTGCTTGCATTCCAAGAGGGAACAGTGTTTTCTCATACCATCTCAGAGAAGGTAAGGCCAATTTGGGAAAAATTGTGAAGCATCCGGGGTGTGCAACAATTTGTTAATTATTTACAAATAATGGGCACAGATCTTGAATAAAGCCACCATCTTTCATGAGGTGAAGCTCCATACTCGACCAAAAAACTGGATCTTTAGTTGATATGTGAGGGTGTGGTGATGTTATACAAATGCACACCTTGAGAGGGCTCCTCACAAACTCTCTTAGTGTATTTATTTCATTGTCTATATTTCACTCGACCCTGGATAAACTGCACCCGCTGTTCAGGAATGTGACGAAAATTTGTATACTTCGCCTCAGTGTGGCTGTATCTAATGGAGGAAGGCCTTGACCACCTCACTCGCTGTCTCCAGCTGGTCTTCAAGACTCAGAGTTGTCAGAAATGTAAAGCCTTTTGGATAATATATATTTTTCAATGAGCACTTAACATCCAGAAAAATAACTCTCTAGTAATCCTTGTAGGACTTCTTTGTTCGGGACATTAGCTGAGACTTCTTTGAGAGGGAACTTGCCCTATGTAGAATGTTACTTGTTGTTTCTCCCTCTATTGTTGGTCATTTTAGGGAAAAAGTCCGCTCACCTTTCTATGATGGGTTTGAGTTTAAAGTGGCTCAATTCATTATGTCATTTTTTCATTATGAGTATTTTTATCAGCATGCTCTCTGTTTTATCACTTTGCTTTATTTAGATTCTCTTTGTACTGCGTGTTCTCATGTCTATTGTCTAACCTTGCTCATCTTGTTTCCTGCTTGCTTGTTGACTAGTTCCACCTGCGGTTTCTTGTTACTCAGCCAATCTCCTTCTCTTTGATTCTGCTCATGATTTCAGTCTTGTGAAAATGGCATTTCTCTTCTTCGCAGTCGGAGCTGTTATATTATTTTTCTTAAAAAAACTGACCTCCAATTTCTTTGTTTTGCTTGTTCTTTTATCATTACATAAGCTTGGTCACACTCCTGGAACAGAAACATGGCCACTCTGTGTGACAAGTTAAGAAAAACTGGATTTGGGGGAAGCCTGATTGGCTTTGTTGGATGAACCCAAGTCCAAGTTACCCATCTCACTTTGGTCGCATGTCTGGAAAGCAGAGACAAAATGGCTTTTACAGTTCATTACGCTGCACATTGCTCACCAGGTTGGAGCATCTGCTTGATTTAACTGGTGAGTGATTGCTTTGCATGCACAGATTGGCTAGATTGGAGGCTAGAGGCTAGATAGACCCATGAGAAGAAGAGTGGTTATTTTGAAGATTGAGTGGAAAGGTTGCACAATATTACACAATATGGAAAAAGTGACATTTAAATGTGAGGAGTAAACCACAAATCATCCAGATGTGGATCTACTTCTGAATTTGAAAACACTTTTTGAACTCAAGTTGCAGTGGTTAATAAATATAGTAAAGTCATCCCACCCCGATTGCAGAAAAATTGCTTGAAAAAAGTGTATCTGAAAAAGAGTTATATATATATATATATATATATATATATATATATATATATATATATAAAGTTTCAGATTTTACACTTTTCTTTCACATATTGCATTTTGATGACCGCACTCCCCATAAACCTATTAGTCTGTTGGAGTACTTCTTAAATTCCACTCTTCCGAAAAGAAGAATGAAAGGAGGCCAAAGGAGGAAATTTGATTTATTTTAACATTTCTTTGGTCCCAAAATAAATTACTTGTTTATGATAAGAAATAAAGCAAATCTAACTTCAATTACATGCCATTTATCTTCTTTTTTGTTTGAGTAGTCTTAAAGTTAGCATGGTTTTAGTGAAGTATTGAAAAGGACTGTGGGTTGCATATCCTTGTCTGACCTCTCCTCCTAAACCTTGCGATGCATTTTGAGTTCACACGAGGAGGTAGTTCTCTTTTGATAGGTGTAGTGCTACATAGCCATTAAAACAGATGGTTTGAGAAGAACACAAACAGACAGACAGACGCAGAGAGACAGTAAACTAATAGATGACAAATAACCTAAAATAGATGTTATTATGATAAAAGGGACATTGGCAAGGGAATGGGGTCTGGCTGAAGTGACATTAGCTCAAGTATTCTTTGTTTGTATTTTCCCTGACGCTTATTGGTTATGGTTTGTGCGATGTTCCCATGACAAGAAGGTTTCTAATGCCTGACTAATAGAGACTGAAAACACAGTTAAATTGCTGTTGCATAGCAAAAGTAATTACTTCAATCGACTTTTAATAAAACTGGACAAGAATGGCCTTTTATTTCTGTCTGGGATCTGTGGACTGGCAGAGGGGCTTGATGATCTTTAATTGGCTGAAATTTTTGCTGCCTCTTCATGACTCATAACTGGGCTTTTAATGCACAGCCATAGAATACGATCTACCTAATGAGAAGTATGAGAAAACAAGATGAGAAAAAACATTTTTACAAATTACAATTACAAATACATTTCTGATTTAAATTTTTCTTTTAAAGAGTCTGGATTCCTACAGGATTTTTCTGTTCATATCTTCAGATTAATGTCTTGCTGTAACTAAGTCCTTCAGCTTGTCAGTGAAATGAAATGATTGTGCACAATGTATTTATTAAATCTTCAGTTTAACCCACAAAACTTCTCATCCCCCTCAAAATCTCTCCAAATAATGCTTCCATATTTGGCATCTTTTGCTTCAATTCTCATCAGCTTTTGAGCTACTCCACTTTTTAATACATAGTGTAAATAGTGTGCAAGTATAGCTTGGCGTCTTCTAAAACGGCATAGAACGTTAAGTATCCTCTAAAAACTAATTCAAAGTACATATTTAAAAGAATAAATGAAGTGTGGGAAGACAGAGACACTCTCTGCTATCAGGCTTTATTTACATAATGGAAGGGACAGGGCTTTCAGATTCCACTGATGAATGAAAAAAGTGCCTTTAAAAGATCGCACATAAGAGCGTTAAGGGCCAGTTGTCTAGAGCTCCATTTGGAACGCAACTAATCTTTTGAGTCATTAAAGTTTTAATACAAATAGGCATATATTCTGAGGTGTTTATAAACAACATCCCAAGACACATACTAAGGAACTGAGAGCAATTTATTCAGGCAAGAGTTGGAATGGAAAACAGAGTTCATATCCAAAGCCACTAAAAATCCTAGCCGGACATCTTTGCCAATTCAGTCAGCAACCTCTAATGCTTTGTTTGTTTGTGTTTTAAATGTCTCATTATATTATCATTCAGTTTGTTGTTATGGTGGAGCTTCAATATAGCACACTCTTAGAAATTGCAAGCATTTATAAGTTGCTGTCTAAATGATCATGTCTTGAAAAAGGAAAATCTATCCAATGCAACACGTGTTACCTGTTTATTTCATGTAGAACATCACCTCTAGTAAATCATAAAACAGTGGGCAGGTCATTAGGGAAGGCACAAGTGACCGTTGAATGCATGTTACCAGCATATGTGGAAAAAGTCCTGCATTATTAATTATAGTGAAGAGGAAAAAGGAATGTAAAACTTTTTTATACACAACATCTATTATTCATTGTGGTGTGTACCATGTAGTCCAAGTGTAGAACAACCTAAGGGAAAAAGTTTTCCAGAAAGGAACAAAATTGAAAGAAAAAAAGGAAACCTGTGGGAAGTAGTGCTCATAATATCAGGATACGTTTTGACATTTTCTACATAAAAACACAACCTCCGAAAAGCTTTGCATTAAAGGTGATGTATCATGTAAACTCAACTTTTCAGAAATGTTTTGCACGGTTTAGTATTGTTCCCTCATCAAAACATGCTTCAAGTTAGAGGCATTTCAGACTCTGGTAACAGTTTATTGTAGCGTGTGTGTGAGCAATTCTTTTGTTTCCATGAACCGTTTCCGATAACGCTTCCAGAGGTAGTCTCTGAAATGCTTCACGCGGAGATATCTTCGGGACATGTGGATTTAAAGAGGAAGTTGTCTGCGCTCTTCGTGACGTAAAAACTCCTCGACTCATTCACAGTTTATACACAGATCAACAAGGCTGTTGTTTGTGGAAGAGCAAGGAAATCTAATGTAAAATGTTTCACCTCCTACATAAGATGATTGTTTCATAAAACTGAGATTTCATTTTAATTAAATGATTGTGCAAAATATATTTTCACCTGAAGCAAACATTTAAATATTAAAAGGGTTATAAAAGTTATATTGGGTCAAAATGCTTTCCACAAATATTTCTTATATTTAAGTTTTAAACTCTTTGTCTTACTTTTTACTGTTCATGGGGTGCAATTATATGAGTGAGGCAGTTTTTGAGTTCAGTGTTACTTTATTGTGACTTCAGCTGCTTTTATTGTGGCTTCAGCCCACTTTTTGGGTTCTTACCTCTACTCTCTTGAGAAAAAAAGTAGCCCTCAGTTTCTGAAGAACTGTACTTGTATTCATTTATGTATTGCGGACCAGCAAATTATTATCAGCTACATGTTCCGTTCAAACACATGTAAAATGGGTTATTATATCTATCTCACTATATCTAAAAAGGTAAAGAATAATTGATGACTAGCAAAATGATGACACACTGTAAAATATTATATAGTAATATTTCAAACCTAACTTCTTTAAAATAAAGTGTAGTTTTTTTTGTTATCTTATGTAAACCGTGGTTAAAACCTTACCACAGCAATCCGTTCTTTCATCTACTTTGTTAACCTGCATACATGAACTTAAAGGTTTGCAGTTAGTGGTTCGAGGTCTGCTGCGTGACCTCCAGCGCAGTGTTAAATCATGCCTTGCAGCTGATGAGAAGAAGAAGAAGCTGCTCTTCATCTTAGTAGTCCATGTGTAATTGCTTACAGGCCTCTCAGCAGCCTGTTTTAATTCGGTCTGACCCATGTGCCATCGATCCCACTCCATTTGTCCTTCTCCTTCTCATTAGTCTCGCTTTCCAATTATGTAAGACTTTACTGGCATCTAAGGGGCTTTTAGTCCCTCCAAAGAACCCTCCAACAAAATAAAGTTAGGCAAATGAGCTCTGAGAAGGAGTCTAGCCTGAATGTCGAGATGTAGAGGATGACTTCCTGTCCACAAGCTCTCACAACAGCCTTACCCTCCTCGATCCTGAACAGTCTGAGGTTTACGGATGGCAAACTTGATCGTTTGTTTCTCTTCTGCGTTGCCTTTTAAACTTTAGGCTCAAGTAGTCTTCTGTTTCCTAGGTCAGGATCACTTTTTAGTGAGAGGTAGCAGAAAGCACCAAACATTCACTCCTGGGTGTAAATTAGATTATTATTTAGAATGGATTGGAATAGAATAGAATAAGGAAAAAGCAGCAAGCCATTGACTCAAAGAGAAAATCAACTCCTCGCAGACAAAACCATCAGTGTCCTTGCATAAATACAGAAGCACAAAACACTACACCTGACCTCAAAATACAGTACTTTATGCCATTTTATGATTTTGTTAATAAATTTGAATGATTTATTACTGTACGGTAAGTGGAATGATTAATAATTATTACGAAATTGGCTGCTCCCCAACCTCATTAGATCTGCTAACTCAATAAAGCCAATAATATTCTCAAAGATTTACTCATGCTTAAAGAATTTAGAAATCATTGTCCATTCATGCCATGATACCCTTGTGTTTGTGGGGTTTTTAATGGTTTTATAATGTTTAACAGTTCTCTACAGTCATAAAATTGTAATGTTCTTATATTGCCAACACTGTAAATAGCTTATAATTATTATAAATACAAAATAGTGCACTACCAGAGACTTTCGACAGTCTCATCTTAAATTGATTCTATTAGTTAAAGATATCAAAATATGATTGATTTTTCTTTATAGAGGAGTCTGATGGAACAATAAAACATCCTATAAAAGATTTAATAGAGATGTTTTGTTACTGAGTTTGAACCTTGCCATCATTAGAAAGGGTTACTACAAGATGTCCTTACAAATATTTAATGCTTCTGCTGGTAAAACCATCTTAAGGTGTAATTTGAGTTTTTGCTAGTACATAGAATTTGTTGCAATGCTGCATTTTTGCAATCTTTTACATCTTGGAATTTTGCTCTGGGGCTCAACCAATACATTTGTTCTCAAAATATCTGAGGACGTTAAAAACTTTTGGCCGTTCAATTTAGTTTCTAAACAAGGCAGGCAACTCGTCCGGAGAGCACAAGCTTTAAAAGCCAAAGCAATTAGAGGTTCTTATTTTGCCTTTAACCTCTTCAGACATTAATGCTAACAATAATTGTCAACAATAATTTTGTCCACCATAATTTTGCACACCAGGCAATCTAAAAATATATAACAATTAATATATATATATATATATATATATATATATATATATATATATATATATATAGTATATGTATATATATATATATATATATATATATATGTATATATAAATATGTATATATATGTATATAAATATGTATTATATATATATATATGTAATTATATATTATATATATATATATATATATATATATATATATATATATATATATATATATATATATGTGTATATATATATATATATATATATGTTTATATATATATATATTATATATTATATGTGTATATAATATTATATATATTATCTATATATATATATATTATATATTATATAATATATTATATAAATTGTTATATATTTTTAGATTGCCTGGTGTGCAAAATTATGGTGGACAAAATTATTGTTTTGACAATTATTGTTATTAGATTTTGAACTTAAGAAGAAGAAACGGTCAATATACTGCAAAAAACCTCAACATGAACACTTCTTGTCTAATGTGGGAAACTTTTTTTAACTTGTGTTTAAACCATTCAGCAATTGCAAACAGTGCGTTAGCTAAAGTTTTACAATAAAAGAAAATATTAAATATATATTTGTAATTAAGATAACATACACATGCAGCTGAATTTTCAAGAGATGCATGCATTAATGCACTTATGTACAGAATGTAAATAACCATATTGATTTCTCTGGAGCATTGTGTTACAATCAGTGGCTTACACAATTAAACTAAGTTAGAGAGCGGGCATATTGATATAGAAACCACCGTGTTGAGTGATTATGTTAAGTGATGTATGGACTGTTCACATCTTGCTTGCAGTTAGCCTTTTGGCGTGAGATGCTAATGGTGTTATATTTCTCTCATTAGTCAACATTAATCATCAGCTGTACAACTTTCAGGCTGAAAGCAGATGCACGCGCACTTGAAAACATGATAAAGCACATTATTCCCTCTTTCAAGACAATTATATTACTGTTATGAAAATTGGAATGCTAATCCAACCTCTAGCAGCTGAACAATAGAGAGGGATAATAATCATCTCTGGTGCTGTGAAGTCACATAAAAACTAATGAGATTAGTTTTTGAAAAGATCAATCAAGAGTATGTTTTGTAGAAGAGCAAGTATAAATGGTCGCCTCGTTTTGCATGTGGATAAAAAGGTTTAAAACACCAAGGAGCAAACCAAGTGTTTAAACCAAGGAGCAACCCTCTGTTCTCCCGGCCGGTGCGCAGTATCAAGTGACTGAACTGTAGTACCTTGACTGATCGCAAGGGGGGTGGGGTCAGAGGTGAGCAGGTTCTCATTCACTTCCATGTTAAATCTGCCCAACTTTGAAGCTAAAAAAAAAAAAAACCATGTTTACGCCTGTGGTGCTGCTATTTTTTTATTCAGATCGCTAGTTTGACCTTCATGAACACTTTAAGGGGGTGAATTCTTTTTAAATCCGTTTGTTTAAGATATATTAAGACTTAAATCTTCAGCCAAGCGTCACAGTGGTGCAGTGGGTAGCACGGTCATCTCACAGCAAGAAGGTCGCTGGTTCGAGCCTCAGCTGGGTCGGTTAACATTTCTGTGTGGAGTTTGCATGTTCTCCTCGTGATCGCGTGGGTTTTCTCCGGGTGCTCCGGTTTCCCCACAAGTCCAAAGACATGCGGAATAAGTGAATTGAGTAAGAACGATTGCCCATAGTGTTAAAGAGTGAATGGTGTGTGAATGTTTCCCAGCGATGGGTTGCGGCTGGAAGGGCATCTGCGTAAAACATATGCCAGAGAGTTGGCGGTTCATTCCACTGTGGCGACCCCGAAAGGGAAGAAAGCAGACATGAAGATGAATGAATGAATCTTCAGCCAATCAGATGTCCGTGCTACACCTATGTCCTCTCTGGACCCATTTTTGGTTACCAGGAATAGATGCACTTTCATGATGGTGATGGCTGGCTACGTCCATTCTTAGCCTTCTTTTCATACGAAACGTAGAGCATGTTGTATACCCATGTTATAAAAAGTCAATGGTTTAAACAACGTCCAAATCAAACCAACTTAATGGCAGTTAATATGTGTGCAGCCGTATCTGTTCCAGTCATTGAAATGTTTGTTTTGTGTAAAAGTCACCAGTAAAAGCAGTACGTTTCTGACTACTAGTCTTTAAATTTCACTATTCGGAACACTAGGTGACTAATGCCTTTTAGTATCAAGAAACCATTTGAAAATGAGCTCGGTGGTGAAAAAGCTGCTCAGGACTCTGAGGATGTCATCCAACACTGTCGTCAGGCGTTGTTCTGAAAAGAAGCCTGTGTTACGACTTCTTTGTTCGGGACATTAGCTGAGACTTCTTTGAGAGGGAAACTTGCCATATGTGAATGTTACATTGTGTTTCTCCCTCTTATTGTTGGTCCATTGTAGGGAAAAAAGTCCGCTCACCTTTCTATGACGGGTTGAGTTAAAGTGGCTCACTTCATTAGTCTTTTTTCATTATGAGTATTTTATCAGCATGCTCTCTGTCTTTTATCATTCTGCTTTATTTAGATTCTCTTGTACTGCGTGTTATCATGGTCTATTGTCTAACCTTGAATATGTTTCATGCTTGCTTGTTTGACTAGGTTTCCACCTGCGGTTTACTTGTTACTAAGCATCTCCTTCTCTTTGATTCTGCTATGATTTCAGTCTTGTGAAAATGGCATTTCTCTTCTTCGCAGTCGGAGCTGTATATTATTTTGCTAAAAAAAAACTGACCTCCAATTTACTTTGTTTGCTTGTTCTTTTATCATTACATAAGCTTGGTCCCATCCTGGAACAGAAACATGGCCACTCTGTGTGACAAGTTAAGAAAAAATGATTTGGGGGAGCCTGATGGGCTTTGTTGGATGAAACCCAAGTCCAAGTGTACCCTCTCACTTGGTCGCATGTCTGGAAAGCAGAGACAAAATGCTTTTACAAGTTATTACGATGCACATTGCTCACAAGGTTTTTCTGGAGCATCTGCTGATTTAAATGGTGAGTGATTGCTTTGATGCACAGATTGGCTAGATTGGAGGGCTAGAGGTAGATAGACCCATGAGAAGAAGAGTGGTATTTGAAGATTGAGTGGAAAGGTGCACAAGATTACACAATATGGATAAAAGTGACATTTAAATGTGAGGAGTAAACCACCCAAATCATCCAGATGGGATCTATCTGATTTGAAAACACTTTTTGAACTTCAAGTTGACAGGGTTAATAAATATAGTAAAGTCATCACACCCCGAATTGCAGAAAAAATTGCTTGAAAAAAAGTGTATCTGAAAAAGAGTAGATATATATTATATAGATATATATAATATATATATATAGATATATATAAAGTTTCAGATTAATTTTACACTTTTCTTGCACATATTGCATTTGATGACCGCCACTCCCCCATAAACCTATTTAGTCTGTTGGAGTACTTCTAAATTCCACTCTTTACGAAAAGGAGAATGAAAGAGGCCAAAGGAGGAAATTTGATTTATTTTAACATTTCTTTGGTCCAAAATAAATACTTGTTTCTGATAAGAAATAAAGCAAATCTAACTTCAATTACAGCCATTTATCTTCTTTTTTGTTTGAGTAGTCTTAAAGGTAGCATGGTTTTAGTGAAAGTATTGAAAAGGACTGTGGGTTGCATAGCCTTGTCTGACCCTCCTCCTAACACCTTGCGATGCATTTTGAGTTCCACACGAGGAGTAGTTCCTTTTGATAGGTGTAGTGCTACCTAGCCATGTAAAACAGATGAGTTGAGAAGAACACAAACAGACAGAAAGAAGCAGAGAGACAGTAACTAATAGATGACAAATAACCTAAAATAGATGTATTTATAAAAAGGGGACATTGGCAAGGGAATGGGGTTGGGCGAAGGGACATAGCTCAAGTATTCGTTGTTTGTATTTTCCCTGAAGCTTATTGGTTGGTTGTGCGATGTTCCCTGACAAGAGGTTTCTAATGCTGACTAATAGAGATGAAAACACAGTTAAATTTGATGTTGACCCATAGCAAAGTAATTACTTCAATCGACTTTAAAAAAACTGGACAAGAATGGCCTTTTATTCTGTCTGGGTCTGTGGACTGCAGAGGGGCTTGATGATCTGTAATTGGCTGAAATTTTGCTGCCTCTTCATGACTCATAACTGGGCTTTAATGCACAGCCATAGAATACGATCTACCTAATGAGAAGTATGAGAAACAGATGAGAAAAAACATTTTTACAAATTTACAATTACAAATACATTTCTGATTTAAATTTTTCTTTTAAAGAGTCTGGCTTCCTACAGGATTTTTCTGTTCATATCTTCAGATTAATGTCTTGCTGAACTAAGGTCCTTCAGATTGTCAGTGACATGAAATGAGGTGCACAATGTATTTATTAATCTTCAGTTTAACCCACAAAACTTATCATCCCCCCAAAATCTCTCCAAATAATGCTTCCATATTGGCATCTTCTGCTCAATTCTCATCAGCTTTTGAGTACTACACTTTTTAATACATAGTGTAATAGGGTGCAAGTATCGCTTGGCGTCTTCTAACAACGGCATAGAACGTTAAGTATCCTCTAAAAACTAATTCAAGTACATATTTAAAAGAATAATGAAAGTGTGGCAGCAGAGACAATCTGCTATCAGGCTTTATTTACTTAATGAAGGAAGGGCTTCAGATTCCACGATGGAATGAAAAAAAGTGCCTTTAAAAGATCGCACATAAGAGCGTTAAGGGCCAGTGTCTAGGATCCATTTGAACGCAACTAATCTTTGAGTCATTAAAGTTTTAATCAAATAGCATATATTCTTGATGGTGTTTATAAAAACATCCCAAGACACAATATAAGGAACTGAGAGAATTTATCAGGCAAGAGTTGGAATGGGAAAAAACAGAGTTCATATCCCAAGCCACTAAAAATCCTAGCCGGAATCTTTGCCAATTCAGTCAGCAACCTCAATCTTTGTTTGTTTGTGTTTAAATGTTCATTATATTATTCATCAGTTGTTGGGGATGGTGGAGCTTCAATATTAGCCACACTATAAGAAATTGCAAGCATTATAAGTTGCGTCGAAATGATCAGCTTGAAAAAGGAAAAACATTCCAATGCAAACGTTTACCTGTTTATTTCATGTAAGAACATCACCTTCGTAAATCATAAAACAGTGGGCAGGTCATTAGGAAGGACAAGTGACGTTGCAGGCCGTTACCAGGCATAGTGCGAAAAAGTGCCTGGCATTATTAATTATGTGAAGAGGAAAAAAGGGAATGTAAAAACTTTTTATACACAACATCGATTATTCATGGGGTGTGTTACCATGTAGTCCAAGTGTAGAAAACCTAAGGGAAAAAGTTTCCAGAAAGGAACAAATTGAAAGAAAAAAAGGAAACCTGTGGGAATAGTGTAATAAGTATCAGGATACGTTTGACATTTCTACATAAAAACACAACCTCCGAAAAGCTTGCATTAAAGGTGATGTATCATGTAACTCACTTTTCAGAAATGTTTTGCACGGTTGAGTATTGTTCCCCATCAAAACATGCTTCAAGTAGAGGCATTTTCAGACTCTGGTAACAGTTTATGTAGCGGTGTGTGACAATTCTTTGTTTCCATGAAAACCGTTTCCGATAACGCTTCCAAGGTAGTCTATGAAAGCTTCACGCGGAGATATCTCGGGACATGTGGATGTAAAGAGGAAGTTGTCTGCGCTCTTAGTGACGTAAAAACTCCTCGACTCATTCAAAGTTTATACACAGGACAACAAGGCTGTGTTTGTGGAGAGCAGGAAATCTAATGTAAAATGTGTCACCTCCTACATAAGATGATTGTTCATAAAACTGAGATTCATGTAATAAAGGATTGTGCAAAAATATATTTTCACCTGAAGCAAACATTTAAATATTAAAAGGGTTATTAAAAGTTATATTGGTCAAAATGCTTTCCACAAAATCATTCTTATAGTTAAGTTTAAACTCTTTGTTTTACTTATTACTGTCATGGGTGCAATTATATGAGTGAGGCAGTTTTTGAGTTCAGGTTACTTTATGTGACTTCAGAGGCTTTTATTGTGGCTTCAGCCCACTTTTGGGTTTCTTAACCTCTACTCTCTTGAGAAAAAAAGTAGCCCTCAGTTTCGAAAGAACTGTACTTGTATCATTTATGTATTGCGGACACAGCAAATTATTATAGCTTACATGTTCTGTTCAAAAAACACTGAAAAGGGTTATTTATATCTATACTCACATATATAAAAAGGTAAAGAATAATTGGACTAGCCAAAATGATGAAACACGGTAAAATATTATTATAGTAATATTTCAACCTAACTTCTTTAAAATAAAGTGTAGTTTTTTTTGTTATCGATGTAAACCGTGTAAAACCTTACCACAGCAATCCGTTCTTTCATTACTTGTTAACATGCATACATGAACTTAAAAGGTGCAGTAGTGGTTCGAGGTCTGCCGCGTGACCTCCAGGCAGTGTAAATCATGCCTTGCAGCTGATGAGAGGAAAAGACGAAGCTGCTTTCATCTTAGTAGTCCATGGTAATGCGTTACAGGGCCTCTCAGCAGACTTTTAAGTAGGTCTGACCCCTGGGCATCGATCCCACTCCATTGTCCTTCTCCTTCTCAATTAGTCTCGCTTTCCAATTATGTAAGAAACTTTACTGGAATCTAAGGGGCTTTTAGTCCCTACAAAGAACCCTCCAACAAAAGAAAAGTTAGGCAAAGAGTTGAGAAGGAGTTCTAGCCGGAATGTCGAGATGTAAGGATGACTTCATGTCCACAAGCTCTCACAACGCCTTACCCTCCTCGATCCTGAACAGTCGGAGGTTACGATGGCAAACTTGATCGTTTGTTTCCTTCTGCGTTGCCTTTAACACTTTAGGGCAAGGAGTCTTCGTTTCCCTAGGTCAGGATCATTTTTAGTGAGAGGTAGCAGAAAGCACCAAACTTCACTCCTGGGTGTAAAATAGATTATTATTTAGAATGATTGGATAGAATAGAATAGGAAAAAAAGCAGCAAGCATTGACAAAGAGAAAATCAAATCCTCGCAGACAAACCATCAGTGTCCTGCATAAATACAGAAGCACAAAACACTACACCTGACCTCAAAAATACAGTACTTTCATGCCATTTTATGATTTGTTACTAAATTTGAATGATTTATTACTGTAGGTAAGTGGAATTGATTAATAATATTACGAAATTGGCTGCTCCCCAACCTCCATTAATCTTGCTAAACTCAATAAAGCCAATAATATTCTCAAGATTTAACTCATGCTTAAAGAATTTAGAAATCATTGTCCATTCAGTCATGATACCCTGGTGTTTGTTGGTTTTTAATGGTTTTATAAGTTAACAGTTTCTCTACAGTCATACAATTGTAATGTCTATATTGCCAACACTGGAAAAGCTTATAATTATTATAAATACAAAATAGATGCACTACCAGCGACTTTCGAAGTCCATCTTAAAATTGATTCTATTAGTTAAAGATATCAAAATATGATTGATTTTTCTTTATAGAGGCGTCTGCGGAACAATAAACATCCTATTAAAAGATTTAATAGAGAGGTTTTGTACTGAGTTTGAACCTTGCCATATTAGAAAGGGTTACTACAGATGTCCGTACAACTATGTAATGCTTCTGCTGGTAAAACAATCTTAAGGTGTAATGGAGTGGTTGCTAGTACATAGAATTGTTGCAATGACTGCATTGTTGCAATCTTTAATCTTGGAATTTTGCTCTGGGGCTCAACCAATTACATTTGTTCTCAAATACGACCTTTAGTCAAGACAAAAGATACAACGTGTTTTTATTCAATACAGCACTCATTTTCGATATAGGTCATATCATTGCACCTTCATGAACCATTTAAAGTAAAAACAAATCACTTCACCCCCTGCCCTTTGAAAACATGGAGACCCGTTAATATATTCATTATTATATTATGTTGTGGAACGTCTGTCCACACATTGACAAATCTGCTGTGTTTTTGCACCCTGCAGTGGACCAACAGAATATATTGCAGATGAACACAATTTTCTTCATGATTCATTACAACATGAATCACATTTGACTTAATCTTGACTTGAATTATCATTAAATGTAAAATTCAATTTAAATCTCCTTGTTCTATAACGTGGAACTGCTGGCAGCTGACGGGGAAATAAAGGGTTTTGTTTAATCTGCTTTCAGTCTTCCTGCATCACGCTGACAGCTCTCAGACATATGCCAGGGGTTGGTGCACTTGCCTTTGAAGAAAGTGTGAAGTTGTCCAGGAAATTCATCCTTGAACAGACACACACCCAAACAGATGTCGAGAGCTCTAAACGTGAGATCCATCATAACAAACTCATAAACATATGCTTTTCAATTAAATCCTTCAAATAACAGAACACTTGAAGCGCATGTACAACAATGTTAACACCTGTCATTGATACGTTGAGGCTTTTTTTAGAACGGGGTTCTGATTTAAACTTTCCATTGGCATCAGTATTCAAGACCGTCGCCTGACTTGGAGTGTTTTTCAGAGGTAGCAATTGTGCAGAGTACGTGTGAACCTTGCAGGGAAGAGATGTTCTTTTGTTTGATTCGAGAGTATTCCCCACTGACTTATCATAAAAATTGTGATTCCTGTGTCAGTGCTCTGTTGGAGAAGGTCAGTGAATGCTGCAAAATAGTCGTACACAACAAGGTTACGAAGACCTTGTGCGGAATTCAATTGTAAATGAGAGCAGTGCCAGAAGGATTGTCAGGCATCTCATGTTTCAGTAGTACACTTCGGCATGTGATGGCATCTCCTTGTTTGCTGGCTCTGCGTGGATGTGTGTGATGACTTTATCTCTATCTGTCTTGACTAAGTACTTGAAAGTTTCTCTTGTGATGACTCTTGATCCACTTTCATGGTTCCACTTCAATTAACTGCAAATAGTTGTTCAGGTCTGTTTCTCTGGAATCTCTAAGCTTTTTCCTTGAATGAGCAGTATGTCTTTGTGATGCTTTTTGAAGAAGCTGTCCAAACTCTTTCGAAGAAGAATTATCTTACTTTTCAGTGTTTTTAACTGAGACTCACCACACACACTTTTCTTGATCTGTAAGACTCCATCTCTGCCAAGCTTTGATGAAGTTTTTACTTGGGTTTTAAGACCATATCAAGCAGCTCCTGTGTGCCTGATCTGCAATTTTCTCAGTTGAAGTAGTAATGAATGCTTCATCAGTCAAGAGGTCCGTGTCCTTGGTGAACAGTCATCTTACTCCATCTGAAGAGCGTGAATGGTCATTGAAAAGATGAATTGTAGGTTTCCAGTGCTGGGAATTAGAGGGTGATGAAGTAGGATGTGTTGCTCTTTTCCTGTTTTTAAATAGGAATTCAACTTTCCAGTTAAATGTGTATACCTGGAAACAGCAATTTTATTATTTTTTATTATTTGGTTCCTTTATTATGCTTTTTATCTGAACAAGTCATGATTTGATTATACATTTAGTAATTGTAATTACATTTTTCATTGTTCTGCTCGACAATGTGTTGTAAAGAGGCCAATAATTAGTGTAGGAGCCATTCACTGTTATTGGATTATAACCACAAGGGGCAGTAGCGCACCCTATATGTACGCTTTACCATGTCTAGCAGCTTAGTGCAAAAGCAGCATTATACCAGCTTACTCCACTCTTGTCATTCTCCCTAATTGTGTTAAATTCAAAACACTGATGCTTACAAAACTGTCACAGGACCTGCCCCATCTACCTGCACCAGAACCCTCTAGGTGCTTGCATTCCAAGAGGGAACAGTGTTTTCTCATACCATCTCAGAGAAGGTAGGCCAATTTGGGAAAAATTGTGAAGCATCCGGGGTGTGCAACAATTTGTTAATATTTACAAATAATGGGCACAGATCTTGAATAAAGCCACCATCTTTCATGAGGTGAAGCTCCATACTCGACCAAAAAACTGGATCTTTAGTTGATATGTGAGGGTGTGGTGATGTTATACAAATGCACACCTTGAGAGGGCTCCTCACAAACTCTCTTAGTGTATTTATTTCATTGTCTATATTTCACTCGACCCTGGATAAACTGCACCCGCTGTTCAGGAATCTGACGAAAATTAGTATACTTCGCCTCAGTGTGGCTGTATCTAATGGAGGAAGGCCTTCGCTGTCTCCAGCTGGTCTTCAAGACTCAGAGTTGTCAGAAATGTAAAGCCTTTTGGATAATATATTTTTCAATGAGCACTTAACATCCAGAAAAATAACTCTCTAGTAATCCTTGTAGGACTTCTTTGTTCGGGACATTAGCTGAGACTTCTTTGAGAGGGAACTTGCCCTATGTAGAATGTTACTTGTTGTTTCTCCCTCTATTGTTGGTCATTTTAGGGAAAAGTCCGCTCACCTTTCTACGATGGGTTTGAGTTTAAAGTGGCTCAATTCATTATGTCATTTTTTCATTATGAGTATTTTTATCAGCATGCTCTCTGTTTTATCACTTTGCTTTATTTAGATTCTCTTTGTACTGCGTGTTCTCATGTCTATTGTCTAACCTTGCTCATCTTGTTTCCTGCTTGCTTGTTGACTAGTTCCACCTGCGGTTTCTTGTTACTCAGCCAATCTCCTTCTCTTTGATTCTGCTCATGATTTCAGTCTTATGAAAATGGCATTTCTCTTCTTCGCAGTCGGAGCTGTTATATTATTTTTCTTAAAAAAACTGACCTCCAATTTCTTTGTTTTGCTTGTTCTTTTATCATTACATAAGCTTGGTCACACTCCTGCAACAGAAACATGGCCACTCTGTGTGACAAGTTAAGAAAAACTGGATTTGGGGGAAGCCTGATTGGCTTTGTTGGATGAACCCAAGTCCAAGTTACCCATCTCACTTTGGTCGCATGTCTGGAAAGCAGAGACAAAATGGCTTTTACAGTTCATTACGCTGCACATTGCTCACCAGGTTGGAGCATCTGCTTGATTTAACTGGTGAGTGATTGCTTTGCATGCACAGATTGGCTAGATTGGAGGCTAGAGGCTAGATAGACCCATGAGAAGAAGAGTGGTTATTTTGAAGATTGAGTGGAAAGGTTGCACAATATTACACAATATGGAAAAAGTGACATTTAAATGTGAGGAGTAAACCACAAATCATCCAGATGTGGATCTACTTCTGAATTTGAAAACACTTTTTGAACTCAAGTTGCAGTGGTTAATAAATATAGTAAAGTCATCCCACCCCGATTGCAGAAAATTGCTTGAAAAAGTGTATCTGAAAAAGAGTATATATATATATATATATATATATATATATATATATATATATATATATATATATATATAATTTTTTAAATGAACAGTTTAATCCCTAAGTTTCAGATTTTACACTTTTCTTTCACATATTGCATTTTGATGACCGCACTCCCCATAAACCTATTAGTCTGTTGGAGTACTTCTTAAATTCCACTCTTCCGAAAAGAAGAATGAAAGGAGGCCAAAGGAGGAAATTTGATTATTTTAACTTTTCTTTGGTCCCAAATAAATACTTGTTTATGATAAGAAATAAAGCAAATCTAACTTCAATTACATGCCATTTATCTTCTTTTTTGTTTGAGTAGTCTTAAAGTTAGCATGGTTTTAGTGAAGTATTGAAAAGGACTGTGGGTTGCATATCCTTGTCTGACCTCTCCTCCTAAACCTTGCGATGCATTTTGAGTTCACACGAGGAGGTAGTTCTCTTTGATAGGTGTAGTGCTACATAGCCATTAAAACGAAGTGGTTTGAGAAGAACACAAACAGACAGACAGACGCAGAGAGACAGTAAACTAATAGATGACAAACTAACCTAAAATAGATGTTATTATGATAAAAGGGACATTGGCAAGGGATGGGGGTCTGGCTGAAGTGACATTAGCTCAAGTATTCTTTTGTTTGTATTTTCCCTGACGCTTATTGTTATGGGTTTGTGCGATGTTCCATGACAAGAAGGTTTCTAATGCTGACTAATAGAGACTGAAACACAGTTAAATGTGTTGCCATAGCAAAGTAATTACTTCAATCGACTTTTAATAAAACTGGACAAGAATGGCCTTCTTATTTCTGTCTGGGATCTGTGGACTGGCAGAGGGGCTTGATGATCTTTAATTGGCTGAAATTTTTGCTGTCCTCTTCATGACTCATAACTGGGCTTTTAATGCACAGCCATAGAATACGATCTACCCTATATGAGAAGTATGAGAAAAAGATGAGAAAAAACATTTTTTACAAATTACAATTACAAATACATTTCTGATTTAATTTTTCTTTTAAAGAGTCTGGATTCCTACAGAATTTTCTGTTCATATCTTCAGATTAATGTCTTGCTGTAACTAAGTCCTTCAGCTTGTCAGTGAAATGAAATGATTGTGCACAATGTATTTATTAAATCTTCAGTTTAACCCACAAAACTTCTCACCCCCCTCAAAATCTCTCCAAATAATGCTTCCATATTTGGCATCTTTTGCTTCAATTCTCATCAGCTTTTGAGCTACTCCACTTTTTAATACATAGTGTAAATAGTGTGCAAGTATAGCTTGGCGTCATCTAAAACGGCATAGAACGTTAAGTATCCTCTAAAAACTAATTCAAAGTACATATTTAAAAGAATAAATGAAGTGTGGGAAGACAGAGACACTCTCTGCTATCAGGCTTTATTTACATAATGGAAGGGACAGGGCTTTCAGATTCCACTGATGAATGAAAAAAGTGCCTTTAAAAGATCGCACATAAGAGCGTTAAGGGCCAATTGTCTAGTGCTCCATTTGGAACACAACTAATCTTTTGAGTCATTAAAGTTTAATACAAATAGGCATATATTCTGAGGTGTTTATAAACAACATCCCAAGTCACATACTAAGGAACTGAGAGCAATTTATTCAGGCAAGAGTTGGAATGGAAAACAGAGTTCATATCCAAAGCCACTAAAAATCCTAGCCGGACATCTTTGCCAATTCAGTCAGCAACCTCTAATGCTTTGTTTGTTTGTGTTTTAAATGTCTCATTGTATTATCATTCAGTTTGTTGTTATGGTGGAGCTTCAATATAGCACACTCTTAGAAATTGCAAGCATTTATAAGTTGCTGTCTAAATGATCATGTCTTGAAAAAGGAAATCTATCCAATGCAACACGTGTTACCTGTTTATTTCATGTAGAACATCACCTCTAGTAAATCATAAAACAGTGGGCAGGTCATTAGGGAAGGCACAAGTGACCGTTGAATGCATGTTACCAGCATATGTGGAAAAAGTCCTGCATTATTAATTATAGTGAAGAGGAAAAAGGAATGTAAAACTTTTTTATACACAACATCTATTATTCATTGTGGTGTGTACCATGTAGTCCAAGTGTAGAACAACCTAAGGGAAAAAGTTTTCCAGAAAGGAACAAAATTGAAAGAAAAAAAGGAAACCTGTGGGAAGTAGTGCTCATAATATCAGGATACGTTTGACATTTTCTACATAAAAACACAACCTCCGAAAAGCTTTGCATTAAAGGTGATGTATCATGTAAACTCAACTTTTCAGAAATGTTTTGCACGGTTTAGTATTGTTCCCTCATCAAAACATGCTTCAAGTTAGAGGCATTTCAGACTCTGGTAACAGTTTATTGTAGCGTGTGTGTGAGCAATTCCATGAACCGTTTCCGATAACACTTCCAGAGGTAGTCTCTGAAATGCTTCACGCGGAGATATCTTCGGGACATGTGTATTTAAAGAGGAAGTTGTCTGCGCTGTTCGTGACGTAAAAACTCCTCGACTCATTCACAGTTTATACACAGATCAACAAGGCTGTTGTTTGTGGAAGAGCAAGGAAATCTAATGTAAAATGTTTCACCTCCTACATAAGATGATTGTTTCATAAAACTGAGATTTCATTTTAATTAAATGATTGTGCAAAATATATTTTCACCTGAAGCAAACATTTAAATATTAAAAGGGTTATAAAAGTTATATTGGGTCAAAATGCTTTCCACAAATATTTCTTATATTTAAGTTTTAAACTCTTTGTCTTACTTTTTACTGTTCATGGGGTGTGCAATTATATGAGTGAGGCAGTTTTTGAGTTCAGTGTTACTTTATTGTGACTTCAGCTGCTTTTATTGTGGCTTCAGCCCACTTTTTGGGTTCTTACCTCTACTCTCTTGAGAAAAAAAGTAGCCCTCAGTTTCTGAAGAACTGTACTTGTATTCATTTATGTATTGCGGACCAGCAAATTATTATCAGCTACATGTTCCGTTCAAACACATGTAAAATGGGTTATTATATCTATCTCACTATATCTAAAAAGGTAAAGAATAATTGATGACTAGCAAAATGATGACACACTGTAAAATATTATATAGTAATATTTCAAACCTAACTTCTTTAAAATAAAGTGTAGTTTTTTTTGTTATCTTATGTAAACCGTGGTTAAAACCTTACCACAGCAATCCGTTCTTTCATCTACTTTGTTAACCTGCATACATGAACTTAAAGGTTTGCAGTTAGTGGTTCGAGGTCTGCTGCGTGACCTCCAGCGCAGTGTTAAATCATGCCTTGCAGCTGATGAGAAGAAGAAGAAGCTGCTCTTCATCTTAGTAGTCCATGTGTAATTGCTTACAGGCCTCTCAGCAGCCTGTTTTAATTCGGTCTGACCCATGTGCCATCGATCCCAGTCCATTTGTCCTTCTCCTTCTCATTAGTCTCGCTTTCCAATTATGTAAGACTTTACTGGCATCTAAGGGGCTTTTAGTCCCTCCAAAGAACCCTCCAACAAAATAAAAGTTAGGCAAATGAGCTCTGAGAAGGAGTCTAGCCTGAATGTCGAGATGTAGAGGATGACTTCCTGTCCACAAGCTCTCACAACAGCCTTACCCTCCTCGATCCTGAACAGTCTGAGGTTTACGGATGGCAAACTTGATCGTTTGTTTCTCTTTGCGTTGCCTTTTAAACTTAGGCTCAAGTAGTCTTCTGTTCCTAGGTCAGGATCACTTTTTAGTGAGAGGTAGCAGAAAGCACCAAACATTCACTCCTGGGTGTTAAATTAGATTATTATTTAGATGGATTGGAATAGAATAGAATAAGGAAAAAAGCCAGCAAGCCATTGACTCAAAGAGCGAAATCAACTCCTCGCAGACAAAACCATCAGTGTCCTTGCATAAATACAGAAGCACAAAACACTACACCTGACCTCAAAATACAGTACTTTATGCCATTTATGATTTTGTTAATAAATTTGAATGATTTATTACTGTACGGTAAGTGGAATGATTAATAATTATTACGAAATTGGCTGCTCCCCCAACCTTCATTAGATCTGCTAACTCAATAAAGCCAATAATATTCTCAAAGATTTACTCATGCTTAAAGAATTTAGAAATCATTGTCCATTCACATGTCATGATACCCTTGTGTTTGTGGGGGTTTTTAATGGTTGTATAATGTTAACAGTTCTCTACAGTCATAAAATTGTAATGGTCTTATATTGCCAACACTGTAAATAGCTTATAATTATTATAAATACAAAATAGTGCAACTACCAGAGACTTTCGACAGTCTCATCTTAAATTGATTCTATTAGTTAAAGATATCAAAATATGATTGATTTTCTTTATAGAGGAGTCTGATGGAACAATAAAACATCCTATAAAAGATTTAATAGAGATGTTTGTTACTGAGTTTGAACTTGCCATCATTAGAAAGGGTTACTACAAGATGTCCTTACAAATATTTAATGCTTCTGCTGGTAAAACCATCTTAAGGTGTAATTTGAGTTTTTGCTAGTACATAGAATTTGTTGCAATGCTGCATTTTTGCAATCTTTTACATCTTGGAATTTTGCTCTGGGGCTCAACCAATACATTTGTTCTCAAAATATCTGAGGACGTTAAAAACTTTTGGCCGTTCAATTTAGTTTCTAAACAAGGCAGGCAACTCGTCCGGAGAGCACAAGCTTTAAAAGCCAAAGCAATTAGAGGTTCTTATTTTGCCTTTAACCTCTTCAGACATTAATGCTAACAATAATTGTCAACAATAATTTGTCCACCATAATTTTGCACACCAGGCAACAAAAAAGAGAACAAGCAGAAAGAGAGACAAGATAGAGAGAGAGAGAGAGAGAGAGAGAGAGAGAGAGAGAGAGAGATAGAGAGAGAGAGAGAAGAGAGAGAGAGAGAGAAGATATATATAGATATATATTATATAGATAGATATATATATAATATATATATATATATGTATATATATATAAATTGTATATATTTTAGATTGCCTGGTGTGCAAAATTATGGTGGACAAAATTATTGTTTTGACAATTATTGTTATTAGATTTTGAACTTAAGAAGAAGAAAACGGTCAATATACTGCAAAAAACCTCAACATGAACACTTCTTGTCTAATGTGGGAAACTTTTTTTAACTTGTGTTTAAACCATTCAGCAATTGCAAACAGTGCGTTAGCTAAAGTTTTACAATAAAAGAAAATATTAAATATATATTTGTAATTAAGATAACATACACATGCAGCTGAATTTTCAAGAGATGCATGCATTAATGCACTTATGTACAGAATGTAAATAACCATATTGATTTCTCTGGAGCATTGTGTTACAATCAGTGGCTTACACAATTAAACTAAGTTAGAGAGCGGGCATATTGATATAGAAACCACCGTGGTCAGTGATTATGTTAATGTGATGTATGGACTGTTCACATCTTGCTTGCAGTTAGCCTTTTGGCGTGAGATGCTAATGGTGTTATATTTCTCTCATTAGTCAACATTAATCATCAGCTGTACAACTTTCAGGCTGAAAGCAGATGCACGCGCACTTGAAAACATGATAAAGCACATTATTCCCTCTTTCAAGACAATTATATTACTGTTATGAAAATTGGAATGCTAATCCAACCTCTAGCAGCTGAACAATAGAGAGGGATAATAATCATCTCTGGTGCTGTGAAGTCACATAAAAACTAATGAGATTTAGTTTTGAAAAGATCAATCAAGAGTATGTTTTTGTAGAAGAGCAAGTATAAATGGTCGCCTCGTTTTGCATGTGGATAAAAAGGTTAAAACACCAAGGAGCAACCAAGTGTTTAAACCAAGGAGCAACCCTCTGTTCTCCCGGCCGTGTGCGCAGTATCAAGTGACTGAACTGTAGTACCTTGACTGATCGCAAGGGGGGTGGGGTCAGAGGTGAGCAGGTTCTCATTCACTTCCATGTTAAATCTGCCCAACTTTGAAGCTAAAAAAAAAAAAAAACCATGTTACGCCTGTGGTGCTGCTATTTTTTTATTCAGATCGCTAGTTTGACCTTCATGAACACTTTAAGGGGGTGAATTCTTTTTAAATCCGTTTGTTTAAGATATATTAAGACTTAAATCTTCAGCCAAGCGTCACAGTGGTGCAGTGGGTAGCACGGTCATCTCACAGCAAGAAGGTCGCTGGTTCGAGCCTCAGCTGGGTCGGTTAACATTTCTGTGTGGAGTTTGCATGTTCTCCTCGTGATCGCGTGGGTTTTCTCCGGGTGCTCCGGTTTCCCCACAAGTCCAAAGACATGCGGAATAAGTGAATTGAGTAAGAACGATTGCCCATAGTGTTAAAGAGTGAATGTGTGTGTGAATGTTTCCCAGCGATGGGTTGCGGCTGGAAGGGCATCTGCGTAAAACATATGCCAGAGAGTTGGCGGTTCATTCCACTGTGGCGACCCCGAAAGGGAAGAAAGCAGACATGAAGATGAATGAATGAATCTTCAGCCAATCAGATGTCCGTGCTACACCTATGTCCTCTCTGGACCCATTTTTGGTTACCAGGAATAGATGCACTTTCATGATGGTGATGGCTGGCTACGTCCATTCTTAGCCTTCTTTTCATACGAAACGTAGAGCATGTTGTATACCCATGTTATAAAAAGTCAATGGTTTAAACAACGTCCAAATCAAACCAACTTAATGGCAGTTAATATGTGTGCAGCCGTATCTGTTCCAGTCATTGAAATGTTTGTTTTGTGTAAAAGTCACCAGTAAAAGCAGTACGTTTCTGACTACTAGTCTTTAAATTTCACTATTCGGAACACTAGGTGACTAATGCCTTTTAGTATCAAGAAACCATTTGAAAATGAGCTCGGTGGTGAAAAAGCTGCTCAGGACTCTGAGGATGTCATCCAACACTGTCGTCAGGCGTTGTTCTGAAAAGAAGCCTGTGTTACTATTGTGATAGCACCATAACCTTCTTCTCTCTTTCCTATAAACATTTTAAGTGAAAATGTTTTTCATTATCTGCACCAAACCCCTGGTGTTTAACCAGCGCTCTGGGGAAGATTCTAGACTCTGCAGTTGTATAAGTGTCATTCCAGCTTGTTTTAGAGTATCCGGAAAGCTTAAAGAAGCAGGTAGAATCGCTGCTGCTCTAATCAGCTGTCAGTGATGTTACCATGACGATCGATGACACTGTGGTGAGTAACTGATGACTCCTGTTTCTTTGGCTAAAGAAGGAAGGCATTGACTTTGTGTAGCCTAGATTTAATCAGTCCTTCTCTTACTAAATGCATGTCTAGCACCTCTTTAGTCATTTAATGACTGTTTTAGGTCATTTTTACTTCCCAATGATTTGTGAATTGATGAGAGAATTTGAGAAATTCCCATTAAATATAAGTGCTTTTGTCAAAATGTAGCATTGGAAGGCTGAATTTAATGGTTTGAGTTTGTTGTGTTGTAGCAGTGGTCATCCTTTTTATACATGTTTGTTACAAGTATTGTAAAGTCTGGATGCTTGACCCAAAAACGCAGATCATTCGAGACTGAAGGCTCACGTGTTCTGTCTTGAAAACAGTGCTAAATTATTTTAAATAATTCACTTTAATTTGTATATCTGACTCCATAATTGATGACTCTGTAAAAAATGTTTATATATAAAGGCTTTAACACTATTCTGGGTTATAACCCAAGAAATGTGAATGTTAATTATTAATGATAATATTAAGTTTTAACCCACTCAATGACCTTTAACTTTACTCACAGTTGATATTAATATTCTTTTAATCTTTAAACGTGTTTCAGTAAAAGAAGAATGACTGAAAAAGGTTCAAACATTATTGTCATTGATGTGTAGTACATAAGCAATGCATTAGATTCAACCAACATACAACTTATGAAATATGAACCAAGAGTAAGGACTTATTGCCTACACTTAATTGGGAATTGATCGTTCTAAAAAAGGCATTACATTTTAACTTCAATGTAATGTGTCAGGAATGCGAATCAGAGAGCATTAGTCAAAGCTGTTGGGAGTGTTAAGATTCTAAGATTCTAAAGAACGTGATTCACAATCATTGCACTAAACCCTCTAATATACTTCAAATAAATGTTACACATAAACTGGTTAACAAAATATTCTTTTATGAACATGATTAAACCAGCAAGGAGTTCGGGGGCTGTAGGCCCTTTGATGCTGGAGATAAGGGGTTAAGGAAAGAGACCCCATTGTTTTATTATGTGAATGCTAAAACATTCCAGACTCAGGAAGACTCCTATCATTTTCAGTCTTGAAGTATCCTTACTTTCATGTAACAACATGCTATATATGTTGTACTTTGGTAGCAAAATCCTTCGAATAATACTATGCTTATAAAACTCTACTATACCATAAAACTCTTGAGACACGTCAGTTAAAATTGTATTAACATACAAACAACAATGACCATCTGTATATAGTTTAGCCAAATTATTGCAGTTTGTTGCATTAATTACATTTGGGAAACCAGTCACGGTTGCAATAACAGTTTGTGCAATCCTGATGGTAAGGACTTGAGATAAAAAAAAAATGTTATAATTAGTAGCACAGAATAAGGGATGTGAAGTGCCCCCCCCGTTGAATATGATTTTATTGATTTATTACTGAAAAAATACATTTCAAAAGGAGTTTAAAGTTAATTGGAGAATCAAAAATATTAGGATTTTCAATGTTTTTAATTATAGTGAAGTAAGGATTTTGCTTTAACTGCTTTTTTTCAGTCTGTGTGTGCTCAGCAAAATATAAATAACCTTATTAAGCCTTTATGATCATGGGCCAAGGATTCATTCATAATCGTTAATACTTAAAATGCCTCGGCAATGGTCCATCTTATATGATTAAAGTATTGATATGCGTTTTGTTTAGCGTAGATAATATTCACACCCTGTAAAACACAACATTTGTTAGTCTTAAATGATTTAGGCTTGATATAATATTATTATTTATTAGATGATTTTTCTAGGTAAAATGTGAAAGATGATCCCCTGAATAATAAATATTCTTAACACATTTTCAAACAGGTTGGAATTGAAATCTATTTACACGGTAATTAAAAAAAAACAGTCTATAAAACATTAAGATTTGCCTCTTTTTTCAAGTGTTCTTAATTTTATTCGTTTGCCAATGTTTAAACAACAAGATCACAAATACAGTTTTAAAGGTATAATTTAAAAGTTACAGATTTTTTTCACATTTAGTTTCTATAGTTTGAATTTATCATTCTCATAATGCATATATAGAGCTTGGGGGCGCAGCGGCTTACTGCAGTGCCTGATGGGAAATTTCTGAGTCACGAGAACTTTCCTGATACCGCTTTCTTGAATCTGTAAAAGTTTGCCTCTATGCAGTACATTTGGTTGTTTTGAAGTACTTTTCAACATTATTTGAACAAAACTTTGAAGTATCCTCACAAATTTGTTTACATACCAGAATGCACTGCACGATGACGTCCACTGCCAAGCTCTATTGTACGCATACCAGCTGACAACCTTTCATATTTATAAAACATTCCTTTAACTGTACTTTACAGCTTGTATGCACTCTTTAGGACCTCATTTTATTGATCCACACATTTAAAAGAACACCTAATCTTTTTCATTGTTACTTTTGGATGAAGATTCGGAAGAAATTCTTCCAACGAATTTGCACTTAGCCCCATAATGATGACGTAATGACAAACATGTGGCCTGTTGAACATAAACAGGCCTGATTAGTGTTAAAAGAACTTAGGACTTACCATGAAGCGCAACAGACTCCCGAGTATAGATTGACTGAGAAGAATAGAATGGTTATTCAGAACATCAATACGCAAAAAAAAGACATGTTTTTATTCTTATCTTATCGATTTCTGCCAGATATCTTGGCACATGTTCAGGAGAAGAGAGCCAGACTGCCAGATAGCCATTAAAGCCATTAGCTAGTGATGCAGTTCTGAAAGAGATGCTGGATCTTCAGTGTGGCCTCTAATGGATTGAACAGCCGCAGAACAGCTCACTTTCTTCCGATGCAGTCAGTATTTTTGTTTCTGTTCTTAAAGGATTCTATAATATCCATACGATTCCTTTTGAGAATCTCAATACTCACACCGCATCCACATACTTCCATTACTAAGATTTAAAGTGATTACTCACAGCATGGCATTATTCGTAAAAGCACCCTGTGAGTTTCTTATATCTCCTTAATTTGTGTTGCAATTAAACATTTGTGGTTGATTGCTGAATTGCCAGAGGACATGGCATCTTTTACGATTATGTAATTACAATCTCATTCACAGATAAGAGACTATTAAGAGATAACAACATTGAGGTTGAAAATGAAAAGAAATGTAAAGCTAACCATTATCAGTTTCTATTGCTCAGCCATTAAAGTATTGCACTAGCTACAGTAGTCCAAGGTTGTGATTGTGATTCCCATAAAGCAAAAACCATCAAACCTGTTCATTCATTGCAATATTATTATTATTATTATTATTTTAGGCTTGTTTTCAGTTGATCAGTTGATCTACATTGGCCAAGTCATTACAGTAGATTACAGTAATTCTTCCTAATTTCAAACTGGTGCCCCAAATAAAATGCAACAATGACTAAAACAGTATTTCCTCATGTCAATTGGGACACCATTGCTTGGTATAATAATTATCTCCTAAAACAAATTATATTCTGTCCAGACGAGTTATTGATTAAATCTACATAAGCCTTTTGTTGTAAAGATACTTGTTTGCAACAGCAAAAATATCCTCTATATATTTTTAATTGACTGGATATAATGCAATTTTCATTTTAGCCCTAGCTTTCACTTTTTAGCTTGTCTCTTGCACTCTTGATCTGAGTCAAGACTTAAAATGATTTACAAGATGACAAAATGTCCTTTTGTAAGAGAAAAGGGATTACGAGAGAATAACGCCCCACTTTTTGACTGCACAACTGAATTACTTTTAGCAGCCTGCTGTGTGCTTGCGTACGAGTTTGTTCTTTAAAACCCTCTCAAAGGCAGCTCTTGTCCATTCTGGCCTCTAATGCTGGAAACCGTTGTGTCATGCCTTCATTAGAAAGTAAAGCACTGTTTTTGAAGTGAAATGCCTCTAAGGTGAAGTTCCACAACAAGGTGCAGCTGTGTTTTTTCCATGTGAGCATGCAACACAAACACTGTGGAAATATTTTTTTCCAGACATTTCAATCAATTTAAACTGTATTTATAAAGCCCTTTAACCACAATCTTAAAGCTTGCCCAAAGTGCTTTCCAGAGAAAGATAACTGAAAATATTGATTTGAAAATTGACTGAATATTTGATTATGCCAGTTAGGTTCATATTTGTCTTCCATTTGACTAGAAAATAGTCCGGATTTGATTGTTTTACACACATTTATCCATAGATGGAACAGATACAAGGTTATTTCTTCCCATTTTAAGCAGATACTATTTTTTTCAGACAGTCATCAAAACTAATTTTCTTTCACACTCTAAAGGATGTACAAACAATGAGCCAAATGCATGAAATGCTTTTAATTTGCAACATTAATCATGCAAATTAACTCTGCAGGTATGCATGAGTTTAGAAAAAATGTAAATCAACACAACATTTAAGAATGAAATGTTTGCATTTTGATGAATTAAAAAAATCAATGTCTGAACAGAAGTAACGAAAAAAGAAACAGTAATCAATAAAAATTCATTACTTTTTTTAACACACAATCAATAAATACAATGCTTTGAACAAAAATAGATATTTAAGTCATTATACAGTATAGGCAACATGGCAACAATCTCTTTGTTGTGCAAAATGTGGAGGCATAGGGGGGGTGTCCTGCACTACAGAAGTGCTCGGAACACCCCGAGCCCCTTTATCATTAAATTAATATAATGACATGAAGCTCAGTCCATCCCAGCGAACGAAAAAAAACAGAGGCAGCACAGAATCAAATAATGATGCACATTAGAAGCACCATTACAAGGCAAGCACATCATCAGGGCATTTAGCAGACATGTCAAACAGTTGCAAGCATATGCAAACATTTCTTATCAAACACACACAAGCGGCGGACGGACCATCTGTTGGTCTGAGCATAATGACAGTCCTGGAGCCGCAAACACGTGTTCTTACTGCATGAATGCACGTAAAACTCCTGAAACGTTCCTCAAACCCGGTGGCTTTAATGCAGACTCAAGATTTGGCATCTGGCTATTCACAGTGGGTTTTGAGCCCAAGTGATTTGCTGGTGGCTTCACATGCAAGCATCGCTTGGCAGCTCGTGTCATCACATACAGTTGTTCATGATAAGACAAATCAATAGCTCCAGTTCTCAACAAGACACTGTTAAGGCTCAAAAACACATTTGATGGTATGAAAAGTATTGATTGGGAAGCAAACACCATTTCTTCTTTCTTGTGATAGTTAGATTTGCTCAATTTTACAGAAAGCAAGCTGTTTTGTGAATTAATACAGATGGTTTTACTTAAAATGGATCATGAAATCAGTTGGTGTTTTTTCTATTAATAATATATCTCTTAAACTCATGCCTTTTCGTAATATGATGACCACATGTGCTTTTACCTTAACGATGCTCCGGAGGGTGCAGTGCGACTTTAATGAAAAAATATGGAAGCATATTAGCACTCTTCAACCGCTATCTAACTAGTCTGTCTGCGCCATGTTCGTTTCTCTAGTAATTGAGTCTCATCTCAGATTCATTAAAGTTACTTTGTAATCAATGCCTGGAAGCAGAAGTCCAATGAAAAGCCATTAACTGAATCCCACCAACAAGCTTACATGATTATTTAGAAGAGCTGAAACCCCTTTTTAAAAAAACCCTAAGAAGATATCCATGCGATCCTCAAAGCATTTGTTTTTCAAGGAAGTGTTTACAGTTGAAGTGATTTCATAGAGCTTTGACCTCTAGCACATCGGCTGTTTCAGATTTCACCAGACTCTCCTCTGGCATCTTCCTTGCAAAAATCAGTATTGTGTAAAATCATTGCTTTAAATATTCTCACTTTATTCATGTTTTTGTAGGAGCTCACATTCTTTTAGGACAGTTTTACAAAACAATCATGCTTCAATTTACTAAATGAATATCAAAAATTTCTGAAGTTTTTAACTAAAAGCGAGCCATTTGTTTTTAAAAATGGATTGCTTTGTTTGTGAATTCACAAATCTTAGCATCCCATAGATAACTATTGACAGAGTTCTAAATATAACCTCTTCCTGACCTCTATGGAACCACCCCAAAGATTAAAACATTGTCATAAATCGCTAGTCTTTGTTCCTCCTTAGAAGTTAGGACTCATTTTTAGATATTTTCAATCCAAACAGTTAAAAGAATGGCTCCTCCTTTTATATATAGGACATTTTATTTGTGAGGATACTAGAAAAGTAGAAAAAGTCTCATGGGAGGGACATTGCTGTTATAGGCTCAATATATGCTTCCTGAAGCGCTAAAATAGTAAAAAAAAAAAAAAATAGCAATGTTTTCACATTGCTATTATGAAAAAGGTTGCCTAGTTGAGTCTGAATGCCCAGTTGCTTCTCCTGATGTCAACTGAACTTGTTTCCCACCACTAAGAACAACAATTAGTTTGCAAGTTTCTTTAACGCACACATTTTTTTTCTTCATAAATAACAACAATTTTAAAGTATGTGTAAGGCCTTTACACTTTTGAAACAATGCCGGGGTAAAAAGCGAATAATGATTACATTTCACTTTTTAAAAGATTTCTTAAGTACTCGCTCTTTCCTATGAATGCAGATTATTAAGTCTACTGCGTGACCATGTTGTTCTGCGAGATGAACACAACTGTTCTCATCTATTCCCCAGAAACAGCACAAAACCATCACTTGGTACACTGTATAGTCTGCGTGCATAGTAACCAACGTCCTAGACAATTTCTACATGCTTGAAGCAGGGGCCAGCAGAAGCTCACGATCATTTAAGGGGCCAGACACCAAAATAATTCATTTTGAAGAAATATCTTTATCATGGTAGTTAAAATACCTAGAAGAACTTCTAATTTCAGTTGCTAAAAATACAGACTACACATTTCAACCCCTATTTTAAGCTATTTCAAGAGCAAACCTAACCTGCAGTTCACAGTGTAACTGGTTATTCATGTGCCAGCAATAATCAAGTTCAAGTAGCAACTACATCAATCCACTAAGCTGATGTTCAGTCACACTCACAACTCGCGGCCAACTCAAGAGCCCATCCCTGGCAACTGTCTGTTTATTCTCCATCGATTGAAATTCAACAAAACCTGGTGCATGCCACATCACCAGCCAAAGCTCAAATAAAACAGATGCTCCGGTTCATCTCACAGCCCTCGTCTCGAGAATCTGCCTCAGATACGATACACTGTAACTCACCATTCGAAGTGTCCTTGAAAACGTAAAAGCTTTTTATTTGATTTAATTTAAGAGTGAACCATGTCGATGCAGATTGTGTCATGAAAATAAGAATGTTAACAAACGTGTTAAAATGAATAGTCCAAGCGGAAAATTTCCAAGGCTACAAAGCAGCATGAAGAATTTCAGTCAAATACAAGCCCCGAATTCAATCAAACCTGGTCTTTTTGGTGTGAATTATAGTGATGAGAATAAATACATTTTTCAGTGATGCTTTAAAAAGGATGAACAATTTTTGCATACGAAAAAAACACTGTTTTTCAGTTTTCACTGCACTACAGCTTCCAAAAAAGAACCGTTGACATATACGTATTCATCATATCTTCATGTATATTCTTAATTATTTATATTTCTTGTACCAAAACTGGAGCTCATCTGCAGCCTGCTTAAGAATGTTTTAATAGGATTAATATTGCTGTAGATCTCCCGTTTTAAGCTGTTGATTCAACCGAAATATTTCATATAGAAATTCGTCCTCCATTCATTATGGACACCTTCTACAAACATAGCATTTTAATGAAGATGATGCCCATATTAGTATTCATCCTGCTTTCAAAATCCCATTCAGTATTTGACTGACTGACAGAAGCATGGAGGTGTCTGCAAACCACTCCACTTTAACACAATCCAAAGATGCTCATTCTTCTGCGAGGGGTTGATAATCCTCAGTGTCATTTTGTACTTGGACAGTTTTTGTTCCGCTGTCCAGTTTCTGCTCCTCGCTCCTCTCATTCAAGTTGCAGTCTTCCCCGCTCAGGGACTGCTTCTGAACAGCGTCCTGCTGAATTGCATGTTTATTGAAAGCATCCAGAGGGCACGGGGTTTGCTTCGGGGTATCCAAAGAGCACCTGGAGACTGCGCTGGCCACCTGACAAAACTTCCTCAGGAGGATCTCTCTCAGGAGCAGGTAGACCCATGGATCCAGAATCTGATTGAGAGAGGCCAAACGGATGGCGGTCAGGAAGAAGTTACAGTCCATGTGCAATGAAGCATCTCTGCAGTGATGCGAGGACGTGTGAGTGGAGATCATCTTCAACATGAGCACCTGCAGAAAGTATTAGTGGTGAATCCTTCTTTCATTGTGCATTTAAGACAAAAAAATCTCTTTCTCTCTGAAGATGCAGAAAACATCTACAATGCATTCCATTTCTTATGAGAGAAAGGTGTGGCAATAAATTCCCATTGAAAGAGAATTGGGACTCTTGAAATGAAATGGTATGGATTCCCTGTAGACACTGGGATAGACACATTCAAAACGACACCCAGAACTGAAAATAATCCTAAATTACTTAGTGTTTAGGTTATGAAACTTTTCATAACCTGCATTGTGGCATTTCTCTATTGCTGAAAGACGGATCAATACATTCGTTGTTTCGCATCTGGATTAGTGTAATGCTCTTCTGGCCGGGGTTTCTAGGTCTACTACGTGAACACATCACACCTGTTCTTAAATCACTCCACTGGGTACCGCTCCGTTTTCCTTTTGATTTTAACATTTTAATCCTTGCATATAAAGCACTCATGACTTTACTCCTGCATACTTGTCGTCCATTTTAACTGGTTACTTTTTATTTCGTTTTTTAATTTAATTTTTATTTTATCTAAATTTATAGGTTTTATTCTGACTTTATGTCTGTTCTGTCCAGCATCACTTTAAAAGTATTTTATCAAATAAAATGTATTATTATTACCATTGCTAGTATACATACATAGGCCAAATTTCTATTCAACACTGAAAGTCAGAAAAGCAACAGCAGCTTTCAAAAAGCAACTGAAAACGTCTCTTCAGGAAACACCTACTATATATATAAAAAAAAACTTTTTTCGTCCTCTGTCTTTATTTTCTTCCTGCTATGGTTTATTGATCAGTTGATACAATTTCTATTATGAGAAGCTGAGATAGACTTTGACGGTGTAACAAATAGCATATTGTCTCTCCCTTAATGTAAGTTGCTTCGGACACAAAGTGTCTGCCAAATGCATAAATGTAAATGTTTTCTTCTGTTCAAATTAATTCACAAGTAATTGATACTTAATGTTGGCACTTATATTATTATTATTTATGTAGATTGTTAACATTTAATGTGTGGGTGAGCAATACCAGCTACATAGAGTGCGTCATGTCTTAGGTTTACCACTTTGAAAACTTCAAACCGTTCTTTCTAGAGCAGGGGTCTCAAACTGAATTCCTGCAGGACTGCATGACACACCTTGAACACACCTGATTCCACTAATTAAACTCCTCTGATTTTGGTTGAAGCTACTGGTTTGTCTCTTGAAACAGGGTTGGAACAAAAACCTGCAGGGACTACGGCCCTCCAGGAATTGAGTTCTAGACAAAACCAGAAGGAGTAAGTGAGAAATGGAACTGAGCTGTGATCTAATTTTCTAACCTTAATTAACTGTTGCCTTAAGTATTTTCAAAGCAACCCGGGACCATGCTGTAACACTACTTGGGAACTAATAAAAAAGTTTTTCTCTTCTTCATAACTGCTTAGAAAGTATTTCAACATACATTTTAATCATAATTTTGAATTAACTTGTATTTAAAGTACTGCGTAACCTCTTCAGAACTTGCATCCATTTTAAGACATCATATTTAATCTGTTACTTACTGTTTTTGGAAAATCAAATTTTTACTGACATTGGATGTTTTATGCTGTATAAGGGATAGCTTAGCCTGTTGTAAAAAAATATATATGAAAAAAAGATTTCATAAACCTTGAGGTGCATAGCTTTATTCTCACTCTTTGTGCAAAATGCGGCCATTTGATTGCCATTCAGATTAAAGTAAAACAATTCAAAGAGAAAGGTTTCAAAATAAAGCTGAAAAATTTAGCATATAACTCATTAATTTTTTCAAGTTGATTGTAAATCTTCCGAAAAGTATACCAATTCATATCTGATCTTCATTGGAGTGGATAAAATATCAACTCCAGTTTGATTTTTATAAATAATAATAATAATAATAACCCTTGACTTAAGATAAACACTTTGCGTTGCATTTTTTCAGGTCTGAAGGAATAGAGGGAAACGTTTAGACATGTTTAAAAATTATCTTTATAAATGAACATATACTCAGCGTTATAACACAAGTTTACCACACAAAAAAGAAATGTTTCTTTTTTTTTCATGAAAAATGCACCGCAGTAAAACGTTAATTTTTTTTTTTATATATTCTTCATTACATGGAAGACATTCTACCTTATTTTCAAATGAGGTTATTTCTAAAATAACTACACACTTGTTTTTCTAATGCGTTATAATATGATTACACTTAAAATATTCTAAAGTCGATCCACTTCTTTATAAATGCATAATCATCCTGTGTAAATACTAAACAAATACACAACTACACAAACTTTAAAGTTTGAAGCATATTTGAATGTAATACGTTGTTTTATTAACCTAATATTTTGCAATCGTTCCCTGTTTGATTAGCAAAAAAAAGTCCAACTTAAACAGAAAAACTAAAATAGTTGAGGTGAGCATAGAACACTTGCATTTAAAAAGGTATCTAAATATTTTCAGTTCGATATTAGTTGTTTAATAACCGAATTCTAAAGCAGCTAAATGTAAAGTTAAAGACGTAACAGCGCGCGCGCGCGCCGGCAGCAGCAGAAATTAGGCGCGTTTTAAACCGCTAGCTGCAGCGGTAAACCCATCCGGCAGAAGCTGAGCTCGTACATACCAGCAGCGGGGACCAGCAGGTCAGGAGCACGCACATGATGCCCATCAGCTGAATCACAGTCTCGGTCGTTAATCGTTCCCATTGTTTGGAGGACTGCGTTGAACTTGGCTTGGTTTTGCAGCGCGTAACCAGAGCGCGAATGGTCACCACGTTGCACGACAGCGTCACCAGCAGCGAGAATATCCCCAGCGCCGCGAAGGTCGTGGCGAAAAACGTGTTTCCAGTAACTTCCTCATCACCTGTGCTAATGAAACACCAAGTACCGGGCCACTGCACATCATACTTCCCGACCCCCGCGATGGGCAGCAGCGCGAACAGCAGCACCAGGCACCAAATGGTGAGCAGAGCCTGCTTGGTCACACTGGGTCTCATGTAATTGGAGTACCAGTGAGGGGCCCTGATGGCCAGAGCTCTCTCAATAGCCATTGCGCTGGCTAAAAAGAGAGGGCACAACCCAAAAGTTGTCATGCACACCCCAAAAAAGGCGCAGAGGGTGTTTGAGGGGTCGACGCGTTTCCATGTCAGACCGGCTCTATAAACGGAGATGACGATTGGACTTGTGAGCAACTGGCCGAAAAGATCTGTTAGAGCCAAAGAGCCGATGCAGAGCAGGAAGGACTTCTTCCGCTTGTTTTCTTTCCTCTTGTACGCGCTGTACACCAGCAGCATCGCGAGCGCGTTTCCGACCAGGCCAGTCACCATCATGGTGATGGGGAACGCCACGGACACGGAGCCGCAGCTGGCGCTCTTCTCCGGGCTCTCCTGCGGGGCTTCGAGGGGGTCCGACTCCGGCATGACGGCAGCGGTCAGGTTTCGAAGCGAGACATCGGAGGGTTTGCATTTCGATGCCATGCTTCTTTAGGGAGCGTGTTCATTTCTTTAGAAGCGGGAGGAACAGGTGGACTCCTCGGGGAGGCTGCAGCACTTCTGGATCACTTTAGTCCGAGCGCGCGCGCTTTAAAGCCTGAGAGGCGGCGCCCTCGTGGAGACGAGAGGCTTGTGTGGAGAGCATGCGAGGGAAAAGAGTTCACTTAAACGCGGAGCTTTCTCACGGGTTTCCCATCCCATACGAAGAAGCATAAATTAAATCAAGGGTTGAGGACGCGTGTTGTTTTTTATTACACGTTAACTATATTTTTTCATTACAATATTGTTTATTATTACACGTTAACTATATTGTTTATAATATGTTATATAATTATAACATAATAAAATAATAAATACGGTTTATCGCGAAGACTGGAACAAAGTGCCACCTAGCGGATCGTTTGAGTATAGTCGCAACACTTTCCATTGAAAGCCAACTTCAATGGATTAAAAAAAACATTGTCTATGATAATGTTATATTATGAAGACGTGGATGATAAATATTTTTACGAGGGCAACAAAATGAAAGACCTTTGTTATAGTTGACTTATTATTCTTAATCCACTGCAACATAACGATTCCCCCTATTTATTCTACTGTACACAGAAAATCCTCATATTATTATCTGGCTTAATTTTAAGACAAAGGAGAGAGAACAAACAGAAAAATCCGTCAGGGACAATAAAAAAACATAACATTTCTTTTGATTCTATGCAAATCTTGGAGTTTTGCTACTTCATTTTTTAAGTGTTCTTAATCATGAGTAGATTAATATTTCAAAAGGGGACAGTTACCGTGTGGATAAGTAATTTACTATAGATTGATTTTCATCAGAAACATTTAATGCTAACACACTAATAAAAAACCCAAGGCATGGTGGATATTATGTGGCTGTGATTGTTTTAATAATCAAAATGGGTAGAACGGTGGTGCAGTTAGTCGTCCTGTAACTGGGACTTTGGTGGTTCGATGGTGGGCAGGAGCCTGCAGGCCCAGAATGGCAGCCACGTCCTGTCAGCCGGCCCCAGGGCAGCTGAGCGCTACTAAGGCAGCCGATCACCACCAGTGTGTGAATGTGGAGTGAATGAATAATGCTCTGAACATTGTACAGCGTCTGCAAATGCTGACCAGAGCTATAAAAATTGCATTATTATTTTTGTCTCATTTTCACATAGAAAAAGATACAAACTCTGTTCTGCAAAACATGACTAGCAAACAAACTGAAACCTGTTTCAAATATAAAAGTGGATTTCAAACTTCTTCAGTTAGAATCCCAGTAAATTGACGAATGTGATAGCGTGCAGTTGCACTCATACATCGGGTTCTGCTGTGGACCAATTTACCCTCAACAAAGGTTTTTTTTTTTCATGAAAAATTCACTGCAGTAAAATGAAGATAACGTTGAGTTTTAAAACTATTCTTCAATTACATGGTACCTTATTTTCAAAAGAGGTTATTTCTAAAAACGATTACACACTTGTTTTTCTAATGCTTTATAATAGGATTACACTTAAAATATACTAGTCAATCCACTTCTTTATAAATGCATTATCATCCTGTGTAAATACTAAACAAATACACAACTACACAAACTTTAAAGTTTCAAGCATATTTTAATATTTGTTTTATTAAGCAAATATTTTTCAATCTTTCCCTGTTTGATTATCAAATAAAGTTCAACTTACCCTCAAAAGGCCAACAAACAAGCACTTCTTTCGCTCTAGACAGATGGCCAGTAAATGATGAGATTCTCTCTTCCGATCCATTTCTTTAATTCACTGTTTTGAAAATGATAACTAGCTACTTCTAACTATACGTGAAGTTTTAAAATTAATTAATGATAGTGTGCACCCAAATATATATATATTTAATATATAAATATTTTGTATTTGAAAAAATTATTATGCTAATATTTTATCAATTATAACATAAAAATTGTATTATTGATATAATTTTACAGCTTTAGATAACAACTTTAGTAAGTGAAAAGGACAAACTCCTTAACAGGGGTTGCTGTATTTAATTTCTGAAGCCTATAAATCAGTGATTTGTCAAAATATGACAATATATTTAATTCTTTAAATATAAAAACTTAAATCACAAAATAAAACATATAGGGTAGTAATGATTAGATCATCATTTTTTGTGTGTCTCTTTATAGAAGGTGGTGATCATAACTTCGTCTCGCACTTACGGTCTCAAAGCTCTCAGAAGTTGAGGCACGAGTATGCCTAGCATGGAATAAAACCTTATTTACATTATACTAAAAGTCATCGCTTAAGCTTTCAGACATCCGCTCAAACCAAAATCATTGATATTATTAAACTTCTGGCTCATGAGGAGAATTTCCAAAAGGAAAATTAAAACACAAAGGGTGTCACAAGCACATAGATTGCTTTTGCATTTTTGTTTTGATCATAGAATCAAAAATTGAAAAATGTTTTTGATTGAGGTTTGCATCGGAGTAATATTACCTTTAAGCACAATTCAAAATTTTTTTTTAATTTTTTTTCTACCAATAATTTATGTAACGATTCGAGAAATTCTGTAAACCCCCAACAAAAACCGTAAGTCAGGGATAAGTTACCTTTCAGCTGGCAGCCTGTGTTTGGAGATGCGGGGCAAGCTTTGAGAACATTCTGACATCACTCTACAGTGAATATGACAGACAGCTTTCAGGTTAACAACTGTTTATTCATGATTGTTACAGCTACGACTGTTCAAAACATTTTCGGAAATAGATGTCAGAAGAATGTATTTGCATATTTTCATTCACAAGTTCAAATTTGGGAAAATTAGCTTTTTGTTATTTAAACTATTTTGTTTCAACAAACTAATTAACAAATTAAAAGTTGAACAAAATCCAGTACACAAAAAAAAATTGACGGCATTTCATTAGGTGTGCCTAAGTATAAAACAAACATACTTACCTTTAATGAACATGTATTTAACAGACCAATTACGCCAATTTTTCAGATGCTGTGAATGCTGATATTTTTTGAGAGTAATGTTTAAGCTATTAGCATTTCCAAGTTAACTATAGTCAACATCCGTGTGTATATTTAAATGAAAACAGATTAAATAGATTAGACAAAAAAAGCCAGATGGATGGATGAACTATCACTGAACTCTAAAGCGGTGCTATTTTTCCTCAACAGCTAGTCATGTTTGGTGATGTTCTATTCTTACAGCCTCAAAACACTACAAATGTACTAGATGAATTATAATGTTGCAATATTTGGTGACTCTTAAAAAGGCAGAAGGTTCTGTTGACTGGAGGACAGGTTTTCTTTTCATGTAATGAATTCAAGCAGTTGCATGAGCACAATCCAAGTTAGGGAAACACCATGCGGATTTAAAGAGAACACTGGGTTTCTTTTGTTATTCATTTCTGTTTTGGGCTTGAGCCGGAGTGAGATGAACCAGACGAATCTCCGTGTCTAAAAGAGAGAAAGAGAGGCAAAAACAAAGAGCATGACACGTTAATTGATTTGACCTTTGCCATCAAACAACAATCATATAAAAGGAAAACTGTTTCAATCATGTACTGTTTATTCACTGAGCCCAGTGTATAAAGCAGATGGAGGCCTGGTATCCAGGACACCATGTGTTACACCAAACCTTTCAGACGAGTGAGATCGGGCCCGTCTTTTTTTGCGGCCACCAGAGGAAGATCTCGAACGACTCCTCTTCTTGCCTCCCTCGGGCGATGAGGAGGGAGAACGAGACTTCTTCTTCGAGGAAGAAGAATCTTTTCCTGATCTCGAGCTGGATCTTTTAAAGGGGACAAATAAGCATTCACATGAGGCCTGCTATTATCAGTGCAAAACGAGGAAAGACAAAAAGTTTATGCTTAATGTATACTTTTTTTAATGATACCAATTTTACAACATCAAAATCGGCAAATCAAAGTCTTATACCAATGTTTCAGAATTTTCATTATCTGCAACAACACATCATTCTAAAATAAAAGCAAACTATACATTTATTAGCCACTGGTTACTAACTGTTAACCATAATCATTTTTGGTACCTCCAAACAGATACAACTATATCCAACATTTTCCCTTAGAACCTTATCTTAAAATTTGAATGTAAGGCTACATTAACCTGCTGTTAAGACACTGAAGAATAAATAGCTCACTACAACCCATTAGGTTACACACAAACACACACTCTCACTCTCCGGGAGAGAGCATGTGACCTCATTCACCTGGAGTTGGACCTGGATTGAGAGCGAGATCTGGAACTGGATGAACTCCTGGATCGAGATCTGCAAAACATTCGCATAAAAAAGGAAGAGACAAAATTTCCAATTTTTCTGAGAAAGTTCAAGTCATTCTAAGAAAAGGTATGGTCTTAATAATGCATTCATTTCAAGTGCAGTTCTTAAAAAAACTCTAAGTTCTTATCTAAGCAATTATACAATATAATCAAAGTATTGTAAACAAACAAAAAAAGATGTTTTGTTATTTCCACGTGATACTTATAAAAGCAGGTAAAGAAACCAAGAAAACAAGTATTGAAAATATTTTGATTCAATAGAATTTGAATGAAGATTTAAGCTGATACTGACATTTGCCTGGTGTTACCCTTGACCTGTACCCTTTTACCTGGACCTAGACCGGGAACTTGAACTGGATGAGCGAGAAGAGTGAGAGGAGCCAGAGCGACCCCCTTTCTTCTCATCACTGTCATCTAGATCATACTTGGACAAATCAGCGTCGTCCTCCTCCTCCTCCTCATCATCATCATCATCCTATAAAGATGAACACTTTTAAGCTGCATATATATGATCATATAAAGGTAATGCATATAATATCAGTCAGAGTGGCTATAAGCTTTTGAAGAAGTTACAGCGAATATGAATGTAGCCATTTTAATTTGGTGAATGTATGAAAGAGGGAATTCATTTATGGAATTTAATTGAAAAATGTGTTTATTGCTTTGTATTTTTTATGTTTGAATCAAAATATGCTGCTATTTTAAGTGCATAAATTATTATTAATACAGTTTCAATATCTGTATTGTTTTGGTTAATGCTTTATCTTTAGCCCTTTAGTACTTACTGCAGCTTTCCAACAACCTTTTTTGGGGCAACTTATAACTTTTCAAAATGATCCCACACTAGCTTTTCTTTCCTACATGGACAGCTGCATTTGCCTCGTGTGACTGTTGACTTTTTTTCCCTGACTACTGAAAACGTCAGTCGAATAAACCTGTTCTAGTCGACTATCAACTAATCGACACAAAAGAGGTGGTATATCTAAAAAAATTGCACAATGAAAACAATTATTTTAGTTTAAAAAAAGACAAAGATGTGAAATGCATATAAAATATTTTGGTGCAGGTCAGTTACGTCACACACAGGACCCCAAACAGATGTTACTAACCGCTCTGATGGACGAGACTTGCCTCGTACTCAAAATTGAGAAACATCAAATCATTTTTATCAATATAACACTAACACGTTGTTACTTATACGGTTTAATGTGATTCAGACGCAACGCATGCAACAGGCGTAAAATGCACAAGATCTGCTGTGTAAGGAATGCATGGGTAGATTCTCTTGGTTATATCTCTGGTCAGACTCAAAAATGAGTGCGAGCGGGAGAACAGCAAACATCCTTTTATTTTCGACAAATGAGTCATGTATGCTTGCTTTGCTTATTGTTTATCATAGATGTATGCGTGAGGTGGGGCTATCAAAACTGTGAAGAGACTCCATTTGTCAGGAGTAGGGCTGAACAATTTTGGAAAATAATTTAATCGTGATTCATTAGAACCAAAATTGCGATAGCGATTTAGAGTGTGTTTTTTCCCCCAAAGCTTTTTCTATAGTTTTTATTTTTTCAACATTAACATGCAATACATGTTTACAGTCTTAATAGAGCACTACTCGAATGAACTAAACATAAACATATTAAATCTTCTGATTTAAAAACAGATATAAATACAATTAGCATTTATCGACTATAGAAAAATAGTCTTAAATTGATTGATTTGTTGAACTTCCAGCATTGTACGCATATAAAACCTGGTGTAACCATTAATATAAAAGTCAGTAACAAACCAAACAATCTAAAGAAATATATGTATATATATTTTTTTTTCTAAAACAACCATATTTTAGTAAATCAAAGCAGTACTTTTTAACGTCTGACTATTAATGTTAACAGACAGAATTTATCTATGGTTTTAAGTTGTTTTTGGTGTTAATCCTTATATCTACAAAAACCTAGAAGTATGATTAACTGTGAAAAAAATATCAATCTTTTATTGATCATTCCTTTAAATCACTCTTGTAACCTTAACATTTACTACTTCTCTGATTAAACTGATTAATTTCATCACTTGTTTCAGTGAAGTCGATGTGGCGCAGAGTCAAAGTGAGCATAATAATTCAGAATCCAATATCAAACAAGAACTTACATCTAGTTTATATTTTGAAAGATCCCCGTCATCCTCTTCCTCCTCCTCTTCTTCATCATGGTCATTTGTCTTCTCAGCAATCTGTTTTTTTGGTTCTTCTTTCTTTTCACCATCCTTCTTACTTTTCCCACGAAACTTCTTTTTAATACGACCAAACTATTTAGAAGACAAACAAAACAAATTAATCAATTCAAATTCAACTAAAGAGTCTTTGTGAAAATTCCCCCATAAACAGTGCAAAACACCCACACAGACCTCATCATACTCGCCGTCTGACTCTTCTCGCTCGTTGTAGACCAGGTTCTCTCTCTCGTTGAATCCTCCACCATATCCTGTTTGTAGATTGAAGCATCATATATTAACCAGGAACTCAATAAGATAAAAGGCATGCTATTATATAAGAAAGGCAAAGCTCTACCTGTTCTTTCTTCCAGTTTAGCATACTTAGGAGTATTACACATGTTGCACTCTGATCTTCTGGCCCAGTTTACATTGCCACATCTGTATAAAAACATTGAAATTAAATAAAATTGCTTTGTTGAAAAGACTTTAGTTAATCAGAATGAAAAACAAAACAAAAAATGCCAGCGCTTCCAAAGAGGTATTAGAAATAATAGAACTCGATTCACAAGGAGCTGAAAATCATATTTTGAAACCAGAAACATTTTTTGTTATTTTATTGAGGTTGAAATAATTTTTTATAATTATAACAGTTATTACAGAATGCAGTGGCTACAGTACATAATGGAACATTAGGTACAATCATATTACACAGATCTTATCCTCTCTTCATTATTAAGAATAGTATTGGGTGAAAAATACAAATTCTAGCTTATATTCAGGGTATTGTAGAAATCCTGCAGAAATGAAACTAAATATTTCATTTTGATTCTCTAGGAGTATAGGAGTACATATTTTTCCTCGGAATTATCTGATTGCCATTAACAAATATTGTATCGTCAATAAGTCAAATTGTATTTGTGTAATTTGTTTAAAACAGCTCTACAAGTAAAGGTAAATGTAAAGAATATTAATAATCAAAACCCAGATAATTTTGTTGGACTGATAAAGACTTACTCACCATTTGACGTTTTTTATGTTTGTATAAACTTTTTAGAGTGCACTTTAAAATTAAACCTTTAAAACAATAGTCAAAAATATGGCTGCATGGCACAACCCAGACAGCTAGGGTTCAAAAAAGAAACAACTCACAGTTAGTGGGGAACCTCCGATGTCTAAATCAACCACACACTTCAATCCCATTTCTAATCCAATAACAAAAGTACCCATTTAATTAAATTTCACTACTCAAACATTGGCCACTATTAATCCATTTTGACTCAGATACACTACTCTGACAAGCTCTGATTGAGAATGGTGTGTGGTGCCTTCCCAACACTCATCAGAACTCAACGGGATAAATTATTCACTTCAGTCTGTAAGCACGTTTTTTTTTATTGATTCGCTGTCACAAGAGTTCCATGTTTATTTCACCCTTTTCCATTAACACTTTCATAAAATGAAAATAATATTTTTTTTCTTTAATAGGTTTAAGCAGACAATATAATACAACCATACACTGTTGATTTTTCAAAGACTTTTATGCTAATGTTGCTAGCCATATCAATGAATCAACATCCAGTTGTTAGCAATCATTGTGTAAACTTTCTATTTTAATTATAAAAATGCAGGTTATTGGCATCAGTGCAGTCTACGATACAGAGGTCCGGCATTTAAGCTGGATAAAGCTGTGCAATTAAAGCATCACATACTTTAAATACAAATAAAAAACCCAATTAAATTAAATTAAATAAACTATTGCATCACTTTATCTGCTAAGAGTGGACAAAGAATGCAATGGAAACCATTTTATTTGAAGGCATGACAGTTTAGCGATCGCAGCTAGAGAAACAATTTCAAGAGAGCAGCTTGTATTTGTCAAGCACGGTTCAACAAGCTAGAATTATTTTATAGATATTATAAAGAAATGGAAATATGTTTTGAACTTTATTACTTAAGAAAGTTACTTTTTTACTGTGTAATCTTAAAAGAGCGCTCGTCATTATCTTGCAATGTATCCGCAAACAAACAAAGAAGAAAAGTAGTAGGCAGAGTTCTTTACACTGTAGAACAACAACTACTTGTGTAGTTGTTTAATTTATTCTGGAGTACGTTTCCTTTAACCATCACCTTTGAAATAACCTGGAATTTCACTGTATTCATTATGATTTTCTTGGCAAGTCTTGCTGTCATGTTTACTTGTTCAAGTCATGTCAACATCTCAGACCATTTCATGGCTAGGCAATTATACAAATTTAAATACAATACAAAATATTAATTTATTAATATAAAATCATAACAAAAGCATTTATTAAATAAGATATGATCATCCTAACATAACCTTCGGTTTAATATTCAAGTTTTTAAAGGTTTGATCTCCTGCAGCTAATAATTTAGACACACATAACATTCCGTCTGCCATTTTTGAAGAGTATGCTTAGCAATAACTGGCCTGAAGTCTTAATTTCATAATTGCTCATTTCTTTGTTAAGGGCTTTCTTGGCTGTGATATCAGCAGGTTTCCTTCACAGGACCCCTTAGTTCTTACTGCCACGTAATGAAGCTACTTTCAGTTTCACTTTCATTTTGCACAGCACCTCTCGACTCAGTTTTCACAATATGGCTTAAAAATGATATTTTTTAAGAAACCAGTTCAGTCTTCCAGACATATGTTTTTATTCTTTATCCCCAAAAGGCAGCATATGAAAAATACAACACTCAAAATATAAATAATCCAAACAGCACCAGGATTTATTTTGCTTTATTTTATATCCTAAACATTTTTTAAAGATTTCGGCGAGCTCATGGTCTCACTTCTCCAATATCAGGTGATGTGATATCTCACGTTAAATTCAAATTAAAGTTAAACTTTTAATTTGAGCAGAATCTGGAATCGCAAGGACATGTCTTGAACTTCGTATAGTCATTAGTCATAGTGACTCCGTTTAAGTAAATTCATTTTTTATTGAGTGACCGGCTCAAGATTCCATTCTGCGAGACCAAATGTGCTCACTCTCTCTTATCTACTAATTGAATCAGCCCAACAAAATTATCTGTGTTTTGATTAATAACATTCTTTAAATTTACCTTTACTTGTAGAGCTGTTTTAAACAAATAACACAAACACAATTTGACTTATTGACGATACAATATTTGTTAATGGCAATCAAATAATTATGAGGAAAAATATGTACTTGTTTATACTCCTAGAAAATGTATTTAAACTGTTTATAATGAAAAAACAATGATTGGAAACCCTAGCTTTTGTTTTCTTTCAACAAATGCTTAAATTAACAATATAATTTGGAATTTAGTGAACAAAATTAAAGCAAACAAGTATTAAAGCAAAACATGAAATATAATATTCACATCATATACAAGATACTTTTTGCTCTTCTAATTCACAATTGACTTTGAAGGTTGTACAGATTTATGTGAATCCAAATACTTTATGGACCTAGTTGAAACTGTAAGCAGGATTTGACGGACACTCTGACATATCTGATCTAGGATGAAACTAGACAGTGATAAACCAAAATGGCCCTCTATTAATATCCTCACTACCAAGCAGGAACAATGGATCGACCATTGCATTTATTCCGCTCTATTTCACTGAACAGTGTTCATAAAACCAAGAACTCTGAAGACTAAACAGTGCCACTTAGTGCAATGGTGTACTATTTAAAGGTAGAAAACAAACTCACGTCTTGCACTGCCAGTCATTTGCACTGAAAAGGCCTCTGCTCTTCTCTGCAAGGGTCTTTCCAATCTCTGTCCCCCCAGCTTTCATCATCTTAGCTTCAGTAGTCTTTTCTGTATAAATCAGAAGCCCATAGTGCTGGTGTTCATATTATGTTGTTTTATCACAATGTCGTGAGTCATTATAAAACCTTTTGAATATACAAAGTCAACACAGAAAACTGTCATACCTCTGCCACATCGATTACAACTTGTTCTTCTAGCGAAGTTGACATTTCCACACCTAAACAATGACAGACAACAGATGTTATAAATATAAGGTTTATTGTATACATTTGTATTGTTTAAACACACATTTACTATGCAGACTCGGTTTAACATTCCCAATTATTGAGAGACCTGCTAAGGACCCAAGAGCAAGGTCCAGGAAAGCATTGTGGCTAACGTTAATTAGATAACCAAATAACATTGACCCCAACGTGTCCTTTCAACTCTTCATATTCAGGAGAATGAGATGTACATCTGAAATATGAAAACAGTCGACATAAAGCAACTCGGGTGTCGACCATTTCAGACAAACCATCAAAGCTAAATACGTGCTAAAGCTAATGCTAAGCTAACTGAAGCGTGCTAGCTTTTCGCAGGAGGAATTGCTTTTCGCGAAAGACAAAATATACATATTTTTTTTAGGATACACTGTAGTCAGTTAGTAGACAGTATAATACGAAATTATACAGCAAGTCTTACTTTTTATCCGGACAAACCCAGTCGCCGTCGCTAACACGAAAACTCTTTCCAGACATGTTAGCTCTCTCCCAGCCGGTCAAAGACGCAGGAAAGAACACACAATTACTCGCTCTACAACAAATACTTTCAAGTTCGTCAAATGACCGGATAATTATTTAAAAATATGTGCAACAATAACAAGCGACAAACACCCACTACACAACTCGAACAGCGTCTCGGATGTAATTAAGTTAGCTCCTGACATGCGGATAGATATTTTACGGAGCGGACTGTGAAATGCCCTCAAAGAAAGCCACGCGTTTGAAGAACAACGCCACAAAATAATACACAACCTTAATAATAATAATACAAACACAACATATTTGTCAGACTGAAATGCAAAAAACAAAACAAAACAAAAAACAACAAGAAGCCCAGAAAAAATAATTGCAAAAACAGGCTGTAAAAAATAAATATTTACAAAATATCCATGAACGTAAAAAGCAGACATCAACTTCAGAATTTTAAACTTGATCCATACACAAACTAGAACTCATCTATTCATCCAGAACTTTGAGATAATAGCTTCTGAAGGTTTATTAGCCTGGCTTACGAGATGTTTGTTTCTTTGAGAAGCTTTCAACAAAGTTTAAAAAATAAATAAAACGAAATGTGCATAATTCTACAATTTTGTTATGTATTTCAGTCAAGAGAACATCGAAGAGACGTCGTTTTGGTTGCGTTTCCCAAATTCAATAGATTAATGCTTGTCCAGTTTTTAAAAATTACTTTAAAGATAATCTATAAAATACGACATAAATCTATAAAGAAATAGAAAACAAATAACCTGCATCTTATACGAATGCTCCAACCCCGCCACCCTCTAAATAAAAACAAACAAAATGGTTTATTTAAATAACAAACAAACAAATATGATTAGAAACCCTAGCTTTTTTTTCTTTCAACAAATGCTTAAATGAACAATAACAACTTCTGCAGGACATAAAACCACCGCTAGATGGCAGAACGAGATCACCCTCTTTCCAGTCTGACTACAGAGTCAGTCTTCAATACAAACAAAAACAATAGTTCAATACAGTTCAGTTAAATACAATTCAAAACAACAACACTTCAGAACAATACATTTCTGTTAAATGCAAAACAAAGAAAGGACATCTTTTGAAGACTTGCAATGCAATGTAGCTATTATAATTTGTGGGGTGAAAAATGTTTTTTTCGAGGCATTTAACCACTACATCTTCTTATATATAACTAAACATTTGTAGTCTTTGAGCTCTTTTCTTGGAGCGTTATAGCACCTCCCACCGACCAATCAGATGCATCTCTAATGCAGCTCATCTTAATGCAGATCGGAAACAAAAATACCATATTACATAATTTTAGAGAAGAGTTCAAGTGTTGAATTCTGGACTGTGACTGACAGGTTATGTTCACTCAGCACGTGGGCATGGTGGAAACAGGACTGTAGGAAGAGAAAGGGGTAAACAGCGCATTTGGCAGAGCGCAACAATCTGAAGTGATTTAAAGGTTTTGTTTACAATGAAATACTGATTTTATAATGTTATGATATATATAGGGTGAGTGATAACATAGGAGGTCAAATATGCATTCTAAAAGCTTTAAAAGGACACAATATGGCACCTTTAATCTGAAGGTTACCGGTACAATTCATTCTCTTACAGTACACCAGCCGCTGGTGGCCTTTCTACGCAACAGCAACTTTTTGGCAGGAGAACATTTTTTATGCATTTAAGAACAAGAAGATGAATCAATTTGGTTATGCATTATGCACTTTTGTAAAACAAATTATTATAAATCCGGTATATACCACCTTCTCAAAAAAGATGGACAATTTAGCAATTCTGTGCCACAAGCCAGTAAAATCATTTACACAGACTTTCCAATGCAGAGAAAACTCTTATCAGATATCCAGAAGCCTATGAAGAAATGTCTGAGAACTGCATTCCTTCAACAAATCCTCATATTGAGCCAACAAATTTGCAGACTTTGGTTCTTTTCGGCATGAAGGCCCACACGTTGTTGAGCCAGATGGAGTTGAGACATCACTCCCACTGCGAGTTCTCCATCCTGCCGGGACTCGAATGGAACCCATCCTTGCTGGAGCTCACCGAGCTAAGCCTGTCCTCCATTCCCTGCCAAACGCATGCTGTTCTCGAGGTCTCTCTGCACAGCTGGTGCTTTGCTTATGAGTCAGATTGCCCACATTGTTTTTCAAGTGGAGGTGTTTAAAAATAACCAATGCCCACAAGTCAGTGGACAAAGAGAAAATGACAGATTTGATTCCGCTCAAACAGATGTTGCAGAATTCACTCACTGAAATGACATTGACCGAACACAAAATATGTAAATATATTGAGATTAGCTATGTCTTCTAACTGATTAAGTATGTATAAAAAGACAAATGCTCATTTCAGTGGGAGCGCCTTGATATGAGAACAAACAAACTTGGATTATGAATAATACATGCACTTATTAGTGGAATACGCAGATAGAACACAGTCTTCAGATAGTGGATTATTTTTGTTACTACTCAATACAGTCCCTGACAATAATAAAAACAACTTAATTACACAGTTTCACTCACTATAAAAGCAATAACTGTTTCAAACGTTAAAAACAAAGAATACAGCCATAAAATGTGTGCATTTAAATTTATTTCACTTTTATCCATAGTGACCTGAAGCTGGGGGAAAGATAACTAAAATGAGTCACAAAGGAGAGTTAACGCACGTGAAGAATTATTCAGCCATTACCCGAATCAACAAGTGCTATGAAGAATTCATTTTTGCACATTAAGTGCTAATTACCAGATGACTTAATTTACTGAACACAAGGTTCTGTTGAGGATTTTAGGAGCTGGAGAAGAAAGGAGGGAGCAGATTCTGTGACTGTTCCACATGTGAGCATCACGAGAAAGAATATGTAAACTGCTTCAAAGTTAGTAGTCATATTCAATTACCAGATGGAATAGTTTGAGTAAAACAAAAACATTCTGTTCACAATGTTTGGAAAACTCAGAAGATATCTTTGGAAGGAGTTCTATCAGAACTGAAGGATTATCTGTACTCCATTTCAGGGAGATAGGAAGAGAAATATGGATGATCCCATCCATCCATTAGAATTTATCCATAAAACATTCAAAAACGCACAAACAAAATTTTTATTGACTTTATTTATAGTAAACATAAAAGCTAGTTTTTTTCTAAAGCTCTCCTGTCATGGTTTAAGAGGACAAAATTATATCTAGTTAAATTAGTGTTATATGACAAACTTTGATTTTGTTATTTAATATGCGTCTATTTCTTCCTGATTTCAATGACTCCAAAATTATTAGTTTTGTGACTCGTTCATACAAACCTCTTTTTGTGATGCAATCTGCAGAGTGATTGGTAGTTAGACTCAAGTCTGCAGCTATTGGAAACAGGGTCTAGCTCTTTATAAATAATACATCAACTGTTAGCATCACACTTACCAGTTTTGACTGGGAGGAAGTTGCTTTCCCAAATAAAGCGTGAACTGCTCCGTTCTTTATAAATTGCTTTTGTTGTGAAACCAGAGTTAAACGCGCGTAAATCTGCAAAGCAATCCTTGTAAATAAGACTACTTGTACTCCTGAGGTTCAGATGAAATGATGAAGCTTAAACAAAAATTGTTAGAGTATATTTTATAAAAAATAAATCTCAACATTATTTTCTTTCCATTCTTTAGATTTCAGCTCCAGAATTGTATTAGCCCTGGCTGTCAGTACCGTCAGTTCACCACATCAAGATCAAGTCCTTCAGAGTGTTTTCTCTTTGTTCCCATAAAGCACACATCATCTTCAAACCCCTCAGCCAGATGAAAAGCTTTACAATAACCATCAAAATAGTGGATACTATGAGCACAGTGCAATCCTCTTTTGGGAGGTTATTGTGATAACTGTTTTTCACAAAAAAATTCATTGTGCACATTAGTACACTTTGCTCTCACTGCAATCTTTGACCGTGTTTTTTTAATTGTGTTCCAAGTCTCAATGCCTCAACGTTTCAATGTCTTGATTTCCTTGAAACTAGTTGAGTTTTAAAATATCCATTGTCGAGGTCTGACTGCAGAAAGGTAATGCTTAAACAATTGAAGTTCTTGGTCAAATAGCACATTCATATTTTCATAAATGGTAACAATACTTTTATTTCTCCTATTCCAGCTTGTGTGTCTACCCCTCCTTTATGTGACGTCAGTTAGATCGGGTGGGATGGCCCGGTTGGAATGGGATACTGCATGCATCAGGAAGTGGTCAATCAAACGTGATCTACAGAGCAAAACACAGTGTTGTCCTTTGATCTCGTTTCAGAGCTCTTTCTGCGATTTACAGTGATTGTTAGTGGACGCACAATTCAAAATCAGATCAGATGAGATCACAAGCATAATGCTTAATCCCCTCTGCCACAAACATGTCCTGAAACATGACATTAAGATCGACCTGCTCTTCCATGTCTGCAAGTTAATGTTGGCAAAATGTGGCTCAGACGTCACTCAAAGAGAAGCTTGCAAAGTGTACTGCACTTAACAAGAGAAGCAAACAGAGGCATGATATTAACAACGCTATTACTACCCACTTAATACTGTTGAGAAAAAGGGACTCAACTTAAAGTTCTTTTATATCTTAAATACTTTAATAAAACGAAGCAATATAGTTCATGTTTCACAAAGTAATAAGATTCACACCTTCTGTATTTATCGATTTCAAAACTATTTATTGTTGCCTTAATGAAAGTCCGGAGGATAAAGAAGTTTTCACTTTGCAGTTACAGGAGTCACACTGCAGTCAGCTTAAATTTCTTTTCAAGTAGAAAACTTGTATAATAAAATGTATTTTAAAGGCAACAGTCATGGGTTCTGATTTCTTCACTTCATTACAATCATGAGTGTCCCTGTTAGCTCTTTAAGAACAGCAGCATTTGGTGAGACCATTCAAACCTGGATTAACCCTATTCTGCTCATTCCAGACCTTTTTACTGCAGTAAATATTCTGCTATTTATTTGAAAATAGTAAACCCCTAGACATAAATGACAAATACCATCAAATACTGAGGTACAGGTATTAATTTTAAAAATACAAAGATATACATTTTTGGTCATACCGCCCAGCTCTAGGTTTTGTTTCATGATCCTCTCCATGGTACAGTTACTCTTATTGTATGTACACTTTTTTCAACCACATATGCTTGGACTCAGAGCTCCGTGAGAAGCCAGCTTCTTTTGCAATGACTTTTGTGCCTTGTCCCTCTAGGTTTTAATGGTTGTCTTTTGGGTAAAACTGTAAATTCAGCAGTGTTTCTCATGGTTTTACAGCATTTAAAATGAACAGCCCTCGTAGGTGTCAGAGTTAATTAGCTCAGCGTGTGCCAGGTGTCTTCAATATTGAACCTTTTCACAATATTTGGGATTTTCATAAACTGTCAGTTAGAATAATTAAAATGAAACAAAATAAACATGTAAAACATACCAGTCTGTGTGTCATGAATTGAATATAATATACAAATTAATCTCTTTGAATGGAATTACAGAAACATTTTTTTTTCATGAAATTATATGACCAACACCTGTATTGTTGAATCATTGTGCATTGCCAACACAACTTAGCAATGTAACTAGTATATAAAACTATTGATCATATATATAAATGATGATATGTGGTAGCATTCTGTGCTTGTGCAATCTTTATTGCTTGGTCATCCTTGCTATGTTCCACTCCAGTGCTTTTGTGAATGTAAAGGGCAACAGACAAAGGGTCCAGAGGCTATTCGAAGCCAGTTAGGATTTCTGATACAGATGGTGAAAGGTTTTCTTGATAGCGTAAGATTTTTATTTACCTTGCTGATTTTGTCATAACACAACAGTAACATCCTTAATGCTCTAGAACGCACACAAGAGATTTCGGATGCAGCAGTTCCGCAAGCAGTTCTCAAATCGCTGGCTCGAATCACTGCTGAGAACAGCTAGAGAGATCTTTTGGTTTGCGTGAGTGGACGGTGAGGTGCCGTCAGATTGCTCTGGTTTTATCTAAGAGCTTGAGAAGTAGCTCTGAAAAGCTGGTTGCCAGCTGTGCAGCTGTTTACATGAGAGCTCCTGACTTGTCACCTCATTTTAATCTCTCTAATGCATATTCATTGTCAATGCATGGGAGCACTTCTCATTCAGAAGGTCATCCACAGTGGGGCTCCGTTGCAATGGGTTTTCACATGCTGAATAAGTCAGAAGGAGGACAGCGACACTGGATAAATATTCTCATCGACATGAGTGCTATCGGGTCTTCATTTCTCTTCTCAGAGGTGACCTCATGCTCAAAGGATGATAATGTCATGCAGCGTAATGTAGAGTGACACTGCACAACACGAGGAATGCAGCATAGAAGCTTGAGGGGTGAGAAAACTGTATGTACTTCATCTTAACAGTAGATCTTTTTGGAAGGGCCGTAGACACTGCTTATTCAGTGCATCAGGCTAGGTGCAAACATATTAACACAGTAATAAAGTTCATCATTGGTTAATGGCTGAGGTTACTTGTCCTATACCATTAAGAGGCCTTTCTGAGTGGAGCTTGCATGCTCTCTCTGAGATTCCTTAGGTTTCTCCAAGTAATCTGCAGTCAATTGAAGATTCTTAAATGGATTCTGTTCAGAGTATATTTGGATCTTCTCTTTGGTTCTTAGATGACGACAGATAGGCACAGAGATATTTTAATTCAACTGAGTAAAAATATATAAAGTTAACTGTAGTTTCCTTAAAGTACAAAACCACCTGCAACCAGAGTCTCCACATGAGGGAATACAATAGTGAAAGGCAAGTTTATAATGATGGGCTTAAAACCAGGGCTTAATTTGCACCTCATAGGTTAATACTGGCACCTATTTGATTGGATCTGGGAACTTGCTGTCATTCTACCAATAAACTATGTGTAGTATTTGATTGAATCTATGTTTTTCTATTTTAATTGACGCTTGTTTGCTCATGTTTGATGCGCTTTGAGACTACTGATGTGTCGGATCTTCTTACTAATAAAATCAAAGAAATAAATATATATTTAAGGCTTTACCCCGTTCTTTGGGAAATATAAAGCAGACATTGATGTGACATAGTTTTTATGAGTCCTGCTAGAAAGATGTAGCTCATCTATTTTGGCAGTGTTCATACTCTGAAGGATTCTGGTCTGATGCTCTTCCGTTACATTCAATCTCATTTTCTGAGAGACTCCTCTTTTTGCTTCAAAGATATATATTTTGTTGGCATACTTAACCATTCCTCTGAACATGAATATAATTTTTATGTACTTAATCTACTATTTATTCATACTAAATTGCATATTCACAAGCAGAAGTGCAGTGGGTCTAAGCCACTGTTTTTAAAGAAGACTTGGATGCATATTTTAATAGCATCAACAAATCCAAAAGCCATAAAAAACTATTAGCCTCACTGATCTGAGAACCAGTTCTCTCTCTGTGCGCATTAAATCAAGATACTTGCTTCTATCTCTCTGATGATTCAAGACTCGGTTTATTGGTCAAAATCTGAAATATAAATATATACAGTCTTTATTACAAAGTGGGAGGAGCAAGTTCCAGCTCACTGGGACAGCGAGACATGAAGCAGATAACAGGCTGGACTCAAGAGTAAAACTCGCAGGATGGAAAGTGTAGAAAATATGAGATCTTTTAAACTTGCTTAAAATAAGCTGGAGGAAGTGAGCGGCAGTCTGATTTTTACTGTAAAGTATAAACTGCTACTAAGATCTTATCATGAAAATATGATATCAGGCACTAGCAGGCTCTTCTAATCTACATGAGAACACACCAGAAATACACACTCCGTGGAGTTTGATGTAAAACGTCAGCAAGTAAACCTGGTAGTAATGACTTTTTTTTGTGTGGCTTATGCTGTAGCGAACCAATTCCCGACCCAGAACCCAGATTTTCTCTCCCTCTGACCCTGCTGGAACAACACCCTCCTGGTGTTCACGGACATCCTCGTGGACAAATTAAGCACTGCTTATAGCCACTTCGATGCTAATGGCTCCCTTTTCAAAATGTGGAGTCGAGCAGGACACCAGCAGATTTCTGTGAACTAACCTAGGGTTAATAGTTGTATTTTCAGAGTCACTGAAAATAACCATCATTCAAGCAAATCTTTTTCTAGAACACGATGACAAAAATACAAGCACACCCAGAGATGACTATCCCTGTAGATTCTGCTTGCAAAGAAAGTGTTGATGTTTGCGGATCATGCCTGATTATTAACTGCGCTCAGCATCCAAATCACAACCGATTCTTGGCTAACTACTAATTATCACAGGTACCATCAAGCACTTTCAACACGGAGTTGCATGAATCATTTGGAAAAAATAGGTAAAGATAAATCCATATTATAAGAGAATTAATCTGTTTTTCACATCACATACAGTGTGTGAGACTCCCAAAACCAAACTATAAACCTATAAAAAATCTGAAAAAACTCAATTTTACTCAATAGAATTAAAATATCTCTGTGCCTATCTGTCGTCATCTAAGAACCAAAGAGAAGATCCAAATATACTCTGAACAGAATCCATTTAAAAATCTTGAATTGACTGCGGATTACTTGGAGAAACCTAAGGAATCTCAGAGAGAGCATGCAAGCTCCACTCAGAAAGGCCTCTTAATGGTATAGGACAAGTAACCTCAGCCATTAACCAATGATGAACTTTATTACTGTGTTAATATGTTTGCACCTAGCCTGATGCACTGTCTACGGCCCTTCCAAAAAGATCTACTGTTAAGATGAAGTACATACAGTTCTCACCCCTCAAGCTTCTATGCTGCATTCCTCGTGTTGTGCAGTGTCACTCTACATTACGCTGCATGACATTATCATCCTTTGAGCATGAGGTCACCTCTGAGAAGAGAAATGAAGACCTGATAGCACTCATGTCGAGAGAGAGAGGATGAAACCGAAAAGTTGTAAGTGATTCATAGAAAGAAATGATGCATCTTTTGAAGGTACTTCTGCCAACAGCCAAGAAGGCTGTGACAAGGAAATGTTTGCAAACAAATTCCCCAACAGTTAAGGCATGGATGGACAGTTCCACTGATGATCAAAGTATGGAGACATTAACCTTCCAGCTCTGACTGATGGAAGACACTCGTGTCAAAAACTGGGAGAAATGGACTCTGTATACCTCTGTTTAGTTGGGAAATAACTATAACTGTATGTGCTATACCTCTATGGCTGTAAGTTATTAGTGACATTTTGACTGACCTGCTTACTTTTTTCGTCTATGTTATGTATGCTTAAAATAAACTAAATGAAAAAGAAAGAAGTTATACAATGTTAAAGTATGTCTTTAAAGTGTTATTTAAAGGAAGGGAACATGATGAGGGATGCTCTGATGGCTCCCAGCCTTTTTAATGCAATTCAGACTTTGAAGTTAACTAATTTTGTTCTGCTCTTTTATCTTTCACAATTCTTTTCAATTTAATATTCTGTGATAATTAACATCATGTACATAAAATGGGAAAGAAAAAAATCTAATCAATGTTTATTATCTTGCATTTTTATATTGTGGGGTCTTCAGCAACCAGTTCAAGCCCGTATCACATATACCCTAGTACAGGTACAAAATGATTTACCAAATGTACAAGTTGTGGGTCTCTAATGTCTATTGTTATAGAGATATTAAAGTAATTGCAAAAACTGTTCAACATCTCCCTACCTAACTGTGTTACTTTCCTTCTAAACAGTCTTTCTGGAATAAAAGCTTTTATATACGTTCATTATTTACCAAGTTATTGCTATCTAGTTTTCTTTTTAAGATGCCACCAGCAAAATCGATCGCTGCTAGACAACTTGAAAATGTAATCTAAAGAGAATGCACCAAACTTTAAAAAGCTATTGTTGTAAAATCAGATCTAGAGGTGCGCAGACAAAGCTTTTACAGATTGAAAGGCAATCTTCTATGACAATATGTGCCCCTGAGGCAGGTAACCTAAGCAAAATGCAATATTCCAAACCCCTCGGTTCCCAAACACAGCCAATAAATTGAGCTGAGTCATAATTCAAATGTTTCTGTCAGAACTGCCACACAGGTTCCCATGTAATTGGAATGATTCACTTTTGGGAACCAGTTCAAAATGGAGCAGAAATCGATGCAGAGCAACATGAAGCATCATCAGTCAGACAAGCAGGGATCCCTTTGACACATCGTAACCTCCTCCTCCCTTGTCACTGCTGCTCTGTTGCTTGGTGAAGCACACCAGACACCTCCTCAGGTCTGTTTGAGAGAGTGAGTATTCAAATCATAAAGTGTGTTATGAGGCTCTCACTGTAAGTCATTTGATAACCTTGACTGAATTGGGGGTAATTTTGCATGAGGAATCTTTTCTCTGAACCCTGCACGTACAAATCCAAAGCTCATTATTCCATGAAAGGTTCAGAGAGCACATTAACCTGAATTACTTTCTGCATGACACATGATATATTGAACAGTCTGTTCGGTGGATGCGCACTATCAATGAAGCAGACAATTTGCACGATTCTTGTCTCTCTTCAGTTGAACAAAAAAGCTATTTGATTGTTTGCTTAATTTAAGATGGATCATTTTGGGGTGAACCCTTTTCCCCAGATTGCCTCATCATCTGGATCAGACAGGGCTTATTCCGTCAGTGATAGAGTCGATAGGGGGGAATTTGTCCCATTACACTGACAACACTTGATAAATGCCTTGTAAACAGCAAGTCACAGCTGTTAATGCATCATAATATCATTGGATTAGGAAGAGCTGGCCAGGCCAATCATTGCAATTAAGCCCTGACAGAGCCAGCTCATCCACATAGTGCTTGCTATCACATGCTAATGAGCGCAAATTCAGCTTCATTCGCCGCAACGGGTATAGAGTTTTAATACCAATTTTTTCGTAAAGGCATTTGTTTTGATATTGATATTATTTAGATTAGTTTGATATTTGCCTCTGATGGGCTGTTCGGTTAATGATTCCTGAGTTTGTATATTTTTTATGCAACTCTGCACCAGGTGTCAGTGCACTGACCACTATGCTATCAGTGCTGAATTTAACACCAAATGAAAATGAAACAACAGACAAGGGCTTCTAATACCATTATTTTATCTTTATCTTTATAAAATGAAATATATAGACTTATTAAGGCCCGCATTTAGTCTTAGTATTTAGTTTCACTGTCCTTTCCACAGTTTGCTGAATGTTACAAGCATTCTTAATGCAACATAAAGTAAATATTTACTTCAGAACAGGGCTCAACTCACCATTAATAGCAGTATATTAATGGAAGTTTAGGATTAACTATTAGCTTATTTCTCTCATTGAATGTAAATCACTCAAGATCTGTGCTTATTTATACAAATAAAGAAAACCTTTAGTCACTCTTTAGGCATATATACACATAAGTAATATGAACATTAAAATTCATTGACAAATGTTTAAGCATAAGTGTAACATGTAAAGGCCTTTTTAAAGGTCTTACGTCAGTTTTGGTCAGAATTTTGAATGATTCGACCATTAGCTCAAAGTATCTCTGTAAACTAGTATTAGTATCAAACTAAATTAAATGTATAGTTAGAGGAACCAATTAATCCAACTCTTAAACATACTTAACCAACTCTTAATTGGGAGTAGGTTAAATATTAGTTAATGCTGAACTAATGTTTAACCAACATCCTTAATGAATAGTTTTCAGTTGTAAGTTAAGCATTAACTTATAAACGCGTAACTGATGCATTATTGTGATCCATAAAATAAATTGTTACCCCAATTACCCAAGTTACCTCCATAACTTACCATTATCAAGAAAAGTCGTTTCACTAGATGTTAGGGATGCACCGATACCAGTTTTTTGGAAAACGAGTACGAGTACTTGCATTTTAGTGCTCGCGATACTGATACTTAATAAAACCATGATTTAAATTTACAGGAAATAGCTTTAACAAGGGACTAGTTTGGAATTAAGACCATTTATTTACAATGAAAAGCATGTTGTATGCAACATATTACAGAATAAATCCTTATAAAAAAGTAAGGGCTTAATTCTTATAAATTAAGCCTTGCTGGTTTAAGCTAGTTTAGGCAAATTAGCGACACGGGGCTAACACTGCTTCTCCAAATATCCGTGGTGAAACTAAACGCAGAGGTTTGCAGCAGGCTGTGGATAATTTGTGTCAGTCATGTAGTGGTAGTTTGGAACATCATATCTGTGCTTTAGAACATGTTAGGTGCTTGATTAAATGAGCCTCCTCTGGACAATTTCCCTGAGCACAACTTGCAGTCCGCCTTTGTTTTGTCCTCTTCATTCACTTTCAAATCTTACATGTCTCGCCTTGTCTTCTCCCCATTCAGAACTGTAGACAGGGTGTGAGGGGCCGGGATGGGCACTCGGCACCTGTGATTAACCCCTTACACACTGCTCAAACATAGACATATTTTCAGACGGTGATATCGGTCTCCAGTATCGGGGGTCTTTTAACGCGTACAAGTACTTTAGAAAATGTGGTATCGAAGCCGATACCGGTATCGGTGCATCCCTACAAGATGTACTAGCTGTAATTGAGAGGAATGCTATTAATGAGCGCTTTAGAGGTTTTCAGGAGCAAGGGTGTAATGTTTAAGAATAATTTTTTTTACCAGTAACTTCAAGGCTGCTCCCGCTCTACCAAAAGTCAGAGCGCTGACTCAACCACCTCACTGTTGCGCTGTTTTTGTAAAAAAAAAATTTTAATCTGGTTTTAAATTGGGTAATAAAATGTGTTTTATTATAACCAACAGCTGCTAGGGTAACATGTTTTTTAATGTTAAAGATGTATTGACTGTCAAGATACACATAAAAACATTACTGTTTAGTCTGAATAAACCTCATGTTAATCGATTGTCTTATTACATTATGTCAAAATGTAGGAATTAGTTAATATTTCAATGGAGGTAAAACCTGATTGGTAAACAATGTGTGAAAACAGCGCAGCGTTGAACAGGTGAAGTCAGCACTCTGATTGGTGGAGAACAGAAGCAGCTCTGAAGTTATGGATACGAACCCAAAACGTGCAAATAGAGTCTCAAAAGTATTGAGCACAAATTCTGAACAGAGCGCACTCGTAAAAGGGAGTTTGCCATACCACAAGAAGCAGCTGAAAACTAATACATTAAAACCTGTGAACCTATTTTCAAATAAATTCAGGTAAAATGTATGCGTGTATGAATTGGGTAATATTTATGCTTTCACTTGAAAATATACGAACATTGTTGTGAATATATGGATTGGATTTTGTACATTTGAATTGTGCTATTTATTTATGAACTGAACTGTACAAATACAATCTTTTTGAGATCATCGCGGCTCCATACAAGTTGTTTGAGACATTTCACATTTACAGGAAATCCAGAGATCCCCACTAGTTCACACCCAGCAGAAGATGCTTTTAAAATGAAAAGGTTATGCTGCTGACTGATTTAGACTGTTGTAAACTACATCATTTTTGTTAATCACCTCCCACAAAAACATTGGAAAAAACTTGGCTACAGGCATACATGATTCAATACTGAAAAGTAGCCAATGGAAGCTATCGGCCAGGTTTCTGCTACAGCTGAAACCCAATTACAGGTGACATTTCAGGCCTGACCATCAGGTTTCTGAGGAGACTCTTTGCTTCATTTCCACTTTGCATGGTCACGCCCCATTGAGAAGTGTCTTCTCCGGTTCACATCCCAATCTTATTTTTAGCTCTTAGGACATTTAACTGATGTTTTCTGGGGAAATATCTCAACTCCCCCACAGTCTGGCTCTACCATTACGAGAGTGATGGTCAATTGAGATGATCAATTTGCATAATGAGGCGTTAAATTGCAGCCAGTTTAGCCACCTTATCCCGTATCCAACAGATTTCTGCCCTGTGGATGGAGGTACACAACAGTTAGCTTTAGCAACACTGGAATAGATCTCCTCTTTAAACAATACAACTATTCTTGAGTGATTGTGTTTTGCAAATAGTCTATTAATATATAAAATCTCTAAATCGGGGCTCCCCAAACATTTTACTTGAAAGGCTACGTAATGTTTTTCCTCTGTAATCAGAGTCAGATTAGTCAGTAATAGAAACATGCAGCTTTGTGAAATTGTGAGTGACTACCTATATTATTTTAAACATTTATTTTATCATCTATGGTAAAAATGTGCCTTTTCATAAGTGAAAGCATATTAAAATGCCATTACTGCTATTCCTTATTTCTGACCCTCAGTTTAATGAATTCTCACATATATACATTTAATTGCAGTTTTGACATAATATCCAAAAGAGAGGCTCGAATTCATGGCCCGAAATCAGTCTTTAACATCAGACGGGGACGGGGGTTGGGGTTAGGGTTGTTGGTCGGCTGTCGGCTGTTTACTTTTAGCCTTTGTGTACAAGTGGAATATTTTCTCAAAGAGTCATTTTATTATGAAATAAGAAAGTGACGTGCAATTCACAAGAGAGGAAGCCACTTAACTATAGTGAACTCTGACAGCAGATGAAGGACAAGAACCATTGACTGTATATAACATGGACATAGCTTGCGCAATGTTTCGTGTAAATGGGAGAGCAGTATAAAAATGGGCATAGCCAGCCATCACTATCATGGAAGTGCCTCATTTCCTGATAACCAAAAATGGGTCGAGAGAGGCGGGGCATGGACATAGGGAAGACATCTGATTGACTTATTCCAGATTCCTTATTCTCCTTGCTAATACACTCCAAAAATATGGACCAACCTAGCATTGGATTATTTTAATCCAGAACTGGGTAGTAATTTTTTGACTCAGCGCTGGGTTAAAATAACAATGCAAAATTTATCCATATTTGACCCAGCACGTTGGGTAATATTTTTGATCCAACATGCTGGGACATTTAATTTTTTACATTTCTGATTCAGAACTGCTGTATAAATAGTTTAATAATAATAACAATGGTCATATTTACTACCATACTAATAATAATTAGAAACAAATGGTCAAAAGGTGACGATTTATTATAAAAAAGACTATATAAAATGTATACATTTTGACACAATGGAATAAAAGTAAATTTTCACAACAATTATTTAGTTTATTTCATTAAAATAAACTAAATTCATCAAAAGAAACTGAATAAGATACAACTTTATGGGATGCATTCAGCTTAACGATATGCAGCAGGCATATATGAGGGGGATTTCATCCCTGGAAGTCCATACTCCAGTCTGCAAAAGTTTCTGACTGGAGCTCACAGCTTGAGATAATGAATGTTTAAGTTCACAAGTTGACAGCTGTCCATCTTCTTCTTGTGTTTTAGACAATCAGAAAAATGAGGCAGGAGCTTCCAGTTTCTGTTCTCAAGATCTATTTGCAGCAGTAAATGCCAAGTGCAGGTTTATGCGAAAAATTAAACTACTAAATAAGCGACTCCAGCAACAGGTAATTTTCAGTCACGTGATTTATACAAGGCATGAACTCGTCCGAAGCTGCCTAGTCAAAACGGTGATAAACTGACAAACTGTAAAGATTGAGGATAGTTAATTGATTACAGGACCCTTACTGGGTTTTAATTCACAAAGAGATAATCGAATTCTCACACCCTCACCAACCCTGTAGCGAGTCACCAGCGTGCTTCCTGCTGCACTGCACGTCACCGCTCCCTCGGCGCTGCACACTGGGGCTCCAAACAAGTGTGACGTTATCCTCTCATTCACCGTTTAAAATAGTTTATATAGACAAGAGAGACAAGTGCGTTATTTGAACAAAGTTAAAGTAAAAGTGTGAATACTTAATGTTAAACTCAAGCTGATAAAAACAGCCAAAACTGACTTTACGAGCCTCGTATTCGCACCTTCCCCGGACAACTTACTCGCTTCACGGCCTACTCTGACTGTAGGCTCATGCTTAGGACACTTTATGACCTCCCTGCCCCCTCGCCATGAGCCAAACTAGTAGACATAACGTGAATTGACAATTTAGCTCACATGATATGCCCATATTTTTAAGGAAGTGTTATCAAAGAAGTTTTGAGTTAACGTCATAGTTACCCCTATAAGTTAACGTTAGCGTTTAGCTACAAAGCAGACTACAATTGAACAGCATACCAATAAAAGAAAAATATTTTTGTGAAAATAACATAGCAATATGCAGTTAAAAAAACAATATTACCTATTTTTTTTCTTCCAAACAGTTTTCTCCTGCTACTCCTCGTTCGACTGAGGTGATTTACTGTGTAGACATCGAGGTGGGGGTGGTTTTCACCTTTTCACTGTAACCTAGCCTAACCTTTACTGTAATTTTTACTCTAACCTAGCAGCTGGGTTATGAAAAATAACCCAGCGGGTGGGTTACATAAAATAACCCAGCGGTTGGGTTAAAGATGCCAAACTCTCAAAAAATAACCGAACAAAATGTCCCAGCGGCTCGATTAAACAAAATACCCACGCGTTATCAAGAGTGCAGTTAACATTTTGTTATTTCTTTTTATTTAACTAAAGAAATAAAATTTTTACAGGTAAATGGCAACTTTTTATTCACGTAACCTTTTCTAATAACATACTGTAATTACTTAAATCAATTAAATCATTACAAATTTCTGGCTCAGAGGTCCATCCCAGAGGCCTGGGGCTTTGTTTGTGGCCCACGGTCTGTAATTTGGGGACCTCAGACAAAAATGTTTATCAGTACTGTACTTGGATAGAGTGAAGGGAAGTCGGTCACACTTTTTAAATGTTTGATAAGTACCTTTGCTTATCTTATTAGAATTCACTAAAGATCCCCAGTTGCTTCTCAGCGATAACATTGCCAATTTTGTAGTCTGTTAAACAGTAAAACCATTGTGTCCGCTTCACTAAGCTAAGGGGAAAAAAACTTCAGGAGCAGTTGAGCGTGTTGACCCCTTAAGATGCCACCGGAGTGGATTTATGACAATGCATCAGTGGCACTGTGATTGATGCTGGAAGATTCTGAGGGACAGCTAGCTCATGATAAAGCCATCAGAGTTCTGTTCCTTGTCATCTCACACAGTTACAACACAGATCTTCTGCCCTTGATACATTCACCATAGCGGCTAGATATGGAAAACACAACACAAACATTATGTCATCTGCATGATTAATGCAGTGCCACAAAATGCACTGAAGAGTCATCATACCAAAGCAACATTCATCATAAGGCATCATAATTCTTTTCGCACAACAGTCAACTGTCACTCAACTTTGACCATCTTGAAAATTTAAAACCTACTAAAACGGTAATAAAAATGTAATTGTTTTAAGCATTTGCAGGCCTATAACCATGCAAGAACTCATGGCCATAATATTACTGTAGAAATCACCCCTGCTTAGTTAATACCAGCAAATATGTTGTGAATCATATCACAGAACCTATTGACAAAACCTGGTTTTAAAATCCTGGTCAAAAATCATCTTAACAGATTCAGTTCAGTTAAGAATTTTTTTTTTTTACATTTATTTCTCTGTTGACTTTGGTTGCTGGTATTACATTTCAGTCAGTTAGTCCCTGATGATTCAATGTGAAAAATCCCCCCCTGGGAATGGAATGATTAAACGTGCAGTATGCATTTTTTGTGGTTTTGGTGTTAAACATGTAAAATATCCCTAAAATAACACCTGCCCTTTAAGGATATTTAGTGGTGACCTCACAATGCCATTTATAGGGCCCAGTGCTGATTTCACGCATGGAAATGAATGGGAAAGGGAGCTGTAACTTTGATTATCATTAAAACTCTTAAATAGTTTTTAACTCATGTGGAGCAATATGTGTAGATTATCGGGCATGTGTCAAAATGTGTAAAAATAACATTTATGAACAGCGAATCAGCTGTAACTCAAGGTATTCTGACAAAACAAGATACCAAAGCACGGTGAAGCAGGAGTGAGGGTTTCCTCTTTAACGTGGATTTCAGAACAGAAGACTCACCATTCACAAATTGTATTTTTATAACAGACACCTAGACATCAACTGAATCATATGATATAAAGAAAAAGAGTGAAGATTGCTTTACAGAAAGTTTTACATTACATATAAAAGTTTTTTGTCTACCGTAATGTTACTAGAATTGTGTCACATGTTTCTAAATTGCAGACTAAACTTCAATCCGAATGAAGACTCTGTCAAAGTGAAATCCAGCAATGGATTGCAAAGCCTATAGCTTTACTGAACTACAAGTGAAGTTTTTTTTTTATAGTGAACAGGTACCGCGTTAACATGTGGATGAATGGACTATAAACTGCATCTCTAGAAAAAAATGTAGGTAAAAAAATAAAACATGTTTGCCCCACTTTAATATTTCATTGAAGGCTGAATTATAAAACTCAGTAAAAAGGAATTAAAATATTTAACGTAAAAAAAAAATGTACCATCGATTAGGTAGTTATAAAATATTACATAAATGTATCAATTGTCAGTCTATACATGTGTAATAAACACAACATTTTGTCAATACATTTTTTAACCTTTAAACATTTGTTTTTATTATTATTTTATATAGATTGTTTTGACCTAGATTATTTGATGACTTTCTATACTAGTTTGTTATAAACGCTGCGATTAGACCATGTATTGGAAAGTGAAAACGTTTTAGTAATGAATTGTTATTTTTAATCATAATCTTTAAAGTTGCATTAATGTTGACATGATGTGTCATCTAAAGACACAATTAAAATGTAAAGTTTTTTTCAGGTTTACCTGTATGATATAATCATGACTAAGATGTGTTTGCTTCCACGACTTGAGAGTTTTCACCAGCCAGAGTAGACAACACAATGAGTTTAACATGAATAATAAAAGTCATTCACATGCCTGTTATGAATCTGTCATCTGTCAGCATTTGTTTCACATACCTGAGCAAATCGAGTCTAGGTTTGCTGATACACTGATTGCTAACATGTTCTTTTATGATAAACTGAGCATAAATTAGTTTTACCAGCAAAAAGTCCCTTATGCATGCAAATTTAGATATTGAGTCACATTTAGCTCAACTAATAGCAAAGGTAAAACATGTAGGGCTTAGTAATGAAGTTCTATCCCCATTGTGGTGGTGTGTGCAGATTATAACACAGTTACACACAAAGACCTACAGTGAGGAGAATATTGCTTTAAACATCAAAATGTTTGGTCATTTTATTAAAGCAGTTCCTCTATTTTACCTTTATTCTATTTTATTGTTTGTAAGGCTGCGTGTGATGAACTTTGCAACAGACAATAGACATACACAAATGAATAAACTATTGCAGGAAAGACTGTGGACTCTACCATTAAGCATGTGCCATGCATGATTTTTACCAAAGAATAGTCATTGTCTTCAGAGCCTGGAATTCTGACATCATCATCGATCAACTTTCGAACACTTGTGGAGTAAATCTGAAGATAGACTGTAGCTAACATAAAGTGAACTGTTGACTAAAGCGGAAATTAATCAAGACAAATAAGCTTTAGAATGAACCTGTATTAATCAAATATTTCTATATCTTTGTGAGTTTAATCAATTGTGTACCATTGAAATACAGTTATGTTACCTGATGATTATAGAAGGTTAGCTAGATGACTGAATGGATGAAAGAAAGTTATGTATTAAGTTGTTCATGTTTGGTCTTTATTGCTTCCCTAAATCTCACCTAATTCAAATGTAAAAGTGTTATTTTATGAATCGATGTGATGTTACATTTAGCCTCCCTTAAATAAAACAGGGAGATTTTATGGTTGGAGCCTTTCTCTCCCCCAGAACAATCTGGAAGGGTCAAAGGTGCTCTTCAGAGTCACATGCTCTACTTCCTGGAAACATATATCTGCTCTTCTCTGTTCATCTCAGCTGGTTGGTCATGCTCCTCCTCTCTCTTTGTGTGCATGTCCAGAAATGCATAAATTCTAAAAAGCATCCGGTAAGGACAACGCCCGTCACAGCAAAAGCAGGAAAATTAAACTAAGTGCATCCTAAAGGCTAAAACAACACTACCACTATAAAATCATCCCTCAAATTCACCAATGTCCAAGGACTCCGAATCCGCTTTCATTAACTTCTCTCGGGCATCTTCTCATATCTGGACACAAGGTGAGAGTGGCAAAAAAATGCCACAATTTACTTCTGACTCCGCACAGTTCAATTCCTCTCTTGGTAAGCTAAGGAAATATATTTTATCTTGAATTGAGGTACAGAATAAGCTTTTTCAAAGTCACTGGTTAGGCCAGCTCTTTTTTTGAACCAAAATAAACTAGTACAAAATTAGTAAGCAAGTGCTCGCAGGAAAGTTTCTTTAATAGCAACTTTAACAGCATACAGAATTTTCACAGCATTTCACTATGACGGAAGACCTTTGTTCCACAGGTTAGGACTAGGGGTAATTCTTTATGCAAAGTTGACTTTGACAAAATAAATGACTTCAGTGATCAAAACAGAAACATATTTTTGTCAACTAACTAAGCCTATTTGTGTCATTCATTCTTTTATAATGTCACAACTTAACGCATACGAACTTATGGTGACATCAGGCAATAAAATGTTATTTAAATTTCCTTAATAAGCTCCAATCTTTTTTAATTATATTTTTAGCACTCATAATTTCCGTTAAGGAAAATAAGGTTGGGTTCTTATATGTTAAATATTGTAACATAGTGTATGGTACATTATCTAAGCAGACTTGCTGCTGCTAGACTGCCGGCTAAGGCAAAGATACTTGACAACATTAATCCAATCTTGGTCTATCTGTACTGTCATCTCTGAGAATTCATTTGAAGTTTCTTTTTTTTGTTTATCATGTCATGACTAATAATGACCCTGAACCAATTCGGAACTCCTGTCACATCCACAAGATCTTTTCAGTCTGTTGATAAGGCCATTCTAACGGTCACTCACTCCAAGCTGAAGCTGAGTGGAGTAGTGGTGGAACATTCTCTGTTTCAGCCCTTCAGCTTTGAAGTAAGCTGCTTCCAGATCTTTTTCTTGCACTAAGTGTGGTGATTTTAATGTCAAGACTGAAGATGTTTAAAAACTTACTAAGACTTAATTATTTGCTATGTCTGAATGATTTTTATTTGTATTTGCAATTGTGAAGGTGTACAACACTTTGGGCATCTTTGCTGTGAAAAAAATGTGTGTTAAAAATATATGTATATTGAAGGCAGTTGTAACCTGGTGAATAAGGAGAATGACTAGAGGTTAGAACTGTGCTAGTTCGAAACCAATCTCCCACCTTCAACAATCATAACTGTTGTGCCCCTGAGCAAGGCAGCAGTTTCCCCCACTGCTCTTGGGATGCCCCAGCCATGGCTGCCCGTTGCTCTGCATCTGTGTTCACAGTACGTTTGGGTTAACTGGGTTTACAGGGATGGGTTAAATGCAGAGCACAAATTCCAGAGTCAAGTTTCAGAGTCAACGGGTCACTTTCACTTTATATGGTTCAGTAAGGTTTTTTTTTTCTTTTTCTTTTTTTCTTTTTACTTGGGTCTGAGTTTACCATATTTCTAAATGAGCAAAGTTTTACAACTGTGAAGCTGCAACAGCATAAGTCCCATCTCTTATTTCTAATTGAATTCTGTGTATCATTAAAACCAAATTAACAACTAAAGAAGACAGGGCTTCTGCATATTTTCAATAATAAGGATATTAAAATTGGAGTAAAGGACTATTTTGTTGCTTTTCAACTGACCTATTTTGCTTTTGTAGAGCTTTCCCTTTTTTAATGCAACAGGGAATCCGTAAGACACCCAGCTTTTACAGGATGTTTTTTATTTTTCTTACAAGAAAGTGAGTTTGTAAAGCAAGAAAAGCACAAAAACAAGGTGTAATAGATTCTCAAAAAAACAAGCAAGACCCAGTATTCATGGTATGCACACTCTTAAGGCTGTACAACTGGCCAATAAGTTAAGGGCGAGTTTTAAAAAATGCAGTTTCTGCCTTGACTATAGAAACTGAAAACTATTTTGTACAAACTTTTTACTTTACATTTTTAGGATTTAGCTATACTGCGAATGACTTAAGTAATATTTAGTTGTATGACTATAGTTTTTACATAAATACTTTACATCTGTGTTTCTGAGAAGCTACTGTACCTTTTTTGTAAAAATATATGTACAAACCTGGATAATTCTGATTATTTACATTGTACTGCTGTTGTTTTGAACAATATTGCATAAATAGGGCACTTTAAGTGCTATATTACATGTGATGTTCAAAGTTGCTAAGTTTCATTACACATTAAGCTTGAATTCAGGTGGTACTCATCCTTTGCTAATGAATCATCAGTCCCTTGTGCTGATGTTTACAGATCTCAATAACCTTTGAGACATAAATGCTCTGGAAAGTCAGTTGATTATTTCATGAATAAATGCATACTTAAAGTATTTTAAATAAACACGTTGTTAAGTCATGCTATTGCCAAGATACTCATTATTTCCTTGTTTGAATTTCCTTGCATAAATCCACAAGATGTAAAAAAGAATATTTCATGAAAAGGGAATCTATAAGAAATCCAACATTTACATGACAGATCACTTGATCTTGGAGAGCAAGTGCTGGCACTAGAGGGCACTATGGATGCACTCAGTATTGCAAATCATCCCCTCGCTTTCAGGGGGAGCCACCCTGCTTCATTTCTCTCTCAGCTGGAATATCTTCCTTGATAATGAGTGAGAGTTAATCTGAAAAACATACAAACACATACGTTCTGTATCCCCAGCGGAGTGATGACGTCATCACCACTTCATCATGTCTACAGTCTTTACACCGTTTTTACCACAATAAATGTGTTTAATTGTTAGGTTATTTGTTTTGTTTTGCACCTTTTTGTTAAATCACATCTGCTTTTTAAGACAACACTCTATAAAACTCTTAATCTTTATCTCTCAGTGCAATAGAACCTCTTCACTCTTCACAGAACGCACTCTGCAGCCTCTGTAGAACAGACCAGTGACCCACTTCTAACCCTCTTTTAATGCTAGGTGATTTTTCTTTTGTTCCCATTCTCACTTCATATGAGGAAAACCTATTGAAAGCTTGCTGCCCAAAAGCCTAGAGAAGATTGGAGCAGTTGACATCCTATTACTATTTTAAACAACTTCAAGCTACACCAAAGCAATCATGGCTACCACTCATATCCCCTGGTGACTCTGACTGATACAGTCATCAAGTATAAAGCTGGTGTTTTCCAAGACAAACAGGACGTTGGTGCTTGCCTGTTACTGTGATAACATTATAAAAATATATATAATACAACAAAGCAAAGAGGTTCTCACGCCAATTGTGAAAACTCCCTTCTTTGATGAGGACGTCACACTCAAGGTTTCAAACGATTGTGTCAGCTACAAGAGTCTCGGTGCTTCCTGTGGTGTCGCTCAGAAGTGATGTGAACTCATCTAGTTTGACAGGAGCTTTTCATTGATGCCGGTGCAACCCTTGAAGTCAAGAGATAAATAATTAAAGCTTACAGTCAAGTTCAGGTCTCACTACTTTTCCCAAGAATAGTTTTTAAGTCCATTAGAGATTATTAACATTACACTTTTAACATGATTATGAGGCTATTTATTGAGGTTAACTTCAGTAAATGTTGAGGGGAAATTTAACAGGTAAAAACATCTGATTTGAGCCTTTGTTTAATAAGCTGACCCTACTTATTAGAACTTCATGACAAACAATATGATCAAACTATTAAACCCAACATCCACCACATATCATTATGTACAGGTTTTTTGCAAACAAATATCATTCAAATAAGCAAATATTCTTAATTTGGGGTCAAGGTAAGAGTTTTATCGCTCACTAAACCAGAAAAAAAAAATTGTTTGGTTAGCACCTCTAGTGGCTTTCAATGTTGTTAGAAAGGTCTTTCTGCACCCTCAAAAGCATGTGAATGTTACTAATATCTACTTAGATTAAAGACAGGTTTGAGATCCTGCTCGCTCCTCATGAGGACATCCCACTGTCTAAGAGCCAATTTAAAGCAACATATCACTTATTCTTCTCAGCCATTTCAGTGTCCATTCACGTTTTCCCCCCTTTATTTGTAATATTTTCAAAGACAATTGCATAAATTGCCAAGGCAGCTTGTTTATCTTTGGTGAGAACTCTTAAGTGATCAACACAAATCTTCTACTTCAGGGGTTTTCGTGTTAGTCACATGGTAAGAGTGACTTGTCCTGTTAGCACCATACAGTCAATGGTTTGTAAGACAGTTGAGTCACATCTAATTGGCTTGTAGAGTGAAATCGTGTGCTTTGAAGCCTTGCGATTTACTGAACATTTCTAACTTCTCGTCAAGGCTTCGCAGACCAACACAGACCATGAGCTCTGTGATTGGGTGAAGTGGAGAAGTTCTCTCTCTTTCTGGACTTCCGCTCTGTTTATTGCCAAAGTTTTATTTTATTATCCAGCGTTAAAGTAAATAACCTTCCTTTGTTATCTGTGTTGAGTTATAGCTAGCTAAAAGTTAGCATTGTCTTCTGCCACGCTGTTGATCAGTTTTGAGACAGTGCTTCTACAGCAGGCAGATGTATCTAAGAAGTTATATTTATGATTTATGGTCAGGTAAATAAAACCTGGCTTTTGTTAACATCTGTGTTGCACTTTGGTTTGCTAGCATTGGCATTCTTATCACAGTGATATTGATCAGAGTGTAGACAGTGCAGACGGAGTGCACAACTATTAATGCTTTGTTTACAAATGGGTATGCACAACAGGCACTTCGTCGAGTTGATGCAGAAGTATAAATCAGGCTGAAGTAAGCTGAGGCTGAACCAAGCAACTGAAAAACCATATTACGTCTACCCGGCTTAATTTAAAGGTATGTTAACTTCTGAGGTATCTCATCAGTGTGAACAATCATTCTAAATTCAATTTTCCCAGTTAGGATTGGCTCCAGCTGAGAAAGTTTTTAAAAAGTAAAAAGTTTAAAAAGTTTCAAGTAAAATGGATGTGGAAATTTGTAGCTTAATTGGTATTTTCAGAGGTGTTATAAAGTGTTTTTGTATGGTGTAGTAAAGTTTTTACTAAGCTTTTTATGCAGCTCACATTTTAAATATATTTTACACATATTTTATCTCACTCCAAAATTATGTGTTCATATTTTCCTAACAATCAGAGCACATGAATGTACTCATTTGATTAAAATACTTCACTTTTTCAAACAACAATCAATCATAAAAAACTTAAATTCTTCTGTTACAAGGTACTGTATTGTTTCAAGGATTACATGGATGAAAACTTTGAGGTTTTGAGACATACCTCTCCGTAGCACATACTGAAGGGGAAAAAAATGGTCTTTAATATAAAGCAAATTGTACAATGTGTTATATGTCGTGTATGGAGCTGTCCTCGTCACATTATTGTGTTTGGTAACTTATAGCTGATCAATGGGTGTTCTAGCTATAAATATCCTCAGTGAAAAATAATGTATATGGGAATCCCAGCATCAGCAGTCACACAAACGTGCTCAATACAGAGGAGCCATCAACAGAATAGTGACTTGCACACTTCAATTTACCGTAGCTCTGGATATTTTCATGATAAAATCTCAACAGACTCTGAAAGCTGAGAGTTCTTTCGACTGATATTACATTCATTACGGTAATGACAACAGTGTTTGTGTTCCAGGGAAGTTTGCGGGAAGTTTGTGGAGCGTAAGAGATGGTGACAGAATGACTTTAGCAATACCTTTAGCTGTGTTTTGGAGGCGATTTCATTTTAAATATTTTATTTGTATTGTATACAATAGGGCGTCACGGTGGTGCAGTGGGTAGCACTTCTGTGTGGAGTTTGCATGTTCTCCCCGTGATCGCGTGGGTTTTCTCCGGGTGCTCCGGTTTCCCCACAAGTCCAAAGACATGCGGTATAAGTGAATTGAGTAAGAACAATTGTCCATAGACAATGAGTGTGAATGTGAATGTTTCCCAGCGATGGGTTGTGGCTGGAAGGGCATCCGCCGCATAAAACATGTGCCAGTGAGTTGGCGGTTCATTCCGCTGTGGCGACCCCGAAAGGGAAGAAAGCCGACATGAAGATGAATGAATGAATGTATACAATAGTATAGGCATTGTTTTCGTTATGGGTTATTAGTTATGGGTTTGTTCACGTTAGATTGTACTGTTTTTTATACCGTGTTTGTGTCCGTGATTCAGCCACTTTCGCTGCAAAGTGCGTCTTTTCTTCTTATGTTCCTCGCCTTCTTCCTACGTTTTTTGCCACATTTGGTGTTAGATTTCAGTGCCAAAACATTTGTAAATAGTGGAGACACGATCTTGACATCAAAATGGCTTTTTTTGTGAGTTTTTGTTCAAAGAGCGCGAGGACAGCGTCTGGGAGATTTGTGGAAGAGGATGAAAGCAGCAGACAGGAGGCGTGTCACCATCTCAACCACAGTAAGAAATACAGTTTTTATACACAGGGTTTATTTCACAGCTTTATTTGTTTCCAATGTATAGTGTCATTTTTCTAATTGACATTATATAATATTGCTATTGCTTTATTACTGCTCATGCTCATTTAATTTAACATATTGCTTCATTCATTATTTTTATTTGACCTGATCATAATTTTTTTTTATTGTATCTTTGTTTTGAAACATGTTTTTTTAATACAAATCTGTAATGTTTTTATTTTTATAGTGATTGTTATGATGAAGGAGAATCCTCCTGAGGGGTTGAGATGATGGCAGAGGCCGAAGCATTAGGGACACAAAACTCCTGTACATAGAAGTTGTTCAAACTAATTCAATCTACTCAAAAGAGTTTGGATAATAAGATAGAATTATGACCCATATTTCCACACAATTTATGATTCTTTAATGCATCTACTCAAACATGTCTGAGAGAGACTTGTAAATGTGCTCTTTTTTATCTCCATGCAATCCCATAGTGAATGGAAAAGAAAACATGGAGTCTGTTGGCAAGATAAAAGATGTGTATTACCTTTACACAGAAAGAGTACATACAGTATCTAGATCTACCTTGAGGTGAACTGGTGTGCCTCATGATTCATTCAAGAGCAAAGAAGAACAAGTGAATGGATGAATCTAAATGTACATGATTTCTGCTCTAGAGTGGATACAGTTCTGAATGAGTAAAAGTAATCCCAAAACATTTTATGTTGAAATGATCAGTGCTGGTTAATTTATTTAGGTATTCATAGCATTTTTCTGGATGTTATTCTGTCTCTTGCTTTTAAAATAAACAATCCATTACCTTTGCATACTCATCGTTAATAGGTCTTGGACATTTTTGATGACTTATAGTGACTTTTGATGCCATTGTTTGGGCTCTCAGGGAGACCAGGCAGGCTAGAGAGGGCATCGAAGAGAGGTTCGAAGAAGGTTCTGCACATGCTCAAAGTATTATACGCAAAGACAGGGACCCACTGGACTGTCATAGACTAAACCCAAAGCTTAGAACTGCAGTCTTATTCCGGCCGCACACACTGTCCCCTCTTCTTTTTGAAAGCCATTTAAACATGTTTCTGTCTGACATTTACATTCAAATGTATGTAAACATAGTTTAGACTGTGAAATATATATATATTTTTTTTTCTTGATCTGCTTTATAGATGACATTAACACACAGCGAAAAGCTTTGATCAATACAGGATGTCATAGAACTGTTTACATGAAAAAAATACATTTTCACTATATATGTTATTCAGATTGATTGTTCCAAATTGATAGACTGACAACAAGCTCCATACTGAGTGCTAAAGCTTTATCCAAATCATGTTGAGAGTTTTAGAGGAATAGCTCCTTTAATAGAACCTGGCGTCTGCTGTAGTAAAACAATTCCTGACCCACAACCTTTTCTCCTCCTCTGACCCTGCTGGACCAGCACCTTCCTGGTGATCTAGGACCTCAAATATCTAGCAGTGAGTTAAATACCTTTCTTACACATAAACATTACATCCAACAAACTTTTATGGTAACATTTCAACATTGCAGTGCCACGTTTAACCAGTTCTTTTTTCTGTAGTGTATGAAACCCATAACATTGAGTTCGCCAGTGCCATGTTCTAATGATTGCAACATAGGAGACAGTATACTTACTCTAGTGATTTTGCTTTTGTCTCAACTAGTGTCGAGCAGAGCAGTGATGCCAGACTGTTTGTGCTGAATATGTTTGCTTTGCACTTATTCTGCAGAAAGCCAGCAAATGAGAAAATAAGTTTAGTGAGCTCATTTTTCCTTAAGCACTTTGAAAACCCCATGGAATTTGTCTCATTTTATTCTCAAGAATATCAATGCAAGTTATTAGTCCATTCAGTTGGTTTGATTTTGAGAATTCATTGTTCAAATAATTTCATCCACAGATTCCCCAAAACAAATACTTCCTCACTCTTATGGTGAAATGCCCAGGTCATCTTTTTTGTCTGAATAGCATCTGTTTATGTCAGCAGACTCGCTGTGTGATTAAGGACATGGGAATCTCTTACAGCAAAACAAGATGTTGCAATGCTGGAAATACAGCAGGGAGTGAAATTAATGCTTGCATGTTCTTTTTTTTAACAGATACCAGCTCATGAAGAAAAGACAGGTTCCGAGTAATCCTGGCCAATCACCGTCCCTAATGTCCTTCTTAGCCGAGACAGAAACATGTTGTACAGATGTACTAAAGCCCCCTCAGGCTTTCACTGTACTTTCAGCTGTGGAGTCCTTAAGGCTCAATGCCTCCAATCCAACAACACACATCTACCAAGAACCCGTTGAGTGTTGATATCAATCCCTGATGAAGGGCTAGAGGATTGAGAAGCCCTAAGGGAAAGAGGATGCAGGGATCAGAAAAACAAACATTAGTGAGAGGATTTAAACGTGAGACTGCGAGACTGTGGGTGGGAGCCAAGACAGGTGGTGGATTTCACAAAAACTGATGATGCGTCGAGGTGCTGAACCTCAGATCAAATCATAGATAGATGGACTGACAAAAAAAATGAAAAGAAATGCAGTGTGGAAACAAGCTTTCCTTTTCAATTTGCATCCAATTGAATTCAAGTAATTGGCTAACACATGCGTGCCATCACTGCCTCTTGAACACACTGTTACAATATATATATATATATATATATATATATATATATATATATATATATATATATATAAACGAAAATGTTTAAGGCTCATCATCATGGTAAATGAAGTGTCAGTTTTTGCTTTCAGTGTTTTATTATATACAAAACAGTGATGCAATAACTCAAATGGCATTAGGAATGTTTAGAACCTTTATTTAGTATTCAAAAACTGCAACCCTGAAGATCCACAGTGTGGTTATACTTGTACGTCTTTATTAAAACACAGCCAAAGGCTGATCAAATTCAAACTCTTCATGCTCTTTCACACTTCTGACATATAAATCTGCTAAGCTCTCTTTTTCAGGCTTTAAAAGTGAAGGCACCAAGTCTTTTTCTGTTTCAAAGAGTTCTCTGATGGAAGTCTTACATTTCATTACAGCATCAATTATTTGTTAAGCATTTTCTCAAATGTAAATTTCATTTAGCTTGAAATCATTTACTCTTTGATATTTAAATTATTAAGGATACACAAGATAATGCTTTTATAGTTTTATGAGAACATTTTTGGTAAAATTCCTAATTATTTAAAACAATGACAGTGTATTAATTCTGTTTAGAGCCACACTAAGACACTACACAGGCAATTCTACTGCAAATATTAAATACTAAACTAGCCAACAAATTAAATCGCATTTCCATTTAATTAACCATTACTCCAGGATCTAATAGTTTCAGTCCTAGGTCAGTTTATTAGTTCAGCTTTAAGTAAAATAACTACCAAGTTCACAATTATCTTATTATTAGTATCATTATATATTTTCCTTACTAAATGGAATAAATTGAAGTAATAAAACTTTTTATCACTTTGACTTTTTAGTTCACATCAAAAATGATGAATTAATAATGATGTTAAAAGTACTTATAATGCTAATATTGATCAAGAGAATTCATTAAGAAACAAAGTGTTTAACAATACGCTACATTCATGAGCATGACCAACAATCAAACTAAATATAAATAAAAAAACTAAAAGCCACTCCACTCACACAAAAACATGACGGTTACTTTGTGTATATTTAAAAGGATCATTACATGTTACATTATATTCACAGGAAGTGCAAACAATAAACAGTTTTGCTATATCTATTGAACAAACCAAAATAAGAAATAACCACTTAAATTTGTTGTGAACAAAACAAATATTTGTTTGCACATACAGTAAGAAAAAAGAAGCAAATAGGAAAACAGCTTGTGCGTGCCATTGGCACACACTCACTTAACTGATCGCTGAATGGACTAATCCTGACAATTCTAGAGAATATCTTTTGCATATACAAATTATGATTTACATTTTATGGCATCGTTCAAAACTTTCCCCGACTCGAGTTAAAAAAAAATAAATTTCCAAATCCCAGTAACGTGAGACCAGCCTATATTTGTCTCAAGTGGTCTGGGCTTTCAATAACCAAAAAAAAAAAAAAAAAAAAAAGCACAGAGCAGGATTTTGGTATCGGCTGACTTGCAGTGTCCAGGATAAATAAGCACTAGATTGTTTGTTTATTCTGTGAATGGCAAGAGGAAGTAGTGTGGCCGTGGGGAACAGATGGACAGGGTCCTCAGGGGGCTTCAGATGTACTTCAGCCACAAAAGCTGTTTTACTTCACTGAGGGGTTTAGCAAAGTCAAAGACACCCTCTAGTCTGCTTATCCTCCTGATGTTTGAAAATGAGCTCAGGCAGTTCCCTCACCACACTTAAATCGGTCCTCCTGATTGGTGCCTCTATAAAACCTCACACTTATGTCAACAGCATCCTTCGACAATCACTGATAGCAAATCAGCCTGTCCTCGAACAAAAATGAGCGGTGGACACCTTCCTGCGTTTGACACTGCTTCTCTGGTTTATGAGCTCCTCATTGTTAACAGACGAGGACCAAATCTTGCTGCGCTCCCTGGAAACACACACCTGTTTCTGAACTAAAAATATCAAGAAACAATATCTACACCCATCTGTCAATTATGAGAGTCTGCTGACATTTTTAATCAGATGGACAATGCAACTGTGCGGCACAAATATTGAGCCATGAGTAAACAGTAAACTTTGGCAATAGAGTCTGGCTGAAATTGAATTCAGGATGATCTTTTATGTCAGGGAAGAAACATGGAAAACATGCTGATATGAGTCTGCAACCATAAAAGTGCCGGCTTCAGTGCCTTCCTATGCAGTTTCTCAAATCCTTTGAGCTTCAGGCTTGCTTTGAGATTATTAAGTCAGAAATACATCAAAGAACCAAGAACCGAATTGGCCATTATTGCCAAATTATCACTGTTTGGGGATGCAGCCTGGATTGTGTGAATCAATTTCTCTCTCTCCACCCTTTAATATTTTCCTAGATTCCTGCCTTGGGGATAATGCCTGCTGCAAAATAAGCTGCCAATGTGCAGTATAATATTAGAGAGAGTGTACATAGTGCAGATGACGGCCTACAACACAATCGTATAAATTCCTCAGAATCGTAATGTAATAAACTGGGTAAGCTTCAAATTCTGACAAAAGATTCAACAGTGTATTCATTCCCAGCAAAGGCAATTACAAAAACCTTACACTCAGCCAGGAAGCTTAAAGTGTTATATCTTGAGTTTTATGCCTTGTCGGTCCCAGATTCTGATTGGTTAGAGGATATTTCTTATTGATCTAAGTTGGACTTCCTTTAATTATTTTCTGTAGTAATGTGCTACGTTGTGAGCCTCCCACTGGAACCAGTAACAGTTTTGAAATAATCACTAATCATTACATTGCAGAAGAGTAGTACAGGGTGAAGCATTTCTAGTAAACATTTCTACTGGCATTATGTTAGTTTAGATTTTACACATACACACACGCGCACGCAGGCACACACGCACGCACGCACTACTCACTACTCTTACAATGTTAATTGCATCTAATTTGCACGAGAGCATGACTCTGCAAATATATAATGCTTTTTTTAAATGTACAGTACAAGGTTCAAGATGTAGCTCCTCTCCTCTGGTCTTCTCCACCAGTCACAGACATTGATACCCTTCAGTGTATTTGTGTTGCATCATCCCCATGCCTCAATACCATCTGGCAGCATAAAAGACTGGCTGAGTGACATTTTCTTGTGGATGAACAATAATCACTGATTAATAGCTGAATGGGTAAAAAAAAAACATGCAACTAGTTATTCCTGCCAATCCCAACTTTTCACCATGACTTCACTATTCACTTTCCAGCATCAACCTCTGTCCTTGACTTGAGGAATCATCTTACTAACTCCATCTCAAACTATTTTTACAAAGACCTGATAACTTTTATTATTATATAGAGTTATTGTTTGAAACTCAGGAAAACAAAAATGGTTCTGTATGTACATCATCGCCTGTCAATGCCGATGGCTTGAGGCCAAACTTTTTGGCTCAGCAATTATTAAGGAGACAAATCTTGAAACAATATTTGTCCTGTTCCTAATCAAATATAATGTTTTTTGGTGGTGAAACAATATGAGGTACTTCAGAAGAAAGCTGAACATGTGTGATTGATTTAATATTTTACTTTAAGAGACATTTAACTATTCTTTTGTGACAAATTCCTCGTTGCATCCCCTCCCAGTGTTAGTTGTTTAGTTATTCAAATACCTAAATGAATGAATAAGGCTAGTGTTTGGTCAGTGTTGAAATTGGTCCAGGAGTGTAAAAGGAAGACAGTAATGAAAAGAATCTCTAATGAATTAAATTCAAATAACCCTTTCAACCACTAATGGATGCATCCTTTCAGGGATATAATTGTAGTCCATTAGACCATTGACAAGCTGTGCTCATGAAAGATTAGATAAAAGCAAGTCACTAAGAGCATGTTTCTTTGAATTTAAACATTTTTCATAGTTTTATTTGTAACCAGATTTTTGTTTGTCTGTTTATCATAAGCTTTGTTCCTCTCAGAGTAAAATCTCAAACACCTAATTCCCATTCTTTCCCTCAAATTCTTCCATCTTTCTAAGCTCTGGCAAGCAATAAACCGTGCCTGACAGGTCTATTTGGCTGTCCTTCATAGTCAGGATGTGTGGGTCCCAGAAGCTCCAGTTGGCTCCTGACCCTCCTGGGGATTATGTCTCAACACTAACCTGTGAGAGAAAAAGGGTGAGGGGCTAATTAAAACTAAATAATAAAAGTTGCTCTTCAATCCGGGGGTGAGATTTCAGATCAATGAAGCCAGAGGGAGGGCAGCTGTCTCCTGACCTAAGCGCAAACTGCTTCACATAGCGTAATTCAAGCACTAGGAGACCATCTTGGTCTTCACTAATCCATTTTCTTCCTGAAACCATTGACATATTGACTTAACAACTAATGGTTCTTCCTGAAACCACTCAAATAATGAAAGAAATAATGAGGTACATACAGTACATAAATTAGCTAATAACTTCAGGGCATCTGAAAGCTTAACCATTACAGAAGAGGAGTTGAAAAATATGTTCCATTCTTTGAATTCTACAAAGTATCTAAATTACAAAAAGTCCTTATAATTCTATAGCAGGACAAAGAAGCAAAGCGGAAAAAAACGTTGCTCTCCTGGGAATAAATGAAGCCAGAGAACAAAACAGTCAACAAGGTTTTGGTGCTACTTTGATATTTGCCACAGCAACTGTTACAAACATTGGTAAAACACAACTTTTATGTTCTAAAATGGTAAAAGCACACAGACACAAGAAACCTTGCAAACAGTCCTTTGATCTCTTTACACCAGACCACAAGCATTCGTGTTATTGCAAGTATTACAACATTTCTGTTAAAATGAGGACGCTCGGCTTGTTCATAAGAACATGGCTCGACAGTGAAAATACATTCTCTTTGAAAGCATAATTTCTCACTACCTGCGTTCACCCCACATTATAATCTGAACCTCAACTTAATTTTTGTTTGAACTGAAATGCAATAAATCCAGTCTTCAGAAGTTTTCAAGAGTAAGAGTCTTATGGACCGCTTTTCTGCAGCTTTTCTCTCTTTTTTATGCTTTAAAGCATCAGTCCCAATAGGGAATAATTCTGAGGAAAGGCCAGGCAGTACAGCTCTTTTTTTATACTTCCACAAAGAAAGAAACTTCTTGAATGATACTTGAACATTTTTAGTGATACTTATTCTTGACAGAATTTTTACTTTTGCCAATATATTTAGCTTCAATAATTCAAGATCAAACATAATTAAAATGCAACAAAAATTTTTTTTGCCACTTTTAAGGTGTCATTTTTATTAAATGTACCCTTTGTTCAAATAATTTGGAAGTTTCCACTGATTATTTCTTAAACCTTATGGTTTTCCTAACAGCATGTCATATTTTGTCTGTAAGTATTAGTCCAGTTATTATTCAGAGTAGCTTTGAGACTCGGCTAGTTTGCAATTACTGTGGTGCTGTTAATTACATTCTTGTTAACTTTGATCAAGTGCTTATGAGTATTTAACAATGTTTGTGCACCCCTCCACATTCTACTCAGTTCCAGTCCTTCCTTGGTAGCCTACAACCAAATTGTTAGTATTTTTATTTTTCTTGCTTTCTCTAATAAATCTGGTTGTTTGTATTCCGTATTATCGTCTCCAGAATCCTGATGCGATGTCTTGGTATGTGTTTTATATTTCAGCTTGTAAAATGTTGAAAATGAAATGCATTTCCAAGCTCACACTTTGGTAATATTAACACTAATTACTGGCAACGTGAGGAAATTATCTTTTCAAGAGGCAAAATGAATCCCTTTGGAATTCGCTTAAAATTAACCCACAAGCTTAATTTATTCAAATTATTTTCTCTTTAGAATCACCTTTTTCATAGTAATGTATAACTATGGGGGAGTAGGTGCAGCACAACTGGGTAATTCATCAACACTGTAGTCAACACTAAGAAATATTGTTACAATACTGTTCCCCTACCATGAAAGGGGGCCTTTGTCGATTGATAACTTTGTTAATTAAATGGCATGCACAGTTTATATGGATTAAATCTCCGCATGATATTATTATTCTTTAGAGCTTCAAATCAATGGTGTTTTACCAACTCCCCTCAAGACAATTACATCACTCCTGTTCTCTACTCCCTTCACTGGCCCCTTGTACATTTAAGAATTACACTCAATATTTTCATTTTTATTTTCAATGCTATAAATGCCCTATATCCTTGCATTTAAGCGATTTTAAAATGTCATACTCTCACCAGAAAACAACTTTTATCTGACTTATTATTGTTTATTTTAAATATTTAAAAGATACACTTCTCAAAAGTAGGCATCATAGCTTAGACATAACATCAGACATCCGGAGATTCCAGAGGATAGTTCGGACTGCTGAAAAGATCATTGGTGCTCCTTTACCCTCCCTTCAAGAACTGTGAAAAACTGTGCTCTCAAAATATTCTGGATGCTGCCCACCCAGGCAACCATCTCTTCCAGCTTTTACCATCCGGCCGGCGCTTCAGAGCCCCAAAACCCAGGACAGTCTGGCACAAACACAGCTTCTTTCCTCAGGCCATAAGAATGCCTCTTTGTACATCACTAGTCGGTCAACATTCTGTTGCTACACTTTATTTTTACTTTATGCTTTAGTCTGCACATTACCCCCAAAGCACTTTGGACTTGGACTATTACTGTATTCTACTTACTTTTAACTTGAGCAATTTACTTATATAATCTGTGTTACTGTGCAACATTATTGTGTCTTTTTTTGGTATCAACACTAGAGAATACCGCTGTACCACAACAAATTTCTTGTGTGTGTTAAGCTGCAATTTTTCATCTGATTTTTGTTTTAATGTACTTGGGTTTCTTCCACACCATTTCAGTATTTTTCTGTTGTATATTTATGTCTTGTCCGAATGTTTTAGTTTGTTTCTTAATTTTCTAAATTTAATTTGATATTCATTGCATTGAATTGAAAAGTACTTTGTTAAATTTCTGTCCATTGTTTTAAGGTGCTATACTAATAAAAAATATTGGTTGGTTGAATAAATATTTACAAGGAATGATTAGAATGTGAAAGGCAGGTCCTCGCATTACTCCTCGACTCTTTTCATAATCAAATGCACCGTTTAAATGTCTCTAATTATATAGTTACTGTTTCACTGGAGAATGAATGGCACCCTTGGAGCTCTAAGGCAAGAGAGTCTCTCTGTGATTCAATTCACTCTGATCAGATACTACAGACACGGAAGTCTTGATTTAGTTAATTTCATGCTTGTCTCAGTCAAATGTGTTCCTCTAAATGTCTCTGTAAACTGTGGTATAATAATATTAAATAAAAAGTTCTTAATGTGTCAGCGACTCATTGATAACACTATTTAGAGTTTACTATAGGCCTTGGTTAAAAACCAAATTTGAACTCAGGAGCATTCAACACACATATTGTCAAAGGCCTGAATATGCATGCAATAGGTCATATCATAATTTGGCGAATGACAAACAAATTAGAACAGGGGTGACTTTAGGTAATATTTAAATATTTAAGACCTACGTTTCCAGTCCAAGAGTCTCATCTCTTCAATCTATAAAAAATCTGCAAAAATAATGATGATAAAATGTGATGTTGACTTATGTGCAAGATGGTCTCACTTAATAGATGACCAGTAAAATCCAAAAAAGGCTTGTAACAATAACGAACTCACAAAGCCCTGTTATAGGCCACATTTATTTTTTAGTAAAAGAAAACCACATTGGATATGAACCATGTGCTAAACTAGGCTGCAAGGGTCTCAATCTTTAAATTCTTCCTTTAATGTGTTGCAATCAACAGTCTGAACTGGGCAGGAGAGGAAAAAAAAAAAACGTCAGTAAAGGGTCAGATCTTTGCCTGAGGGCGGTTTCCTTTAGACTGCATGGCTGAAGAGCTTTTCTCAGATCTCTGTGTGGTTGATCTGAAAGCTCATTTGTTGGACTATCAAGAATTATTTGACAAGCCAGTTTATTGAAACATCAATTCAGAAGATGCTCGATGCCACTCTTCAGTACTATTGACTCAATGATTTCCCTTTTTGCACAAACCCTTAAATCAATCTCCTACTTAATTTTGAATGCTGTTATGGAGGTTTAACTCAGAAAAACAGATCTAGCTTTAATTGCAGAGCTATTTCTCTTCATTATTACTAGAAGACATCTTGGAAAGATTTCTAGATGTGAATAATTTCAATTCTCTGGTGTCTCATGGAAGTTCTACAAAAACAAACTAATACATTCTACCAATTCAAACTACTATTGTTAATTGAACACGTAGAAAATAAATACAACAGCAGACACTGGCCCCAGTGGGTTCTGAAAAGCTTTTTTCATAAACAACTGAACGAACTAATAACAGAGCTCCTGCAACTATTTAGCTGATTAGCATGCACTGATAAGGTTGTTGTGAGGTGTGTTTTATGAGCAAGCGAGTGACACGTCAGTGAAATGAGATGGTAACTATGCACTCACCCTGTGCCACAGACACAGATCTATGAGAGAGCGAGCCTTGTTGCTAGGATACCGAGCTCAGCTCCTTAAAGGGAGCGCTGAAGGATGGAAAGAAATAGGAAAAGAGAGAGATTTCAGAAACTAATGGCTTTTCAATAAATTTTGAACTTGAAATGATCAATGGAAGTAATTACACATAACTGTGCTGGTTTATTTTTTGTTTCACATTTTTCAGTTTGTGGGCCTCTCTCTCTGACCTCAACAACCACCAATAATTTACGCTGTCCAAAGATAATAATCCTTTTCCTCACTCCAAATTTAACTTCTGCATAAGAATAATGGTTGCTTATAATTGTCTCTGGTTTTGGAAATTGGATTCCTGTAAACTTAATAAAAAATCGAAATGTATAAACCTCATCAAAAAAATCAACACTGGAGCTTATATGTTAGATGTCCATTATTATATATGAATTTTGTACAATAAGTTCATTAGAATATTGTTAACGCAAATGTCTCACATTTTTATATTTTAATTTAAAGAAACAATTTCATAGAATGACATTTTTTTCAGGGCATCTTGAAAAGCATCTGTTTCAGGGATAAGGGCGGGACAGTTGAAATATGGTAGAAAACCAGGCAACTGTTTAGGATCATGGATCAAGAACATGCCGTTGCATTAACTATGTTAAACATATTCTGAATAAGCCCAATATCTTATTTGTAGTTTATGCCTACCTCAACTGATGTGTAGCCAATCTTTGATAATGAATCAGAAGTAAACTAGTAAGATCTCTCCCTCAGATGTCAGCTGTGTAACAAATCCATCAAAATTATAATTCTGTCAATCGGAGAAACAGTCTGGTTGATTCTGTAGCCCGCCATTCATAGTATCCTGGTTATCCTCATGACCATCTATAGAAACAGATTTTGGCATGTTAGAACAATGACCAAGAACTGCTAAAAAAGCACAATTGTCAAAAGAAAATAGGAAGAAAACAATGTAATTCCAAACAAACAGAATTAGTAAACGCAACAATTCCAAAACATTATACCATGTCAGTAAACATAACAAGTCTGATTTTCTGGATTAAACAACTGTGGATTTACAGTTTGAAAATATTACTTTCTATAACACAAAATTAGTCACAACATCTAGAAAAATGTGTCCAGATAGAAATTCTCAACTACTCAACTTCTTAACTACTGTCAGGTACGTAATGAAATATAGGACCCAGATGCGAGGTGAGTTGCTCACCTTACTTTATTAACAACAAAACCAAGGCACTCAAAAAGAAAAATAGGCACGCGGGCCAAAACAGAACCAAAATATCTCGGCTAGATAAACAACAGAAAAAGAATCCCACCAGGATCTTGGTACCGCTCGGTAAGTCCCTGGCAGACAGACAGAAGCCGCTTATTTTGTGGAACCAATAATGTTCAGGTTCTTGACAGAGCTGGGCTGGACACGAGACAAGAGATAAGTGAAGAGAGAGGCAACATACAAAAACAATATTTCACACTGAGCCGAGGCAGAATGAGCCTTAAAAAGGCCAGCGTTAATTGAGCTCAGAACGAGGAGAGGGGAGGGCATAACATGGAACACCGGAAGACAATGAGCGAGGGCATAGAAACACACAAGAATATGTGGAAAACAAGAGAGCAATCAAGATAGAGACGATAAGACAATAACCCAAAAACTACAGTGTAGTCTAAACACAGAAAGCGAGCCAAGTAGTATGCCAGAAACAAAGTAAAAAAAAGAGGATATGGTTTCTCTACTTTAGTACTTCCAGCAATAAACTGCAGCGTGCCACACATTTTCCCTCCAAAATTCCACTTTGCAATGAAAGTGAATTTCTGGATAAAAAAAATGCAACTTGATGCCTGTGGTAAGTACTTCCAAATTCTTGTGTGACATTTTGTGAAGATCAACTAAACAGTCATCTAAACAGTAGTATAGTACAAAACACAACATAGCAGACATAATAAAATAAGAAACCCCAAAGATGAACCACTTTTAAATCATCTCTATCAAAGTTCGATTGTAACAAAGATGCAACACTGACCAAAACATGTTTGATCGTATCAAAACAGAATGATATAAAAATGTAGCAGCACTACAAGGAATTTTTGGTAGACTGTGTATTTACATTAAATATATTTTATCTACACTATATAAAATAGATAAACTAGGCAGTCAGCCGCTCACCTAGGGTGTTGGAGGGGATGTAGGTAAAAGCTAGACTAAGAAGATGATATGTTGACTATAGAGCGTACAGACACAACTATACAATTTTTAAAAGCCAAGCTGGTTTAATCTAATTCATGTCTTACAAAACGAATGCTAATCTTGGTAACGGTTTGCAAAAACAGCAACAATAAACAAAAAAAGAAATTTGAAAAACCCAAGCATTACCCATAAAGCCCTGCATCAAACCTCCCCATTCCATTGTAACATTGAACCCAATACCTGCATATCAAAAAAATAAAAATGTGTTTTTTTTAACACAGTGTACCAAATGAAGCTTGTAACTGTACCAAATGGCAACTGCTGGCTCTGATTTGAACCAAAACGCTTCTGTCTATATCAAATTCAACAATATATGCGTTATTAAAATTGCGGTTCGAACCAGAGAGAGCCTGAATGAAACATGAAAAGGCCATTCCCATATCCCAAAGTGTTAACTTTGGGAGAATGAAAAAAAAACTAGAAATTTGGTCGATTAAATAACAAAAAAGAAATAAAATGTACAAATATTTCTGTACTAACAGTCAATTGAATGATTCCATCCAAAGATTTTGTTTAATTTCAGTGCATCATCTGAAAGACTTTATTCTCTTTTTGCAGCTTGTTGATGGAAAACAAGCTTGGCTCAGGCAGGTGTTCCGAAATAGCTCTCTCCGCCTGTCAACAACAACTCTGACCCCTTAACCCCTCGTCTTAATTACATGTAGGATTAAAATGGATTCTGGTCCTTTTGAGATCCATAGTGAATTTTATTAGACAGCCCGCTTGCAAGAGCCTTCAGTGGATAATTAAAAGAGAAAGGCAGTTTGGGTGATGAATTCAACATTTCTGCCAGTGAAATTATTTAAATGGTTAAACAGTCCTAAAGAGTCATATGGGAACCATCTTCTCATTATTACAAATAAATGTGGAATGAAAGGAGAAAATGTGGAGAGGGATGCCTTGGCCAATCAATCTTCGCTCTCCCCGTGGACAGTTTGAAGGTTGTTTGCGAGTACAGGTGCTCCTGACACCTCTGCATCATTTACTTTCCACCTTTCGGCCATGACATTTCGGTTGTCCCCAAGTAACAGTGACAGGGCCAATCTGAGATGAGGAGAGCAGCTGTGTCGACTAGCACTGGCCTGCTCATGGAGCTTTGTTTTAAATGTTTGTGTGACAGGAGCAGGGCATCATTAGGGAACTTGCACACATGAGCGCTGGCCGAGAATGCAAAAAGCTGCTTATGCTGACAGAAAACACGATGGCCTCCTCACACAGCCTGATCTTCAAGTCTTCGTCAGCCAGAGACCATCGATTGACATAAGGAACTGCATGGAACACTTGCCAACCACTCTGACAGGCAAAGAGCATTTTTAAACCGTGTGTTAGTAAAGTGAATCTTAAGCATCATGAAATAGACTCAAGAGCGAGGAGATGAGTTCTGAAAATTACAGCCATGTCCAACAAGCTTTACTTCTGCTGAAAGGGCAGGGACATTTGCATTTATGAATGCCTTAATGTGCCAGTGATATTCTGTCAGTTCATGTGCTTTAAAAAAGCCCCAATGTTCAACAGAAAACAGATTGATCCTAAAAAAAATCCTAATATGTGTCACTTCTGCCCCATGAGTGCCAAGACGCAGCAGAGGGGTGAAGCTGGAGATTAGCCACCTCCAGAGAAGCCAACCAAGTGAGCAATTCAATATGTCTATGTGTATGGAGACCCTTTAAGGCCACCACACACACATTTATATTTATATTTATGCATTTGGCAGAGGCTTTTGTCAAAAACTATTTACATTAAGGGAGAGACAATATGCAATCTGTTACCCCATCAAAGTCTATCTCAGCTTCTCATAATAGAAAGTGTATCAACTGATCTATAAACCAAAGCAGTGTGGAAGTAGAAGAAGAAGATAAAGACAGAGGAGGAATTTTTTTTTTATTTTTTATAGTAGGTGTTCCCTGAAAGCTGTTAGTGTTGTTGCTTTCCTGACTGGATCAGGAGTTTGTTCCAGCAGCCAGGGACAGTGAGAGAAAAGGTTCTGCTGAGAGATCTTCTGCCCTTGTGAGACGGAACCACGAGTCACTGTTCCTTCTCTGAGCGCATACTTCTGGAGGGCATGTAGGAGTATATGAGCTTATGGAGGTAGACAGGTGCTGATCTGGAGATAGTTTTGTACGCCAGTGCTAGCGATTTGAATTTAACCCGAGCTGCAATGGGGAGCCAATGAAGAGTGATGAAGAAGGGAGTAACATGAGCTTGTTTCGGTTCCTTGAAGATAGATACAACTATGCCTATTATCAGGGCGATTAAATGCATGCGTACAACATTGAGCAAAAACAATGTGTGTGGACGGGAGCTCACACATCAGCTTGACAGCTGGTCATTGGAAATGAAACAAAAAGTATCCACTCTATCATGTCATCCTGGTTTGTTGAAGTCTGTGATCTAATTAATGCCCAGCGAAAGCTGGATCTTTAATCACATTTTAAGACAACTTTTGAGACATAAAAGAGCCACTGGGTGGCATTCGACACAAACTCTCGCATCTTCTGACCACAGGAAGTAGCAGAGAAGAAAAACTATAGATTTTGAAAAGCTCATCTTGCTCATGAGGATTATCAAAGCAGGAACAAAAGGGAGAAAGCAGGGTGTGGCATTGCCATGGAATAGTGCAACAATGGTGAGTTTAATTTCTTGGAGTTTTGATGAACATTTAGCCCCACCCATGGGCAAGGAGCATCACTGCATCATCGAGGTGTTAATCTTGCATTAAAAGTGTTCAGCAGAAAGCCAGTGTGGAATTATGTTTGCACCTTCACCTTTAATAGAGGCTTGAAATTACTTAACTTTTATAAAGAATCTCTCAGAACATGTAAGTCTTGCTTACCAAGTGGTTTTGGAGACTTGGTACAAACAAAGCTCTTTTTTTTTTTACAGAAAAATACACCTTTGTTGATGATTAAATTGTTCCGATCATCTTTATAGATGCAGTGCGGTTTAATTCCAAAGTGAATGCTTAGTGGAAAATAACAATAGGTCGCTGGTCAGGTTGGCCTAAATCACAATGTTGAGAGAAATGCAGTTTCTCAGCATTTCACAAGAGACAACATTCCAGAGCAAAGGCACTGTAGGCATCGTTATAAAGATTGTAATAAAGGACCAATGAGAGAATCAGAATGAATGGTTTCTTATAGAACCACATTTCTCCATTATGAAACTCAGATAGTATATAGTATTCTCTAATATTGTGGAGTCTTCTGGGAAGTGAAAGTCTTCTGGACACTAGAGGTAGGAACTGTTCAATAGGTTCTGTCAATATGTTACACACATACAAAATCTGACCTTCAGGAACAATGAGATGCTATATATTCACTGGAGTAAAATGATGCTTTAACTTCTTTTCTTCTCAATCATACTGGTACATAATGTACTTAAACTGATTTTTGAGGATTACGTGATTCAACTGCTTAGAAGGCAAAATGCAACAGTGCAAATATTTGAAAAGCATTTTGATGAAAAGAATGTTATCCTGGAGATAAATATTAATGTCTGTGGCACAAACTACACCACATGAGCTGTCAAACACTTGTTCAGAATATCATACTTTATCACACATAACTGTGACTGCAACTTTGCATGCTAAACGTACAGCTTTTAAGAGATAAACAGGAAGGGATTATGGGACATGATCACTTCACGTCACATATGTGTAATACACTTGAGGGTAAAAATAATGAAATAAATGAAGATAAGCCTTAGCATAATTGTCGATTTCAACAAATTATATTAAGTGTCTTTTATTTCTTAAAGCATTTCTAAAGCCTGACATGCAGAATAACTGATTTGTCAAGCTAATGTTAATTTATTGCATAATAAAGAGTAATTGCAGGTTAATGTTCTAACATTAACAATTGATTTGATGTAATAAATATTACAGTATCTGTTTTATTTATGAAGATATTTTCAACATACCTACGAGCACTGGTTGTCAGGGTTCAAGCAAACATGGCATTAAAACATGAAGAAGAAATGTTGAAATTATTAATTAATTAATTAATTATAAATTAGTAGTAAACAAATAGTAAAAAAATATTTTAACAGTTATTGTCAAAAAAAAAAAGCAGATTGAGTTTAAACTTTGCATTATTTGAAAGATTTACAATTGTTGTCATAGTTCACCACATTCATGACAGAAAACCACACATTTAATCTTCAAGAACCTGAAGTTATCCAAGTTTAACAAATATGCGAGTGACACAGCCATATTCAAACATCATAACACCCTTAAAGATAAGAAAAACATGTGAGAAAGGGGAAAAGGATTGTCCAGCTACACAGCAGAAAACAACTAAATCCAGACAGACATGTTTTTCAAATGCTTAAGGATTTAAAAAAAATACACCTGGGTACTTATCTCGAGAGGGCAGGTGCTCAGGATTGCAGTAAATAAATACTACACAGAGGAGCTTTCAGCTGAATCTGCACATGCTTAGCATAGCACTGGAAACATCAAATGAAAAGAAATGATTTGAAACTATTTCTAGACCTCCAGAAGGCAATCAGATGATTATAAACACTGTCATAAACAGCTATAAAATGTTTAACTATGAGTGTGAAAGAAGAGGAGTGATATGTCCTTCACCTAATAACAGACGTGTGTCTTCCAGCAACACCACATTGTATTACTGACTAAATAACCTTGTTGCATCACACATTACAAATTACATGTCTGTTTCACACTGGATTCCATCCATCAAGACAAAGCTGATGCTCAGGAAAAGTGTAAGCAGACTTGTTCTCGGTGGTGAGATATTAAGATTCTGTAGACCTCAAAAATCCACTGAGAAAAGCATGACTTTCTGATTAGTGCTCGGCTATCTTGCCTGTCGATTACGGGATCTGAAAGTGGCAGAGGCCATCGCGAGGACTTCGATGTGTTACCAATGATTCCCATCTATTTAATTGGAGTAATGCGTGAAATGAGTCATGCCTGCAGCCGGAAACATTAGCTCCCAACTTCACCAGACTCGACAGAGATCAATGCACCTAACCCCAATTCAAGAAAACATTCTTTAATGGATACCCAGGGGAAACCCAGCAGGCCTCAAGCGTTTCTCATCTATTTTCATGTCTTAATTTCAACAACTTTACGACATACTTCCTAATTCCCAACTGGAGTACAAAGGCTAGAATCAAATCACAACTTTTAACCCCCCTCACTTTTAACAGTTCCATCGTCATTCAACATGGGATGCACAGCTTTCTAGTCAGTTACTTGATCGTTAAGAGAAGCATGTTGAGATGAGAGCTGTAAAGTAAAGCTGTGGTAAAATGTTCTCAAGCTAACTGTGCAACATCTTGCTTTTATAGAGAGCTTAATGCTTGAGATTAATGAGGCATTACGATAATGGCATATTATAATAGAGCTTTAGTACATTAGAATGACAATTTTAATCTCTCTCAAATTGCTAAAACAATTGTGACCTTTAGAGACAATCCTTTGCTTCTCATTTTCTTTCATTTCAGAGGGAAATTAAATACATGGGTTTTGCTCATTTGCACACGACAGGAGACTTTACCCTCTTTCACATGGATCTTCACGGCCTCTGTGAAAAAAACTGAATATTCAGAAACACGGTGGATGGTTTATATGGATTTCATTAACACTGAGAATGAGTAGAAGAAAAAAAGGAAAGAATTTCATATGAGATTTTGTGTCTTCATAATAGCAATATTGTAAAAATGCTAAGAGGAAAAAAACAACTGAATCTTCCTAGACGGTCACATAATCTTTTTCCAGCCTTTCAAAATAGAAATCTCTATACAGATGGTTCACAATTCTTTTTTAGATCTTATATTCAAATCTATCCTTGAAGAGTCACTTCAACGCCTTTTTCCTTTTTATTTTTATTTTAAACAATGCGTTATAGATGGGGGAAAATGCTTCTTTGAGTTACATCTTATTTAATAAATGCTTATTTTCTCCGTTACCTCCTGTGGTAGTTCTTCTTCCATCCCAAATACATTTGTTAGTAGGGCTTTAAAACAGTTCAAACTCAAAACCAACATTTAGAGGAATTCATTTTACAAACTATTACTGAACTTTTACACATTTTGTTTTGCCCATACAGTTTAAACTACACTAAAAAACAATAAAAGGCATAAGCAAATTAATGTTTGTTAATGACTTTAGCACAAGGCTACAGTCTAGAGGGGTCAAATATTTATTATAAATGATTTAAAAGTGGCTTTTTAAAATCACAGTTGTGAGCATATTTTTACTCTCTTTTAGTTCTATAGATAATAACTGACCTGGGATCATTCACAAATCCTGGGATGAAACGCATATGTGCTGTTTCAGATGTTCAACAGGGGTAGAAAGAGCACACAACGATTGTACTAAAGTAAAAGTATCTGTCTAAAAATTTTCTGAATTAAAGAAAAAAGTAGCGTATAGCCCCCCAAACTGTCAGTATTTGATGTCCTCAGTCTGACTCAGAATATTAATAATTATGTTACATTACATATTTATTGTGTATAAGAATATAAAAACAAGGCAAGATAAAAGTTCATTCATTCAAAAATGCATGCTTTTCATAAACTCAAGAAAATAATCAGATTTTGAAAATAGAGAATAAAAGTACACGACATAAGACTGTATTTAGGACTGTGCTTAAATGTAACTGTCTGCTTTCCACCTTTGCAATTCAAACTAACTACATTAATCTGTGTAACGTCGTCAGTTAGAGTTGGTGGCAAGTGATTTTTAGATGAAGATATTGTTAAGAAGCAAATTGAGTAAACCACAATTTATGGCATTCCTAGTCATATTTTTTTTCTAGTGGTAAAATAACTATTAGATGTTTTGTCAGTAATCACTGAACATGTGTGATTGTTTTAAAATATCTAAATAAAAAACTCTAAAAGACCTTTAAACACAATTTTGTTATGTATTTCTTAACTTAAGAGATTTATATAACCACAAAGTTAAATAAATTTTTTAAATATTTTTTTTTTGCAAACTCATTTCAATTGGGGATACATGTTTAGTCATTTAGGTTTATTCCACTAATTTCCCTTAACTTGTCAATCAAAATGAGCTTGGTTTTTGGACAAGCTAATGTAACTATAAAAAAAAAAACGGCACTGAACAGTTTTATTGACAGCCACTCCATAAATGAGTGTGTGCAAAGAGAAATAATTTTTTTTTTGTGATTAAATAGAAGAAAATGTTTTCCTAAAAATATTAAGAGTACTTAGTGTAACCGCAACAAGTACTATTCCTGCTGTCAAATAAAATTATAGCTCTATCTTTTTCACCTTGTTTTTTATACATAAAATAGCACAGATCAAACAAATTAAACAGCATCACTGATCAGTTATGGAATTAAAAATACTTTCCTATTATCTATCGACATTTCCACAAGTCTACTTTTACTTTGACATTATTTAACAACCTGGATCCCACAGCAACACATGCTGACTACATCCTCTCATTTGTATGAGCTTAGTGTCACTTATTATGAAAGGATTAGGCATGATTTATGTCTTGCCATTCATAAATGTGAACACAACCACTAAGTATTCTGCCCTGTATATAAAAACACACACCAGGTTTCAATCTGGAGGTGCTGAATAGTAAATCTACCTGAACATAAACCCAAAACTCAAAAAGCTTCTTTTGTTTTAACACTCTACGACTTGAAAGCAGTTTTCCCCGTCTATAGCCACAAGATCTGCCCCTTTATGCGACTACAACCTGGCCACCAGTCAACACTCCACTGACAGGCAACATGATCAAAAGCCAGAGCTGTCGCCACCTCACATTCGCTCTTTAATCGCTCCAGGGGGAAAGAGGGGTGGTGGATCTGCTTTGGAACTGTCACTGTGCTCTTTTTCATACTTTTATACAGCCATTAAAACAGCCGAGACAGATGCAGGCAGATGGAGCAGGTGAAACAACAGAACACAAGAGAGGCTTTGCAAATGCACCCTCGGTGTATGTTAATGACTAGTTAGTGCCTTCAGATTTCACCTGTCATTTATTACTGTTTAAGGTTAACAAAGGCAAGACGGTGCCTAAAGCATTGCAGAAAATGGTGGAATTAGTAGGAAATGCATAATATGGTTTAACATTTTCTGTAAGACAAAAAATGCCACATAAAATGACAAACTAACTGATTAAGAAAATAGCAATGGTGTACCCTTGTTTTTTTCTACAAACATACTATACAGAAAAGCTTGCATTGTTTTCAGAGTTCGTTCTTCAGTTATTAATGTATTTGTTTGTTTTAGCTATACATTTGTGAATTAAATTTGTCTCATATGTAATCCCATAGAAATATAGTGTGTCAGTGTTTTTATGACTATTAATTTATAAATTATTTATTTTTGTTTAAATACTTGTTTTTTCCTCTCAAAATATAACCTAATAAATCAAGTAGGATACGGTGTTGGATAGGTTTTTCTCCTCTTAACAAGGCATATTTCAAGTGTAAAACAGTTCATTCTACAGCTAGATTCAGTAATGATTTACATCATTTAATTGAAGAAAACCGTATTTTAGAATATAAATTGGTACAAAGTGTAACCATGGCCAACAGGTGCAAATTAAATCATAATGTGCCATTGCAAGGAATAAAAGCAGAATAACTTGGAGTGGTTTGGCTATGGGACAATGTGGCTATAGGGCTTTTGCAGAAATGCAAGTTGCATGTTAAATGTGATTATGTATTGCAGTTGCTTAAAGAACCTAAACCAGAATGTTCGTCATTCATTGTTTGATATTCATCAGGCATTCACTGAATGCTCCTCTGTGGTTGACATGGATGACGTCTCTGCTAGCTGTGTGTCTTTGAAACTCTTGATAATTTTCCTGCATGAGCTGAAAAACACCGTCCACTGTTTGACAAGTTTTAATGACCTATATGGGATATTAAACTCACAGGAAGACTCACACAGAACCACTCACACAATGGCTAGGAACACCGCAACAGAAGACTAGACTGGACACAGAGGAAAAGGTTGAAGGAAAAATATGAGAAGGTTCACAGATCACCTGTAGATAGTGCAAGCAAAATTCAAGTTACTGCTGAGCACTAGGTATAAAACAAAGAACGAATGACTAACAGACAGCAGCTGAGAGCACCAGTCACCAGCACCAAGTGTGATTTATGCTGGCAGACAGGCTAGAGTGATGATAAGCCTGCTGTTGATTCAATGGTAACACATAAAGGGTTTGTGATATGTCGGACTTTATGATTGTCTTGAGATGTAAAATCCCATCAAAGGTATGATAAACAATTATCATTGTTTAAAAACATTACTTTAACCTGCAATTATATACTCCAACAGTTTACAATTGTTTAATGAGAGGTGGTAATTTCTCAAAATATACAGTTTAAAGGCAAGGTTCAAATGTTTCCTACTGGTATATGCACTTTCTAGCCTGACTGTGTTGCAAAGATAGTGTATGTACATGTTATGGCCCCATTTCGTGCATATTCACAACTTAAAAATGGCCCCTTATTTTATCTAAAAAAAGAGAAATATTTCTGATTGGGGTTAGTCACACGTTTCCCTCTAGTTCACATTTCAGACCCTTGACTGCATACGTAACGTTACAATTTAAATGTATAACTCATCTAGTCCGATTGTAGGATCTAATCAAATTGTGAGGTTAATCTCGATTGAGAGGATATAAGTGAGAAACTCTGATCTGCTTCCTGTTAAAGGTAGTCAAAACATGTGCACCATTTTTTATTATTCGGGTCACCAGTCGAAATCATTATCTCAAGCATTTGGGAATCTTGACACAGTTATTGTGAACATGAATAATGAGATATCAGAAGGCAAGGGTTTACAAGTGATAATCTATATTTATTAAATGAATTTGTTGTATTGGATCAATACAGCTCCTCATTCCCCAGTGTTCTTCTCTTCCATTAAATGCCATTACGAGCTGTTTGTGTAGATAAACTCAGACTGACTCAAAGAACTAAGCATGACTGATGACCGCAGAGTGTCTCTACGCTCTGCTCGTGAGTCGAATGAATCATTGGAAGCAGTAAATTAGCATATAAGTCAATGATTTTCACTCATCACTGTTTCAGAGTCACTGGCTCATATACGTTCCACAACGCTTATAAACTTCATTGGGGACTTCACAGTTCAAAGCGGCCTATGAGTATCCTGCAAAATCCTTTGTTTTGAGAGTCACTTTCTCAATCATTATGGAGAAAGGGTAATTAGATTCCACCTGATTACAAGCCATGCGTATTCATGACTTTCATACAAACAGCGAGCCGGCTTGGGCAAGTGAGTCAAAGCATGTCAAAAACCTGAACAATCAATAGGTATTCATTCAAGCACAAGAGATTTGAAGCTACCGTCCCCTCATGGTGTTGCTTTCATTGGCTCTCTTACCACGCCACATTAAGCACTAATTACTCACTAATTAAAAAAACAATCTGCAAATTGGTGAAGCAAATAAATATATCTGATTAAGCTGAATTAGCTGCCTATACACATAAAAAAGATATATCAATGAACTTGTTCTCATGATGCTGTAAATAACTAGAAGTTGTTTAAGGCCCATTTAAAATAAAAACTACTTAAATAATTTATTACAAACTGAGATGTCATTAATTTTGTCATTTAACCCAAATGTCCCACCATTTGGAGTCATCACCCTATATTGCAGTTTATACTGTAAGTTTTACAGTGTATTCTATGAGATCATTTTGTAAACAAAAATGGTGTCTGTATATGACTGAAAATAGCTTTAGCGTTAACACTGCAGGGATTTTCTACAGTAAAGAACAGCAATAAAGAATGAGCTAAAATTATTTTCGCACCTTTGTGTTTCTCATGTCATGAAATTGTATAAAGAGTGTGAAATAGTACACAGATTTTATGTTTAGACATATGCAAGTGCACCTGTTTAAAACTGATGTAAGCAGGATTTGGCAGCTAGTTCTGAGCTGCAGGTTTTCTTATGCTAATTAATCTCAGTAAGGTTTTTGAAATGAATAATTCCATTTTGAACTGCCTAGTTGAAAGTGAAAGTGACCAGTCGGCCAGATATGGAGTGACCCATACCTGGAATTTGTGCTCTGCATGTAACCCATCCAGTGTACACACAAAGCAGTGAACAAACACACCGTGAACACACACCCGGAGCAGTGGGAGCCATGGCTGCGGCGCCCGGGGAGCAGTCGGGGAACTGGTGCCTTGCTCAAGGGCACCACAGCTGTGGTTGTTGATGATGGGAGAGCAAGTATTTCATCGCTCACACCAACTTCAACTCAGTGGATCTGGGGATCGAACCTGGGACCTTTAGATCACAAGTCAATCTCCTTATCCACCGGACCACAACTGCTGTGTTTTAATGTTTAAGCATTAATTAAATAACGATTATTTCTTTCTATATGACTGATGATTCCAATCAAAATAAAAGTATGGGCAAGTGTGATCCCCACCTGCTTTAATAGTTCAAGTTCATTTAAGCCTTTAATGGTCATGTGGTTCTACTACAATCTATCCAAGCCCTTGTGTGAATTAAGTCTGCAATGTAGACTGGTCACTAGCCCCTGCAATCCCAATGGCAATAGTGGACTAGTAAAAAAAAAAAACTGGTATAGTAGCTTTCGACTGCTTGGAGTAAGGGACACAGTTGTAACTTGCTCACTTCTAGCAAACTTCTAGCACTTCTATGCACAACTACTTTTTGAGAATGAAAAGTTTTAAATACATTTTCTTTCTACAATTTCTTAATTTCTATTGAAAACATTTTGTAGACGTTTTGAAATGCGATTTAGCTTAGATTTAATGTAATAGTGTGTTTTACATTGTATAATTTCCTTTTCATAATGACGTTGTGCTTCCAATGTGTTTTGCTTCCAGCTTCCAATAGCAGTGTTACCTATACAGGTAGCAATGTCTAATTTCTCTCAGGTTACCCCCAATCAGCAAATAAACAACTTGGAGAACAGGTTGCAAAGAAGACTACTCTTCCTGGACCATATGGAGTTATTTGCAGTGTTTGATTGGACATGATGGATGCCCAGCCAGAAGTACACTCCAATAGTTCAGCCATGAAATGACAAATGGTGCAGCATGCTTTGTTAGAAATGACCCTGTACAGTGCAAATCTTCATGTTGTGCTGTTCTCTAATGAATCTGTTAATTTAGAAGAGCTTGACATTTAACAAAAGATGTGCCTTTTTTATGAGGCACTGGGCAAATATGCACAGATAATATCATCTGAATCACAAAATGAACACCGGCATTTTTTTTTGTGCAAACTGAATGTTAAATATGAGAAGATATGATTACTGATGTGCCCTTGATGTTCTTAAGAGGTGGAATGACATGATAAAATCAAATACTATTACAACTCGTCTATCTTAACAAACCTCAGTGCTAAGAGCTCAAACAGAGACTGAGTTTTAGATTGCTGGCTAGTAAATATGTTAAAAAATCTATCACCCTGAAAAACATCTTCTACATGTGCATGCAAGATATCCTTCAAACGACAATACAAAAATTAACTGTAAAGCTGGTTAAAAATGGAAGCTGGCACTGAAACGGGAGTTAATCAGGTATTAGTGTAAAAGTAAATGTCAAGAGAAAAACAGCCAAAGCTCAAGACGCACTGGTTACCCAATAACAGGAACAGGTCTCATTATGATACCTGTGCAAATGTCAAAATCTGTCTTGTCACGATGGCAAAGCCGGGCAAAATTGAAAGACGTGTCAACCAAAATGTGCGTTTGGCTTGTTTAGTGACGGTGTATTAGCCATGGGGCTTGCCTCGCTGTCAGTAGATTTCAGATGTCTCGAAAGGTGCCTAGATCATTTCAGTCTAGAGAGGCCAAAACAATAACTCCAACTGCTCTTGAAATGCAATCCTGTTTAGCATGTTTATTTCCTCAAGGGGCATTTTTATGCATGGAGATAGAGCTCATTTGTAGGGGCACCACAGCTCTGCTTATCCACCCTGAATGCACGAAGAATGTCATTAGTGAAGATTCACAAACTCTCATTTTCAAAACCGCTGTCTCTGCTCCTTTTATTACGTTACACAAATCCTTTGTTTTCCATTGAGACAGAACTTTATTTAGTCTTCACCATTTTAATAAAAATAAAAAACCACCGAGCTGCTTTTTAGGTTTTTAATAAAGAATGTTCAATCAACTTTTAAATAAATCATTTACATCTTCAGTTTGGAAGGGCATCAGGTCCATCGTGTACCATAATACAAACTAATATTTTCTATACATTTCCCAGCAATGGGTTGCGGCAGGGAAGGGCATCCGCTGCGTAAAACATATGCCAGTGAGTTGGCGGTTCATTCCGCTGTGGCGACCCCGAAAGGGAATAAAGCCGACATGAAGATGGATGGATTTTCTATACTTCTACCATCTTAGCTGCTGAGATAAATATATTTTATGCCTTTTGAACAGACCCACATTTCTTTCCCTCCCTCCTACTGTTGACATGTCTTTCACTGCGATAATGTTAAATATGTAGCATAGGTCTTATTTATAAAATAATATAATTACTAAGTGTACAGGGAGTGCAGAATAATTAGGCAAGTTGTATTTCTGAGGATTAATTTTATTATGGAACAACAACCATATTCTCAATGAACCCAAAAAATGCATTAATATCAAAGCTGAATATTTTTGGAAGTAGTTTTTAGTTTGTTTATAGTTTTACCTATTTTAGGAGGATATCTGTGTGTGCAGGTGACTATTACTGTGCATAATTATTAGGCAACTTAACAAAAAACAAATATATACCCATTGCAATTAATTATTTTCACCAGTGAAACCAATATAACATCTCAACATTCACAAATATACATTTCTGACATTCAAAAACAAAACAAAAACCAATCAGTGACCAATAATAGCCACCTTTCTTAGCAAGGACACTAAAAAGCCTTCCATCCATAGATTCTGTCAGTGTTTTGATCTGTTCACTATCAACATTGTGTGCAGCAGCAACCACAGGTTCTCTCTTTAAAGTTTTCCCTCCTTGTAAATCTCACATTTGATGATGGACCACAGGTTCTCTATGGGGTTCAGATCAGGTGTACAAGGAGGCCATGACATTAGTTTTTCTTCTTTTAGGCCCTTTCTTGCCAGTCACGCTGTGGAGTACTTGATGGAGCATTGTCCTGCATGAAAATCATGTTTTTCTTGAAGGATGAAAGTTCTTTTTGTACCACTGCTTGAAGAAGGTGTCTTCCAGGAACTGGCAGTAGGACTATGAGTTGAACTTGACTCCATCCTCAACCCGAAAAGGCCCCACAAGCTCATCTTTGATGATACCAGCCGAAATCAGTACTCCACCTCCACCTTGCTGGTGTCTGAGTCGGACTGGAGCTCTCTGCCCTTTACCGATCCAGCCACGAGCCCATCCATCTGGTCATCTTCACTCTCATTTCATGAGTCCATAAAACCTTATAAAAATCTGTCTTCAGATATTTCTTGGTCCAGTCTTAGTGTTTCAGCTTGTGTGTCTTGTTCAATGGTGGTCGTTTTTCAGCCTTTCTTACCTTGGCCATGTCTCTGAGTATTGCACACCTTGTGCTTTTGGGCACTCCAGTGATGTTGCAGCTCTGAAATATGGCAAAACTTGTGGCAAGTGGCATCTTGGCAGCTGCACGCTTGACTTTTCTCAGTTCAAGGGCAGTGATTTTGCACCTTGGTTTTTCTTGCGACCCTGTTGACTATTTTGAATGAAACGCTTGATTGTTCGATGACCACGCTTCAGAAGCTTGGCAATTTTAAGAGAGTGCTGCATCCCTCTGCAAGATATCTCACTATTTTTGCCTTTTCGGAACCCGTCAAGTCCTTCTTTTGACCCATTTTGCCAAAGGAAAGGAAGTTGCCTAATAATTATGCACACCTGATATAGGGTGTTGATGTCATTAGACCACAAACCTTCTCATTACAGAGATGCACATCATCTAATATGCTTAATTGGTAGTAGGCTTTCGAGCCTATACAGCTTGGAGTAAGACAACATGCATAATGAGGATGATGTGGTCAAAATACTATTTGCCTAATAATTCTGCACACAGTGTATGCTGATATAGTAATTGCAAAGCAGTTTATAATATTAATACATGCAAGAACACATTTTGAAACGCATTGCATTTTAAAGAAATCAATTCAGTGTCTTGATTACAATCAGACAATCAAGTATATGGATGCCCTCAAAAAAACGAACTGATAATTTAAGAAATTTGTCTGTTTTCATGATTTACAGGGTTTTATTAATTTTTTTACTTGTTGCATTTTATCTGCTGATTGAACAGGTTTAAATTCTGAAACTTGCCGGCTATCATTGTCTTCTTTTTCAGTTGGTTATTGGAGAAGTTAAAGCTATAAAAAATTGAAATAACATGTTTCTGTCTATATACATCTGTGTTAAGTTAGTAAACTTGTTAATTTAACGTATTCATACCTGGAATTTGAGTTAAAACCCAATGTTTCCAGCCACTACATCATGTTATATTTGGTATTGCACATGGCTATAAGGCTGATGGCAAGTCGGTTCAGAGTTCAAATCCAACCTACGACTATGTTCCATTGTTTGGTTCAGGTTTTTATTCTATCAGTATTCTATACTGAATATGTGTGTAATGAATTATTCTTTAAAAAGATCCCGTTTGAAAATCTCCTTTTTTGAACATAATTGCAACATGGTGCACAAATCATCTTTGTTGCAATAATGAAATCCAAAAGAAAAATATTATGTTAATATAAAAATTATATATTTATGTATCAATAAGATCTGGCTTTTACCTCTCCAATCTAGTTAAATGAGCAATGATGTGTTTTAGCAGTTCAATCCAGTCCAAACCAGCTGATCTTTTCATCAGAGCATGATCCAGCAATGGTTTCAATCTTGTAGTTATAGTTTTGGATTGCCAAATGCATTTCCATTCAAGTTAATGGAATATATTTAACAGTGTGACCCCTCCTCACCACTTGCTTATTTTTTAAAGTACACGTTAAAACTTAAAATCTTTATTTTATACACAGTGGTACCTTCCAGCAGCTGGATGGGGGATGAAGGGTACTGATCAAATAATGTGTACAAAAGCCTGCTGTTACAAAAGAGCAAAACATTCTGCACTCGCTGCATAGGGAGCTTGGAATTTGCATAAAAATTGTTTGCACAATCAAAAATAAATTGAGCTTCTGAAACATTAATTCTTTATAAAAAACATTTGTTCATTAAATTGAATGAACTAGAAGAATTGTGCAGATTACTTATTCTGAACTAAAGTTAAGGGATGAGTTTAGAATCTCCCAGACAGGTTAGCCAAAGTCTTAAAAGTGTTTGAATTAGAGATAATGCATTTACATTTACCACTTCAAACCCAAATCACTTGGTGTGCGTGCACATACGTGAACATGTGCGAATGTGTGTTTTAGTCAGTATTCGTCTTTATTAATAAAAGAGTTTGGTACTTCAGTTTTTTTGTATAAGTGAAATGACAATTAAATGCACACTGGTCTAGTTATAGCACACACAATAAAAATAATATGCTATGGTATGACGGAATACTGTTTTCCAACCTGTGTACATTTGTTCATGGATGCACTCTTCATCTGCATCCCATTTTTTTATCTTGAGGGAGGAATCATATCACACCAATTTTGTTGGTGGTACATTGGCTCCCTGTTGAGTACATGATCCAGGATAAAGTGCTCGCTTTTTTCTTTTCAGGGTTTCACCATTGTACTTTAGTGGCTTGTTGCTAGTGTACACCCCCTGGGACCCTGCTGTACTCAGGTGCTTCAGGCTGTGCCCAAGATAAACACCAAGCAATATAGTACCAGTGAAGTAGAGTTTTACTGTTAGTAGGTCCATTAAAACATACATTGACTGATGTTTAATATAGTATATAAAATTCATAACGAATTCCTTATTTTAAGTCGACCAACCTACATATTGCACTGCCAGTTAATCTCAAATTGTTAGAGTCCCATGCCTCACCCAACAAACACAAGACAAAATATTATCCCATTTCATTGTCCCTTTTGCTAAAATTGCTTGCTTTAGATTGAAAAAAAAAACCAGGTTTTTTTTTCGCTAAACAAAATATGCTTATTAAAAAGATTTAGACACTTTAATTTAGATACTTTGTTCAGACCACAAAAAAAAAAAGAAATTATGAAGAAGAAAAAAGAAAATGAACTCACCCAGGCTGTAGCTGATGTTTTAGAGGAGCGTGACTGTCCAAAAAAGTTAAGTGCAAGTTCATGGACATAAAAAAAGCATGTAACATTTAGTTACTGCCCACCATTTTCAAAGATTAAACACTCCATCAGCAAACCATTTCTAAAAATATTTTATTTCCTCTTTTAGTAAGAAGTGCCTAGAAAGAAACACACATGCAGCACACGCAGAAGACAAATCTTCCATTTATGAGGATGCAAGCTTGAGAATCATGACTCATTCATGGTGAGTAAGCACATAGGCTTTAGCTGTTAAAGTCATGAGATGAAGTGTATTTGCAGATGATATCAGCTACACAACATACAGTACATGTCATTTCAATGCAAGATTTTACCTCAGAGGGCAGCAAAGGCTTGCTTAGATAAACAGACTATTTCAGGATTTCACCTTGTGCAGTGATTTATGTTACTGCACAGCCACTGGACATTATTTTTCTAATATTAAAGTCTAGGCTAGCCTGACACTATGCATCTGATGTAATGTCTCCACAAATGGTGCAATTTGTAAAAGTTACGTGCAAAGGCATAGATCTGGGTTTTTTAAGCCTCTACTATGCTATATTTTTAGTTTTCAAATGTCGTAGTTAGTATTTTATGTTTGGTTTGACTGTTTTGATTTTCAAAAAAGAGAAAAGAAAAGTAGGGAGGCTCAGGGAGTGTAATTGGATCAGGTGACTTCGCTTCAAAAAGATGAAAAGTCAAACCCATTACAGCCGAATAAGAATAGACCGCCACCACGGCCCAGCAGATTTAAATTTGCTTTTATTACAGTGTGGCGGCATGAATATTTTGAACAGCAGGTGTTTTCAGGTGGCTACTCAGGAACGATGACCTTGGAAAATATCCACAGCGATGGGAGGAAGCATTGGAATTGATTTGAAAGTGTTTCAGATGGCAATCGCCCACTCCAGACTCAGATTAAACAGAACAAAAATGATAACAGTATTGAACTCACCACAAATCAATGTCTGCTTTGTGATGGAGCCTGCGCTTTTCCGAACACACCGGTCCTGTTCACTTTTTTATTGTGTAACAGAAAAAAAAATACTTCACTGTTGGTTCGTTCGACCTGATTTATTCTCTTGGAGAATGTTAATCTCTTTGTCTCTCATCCGTCACAATGATGGATCTTATTCTTTCACTATTAGCCTTTATCGTTCATTTAAATGTCTTTCACAAAGTGGTTTTCTGCATTAGAATGGAGTTAACTTGTAGGAAATTGTGCCTTTGAAACAAGATTTCCTCTTAAATGCTTTGGTGGTAAAAAGGAAATGTCACCTTTTTCAGATCTTTCTTGAGACATGTGTCAAATAAATGAGCAAAAATGTATTGCCAAATCAGAGGGGTGAAAGATATTATTATTTGTAAGAATGCAGTCAAAACGTACCATTCATACAATATTCTTGTAATGAAAATGAGAAGCTGTATGTATTTTATCAGAAAAATGTATTCTGCTGATTTATTAAATTTTTCTTCATCCAAGTGAATTAAACAGCATAGAGTTTAATACTTTATTTTTATGCACCTTCACATCTATAAATTAGAGGAGGCTGGGGCTAATTGTTAAAAAGGTTTTTCTCAGGTGAATCGATTTGTCTGCAGAATCATATCTTTAACTCTAGCCTTCCAATTAGCATCTGTTCTTTTGAACCAAAGTGTTGGTTTGCACAATGACCTCTGCTGACATCAGATCGTTTGCAGTCCCAATGAAATCTGCATTGCAAAACCAATTATAGAGATTTTTTTAAATGGATGGTGAACTTAGAAGCCAGCAGTAATTTATATATTTACAAATACCTGCTGGCTGAAAAAAACGCAATGTTTTCCTTAAAACATTTGGTGACAGCTATGGAAAAACCTGATAATTGAAAGGTTTGGTTGACAAGGTTTAGCTTACCTAATTTTTTTTGGCCCAGCCTTCCTCCATGATGAGCCCAGCTTCATCATTCAGACAGATATCTGTAAAAGAAAGCACTCATAAAACTCTGACTGAGAAATCTACTTCTAAAATTGGCACGGACGACATTCAGTGCAGTGGATGCTCAGTGCAGTAATGCGAACATGCAAATGAAGGTCAGTATGAAAAAAAGAAATGTGCTACCCTTAATTTACAGTTTATCAAATTTAATATATATAAAGTGTATATAACAGACATAATATATAAAATGTTAATAGACCCCAACAACTGTAAATAAAAGTAAAAAAGAAAAATGTAACAATCTGAAAAATGCATCACATGTATGAAAATAAACTTCAAAACTGAAATTGTATATTTTATCAATTATATTATTTAAATATATTATTATTACTACATACTCTAAAATGGATTATTTGTAGCATAGTAAAGCAAGACCCCAGCAGTTATGAGGAGGTGGAGTAGGTCCTTATCAGGCAACCCAAGTGAAATTCTTACCCTAAACTCACCACACAGCCAATTATTAGTTTAAAGATATATAAGATTATTCATGTGGATATTGCTGGATCTTCTGAAGCTGTGTTACATACTGCTTAATTTGATTTTCTAATATCAACTTTTTGTCACATTCAGCGTAGTCTAATAACCTCCAAATCATTGACTTCCCAAAATAATCTAAATGAACAGTTGTTGTTTGAACAGCAACACAGTCAATACTGAATAACATCCGCACATAAGAAACATTGATTTCAACTCATTTCACCAGGACTTCATATGAAAGCAATATTGTTTCTTGATGAATAAATGTTCACTCACTGGGAGGCTAAGGAATATTTATATTCAAGTGTCACAGTGGCCATATCTACATTCTTACATTAATAAAAGAGATAAATGCTTGCTGGCAAATCAAATGAGCGAAGATATGAATCAAATCTAATACAAGACCTTGTGGAATGAGAGAAACCTTGAGTTTTCTCCAGAAACTGGGTGGGAATGTGACTAGAGATCCCCATCCATATTGTTGACATAAATCAATTTGGTCTGCACGGAGACTGAAATTTGTTTAGTGCCAGCAGCTAGGGTATAAAAAAGAAAGAAAGAAAATGGCAGGGTGAGCGAGACAGGAAAGAACTCAGATATTAAGAACAACCAAGCTTTTGGTGCTCTTGGAACCAGAATATTAATCACTATGTATCCAAATGTGTAAATCAGAACATTACTCTTGATGCAAAATAGAATTTACTTAAGGAAAACCAGATACTAGAGGTCTGAAAGCCTTGGAGGTATACAGCGAACCGCCAACTGACTCCAAGTCAGCTTCTGCAGTCAGTGTGACAGCTCCATTAGTGTTAATGACAGAGTATGACACTGAAACAACTGTACCTGGAAAATAACATCAACATCTGCTTCTGAAGAGATCTTTTGATTCTGAATAGGAAAAAAGATTGTTTGAGTCACTGGCCACTTTATCTTGGATCAATATAATTTGATGCAATTTGCTCTTTTCATATCTGAAAGGTACACTGAGTCAAGGTTTACATGACGAGGTTTTATCTGGAGGATGTATATGCACTGTCTCAATGATATTACAAAGAAGAGCTTCCTATTTGTGCATACCGACAAACAGCAGACCGCATACAAGAAATTGTGATTACAAGAGAAGAATATTTTATAATAATTAAAGTTATAATAAATAATGTTCTGCTTTCATTCAGTTTGTAGTATTTTATAACCACAAATATACTTTAATATTATTGTTCTTTTTATACTATATATTTTTTTATTGAAATATTAACTTCAATCAAGCCTTTAAGTACTTTTTTAGTTGGCTGTTTAAATTGAGTTCTGTAAAAGTGTATGTTTGTGTGTGAATGTTTTAAGTTTACCTCATTACACCTTAGTTGCTGTGCTCCACGTGCCTCTGACTGACCGCAGCCTCGTGTTCTTCTTCTTCTGTTATTTATTAGCGGTTTTCAAACCTTATTTTTGGCGTATTACCGCTACATCCTGGCTCCTTAGTTTAGAGCAGTGTTTACATAATGGTAAGGATTTTACTACCCTACTTTATATAGTCCCTTTTCAATATTTTATTTTCGTAGTTTCGCTGTTTTTAAGGAACGTTATCACGCTGCATCCTCCTGTTCGTCGTCTCAGGTGTATATTGTAAAGTGTGCATTACTGCAACCATCTGGTGTGAGGGACGCAATTTCTCTGGCGTCTCATCTCAAAAATATAGATAAGGAGAGTCGTTAATCACTGCCAATAATTGTAACACAATTGAAGATGAAAATGAAATGAAGATGTTCATATCCAAATGTATATATTGAGAAAAACATATCAAAATGTTATTCTCTTGGTTAATTTAATTATACATTGATGATGAATTTGTTACGTTTGTTTCTTTAGTTCCCCACATCAGACTACACGGAATTGGATTGAGATAAAACTTTAGAGACTCCCAAAAACACATTTTAAAGTAAATACAAATGTTCAATGTTTATTAAAGTATCAATTAATTATGAGTTTGCCCATGAAGGTTCAAAGTAAGATTAACAGTGGCATAAACAGCGGTCTATTATTTTTTTAACTTGTTCATATGTTGATCAAATCACCTCAGACAAGGATGTAAAGTCTTTTTTTTAAGTAACTTTACAAGATAAATTGAAAATAAAATAGATACATTTTCTCAAATTTTAGCCCATTGATGGACTAACTGGTAATTTAAATTTTTTGTAACATACGTTGCAAAGACTTTAGTGGCCTTTGTGTGCTACTTGCAATTTGAGTGGGAATTACACTACAAAGTGGGAAAACTAATAATATTATAAGAGTCAAACATCTGCTATAGTTCCAGAACTTGATATATTTGATCTAAAAGTTCTATGCTGTGTGGATTACCTTATCTTCTGAGTGGACCACATGCCAATTATAGAACAAGTTATCAGGCTAACAATATCAGTGATTAGACGCTCTCTGAAATCAGTTTCATCTTATATTACGACCTTCTCTGTACAGACTGCGGTTACATCAAAGGTCAGAAGATTATGTTTGAAAATAACATGTTCCCATTAATGAATAATCTAGATGGAGTCACAAGGATAGATGTGAACGTATCCAACAGGCAACATTTGGGTTGATTCCATAATCCTGATTACATTTTCGTAACTGGTTTTAAAGCTTTATGAGATTATTTGCGAAATAACTTCTACGCGTCTGAACCTTCTCAGTCTGCACAGTTACAGCGAGAGAATGTAAACCTATAAAAACAGTACATACAGCGATGAGTTATTTTGCATTAAAAGACATAAATTAGAGTTTCAAACAATGTTGAAAGTAGCATCACATAATTATTTAATAAATAAATAATAAATCATAATAAATCACACACTTTCAATATATTTATTTTTCATTTCATTTAAGATTTCAAAGGCCAATTAACTGCTGCTGAACTGTTATTTGTGTTTAAGTTGAAGATTAAATGATGCTAATGGGGAGGCCACCCCTGCTGAATGGACATATTGTACACCGACGGCTTGTAGCACTTGCTTGTAGATCAAGGTAAGAAAAATAATCAACCTGAAGTAGCAACTTCTTTCAATTTGAGTGAACATTACACACTTTGAAGTGGCTGACTGGGATAGCTTTAGTCCAGAATTTTTGTTCTTGAATTTTCATTCATTTTTGATGAAAAAGGATGATTGACACAAATGACATAAATGTCATCTTATACTGAAGGCTGATGAAGGGAAGAATCATTTGCACATATCTAACAGAGATTGTAAACACCCTTTTTATTTGAATATCTGATGCTTTCTTTTTTTTTATGTTTTGAAATGATTTGTTGTCAGTGATATGTAAAATGATTCAGTCAAAACCTTCCTTATACCTTCGATTTTTCACCAGCCAATCAGAATCCAGAACTGAATCGCCCCGTTCAATAGATAGCCTCAACACATAAAGCCACCAATCCATTTTTATTATGTTTGAAGAAATCTAAAACCACTTATTGTGTGAATACAGAAGAGGGCCTAATGTACAGCTCAGATATCTTTGACTAATCTGACACGCAGACATCACATGATCCCATTAGATGACCCCACAGCCAAACTGGCGCAGCAGCAAAAGGTGCCATCATCAGATAGTATTACAGCTCACGTTCAATATAACCTCCACACTTCATCGCTTTTTATATCGCTTTTTATAAGGCACCCAAGGTCACTCTAAAAACCAAATAAGTCAGTGCAATTATAACACTGTGAAAAGCAGCTCATGATTCACTCACGTTGCGTGTTCCATTGACCTAATAATGACTTCCATATGGGAATAAATGCTGTAGAAAATCTGTGCTTGTGAACAGCCACATCACTGTTTCCTCAATGAAGATAACCTTCATGGCCACTTAGATCTGTGGGATTACTAGCACTTGTATTACAAAGTGATCCCGAATCTTTGAGTGTTAGTGTGTATCCCACATAACAGAGGTTTATCTGAAGAACACAAAATACACACCTTCTTATTCTTCACTTTCAACAAAGTGACTTTAAGGTCTACATTTTGAAATGATATTCAGGAAGTTGCCATGGTGAATTAGGAAACGTCAAATTCTTAAAAATGTTCATTAAGTTTGTCACTGAAGAGCTTAGGTGCAATCACTGGGATTCTCAGAAGGCCAATAGATACAAAGTACACACAAATGTGTTACAAGGAACTCTACAGTAGATTGGAAATGAGGATGAGGAAAGACAAAGAACAAAGGGAAAGACATGAGGATTAAATACATGGAATTAATTTAGGACGAAGACCCCAAGCAACCAGCATAGTGTGGCAATTGTAAAGCCTGATTCATTCCTTTCATGCACTTATGCTTTATTCAGTGACCGTATATAACACTGTATACAACCTAGATCTAACAAACTTGTACGGGAAGCCCTTTAAGGTGAAACGCAGTGAAACACCTGGAGCGCACAAATTTGCCAAAAACAAACTGAAACACCTGGGCTATACACCACATGTTCTCTCACACAAAAAAGCTTGTGACACACTGAATTGTGTCATAATTTTCAGTGTGATCGGACGGTATTTCAGTGTAATCAGGAGGCACTTTAATGAACAGGAAAGCACTTATCATCGATAATATTTCAGATATAATTTTTTCTTGCAGTACAATTGTTTTTACCTACCTCCTGTAATTTTATTGGTATAGAATATTTTACAAATTTGTCCCATGTTGCTCGATGAAAATACATTTTTCAATAACATCAATAACAACAAAGTGACTTCCGGTTACACTTAAATATTTTCCGGTCACATTGAAATAATGATATGTGTATGTGAGTGCTGCCATCTTTCTCACACACATTCAGAGTGAAAGAGCACGCAAAAGAAAATGCTGTGTAATTTCAGTGTGTTTTAAATTTTTTGGCTGTGCATACACAAGATCATATAGTGTGAGTGTGTGAGAGAGGTTAGTGTAATGCACAAGTGTTTCAGAGAGTTTTAAGTGTTTTAGGGTGCTTCAGGTGTTTCAATGTATTTTGCCCTAAAGGGTTTCCCATAAACTTAATGCCAGCAGAAAGCATATGAGCATCAGAGTTTGGGCAATCTTTGTCACTACCGGGCAAGAATGGGCCAGAAAATTCCATTTGGTTTGCCAGAATTGACTAAAAAGTAACCTCAGCATTGATGGATTCCCCTCACTCGAGTAGCCCCTCCCTTAATTATGCAAAACTTTAAATCTTAAAAAAAGAGATTTAATCTTAATCTTAAAAGATGGTTCTCATGAAGGTTAGTTCAAGCAATACAATAAAAAACTTAAAGGAGAAAAGGGTTACTGTGAAGTTGGGCACTTTTAACATAGTTATCAATGGGAGCCTGCTCACTTCTGGTGTCAGCCTCAAGCAGGGAGATGACAAACTCCTGCATCCCTCACTTATCTGGGCATCGAGAGGTAAAGCTGGAGGTTTTCCTTGGCTTGATTATGTCACCGCTCCAGGCTAGATATAGCATTGACACACAAGAATTAAGGCTTAATTCAGAAGAGGGAGGATTCATGGTGGACAAATGAATCTGAGCTCCACCAGAGGGCTAACTCTAGTGATGAAACATATGATATGGGGCTATTAGTAGAATCAAAGTAACAGAGTCGAGACACAAATAGTGTGAAGATCAAAAGTTAAACTGAAAGAATCCGGCCACCCAGACTTAAGTTGTAGTTCACAGGATAAAGTTGGAATTAGTGTCAGATGGTGTCAGGGAATACTGGTTCAGATTCACTCCCACTGAACCATTCCTGTCACACTCAACAGTGGCAAACAACACTTCATGATGGCCAGGATACAAAGGGAAAAAATACACCGACATGTTTATGAGCTGATGTGGGGCTTATCAATGAGGGAAGACTGATGGGAAAATTGAACACTGGTTACTATATGGTTAGGTTGTATATTTTAAAGCACCAATAGAATGTTATCTTGAATTTTCGTCAATTTTACTGTTAGCGTGCCATCCTATGTTTGCTTTTCTGGAAGCTGTTCCTATTTAGTAACCAGAGCTTCCCACAACAGCAAGAGTTATGTGATTGGCAAGTACATTTAGATTGTCTGACAAAACACACCATGCAATTTCCCCCATTCACATATAAAAAGCACAATCTAAAATCTTTGTTCAAAATGGGTTCTTTCACTACCATGAAAGAGAAGGACGAGAGCCTCCTCCAATTTTCTCCATTTGATCTTGCTCTGTTTGCAGTGGCTGATTTGTGTGTGATGTACAAAGCACACTTTGCCTTCCTAGCTTGTAATTACAACAAAGCTCAAGTGCTTTCTGGAAAGTCTTCGTTCCGGCCTAAAGCAGTGATTCTCAATCAGGGGTACATGTACCCCAGAGAGTCCTTAAGCAGGTTGTTAGGTCTTTCTAAAGAAACAGATTGCCAGCAGAAGTGACAAAGCTTGTGATAGACGAAGAAGCTCTGGTGTCTCATTAAAGCGAAGAGAGTTTGCTTCCTGAGACTTCTTTTTCACCCTCAGTGCTGATTGCTGAAGTTTAAGGTGAATCACTATCACAATGGCTTCTCAAAGAAAATGGATGATAATGGTGAAAGATGTCCAATATGACATTGGTTGAGAGGAGTACACTTCAGGATTGATGCCAGTGAAGGGGTCCTTTTGAAAAGAGAAAGAAAAAAAGATGGCAAATATTAGGATTGAAAGTCATGCATTGTCAGAAAAAGACTGTAAGAATGTATCTTAGTAGTGACCATCTGGTAATCATGAAATTGAAATCATGCTATTGCCCACATAATCATGTAAAGGCAGGCAGACATTTTAGATGTCAGTAGCTGAGTTTTGAAAAGCCAGTGTAATTTAATCACATTTTCTCAAAAACATGTCCGGCAAAAGTTGTTACTAAAACATCTCTAAAAGCAGCCAACGTCCTGAATGTTCCTCAAATACCTTTCGTAAATGGATGTTCATTTTAAATTTACAGGGACTGCTCTTAATGTTTTTTTTTTTATTGAACCAATACAAACAATACATAGAGGACATTTGTAACATTAGCAGAACACTCTCTTTCTGCTAGTCATAAAATAATACAATAATTGTTTTGGTCCTTAAATATCACATGAATGTCCTGAATGTGATATGTAGATATTTTGAACATTGTGACTCAAAACTGCATACACCAGGGGGGAATTTTTAAAAACAATATCTCAACTTAAATCTGTGTACCATTCGTTCATATCATTTTCAATTTAAAAAGACAACAAAAAAATCAAAAGCAAATTTGTTTTTACATTATTCATTTTCAAAATGAAAATGAAATAAATGAAAAAAACTTTTTTGGGATAAAACTGAATTATGAGCTCGCATAGCATTTAGATTTTTAATTTTCCTTTTGGGGATGCATGACCTGGAAGTTAAACGACATCTTTTTTGGTTTGTAGTGAAAAACTTAACTGTGAAAACCATTGACTTTATATAACTTAAGCGAAACAAGCGATGGCAATTATTGAGGACAATGAGAATTGAAATTTATTCCACGCTAGGCATAATCATGCAAAGCAAATTAGCATTGAGAGATGCTCTGAAATGAGCATGAGAAGATTTCGTGTTTGTCACAATCTAAAAACGAAAGAGAGAGAGAGCAAGAGAGAGAGAGAAGGAGTGTGGGACGCGCGTGCACAAAAGAGTGCAGGAAAGAGAGAAGAGAGGCGGTCGCGTCTAATGGCTGGGATGAAAAGTTGGTCGAATTATAAGGAAAGTGTCAAATAAGTGAAGCAAGAGTTGAAGCAGAGTGTTCTGGGCTTTTATTCAGCAACCTTTATTCAGTTTTCCCGGAAGGTAATCAAGAACCCACGTAAGCAATTACACTGAGTGATATGAACGAGAATTCTCCTGGCCATACTATTTTAGCCATACATACATGTTTATTGCACTGTAAAAAAAAAAAAAAAAAGCCACAGCTGCCAACATTTTTTTGTTCTTGGATTTTGTAGATCAATTCCATTGTGATAAAAACTTTATTTGGGATAATCCTTACTTGAAAATGCATATGTATCATTGTTTTTATTAATGAAAAACCTTTTAACAATCTCACAATATGAAATAAAGCCTTTAATACATGAAATAAATGTAAATACACAATTTCTAAAATCTAAAGAGTTTTGAAATCAAATTTATTAATATATATTGACTAAAACTAGACTAAGATGTTTTTGATTTTCGTCGACTTTATAACGTGACTAAAACTATTACATTTTGAAATGGCTAAAATGTAACTAAAACTCAAATCATTTTCGTCAAAAAATGCCTGGTAGCTCTCAAGATTGAGCGGCGTGGCCAGAAAATCATCTCATATCCAAACACCATCATCACATGGTTAGTGATTAAAGAAAAGAGGAAATATTTAAATCTATACTGTTTTCCAATGTTAATGAGCTTCAACTTTAACATAACCCACTCAGTTTTAGTCGCCATCATTTCTACCGCAGAGTCAGAACTACAGCTGACAGGGACAAAACAATCTGTAGAGAGTTTCAGGCAATATTGAACTCCAAATAGTAAAACCTAAATAAGTAGCAGCTGAATAATACCGTAATGATATATGGTACATAAACAGAGCAAGTTTTGATACTAGACAAAGGCAACAGATGGGTCTTGTCTGGCACAAGTCTCATTCAAGCTGATCAGCCATACTTGGCCCTAGCTTGTGACAGAATTCATGTTAAATACATATAATTCTACTTTGTCATAGTGTTATGCATAATGTCTTATGTTCTTTACATGGTGGTTAAGCGAAATTGATATCTGTATTTAAAATTAGGATTTTTACAAATTTGTGTAAATGGTTCATGTTCCGCTTTATTAGCTTGGCCCAAGTAATAATATTTGATGTCTGACCCAAGCGCTACATATGATCTCTGGCCCAAGTCTTCTGAGCCACTCTAAACACCTGGCAGACACCACCTCTTCCAGACTCAAGCCAAGCTTGGCCCACATTCCGTTTGCCACTGCCAGACAACTGCCAGATGTGCCCGAAAAATGCCAATCTTGGGCCAAATTTTTTGGTAGAAAAATAATAAATGTTACAAAATATAATCAGAAGTCTTTATAGTCAACAAAAACATCTGAATGTGCAGTGAAACAAGGTTCTTTTTAGACACCTGACAACCTACTTTAACGGCATCAGTGAGCAGAACGACTCCATTGAGAAAGAAAAACGTGTGGATTTATTTTAAATCATTTGAGTTTATGGTAAGTTGCTGCCCTCGACGAGATTTCGATTGAAGTGTTAAGCACTCTGCCAATCTCGCTACGAGATCTCTACCCAAGCTGTTACATTAACAAGGATCACCTTTGCTTTGAAAGTGCAACCATGCTTTGAAAGTGAAGCGCACACTGTAAGGTGATCTTTCACAGGATAACAGGGGTCATATCACAGGTATAACTTATCATAGAAACAACTGGTTCCCATGTATAACTAGTGTATTTTAACAGTTATATAATTATTGTTCTGTAAATGAAAGACTATTTCCAGCCCCTAAACCTGACTGGCTTAAACAATGGCTATTTCAATAGTTCTCTTTTACTAATAATTGCTGGAATTGCAGCATATGTGACATGAAATTTCAAGCATGCTAGGTGACCTGTCTGAACAAGAGGTCTGGGACCAAAAAGGGTTCTGGGTTTAGAAACTGGGCTTTCAGAAACTTTTGTCCGATTGGATAAGAAGTTTGACTTTAGATAAGTTTCGAAGGAACTATTTTTTCATTAGAAGATGGACTCAAACTGAACTCTAAAAGGTACTGTCAGTTTCTCAAAGAAACTTTTTCAAACCATGGTACAGGAGAAGTCTACATTTTTGAAGAAGACCAAGATTTTAATGCAGGATGAGGCTTCCTCTCATGCATTGGAATAAACCTTTGCGTGACAAGCCAGTAAAGGCATTATGGATGAAAGAATAATGGCTTCCTTCCTCCTATGAACTAACCCTACAGAGAACTCTGAAGAGAACAGTGCACGTCTTTAAAGTGTGCCTGGAAGCCTGTGAATGTTGCTGCTCCAAACATTTTGATGGTCAAGAAACATAGAGAAAGATAAAAAGTAATAATGTAATAATGGTCACAGATTTTTTTATGTCAAAAATGGGGATATTTTAAGTTTTTTTGTACACTACACCAAAAAAAAAGTGATTTAGTGAAAATACAGGATACATGGCCGGTAAGTTTTTATTTAATCTGTCAATTTTTATCATTTACTGTATATGCATTTTGACACATGAGATGCATTCTGGGATAGCTGATTGAACAAATGGCTTTATATCCCAAACACCTGCCGGCCCTCGTTATCTTCTTTTTTAGTTGGTCAGTGGAGAATGTTAAGCTTGCACTTCTTCACTAACTTTCATTGGTATAATGACATTTCTGCCTAAATAGTGTTTTGTGAAGTTGGCCAACTTACTTATTCGAGTCTAATGCATTGTAGCTACATATTGAATTAAAGTTTAAACTAAATATTAACAGCCACTATCTCATGGTGGAGCGGGTAATGTTTAGAACTCGAAAGACCAGGTGGTCCTTAGTTAAGAGTTAAATTCCCACCCACAGTTTTCTGAACTATGGCTCCAATCTGACATGTATTCACAGAAGAGGAAACTACGTCCAACAGAATGCACTGTTAACAGACAAAAAAACATTGTGGCCTTAAAGATCTGATCAGAGCCAAGTTTATCAGTATTAAACAATATTAATAAAAAGATTGACAAAGAAAAGAACACATATTACTGTATACTCCCGGAAGCAGAGTTAAAAGTGCTTGGATAATAAACTCATTAAGCCTCAAATGCGTCTTTGGGCTCTTTCTGTAACTATTTCAGCACAAGAACTTCTTCTCTGCCAATCTGTGAGAAACTGTGTTTAATTTGGGCACGATGGCGCAAAACCCAGATAAATGCCACTTGAGCAGTCAGACTGAGATTGTATTGCAAGAATTGGATACTGTATGTATCAGATTCAGGACCACATAAGAAATGGGTTGGATTTTGAAAAAAAAAAATTTAAATAAATAAATTGATGAAAATATCAGATACAGGTCACATTGGGAAAAAATAAAATCGGATTTGGGTCACGTTGAGCTGTAGCCTGAACATACCTTATTTTGAACACTTTGTACCATTGTAACTGTACGTCACTCACATAAGATCAAAAAATAGGGCCACTCGTGACTTAATGAATCTCATAATCAAAAGTATTAATAGCTCACTTCCTGGATAACTCTTAATGAAATTCAAGCCTCTTTTTGGATATAAACCACATACCCAAATTATAAAAAGCAAGAGGGAAACCCTTGATGTTTACTCCCACTTGAAACCCTCACAGAATGTTTGCATGATTTTAGCCTTAAGAAATTCGTTTCATGAGTGATTTGGAAAAAACATGTGGAGAGCATTCCAGTGTTGTTCCTTGCTCATGGCAGTTCTTTGGTGAAACAATATAGCACTCAGTTTGGGGAAGAAGCACTCGGATAAGAGGGATTTGTCATGTGCAATCAAATGAACCCCAAGTGTGCACATCTTGTTCTAATCTCGCAAGGGTTTGCCTCGAGAAAGCATGAAAACGGAAATATAGCCAAAACAAACAAGCCAATGAACAACTGCCTGACATCCTAATCAGGCTGGTTCTTATTGCTTAAAAGGAAAAGCATAAACGGAGGGCTGTTTGTGCCTTCTGCTGGAGTGCTCATGTGCGTTGCATTAAAATAAACCAAAAGCAGTCATAAATCAGGCTTTAAATAAAACACTCACACATATGAAACAGCCACAGGCTCTTGCTTCAGGAAACCATGCGCCGAGACATAATCTGAGTGTCAGTGAAGCCTCTCAACCATTTTTGCATCTCTCTTTTATTCCTTATCGGGGTGCCTTCCGTTTGACATGCATTATGACTGATTCTCCGCTCTTGTCACTGATTAAATTTCCATTAGCCATGCTTACCAGTTGTTGTGGCACTGAGAGCTGCTGAAAGATGTTCTCCAAATATGATTGCTGAGAAGAGAGCAGAGGTGGGATAATGACACAGTAACATGATTTTAGGAAGCACACTGTGACAGCTTCAACCTCTCCCTCACATATCCTGCCTGACTCTTCCTCTTCAGCATGGAGATGCTTCTCATCTGCCTGGAGCACAGCAATAAGACCAGCATTATGAGAAATAGAGTGCAGCTCTCTGTGGTGAGGTGTTAAATGATTGATTCAAATCCTAACCTGCACGCAAACAGAAATCCCTGTTTTGTTCACAATTCTCTCAAATGCTCATTTAGATGTATAGTTGCCACACCAATAGGGAGTCTGTTGTCTTTCTTCTTTGTATTCTGGGGAGTATTGCTAGAATGAGCCAGCTGACACCATTTCATCAGTACAGCAGAACTCTACAACTTTTATAGACGCTGGGCTAAACACCAGCATCTCAATGACCCTTTTTACAGTTTTTCTAAATCAGTTTGGTTCTTTTCTCACATTAGTATTTACATTTGCACAACGGTTAATGCACTTCTCAAAACAATCAGTACAAACTGCAAAACCTAGTGTATTAGCAGCAAAAGCAAGTCACTTGCTCAAAATGGAGAGTCAGTTCCTCAAAAGCAAGGATTTATGTCAAAGTGTCCATGATATCAAGAATGAGACAACCTAGTTTATTACCAAGATAGGCATGTTAGTCAGTCAGTTTATTACCAGATGGTTTAGTTGTGTTTCCAACACGATTAAGTTGACACTGTGAATGTTTTCTAATGCAAAAAAAGTCAGATCTTCCAATTTTATGTAGTGCAGCAAAGTAAAATTACAGTTAATATGGCAAACTGTCACTGTCACACTACCATAAACTACAATAAAATAACACTAAATCTGTGATACAGTAAAGCAGCAAATCTACATGTGAAAAAGAGAAGGTCTTGTCCCATTTCAAGCTTCACGTATGGCAGGACATTATTGACATGGAGATTGTTTAGTGGTGAATGAAAGTCAAATTTACAGTACAGTTCACACCTTTTCAAGTTTGGATAGTTAACTTTACAGTCAAATGAGTGTGTGTGTGTGTGAATGTTTCCCAGCGATGGGTTGCGGCTGGAAGGGCATCATATGCCAGAGAGTTGGCGGTTCATTCCGCTGTGGCGACCCCGAAAGGAAAGAAAGCCAACATGAAGATAAATGAATGAATGAATTTAAACTTGTATTTTTTGTTTTGTAGGCAAATATAAACATTTATCACAAAGTACAAGTTGGTTTAGATGACAACCTCATTGACATTTTACCTCAGTTTGAGTCTTAGTTTTTGCTCTATTCAGAGCACATTTGGTTTCATTCTGGAGACAGGGAATATAACTCTCAGGATTTTACTGTGTAGTATTGCAGATATGGTACACACTGTCCTATATGCTTGATTCATATATGTGTATGAAGTGAAGGTTCATGAGAATCCGCTCTGAGTGATTGTAGAAAAGTAGCTTATAATAGTTTGCAGCTAATGTTTAATACTCCCCTTTTCATCAGTGAGAGCTGAGGTTCACCTTAGAGAGAAATTGTTCAATTTACAAGACATTTTCAAAAAAAGAAAATATTTAGAAATATTTATAAAATTAGCTTGATAGATTTTAACAAATAAATCAACTTTTGTATGTAATGACTCTTGCAATGAAATCAGGACTATTTGTTTTATATGGTCAATATTATTATTTCTTTATCTTTAGCCTCCAAACCTGATTTTCTTCTGGTTTAGAAAATGGCCATTTCAACAGTTTTACAAGTAATTGTTAGTATCGCTGCCAATGTGGCGAGCAATTACAAGCAAGCAATCTTGGTGACCTGTCTGAATAACAGGCATGGGACCAGGAAGGGTCCCGAGTTCAACCGCTTGTGGCACTTTATATGGTACAGTATTCAGCATTAAAGTGTAGTTAATTTTGACTGATACGCAATTAGTAAATTCTCACTAAAAAGCAGAGAAGTATATGAAAGAAATCGAAGGATGTCCAAAAGCATTTGCAATTTGTTGTAAGGAATGAGAAACTGCTGCTGTGATGTTCACAAATGGGTAAATGTTATGAAGGTTAAACTGAATGTTGAGCAAATGTACATACTTATGTGAGAAATGAACCACTCCGACTGATAAAAACTGTATTTCTCTTATGCTGAACTGGACGGTTTATAAACAAAAACAAACATCAAGTTTGTTAGTCAGTGTTCACTTACAATTTACTGCAGATCTTTAAGTGAGCTGTTTCTTTAAGAGTTTGGCGTACAGATCAGACATGAAAAGCTTGATATTTGAACGAAGCAAAGCAGCTCTGATAATGACCAGCAGGATTAATTATGGCGAGTAGGACGGGCAGATCTCTCTCTCATTAATCCGCGTGCAGGTGTTCTCCTGCCCCTCGCTCCCCTCTCGCAGCAATTCAATCTTATTAGTGCTTGGTTCAAATCACATCCTGTAAGACGCTCCAGTGGAGGACAGCTCCAGATAAGAGAGCTAGAGACTCACTAACTCAGAGAAATGAGCAAACCGATGAAGAAAGTGTTCGCTTCTGTGATGAGAAACAAAGACCAATGTTACAGAAGCCTTTTTGGATGCTTTTACAGCATTGCAGTCAAACAAGCCTTTTGGTTTTTCTTATCATTTATCCATAAACCTAATTTAGTTCAATTTATGAAAAAATACTTTTGCTTCAGTATTATAATATTATTATGTTAGCTTAGTTATGTCAACAGGATTAATTGTTGTGCCATTTGTTATCATTTAAAATATTCATGTATGTAGTGTTCAGATCAGGTAACTTTTAGCATTTTTTCTTTAGTCTATATACATAGCAGAATCTCAAATCAAAGCAAAACCATCTAAAAATTACAAAATATATTCAAATACATAAAGACTTGGAAAGAAATTCCAACAAATTTTCTGAAACCTGAGCCTTGACATCTTTCGACAGCTCTTTGGTCTCTATTCGTAATGAAGCACTGAAATCTGAGTGATTGAGACAGACAGACAGACAGACAGACAGACAGACAGTTGCTTACTCTGCTTAAGACAATGCATGCTTTAAAATTTTACATTATCAAACATTTATATCTCCTAGAAATAATATTTTAGATGTAACACTTTGCTGATTGCCAAATGAAATATTTATATCACCAACATTTATGTAAATCATGCCAATGTCAATATTTGAAACTTTCTTTCGTTTTATTTAATTTTTTCAGTCCCTAAAGGATTTTTTTTGTGATCTGCGTACAATGAACTCATCTCAGGTGATCTCAGCCGGCTGGAGCTTTGGAGTACAATCAGGGAAACCGCACAATGTTTTCACACAGAGTGATTTGCAACACCATCAGTTTAGCCAATTAGAAATGAGCCACAGGGGTAAGATACAATCACACATGGCCAATAACCTCCTGAGGTGTGTGTGTGTGTGTGTGCGTGTGGGTGCGTGTGCGTGCATGCGTGTGTGCATGCGGGTGTGCGTGTGTGTGTGTGTGTGTGTGTGTGTGTGTGTGTGTGTGTGTGTGTGCGTGTGGGTGCGTGCATGCGTGTGTGCATGCGGGTGTGCGTGTGTGTGTGTGTGTGTGTGTGTGTGTGTGTGTGCGTGCGTGAGAGAGAGAGAGAAACAGAGAGAGAGAAACAGAGAGAGAGACAGAGAGACAAAGTGTGAGAGGGAGAAAGAGAGAAGGGGCAAGAGTAAGAAAAAGAGAGGGAGTGAGAGAGAGAAAAAAAGAGAGGGAGAGTGGGACAGAGAAGGTAAGCGGTTTCATTTAATTAATTTCATAGACATAATCAATTCAATAAAATATGCAGATTTTTGTATTCTTCTGCACATTACTTTGGATACGGCTTTGGCGTTGAAATAAAATTAAGTGAGTCATTTCGGGGCAGGGATTTTTTGGCAGTGGTTGATGTCTCCGGACATTTTCAGACCAAAGTATCAAACACTTGCATGCAACCACAAAGCAATACTGACAAGAGCCAAGAAATGAACTGAACCCGAATGCAGAAACCAGCCGAGGGACAGGAAGTAAACAAGAATATTTATTTCCCAAAAGTATAAATCCGCTCACTCAATAGAGGAGGTAGTATTTAATGAAGTACAACAAAAATCCACTCTCTAAACTGAGGAGACAATGCAAATCCAAAAGGAAGAATAAAGCTGTAGATAGGAAGCAGACCCAGGACCCGGGAGTGGCAGGCAAGCAATCAGGGTGAACAGAGTCTGGGAGCATTAAAAACAAACTGTGAAGATGCAACCAGGACCAGTAATTTCAAGGTGGAGAAGGTTGCAGCTTCCTTGAGGACAAAGTAGCAATCTACCATTTCATGTCGACAGACTAGCAGTGACTGGAAGAGGTTCACCGGCTTAAATCCTTCTCGACTTTATTATCTGCAGTGGATTCCACTTCCAGCAGTCAGGGGTAACCACAGCTCACAAGCCAACAATTAATAGTAATGTAACATAAAACATTCAAATATAACACACAATAACCCATGACAAATACTGGACAATTCGGAAGCCTTCATCTAACAAGCGCTTTCATGGTGTAAAAATCTACAACATACTGTAAATAATGATTAATATTAACTGGATCCTCAATACTGTAGCTCAAATGTGCTACAGGTAAAAGTGTTGGGCCTGGTCAGAAGACTGGATGCAAAAAGCAGGCTGCTGTGAGAAGAGTGCTGATGAAGCCAGAGAACAGTGCTCTGTTTTGCAGTGTCTGTAGTACACAAAAAAAAAAGTATCGAGTGGTGCCCGGGTTACTGTTAGATTTTGAAGTGCAGATCTATGGTTGCTCAACCGGATGATATTACCCACAATCCCCTGAACTACAAAAGTGTACAAATTCCTCTTAAAATGAGGATCTACTTTAAGGATGCAGTAAGTATTTGGATGATGGCCTAACTTTCTATAATTAAAAACATCCAGGATTTCCATCAAAATGAGTCTAACTTCAACATAATGACCAGTGAAACCTGTCTCTGTGTAAACTGTGTGTTCTACAGCAGAATTGTAGTTGTCATGCTGTCGAGATGAATCCTGCTCACTGCTGGTGGATTAGAAGACTCCCACACACCCTCACCCATTAAATTATGCAAAGCACTTCAAGAGGCCATGCTGAAATGTCTTATTTTATTGTAAAGATTCATTATGGTGTTAAAAGTCCACTCCCCTGAAAAGCATAACGTAGCTTTTATAAAAGAGCCACTTGAAAGGATTTAGTCAAACTGCTAACGCAGAAGGATTGCGATCACAACACACCTGGTTAAGATGAAGCATGCTTATTTTACCTAAATATTAAACATATTAAAGCTCATCGTATAATTCTATTAGTGAACCATGATTTAACTCATTGTACAAAGTAAAGAAACAAAATTAAATCCAAAGCAGTAAGCTTCTTCTTCAGTGAGTGGAGCGTCTTCTTGAAGTTGAAAGAGCGCTGTGATGTGGGCCATTAGCTGAGGCTTTAAGAGGGCCATTGAAAATGACCTGGTCTGATCTCCAAATGAAAGATAAATACGCGGGAGCGTGGACATCTGTCATGGTGATGTGGGAGGAGGGTGACAGACAGCGAGCACTAAATCATTCCACACTCAGCTCCAGGTATGATTCACATCTTGACCGCTCTTACACAATCTGCTTCTCACACAGAAGGTGAAAGGCTTCTTTTTCTGGTGCTGCATGAATGTGTTTTCAGAGGGGAATGCTTCTCATGCAATTTGCTGTTTTTTTACATTGTGGAAAGCAGTGGGAGGTCAGCTTGTTTCGAGCACAGATAAAACACTGTTTCCCATGAGGCTCTGCTTGGATCCTAGTTTTCCAGGACATGCACTACTGACAAGGATAGTCAAACAGAGCCGGATTAACTCTTTCTACTTCAACAGGTTCTACGGTACATTGTGTTGCTGATGAGTGCACAAAAGTGGAAGTTAGCATGAAACACTAGCAGGATAGTTACAGTGGAATATGGAACTTTTTTTTCATTTACATTCCACTAGATGCACGTTGGCTAATCTGGATGGCAATAAATAATCTTCTCTCTGCGATTTTTTAGAGCTGTTCAGAATCTCGTTTGATAATTTTCTCCTCAAAACCTAAATGCTTGTGTGGTCGAGTGTGGTCAAACAGGCATGAACACGATCATCACAAAACATGATGGGAATGGCTCTTGTTATTGAAGTGTGTACCAAAACAAGGCAATCATGGCAGATGCCCTTTACGCTACATTAAGGTTATAAAGTTAATGTGGTGTTGGGAAAATTTCAAAGAGTTTCATTATGGAAGACGTCAAGCCTATTTATTCTTTGCAATAAATCTGTGATTACAATCCAGCTATATTCAGTGGTTAAAGAACCACTTCACAAAACCAGTTACAGCAAGTTCCTGTATTTTTATGTAGACTGTAAAAACGGACAGTGCATCACTGCTGTTGCTTTTGGCTGTTTTGATGAAAAATAAAGATGAAGGAGCTAACGTGGCACACACAGTAAGCTTAGACGCAGGAGGGATGAACATGATTACAGGTTGTGAAACGTCATGCACACCCATGCCAACAAGTTCATTATATATAGAGGGGACATACAAAGTTTAAGTGTGCATTATTCAGTTCTAAATACATGACGTGAAGGTGAAGAACAACACAACATGTAAACAATGGTTGGTGTAACTTAAAACTTAAATATTATTTATTAATATCAGTTGAGTCAGATGAGTTGGTGGTTCATTCAAGCTGTGGCAACCCCTGTAAAGGGTCAAAGCTGACAAGAAGATGGATAGATTTTTAAAAAAGTCAAGTTTTGGGCATGTATTCGTTTGTCTTTTTAAAATCGTATAAAAAATATTATAATTTTAATACATTTCTAACAAGTGATTAAATAACCAATTTTAAAGAGTAACTTTCCACTTATTTTGAGCATATAATTTGGCACCTGCCAATCATCAGTAGTGGGCAGGCCCGGCAGAGGAGAGTGGTTTGTGACTTGATCTGTTACAAAAATGACTTTGTCACAAAAATTATTTTTACTAATTGAACAAAAATGACTTACTGAATTTGAACGACTCTAACATGTGTATGTTCACACCATTCATGCACATAATTATGGCTTTTAATATAAATATAAAACATAGGGCTAAGATAAAAAAAGGAAAAAAAAAAGAATAAAAAAGAAGTCTAGTAGTCCTGAACATTTTTATCACAAAAGCTGCTCCTGTCATGACTTGGACACATTCTGTTTCCAAGTAATGACAGTCTTTGCTCAATTTTGCATTTATAAATCAAATTGAATGACCTTCACACTTCTTCCATCATACCAATTTAACAGTAAGCACGTAAAATGTAGGTTTCCATAACTTTAAAATCCAGACTTGTAGCTGAAACTGATATTTAAATACTTTATTGCTGCATATCTGTGATCTAGTATACGCATTTGAAGTGCATTGCGCAAAACGAAAATGACATTTTAGAGAGGATAAACGCTTGTACCTTTATATTATTCAGGTTACTTGAGCTCAAACATTAACAAACTGATTGTACAATTCCATCGGTCATTCCTAGAGGGCCGGAGCCCCAGCTGGTTTTTGGTCCAACCCAGCAGATTCAAACAGGCAAAGAGGAGCTTAATTAGTAGAATCAGGTGTGTTGCATTAAGGCTGAAGTGAAATTTTCCAGGCTGCCTTCTTGCCCAACACGTCATCTCCTGGTTTTTACAACATGTTGAATCTGATATCAAAACAGTATAAAATTCACATGAGAATTAAAGACAGTAGTGTTTACTGTGTGACATGTAACACTTGCCAACGAAGATGGCATTTCTGAGGAGTTCATGTTGCACTAAACTGTCTCTGGGAGCTTTATATAGCCTACAAGTTACAAAAGATGAATAGACAGACTGAAATTAAAGGATGTAGCTTTGATTGCATATACTCGATAAAGGACAAACCATGCATAACTAAATTGCTTCGCTAAAATAAATGAGAATGAACAAATCATGGAATTTACTCACTTCAGAGCAACATCATTTACTTCAAAATGATACAGGATTAAACGTTTCAGAAATTGAGAAAGAAATCCAGGAACAGACCCTTTTTTATGCATAACATCAAATGTATAAATGTTAAAGAAAACACCAAATCGTCATTTTAAAGAACATTTCACAGCTCCATCACCAACTTCCAACTTTATTAGTATCAAACCACTGCTACAAAATTACATCAAACAGGATGAGAATGAACTTGCATACGTGCTATACACAATGTCAGCATTAAAGTAATTAAACTATGTGAATCTTTTTTGTGTGTGACAAATATCAATATATATCGATGCCATTTAAAGCCATATATGTCATTCCAGTGTTCTAGAGCCTAAAATATACAACTGTATCCCTGGTGGCTAACGTATCTCATTGCACACGTAAGTAAAGATGACCATTTCAAATTTCTCAGCACAGAACATTGCAGCTTCAGGAATTAAAGAAATTAAAGCACAGGCATCCATGTTCACCAAACTAGCTCATCAAATTAAACCAAAAGAAATGTAAAAGTGGCAAAAACCAGTGAGTGTGTTTAGATAAAGGTGTTTACACATAAAGGTGTAAACATAAAACCAAATGTTTCTGGAAAGCATGAGAGGATTCAGATCAGTCTGGAGGATCTCATCTGTCCTCGTGTTCTCTGTTTAACTGTCAGATGCTTTTAATAAAATAAATAACAGAGTGGTACATTAGTGCCGATAAAACAAAGAGTACATGCCATTCAAAAAATTCTAAACAGCTAGCGACACATTACCAGACCCAACATCACTGTTAGAGTGAAAACACCAGAGAAATCTACTCTTGAAAACGAGTGAAAGAATGGGATTTAAATGATAGATAAATATCAATAAATCCTCATGTTTTTCCAATCCATAAACACCTTGGATTTAAATCCTCAGAACACAATGAAGACAACTGAATTGCACAGTCCTGGATGGCCCTGAACAGTCCAGCTTCATTCTTCATATACCATGATGTTAATTAAGAACATACAAAAACTGACATCCCCTCTGATAAACAATTTTAAAAAGTTAAAAAATTTGAGGGGAAAATGTGAAGATTATTAAATGGTTCTGATTCTCTTGGAATGAAAAAAAAACCCCATGAGGATAATGTAGAATTGTGTAAAATATTTCATCTTTGGGGGATATTTGTGAGCGCGCCAACTAATCAGAAACTTCTTAGACTTATGAGGGAAAATGAAAACAGCAATGTCAGACAGTGGATTTACTGGTATAAAAAAAGAGAGATCTATTTACTTAGCGGATAATTTAGGGACTTTTTGTGTGTTTACCCAATGTTGATCTGGACACTGCTTAAGACTGTCACCAAGAAGCTTGGTGAGAAGGTAACAACGGTTCTTGAGACACAATCGAAAGAAACAAACAAATAATAGAGAATCTCCCTCGGCTGCTGCTGCATATAAGATCTCACCTCATAGAGTTTCTGTTATTATAAATGAAGTCAGGAACAGTTCAGTTCAGAAACACAATGAGGTTCTAACCAATGAAGCACAAAACGGCCGGGGAAAACAGTAACATTGAAAAAAAAAATGTCATACCACGATGTGAATGTATAAAATCCTTCCATGTCCTCAACATCCCTCTGCTCCTGTACAGCTCCATTGTGAGCTTGCAAATGCACATCTGAATGATCCAAAGGAGGTATGGGTGAAAATGTTGAAGTTAGATGAGAGCAAAAAAGTTATTTGAATGGAAAGCATCTCTGAACCTTAACACAGCATCCAGAATGTTAAATATGGTGGTGGAAACATTATGCTTCGGCAATTGCACCACACTATCAAGATAGTAAATGTGACCAGGTAGCATCAAATCTTGACTGAGAGAGCCTCCTTCCCAAAGAAACCAAATGGTTCTTGATTGACCAGTCAGAAGACTTCAATCCTCAAGAAAATCTGTGGAGGGCGCAGAAGTTTCTAGTTACTTAGAACTTAAAGAGGATTTGCAAACTGAGAAAAAAAACAAGGAAAATTTACAACAAGGGGGTCAAGAACCACATTCCATACAAAATCTTCAGTTGTGTTCTGAGGATAAATATCATATCAGCCAATTAACAAGAGACTTTAATAAAACCCATGGGTTATGCATTCTAAATAGATCCCTTCCCTTTCAATGTAAACAGTGAGGCACAATCGTTAAATTCAGCCCCGTTTCAATCGACAAATGGTGTCTCTTAGCATAATCAGAAACCCTGCATCAGTGCTTGGTGAACTTATTTTCCAGCTCAGTGAAAATAATGAGAGAGGGGGACCAAAACTCTCAATAGTGACACTTTTTTTTTTGCAATCCCACAAAATATTCATCTATGAATGTTACTAGAGGCTAAGTACACCCAAGATGTCTGGTTCATTCATCGTCAGTGTATCCTTAGAAATAACCAGAAACTCAGATCTGATCTGGGAAGGATCGGCGGATTTTCTTCTTTACCAGTCAATTAGAGGACTGCAAGACTGCAATTACTGGCAAGACTTTAGAAAGGACAGAGGTTTATGTAGATTCCTGTCAGGCCTGCCAGAGTGCTGCTGGGAGAAGGAGCACTCGCTGCTGGTTAATGCAGTAGCCTCAGGCCTGGCCAGTATCTTCCTGCAGAATCTGACAAAGGCACGGGGAGAGTTTTATTAACTGCCAGGTCAGAAGATTCAGCTCTCCTGACCGCACACACAGCACTCTCAAAAGCGCCTTCCAGAAGTGTCCGGCCAAGACAGAGATGAAGCTGACAGGTTTTTAATCATTGAAACACTGCCTACCACCCTCATTCTGTCTCGCCAGCAGCTCTCTGCTTGAGATATGAAGGATGGAAAATGTTCTGTTTTTGGGATGGTAACACAAGGTTTTTATTTGATGTGCGATTTTTTTTAGACTACCAAAAATATGAGGGAGTACTCAAGGGGTCTCCTGAAGGCTACATCTTCAGAGCTGGGTGCAGTAGTTTGAACTCTAAATGGATGAAAAAAGGAAAATCTGGTTTTCAATACCAGTATGTTTTCTGTAAATCTGTCACAACTCTTCAAATAAGCACTTGGCAGTCATGGGCCATTCAGAAACTTGTCATTGAATATTAATGCAAGTCCAGGAATGTGATTAACGAGTCAATAGACATTCGGAGAGAAAATCTGAAGCAAATTTGCGATTTATTTACAGTCTCTTTTTGAAAGGCTGTAAGATTCAGGGGAATTATGCATGCATGAATGCATCCTGTCTGCCATTTTTATCTTGATATCCACTTACCCGATTATAACGATGCTTTAATGAGCTCTTTGTTGATTAATTTGCATGGTTTATTGGAAAATGAGCTTTTGTAGCAGCTTTACAGAACTAAAATTATTAAAAAAATATTAGAATACTGCACTGGTTTGCTAGTGAAGAAGCGTAGACATGGCATTCGACATGGAATGACAACAGATCATAGCGATTAATACTTTTAAAGGCACATATTTTTTTTACAGTACTTGCTTCTAGACTTGAAATGTTATTTCATGTTGAAATTGTTCAAAGCTACAGATGTTAATCTACACTTATGGAGGTTTGCGGTGATGAAAAGCAAGTGCAACTTTTTACATTACGACAAGAGCCAGGTCCCGGTAATAACACAGCGACGAATACTTAAAAATCCTTCAGTTTTATCTTTGAGGCTTTCAGAGTGTATTAAGCAAAAGAACATGTACAGAATAAGTTATGCTGTGTCTGATACTAAACTCACTGCAGGATATGTCTGTTTAAAGTGTACATTAAATAAGATGACTTCGTGTAAGTTTACAGAAGTGTAAATTAACCATATACAGTTAAACACAATCCATAGACAATATTTCAGCATTGCACACTCCCAGCGGGTACCTCAAAGCCAAATTGACCTTTTTTTATTTGTCCAAGAAAATGTCAAAACCAAATATAAATGTAACAAAAACACACACATATTATTTTTTTTATGTAAACTACTCATATCTGTGAAGGGCTGGTAAAACAAATAAAATCTGGGTTTGTTACTGTGTCATTATTGGAAACACTTAAAGGGGTCATACACTTGATTTTTAAAAACTTTGCACTTTTCCAGGAAGTCCATGTAGCTCAATAGAATGGTAGATTGGTATCTAATTTTATAAAAACTCACCATTGCTCCTCATGTAGCACATTCAGTTTAAGGGCATTGGTCAGATAGACAGTGAATATTAGAAAGGACCCAACTGATTTGTCGCAATGGCTGCCATTGAAAAACGACACTTAACGAGAATTAGAATATAAGCACTGCCTTACTTAGGCTTACTTAAGCAAATGAGCTTTGAGCTTGTGGTACGTTTCAGAGCAGAGCATGTCATAGTAACAACAATATGTCATGTTTGAACAGACCACTGGCTGTTTTTCATACTTATGAACTAATTGTAGCTTACAAACTCTATTTTTGAATGATAATGATGACCCAAAAAGGCATTGATTAAATTTTTTTTACCAAAAACAAATTACTCATCAAATACTCAGAAGAATGAAATCCAGCATCCAATTTTAAGGGAACATATAAGAAAGGCAAAAATGGGTCACTAAGAAGACATTTGAAATCTTTACTGTTATTTGTTATACTGTTATTTTGTGAAAAGTTCATATTGGTTGTTCAGTTCATGACCCCTTTCAAATGGGTTTTAAAGGAGTAGAAATTACTGAAGTGCTAAGATGAAATATGTGTTGTGGAAGGATGCATGAGACACAGAAATGTGGCTAAGTAAAAGGTGAGCATTAATCCCCAAAGGTATAAAGTATAAAATAACATAAAATCAACAGCGATTAAGAGGGCTGTGATAGGAATTCCAGGACTGTGGGAGTGCAAGGGAAGTGTCCAGATAGTGTCCATAAGTGTGATCCATGCAGCGGGGGATCTGCAATTCGCAACGAGTCGGTTTTCCTCTCACGCTGGTTTCCTACTCAGCTTACAGTTCAAGTTTAGCTCAAAATGTTTTGTGTGACATGGTGGTATAGTCGTGGATTTGGACAATAGAATCTGTGAATGCTGGTCTGAAGTCTACCAGCAGTGAAATGAGTTGACAAAGATTTACTACAGATATCTGATCCCACAGGTTTCTTTAGGTGTTTTAAGCTAAGAGTTTTTGGTATCTTTATTGAGCTGTAGATCTAAATGAGGTTTAAATTTTGACATCAGTTTAATTTTCACATCATTTTAATCCCATATTTTGAAATCAATTTGACATCAGGTGCCCGCTGAACTGAGCACGAACTGTTCAGCAACTTTCACGTCAAGATAAAATTGATCGTAGCTTCAACAGACAGGTTTAGCGGTGATCAGAAGTAACAAAAACACATTTAATAAAGTCAAAGCAGCCTCGAAACTGGTTTTGATGTCAAATTATTGATTTATGGTAAGTGGCCACCTGAACATACACTTCAATTGACATGCAGCACATTTATAATTTCTGCACATCTTAGAATACAACAAGTGTGTGGGAACTAGGATAGAGGTTGAACTAAACCTAGACACTGGCTCTAGCAAGAAGGTAAAATGAATTCTACTCTCTTCAAATATACACACACAGAACTCGTTTTCTATTATACCATATGACTGCTTCACACCCTCAGAGTATTTGATTACAAATGCTTCTTTTTCCTTCAAATTCTACTCGTTTGACAAGAACCAACAACAGTTGTGGCATCTAAAATGAAAGACAACATTGTAAACTATGCCATACTGTTCATGTATTCGTAAATAATATTCATTCACATTTTGATCCACGACATTTCCGCATTGGAAGTGCATCTTTTTTACTCCCCTTATCACACAGACAAAAGAAAAGCAGGTAAATATGTTAATAATTAATAAAAGTCCACTTCAAACAAAAAACAAGCGTTTAACAGAATCAAAATATTAAATAAAATGATATGATTATCAGTACCATTTCACTATCCACTTTTCATTTCATCGTTTAGTATAAAGGATTCAAAGTTTCCTATAATCTTCACCTTTGGGTTTGTTTGTAGCATTATTTGAACTGCAAAACTGCTCTTGTGTGCTATTATATTTTATATCTTTAACATTACAATTGTCACATTACAAACTCTTTCTTCAACAATATAGCTCTTACTTTAAAAAACTTGTAGCAGAGTTAACACAGTGACTCTGCTGACTTGTTTTAGAATATTTTAACCACTGCATTTGACAGAAAAATCTTTTTACAAAATCTCAAACCTACATATTTAAATAATGAATAAAATATAAGAATTTAAAGCAATAAAATCATATATTTCTCACACTTCTCTTTTCAGATCAATGTAGTTGGGCTCTAAAGCAGTGGCTTTAAATCAATAAGCCATGGCTCTAATTTTGGTCCAGAAATGGAATAATAATGTTTCATAATGAAGCAAAGCTGCTCTCCAATCCTTCACTTTACCTTTGACTTCATTACTTTTGATTTCAATATCACAATCTCTCCCTTTGTGATGTCTTAAACTCGCTTTCTTTGTTCAATGGATTTAAATGAGCTCAGCCATAAAGCGTGTTATTTAAACCTTTTAGCGGTTTAGATGTACCAGAATGTAGAGAAAGGTGGCTTACTAGGGTGCCTTTCCTTCTTCCCTAACAAAGCCACTCACTTTCCCAAAGCTAATGTGAGAGTGCTTGAAAGGGACAATGTGTGCTGATTCACAAAGTAAGAAAAATCCAGACAAAAACAAGAAAGAAAGACCCCAAAACCCATATGTATTTACATGATGACAAAACACCACCGAAGAAAGTTACCATCCCAACATAAGCAAAGCTGATTAAAATCCCTTGCTGCTCCCAAACACATTGTACCAGATCGAATCAGCCATCAGCGATGTCAGAGGATCTGTAAATGCTGAAAAGGTTCTTTACAGTCATTGTGTGTGGCTGTCTCTGAGGCTAGTAGAGACTGAGGAGAGAAGCCAGAGCCAGGATCAGGTAGCGGCAGGCCAGCAGGACTCCGGCGCCTCCTGTACTTCCATACGGAGCGGTGTTGGGTGCTGTAAACAAGAGAGCAAAGACACACGCTGGTTAGCAGATTCGCTCTCTCCTGGCAGCATGTCATAGTCTCAGTCAAACAGTTTCTCTTCTTTTCAGATGAGCGGAGCACACGCTGCCTGCCTTCACGCTCTCGAATCAAGACTCACGAGCAGCTTGCTAGCCAGAAGGAGTTTTCCAACAAGACGCTGGATGCTTTAAAATTAGATGTTTTAACTGCTGATCTTCAAGGAACTAGACTGTGATGTAGCTTTCTTTGCTGTGCTTTTTATTATCTTTTTTTAAATGACAGTTATTCACTTCATAAGTGCACAAAAAAGACAGGGTTTCTCTAAAATCATTTCAGTAGAACATCAATAGTTCAGTAGAGACATAAAAAAACTGTTTATCAAGTGACCTTCGTAGAGCAACATAAAAACCCTATAATTTAAAATAAAATGACTTTCATATTTCAAACAAGCCTGAAAGTATTAACTAGCTCTTGCGTTAGCTCATATTTTCAGTGAATATTTTCCTGAAATGTTTTTGAAGACTTTAATTTGAAATGTTCTAATCTGTTGCACAAGACTTGTAGTATACAAAATGGATGACCCAGTAGGAGGAACCACATGGCAACTGTTCGTGGAACAAAGAAGTTTGCCAAGTTTGATCAAGAAAGTTTTCCCACTACCTTAAAAAACACACTTTCACACTTGATGTGGCGTAGTGGACACCTATGTCCTGCTTCCTTCCAAGGGTTCTATGGTGACAGTTTGTGACAGTCTGTTGCTAAACAGTACTGCGCCATTTAGCTGCAACCCCATTGAAATATACCTGGTAAAGCACAACGGTGGTGGGAAATCCAAGAAGAGATTGAAACCTTCTCTTTTCCAAGGAGTCCTTCAAGTTTCTGAAGGCTGTATGCCAGTGATGCCAAACTCAGTTCCTGGACAGGCTTCAAGAACTCTCATCAAGGGCTTCTTAGAAGGGAGTAGGACATTGTGGACGCTCACTTAGCCCTGTGCCATTAAAAGCACATTACCACGTCCATTGCTGTACTTTCCTGATTATTACCAGGGCAAAACTGTTGATATTGTAAATGAGAATGTTGTTTTGTTGTGGGTCTTAGTAAAAGGGCATAGCCATGCCGTTACAATCCTGCAGTAAGATTGTCTTTACAGGTTTTCTTTTTAAACTGAGTTTCTAAGATACACCAAGAGGTAATACAGAACATAAGGAGTGCACAGAGAGGTTAACAAGACCATATAATGTCAGGTGTTGTGATGAAGGATGAGCCCAAATGCCAAATTCACATTCATTTTAGCAGACAATAACAAGCCAAAAAATAAAAAAAGGCTGAATTAAAAATATTCAAAATAGAATTACTTGACAAAAACAACAGGGCTATTCTAAGAAACTAGACTGACCAAAACCTTGGAAAACTAATTCATGCAAGATCCCACACAGACAGCGACTATTAGGAGCTTTTAAGCGAATCACAGGTTTAAGGACTACCAGTTGGAAGAACTGATCAAGACTGATTCTGGATCTTGACAAAGAAGCTGATGTGGTCAAGACAGAGATGCTAAACAATGTAAAAAAATAAAGATATATGACTGGAAAATACAAAAATAAACGAATAAATAAATAAAGACAGGTGTGCATGGTCAGCGAAAAACCAATGCACTCCAAAATAAATTGAGACACAAGCCACCGCTTTCTACATAAAATAAGGCAAGCAGCATCAGGTTTCTGTGACTGAAACTATTAAGTCCAGGATAGAAGGTGAAAGAACCCTGACATATATAACACGGATGTTGCTTAAGTAATGTCCTTGTTAGCATACAAATTAAGAGCAGGAAGTTGCAGCTTGTCGAAAACGTTCTGGATTATTAAAGATAAAATGCGTAAAAATCATTAGACATAAAATTATTATGTTTTGAGTGGAATAAGGACAGCAACGAATGTTTGTGTAGTCTGCCAATGATTGTAACTATTACAGATGTTAAGTGATTCCATCACATTACCTGATGGTGAAAATATATTTTTACAACCTTGTACATTTTATAAATAGTCTGAAATGAATGATATATGTACAAAAAGTACATTTCATATAATTCCTATTCAACTCTCCTGAGTAATATTTCAATCATTTTCAACTTCAAGTTCAACTTCAAAGTTTTCATAAAAATGAAAAACAAATATTCATATTTAGAATAATCTTAAACTACCCCCCCCCAAAAAAAAAAAATCTAAACTAAAAGAGCCATATGCGATCTAGGAGCCAGTGTTGTAATTTCAAATTACAAAAAAATCACACCCCTAGAACAATACCAATGAATATTAACCAAATCAATATTTTAAGGAGACCAGCTGATTGATTGCATGTTTATTAACAGTAATCACATTTACACTATAAAACCAGTTTGAGAAGTATTCAAAGCTATGTTATTACACACCAACATGTAAGCTTAGCAAAATGTAGCTCTCCTCCAGAACTCTGCAATGGAAAGTTGAGGAATTTCCGAAAGATATGCTAAACCTTTTATTCCATATGTGAATAAATTGAATTCAGAAAGTGTGAAAGCTCTCTTCATTGTAATCACTACAGCTGTCATTCACTGGAACACAAAGCTCAGTTCCACAAATCAGACTCTAATTAATACGAACACATTCAAGAGACCGGCTGAAAGCAGTCTCAGACTAGTCTTTCCCTTTGGACTGACAGAGAGTACTTGACTGACAGCCAGGTAAGACTCAAAACCAACAGTAAATACATGGGTATATATTAAAAAGGGAAACATTTCCACTGGGGACAGGTAGGACATGTCCCCCCTTTTGAAAATCCTGTTTATGCCTCCCTACACTTGCTAAGTTATGTTTTAATATTTAAAGCTCAAGTTTTGCCTTACCTGTATGCGGGTCAACAGAACAAGAGTGAAATGCTGGTATGAGAATATGAGAAAGTAACGTTCACCCTTTTCTAATAGTTTCCACAACAAAATACTTCAATCACTCCTGCCTCAGCGCTGCAGCTGTGTCTTCAACAGCTCTTATCAAGTAAAGTTGGTCATAGGATCAAAGAGTCACACTTTTCTGGCTCAATACCTGTAATAAATAAACAAGGCGTCTTTTTAATCTATGTAGTACAGGAAATGAGCTATAAGGCTGTTTTGGTCAAAACATATTTGTTCTCCTGTGTTCACTGAAATGTATGACTGCAAGACTGCAAGACTAAAAGAAACCAGCACCCATCTCCGCTCTGTCTGTGTCTATGTTGGGTGCAGAATCTCTTTTCCTTTACTAAGCTCTGGTTACTTTAACAAACACAGATATGCGAATACGTTAGGAAACGCTTCTAATCGAATTCATTTAATGCTAGTGTCTTTCGGCTTAAATGCTTCCCTCAAGATGGAAAAATAAGATAAAGAGTAGAGTTTGTCTACTCTTCACATTCTTTTGGTGGTTGACATTGTAACTGGTTCATTCCTTCATCCTCCTCATCCTCAGAAACACAGGATTAACACAGAGGAATAAAGGCCTTTTGGGCCATATTGTGATTATTTTTAACCACAACACCAAATGCATCTACGACTAGAAAACTCAATTTGATAAATTATAAACATATAATTTGTATTGTTTTGTGGAATAAAGATATATGGCCTTTTTCACGAGCACCCCCCCCCCCCACTAACACAAAATGCTTTTTGGTTAAATGAAACACTAATTGTATTAACTTTAATCTATCTTCAATTACTTAAAAGTAGGATTGCCTTACAATTTTGTTTAATTAAAAAACTAACAATACACTTTTAAACATGTTCTGCAATTACTTGCTGTAAAATATTTATTTTATCTTAGCCTATAAACATAACAAAAATAAATATAACATAAATGCATGAATTGGGGTTTTAAACTAAAGTTGCACCATCATATTTCATGACATAGCCTGAGATGCTGACATGGCTTAAATATCAAGCTTAATGGGCATCCCAGCACGGACTTCAAGACCCTCAGTGGGTCACCTTACAAGGTCATTCTGGAAGGTTGCCAATGATTCTATGAATACTGTAATTCTAAGCATGCAAAGGCAGCCGTACCCATGTGTTCGGCAATACCAAGAATAGATTACACAGCAACAGACGACATTTAATCTCCAGGTAAGAGAGGTGCTACTGTAAAGGGTATGCCTCCTTTAGCAAACATCACAAGTAAAGCCATGCTGACGCTCTTATTTTCACTGCCAGCACAGATCTTCAGAAGAGCCTTCAGGTTTGTCCCTGAAGCAAAACATCTTTAGTGTGGTTTCTCAGGAGAGGTGCTTCTGGACAGCCATTCATCTTCAGGCGAGCTTGTGCTTTCCAGCTCTCTTAATGATGGGCACCGGCCTACCTGAGGAGATTATTACATTTCACAAACTCATGACCCAAGACATGCACACACCTGAGATTAAGCCTCCACACGGTGTGGAAAACTTTCCTTTAGATCTGAAACATTTTCTGATGTTTTTTTTTGTCATTCAAACTATTTTTATCTGATCAAAGTATCTAATGGAGTCATAATGATATGGATTCATTTCCGGGTAATGTCTTCCTGCATACAAAAACACAATAAGTCTTGATCACAGCATCAAACAGCACATCTGACAGTAATAAGTATGTTTGTGCATGAAAAGATGATCAAATAATTGCTTTATGACAAGTCCTGGATTGCGAAAATGGGAGCTCGAAGCTCAGATGAAAAGCAGTGTATCATTTCCCCTTCCATTCAGGCTTTTACGCCTTTAAATTACCAGTGAAGCTTAAGAACATTTCTACCAAAACATAACAGCAACCTGCAATGAGAGCGCTGGAATATCAAAGATGAGTACAAGAGCAAGAAAATTATGAAAATTGTAATGATGTGCGTGATGCCGGAGAGGAAACGAGCAGCGCAAACTGCCCTGTACACCGCAGCTTCATTCTGCCTCCATCCAAAGCACCGGATAATGACACAGTTTTTGCTAGGCAGCCGGTAACCATGGAAACAGCTCACATCCTGCACTGGCCCCTTTGCCAGAGCCACGAAGTGTGCATAGCACTTCCAATGGAACGGAATCATTTGGGCTGTAGGCACCTGCTGTAATATCGAACTATTAGTGGAATGAAACAAACACAGCCATATGGCCTGTGAAAGGTAAAAGGACAAACCACTTTAGCTTTCTTTCCAGCACCTCACTGGATTATTAGCCATCGTAACGTCAGCGATGACTCAAGGAGTGCCAGAAACATCCCATCATCTGCCACTAGAAGCAATTAAGGAAAGCACCAATATTACCTGCCTGGCTGTGTTGTGCGAGTTAGGAAGCTGTTTAATATCCCCCTGTGTCTAAATCAGTCTATTGTTGTGACTGTGCAGGTTGTTACTGCACTTGCCATTTTAATTAACTCCAGCCCTCCCCATCCAGAGAGTGGCAGCCTCGTGACTCCTCTGCTTTACATCTTCAGATTGCAAATACACAGAGAGAGGAGGTTAATAAAGTGGGTTAACGGATAATATGGTTCTTCCAATAAGAAAATATTCTTCTCCGACTTCTTTCATTACACAACAGTCAAGTTGTTTTTAAGAGAGAGTGCTATTTTTGGGATTTGATTTAAAATACGAGACTTCAACCTCTCCAATGACATCTGTTTCTCTCATTTTAAAATGTTATCGAGGTCAACGGTATCCAATGGGAGCAGGAGAGGCAAAGTAAAGGTCTCTACAAACTGCGTTGGGTGTTGATGTGTTTTAAAGGTGGTTGATTTTTATTCAGTTGGGTGTTAGAGAAATTATGAATAAGTTGGTTAACGGGCAAGTAGTGTTTGAAGACAATCACAAAAACAAAAACAAAAAATAAAAACAAACAAACAAAAAAAAAACACAAACAAGTTGACCCAGATTGTTGAGTGACTTGTTCCAAAGAAATTTTACATTGTGTTTCCAACAACAAATTTAATTATGCATTTTTAATTGGCTCAACACATGTCTCTAACATAGTTCAACCAACAATTTTTTTATGCACTCAATTAATTAGCTTTCTTAACAATAGGAAAACACAGTCCTGCTCACTGCTTGCTATTCTAAGAGAGTACTAGCTGTGATAATCAGGTTTTAATTATTCTAAGCTAAAGTTATTCAAGACATGAATATAACGTGTGAGACTCGCCTGAGCACTCAAATTAATCTCAGACACTATTTTGATAGAAACATGACATTTAGTCATGTATTTCAGTAAAGAATCACAGGCTTATTTATTACAGTAGTTGAGTTTTTTGACAAATTTCACAACTTTAGTTGCATAGAATTAGCCCAGAAACGCTCAAAATTTGATAAGATTGGGATAAGAGTGCAAAGTGAGCTGTCCATGCAAGGGCCCTGGGGCCACCAAAGAAGACATGAATTAGTCCTTGGATTAGTACAGCAGTTCTCAAACATTTTTCACCAAGTACCAAAATTTGGCACTCCAAGTACCACCATAATGAGCAACATTAATATACAGACTCCAGTATAGCCACAGTGTATATGCGCTCCAATTCAGCTATAGTTAAGTACATTTCAAATAAGAGGCAATATTATGGCTATAATTATTTAAAGGATCAAGTTTGATGGCCAAATTACGGCTTTTTAAATCTCTCTCTCTCTCTCTCTCTCTCTCTCTCTACCCCTGTCTCTCTCTATAACCCTCTCTCTCTTCTTTTCTCTTTCTCGCTCTCTGTAAATTAGGCAGTTGTAAACATTATAATTGTAAAAATATTGTTATATATTTTTGTGTTAGCTCTGCTTTCAGGTGTTCTCAATGTAATCTATAGATCTTTTAAGGGTATTAATATTGTGGAATAATTTTATATGATGTGTTCATTTGAACTCTGACCACCTTCAGGTACTCTTCTCGGAAGTTTGCGTAAATCTAATTTAAACTGTGAATTTCTGGGTTGAAACCTGACATTTTGGGATAAAACTCATCTTGAACCATCTTTCTTCATTCCAGCTGCAGACATTAACAATAAATGACATTTTAAGGTAACTTTTGATTAACTTTAAAGTAAACATCTTCCGACAAAGATGACAGGCGAGCATCCGCACAGAGGGGAAGAATGGGGGTGAGTAGCTTCACTTTTAAACATCCTCAAAGTAACGTTATATGATTTACCTGTGCAGGATTAGTGCCAAAAGAAATGTTGTATTTTAGCTACAATACTTCAATTTCTCCTGTTTAAAATAAAACTCATTGCAAGATTAGACTGAGGCAAAGAGCGCTCCAGGTTACTGCAGCAACATTGCTATCAAACACGATAAAACTCATTATTGAGTTACTCATTATCCAGAGGCTGGATGGAGTGGCCTGTGATTTCATTGGACTAGCCCAGTGTCCTTCAAAAAAATAAAAAAATAAACCATTGGGCGTGTGTTGTTTTGCTCCCTGTTCTTCTTTTTCATTTTGGAAACGTTTATAATATTGTTCTTTGAAGAATAAAATTGTTCAACTTTACTCCAGCTCCTCGTCACTCCTTCCACAGCACATCCCTGACTGGCTGATCATTACTATATTAAAAGTACAATGTCTTATTCAATATCTGAAAACTACTTCCTTTCTATGAAAACTCTCAAAAGCAGGTTCAATTATTTTGTTTAACGATCCTTTCATTTAATAAGGCGATAAATACATCAAATTAACTGCACCCATATAGACACTTCCATGAGTAGTAAAAAAACTATTGCATTTACAGCTATGTGTCCAGAAACTTGATATAGAAATTTAATGACAATATAATCTAAAGTAAGATTGACAGCTCCCCCTCCCACCCCTATTATGTTATTTATGCCCCAATTGCATAATATCTCAAGGTCTAATGTACGCCTTTAAATTCTTCAACATTTCTGCAGAAGAGTTGCTGATCTTGGAAGCTAATAATTAGCTAAAGTTTCATAAACTAGTTTAGGCTTCCTTATAGTTTTTTTCTCTTTATTTCTACATTGTTGTATTATATTATCTTTTAATCTAAAAGCTTTTCCAATAATAAAAGTGGAGGTATTTTAGAATTGATTTGTTACTGGTCCCAAAAACTAAATTCTCAAAAACTAATTGTCAGATTAACCAAAGGAATATCTTGAGATGCATGAGCATCAATTTCCTCATTAAGTTTGCATGAGGGAGTAATCAGTCATGCACGTCTACATCAGCATTATATACTCATCTAAAGCACACAAACGCCTCCTCTTTGTACGATTAAGAAAAGTACATGCACTATAATTCTGCATAATGACTGCAGAGAAAAGGCTTAGGCCACGAGTACAACTTTCTTCATAGCCTAAATACTAGACTTTAATTAAAGCAAATGAGAGCTCTCTTTCTGTTCTTCGCTGTGTATTTGTTTTGGTTGATTTAGTTAAGAGCTTAAGTTTTTAAGGCTTAATGCTGCTGGTGTGACACAGCGTAGAATAAAATTGGGGGTTGCTAACCTATAATCAGCAGCGAGTTTGAGGCCCACCACTCCTTTTAAGTTGCACAAGGCCCATCATTAAGCTTCTTAATGAATTTCATCCCTCCTTTCAGCACATTCACCACTGTATTTCTGTCTGTGCTGCTTTCAGGTGACGATAAAACAATGGACATTTATAACAAGATAGTTTCCTAGGGTTTTCTGTTGCTATGAATGAATGGTGAATTGCGATTCACATTTCATGTGTTTTGACTGAATGTGATGGACGAATAAAAGGGTGTATTTAAAATGGCCTTTTCCCAGTGAACGCTCTTATTGAACATACTGTGAATGAAAAGGAAATGCTTGAAAGCTCATGAAGTCAATTCATGGTGGTGGGAGAGAGAAAGAGGGCTATAGAGTAAACTATCTTTAAATTATTTTTACATAAAAACAAAAATCAAATGCCCATTCACCTTTTTCTTCATAATAGTATACAGCTGTTAATTTTAACAAATCAAGTACATTTTCCAAACATTGCTATCTTTTTTCTCTTAAAGCATGTATACACATTCAGTCTTGTGATTATTGCTAATTTCAACCACACTGTCACCTTTTAGTCATATTTTTCAAATTTCAAACTTCGCCTCTTTGTTTTAAATTTCTGCTCTGTTTTTTTTGTTCATGCTTTGTTTTTCTTTACTTAATGTTTTTATAACTTTTTGATTTCACCAGTCATGTGAACTAATTCACATGACTTCTAGTTCCCATTTGTGTTTTTTGTTATTGTTTGTCATTAAGATGAGTTATTTCAAATGGTTTTCCATCATTTGGTTTGATTATCACCTCTATATTTCCTTGTTTGGTATTTGTTCCTCACAATGTTCATTGTGCGTTCTATGCCTCTTGGTCTGACACATCCAGTCAACCGTTGCTTCAAGATTAAGTTCTGCTTTAGCTTAATTTAGTTTAGTGTTTTCTCATAATGGCTCTTTTTTGTAGACTTTCTTCTTCCTGGTCTTGTTTGGATTTTGTATTCTATAAAGATTTCTTCAGCACAATGTTTCACTCCCAATCATGACACACTCTCAATGAGCTCTCAAGATATAGTCTTTCTTTTAAAAAATGTTATTTGACATGAAAAATATTATATAATGGTGAAGTAGAACAGATAAAAGTATGTCAAGCAAAAAAAAAAAAAATCTATAGCAATACTAAGTCCTTTCATCTAAAATTCAACATGAACATGCAGTACTGTAGCTGTTCAATTCTTAACAGATGCTCCATTGCCTTTCTGATAAAATAATCTTAAAAAAGTCAAACTTTTGTGTACCATTTAAGAATCAATGATAATTACTACAAACATTACAGCCCCTGTAAATTAAGCTCGAGTACCCACAGAATAAAGAAGGCAATTAATGCTGCCTGTGCGTGACAGTTGCTGTATCTTCAGGTAATCTGCACAGACAGAACTCTTTTTCCCCAGAGACCAGGCTTCTCAGGCTTCAGGAGGCTTCCGCTCGATGTCCTTGACCATCAATCAGTACCCTATTGTTCCCTCTCCTGCCTCCAGAGAAAGCCTCGCCACATGGGCTTAAGCTTCCACAGACTCCTTGGCAAACTGCTGTAAATCCTACATCTCCAATTGTGGATTTGACAGACATTCCCTTAAAGTCCTCTTCCAGTGTTTCCATATTATAGCCTGCATCATTCCCAGCTCATGATAAAGCAAAACCGAAAGCGTTGCTTTGTCTCTAATAGCCTTCACACTTATGCTGAACTTAGAAGCATTGCAAATTCCCATTGAGTTTAAACAGAGGTTAGAAAACGTGAAGTGTGCTGCACCTGCATTTGGTTTATGTGTTAATACTTTTATAAATGCAAATGTATGTTGCAAAAACAATACATGAAATTGATAAAAACAAGGAGTTCAAATGTGTTCATACTACATTCAAAGTTATTTTTCAAAAAGAAAACAGTGAAATAATTCAGTGTGAGAGTAAGATTTCTACATTTTTACACCAAGGCTGTAAATTTAACACATTAACCTTTTATAATTAATCAGCACATGGTTGTTCAGGCTATTATAGAATTCAAAAACAGCTGGATGCAATGCTAATAAAATGAAATGGATCGCAGGGGTCTTGAGATGTGCTTTTCTATACTGAATTATTTAACGCATCAAATGAACAATCCAAGCTTTTAAATGTACACATATTCAATAAAAATAGCACAGTGCCAAAAGGAATGTAATCTTCATTACAATTCAATATTAATTCATTTAATTTAATCAAATAAAGTAACTTTATTCAACAGCATTATCTTCATACAATGTCTTTTATTCTCCCCATCTTTTGTCATTCTTTGCCTTTTCATTTGGAACCACAATCAGGGGTCTCTCTTTAAATGTGTTATTTAAAAGACAACAACATCACCCCTTTCACGGGTGTGCAGAATTAGTCCATTTCAGTACTATGTCGACTTAATCAGAAGTTGCTCTCAGTCAACAGTTTTGAGTCTTGAAATGTTCACCTCAAATGGAGTTGATTTGATAAAGATGAAAAAGCGGTCAGGGCATACTAGTTTGAGCAAGAGGGCCACTGCATACTAGTTTAAGTGAGAGTCTCATCATGAATTAGAAAAAGTCAAGTTATGTCACCGCTGGAAAGCTTTTTAAATGCTAGATAACCTTCACTAAGTGGAACACCACGATTCTGTGGATCTGTCTCTTTGTAGCACTCACAAACTAACTTTAAAGAATGCAAAGTTAAGTTCTTCATGAGAATATTTTTTAGAGCTTCAGTTGTAGTGAGTTGTATTATCAGGGGTAATTGTGGTAAATGGGCTAGTTCGTTTGCTACAAGCATTATTTACAAAAAAGCTCCTGCTTCTGCTGCAATACTCATTAAACCTTTAAAATCCTATGAATGCTGCAGCACAAATAGAGCTACTGTATGTGTGATGGTCTGATGAGCTAAAAATGAGCTCATTTCTGTTGAGCCCTAAGCAAAAGAGCATTTCAATATTATACACAGAGGGAGTTCAGCTGATATGCTAGTGGTGAATAAGACTCGACTGCATCTCTGCATGGCCCTGAGCTTCACCCGAACACCAACACAGCAGGAAACATTTCTGACTGAGACTGCAGCAGATAACGGATAAACAACCAAAAGACATTTTGATTTTGGCTCTCCCACCACCAACTTTTCATCAAAGGAGCCACTCAAAGAACAGACTGTCCTGGAATTTCTTAAAAAGAGACATATTTTGTATGATGCCCAACTGCAGTGTTTCCATTTTTGAAATACTCACAAGCTTCTTTCCCTGAGAGCATGCTTCTTACTCCAGCTTGTCTGTTCAGAGCACGGAAGCGTATCGCTGTTGCCTGTAATTGACCTGATTTATCGATTGATAGTAGTATTGCGTTTTAAAAGCCACTATTTCCAGCACATAATTATGTCTACTGGGTTTTGATTAGTGTGTGGTGTGCTAAAGACGTCATCAGGCGCTTTGATCGTCCAGGGGAAAAACAAAAAGGAAACACATCTGCTGTGGAGTAAACAGGGGAGACTCAGTGTCTTTGGCTTCTTCATCAACACGCATCCCATGGGTGAAGTAAATAAAAGGAAGCATGAAGTGGAGCAGAAATGCCCGACTCCTCCTTTGAATCAGAGAGTGTTGCGATAATATGGCCATTTCTTCATTAATCTTCAAGCTCATTGTGTAAATAGAGACTAGAATTGGGGAAAGTTAAGTATCCCCAGTGAAAGATACCAAGTTCCTCTATAAACCATAAGGTTGGTCAGTTTCTCTGATAATCAATGAAACTGACTAATAAAACCACCCCTTCAACACGCTATTCAAAAGAGAGGTCTTTGAGCTTTATTGATTTCCCTGACCGATGCCCTTCCTTGCACAGCTTGCTTGGATTATATTATGCAAGTGTGCACTAGTAAAGCACAATCAAAACACCATTTAATTTGGATTAAGAAATTACACAAAACAATTAAAATTAGTTGCCAACTAAACCAACTTAATATCAGCTATTTACCAGTTTAAGCATTGTTTAACTGTAAAGTTTCAATATTTATAACGCAGTAAACAAATATGTGGTCTTTCATAAGGCATTTCTTTAGTTCTAATTTTCAGTGCCACATGCAAAGTAGGTTATGTTTGGTTAAAGGCAACAGTTAATTATAGCAATTATAGCAGCTTGAGAAAAAAAAGGAAAAACTCAAGCTTGTTTTAAATTAAGGGGAAATATTGTGTGTTCTCTATATCTAATGGAAATCTAAACCTAAATCAATAACAAACTTTATACTCATGGATGTAATATATTACTACTGGTCAAAACAAAAATTAATATTCATCACTTTTATGGTGGCATGTTGGTTGGCACTGTCACCTCTCAAAAACGTCCCTGGTTTAAAACCCAGTTAGAAGCCTATCTAGAAAACCTGAATTCTGAAAACAGCAGTTAGTATGGTGGACTCTAACTTACTGTAAGGTGATACGGAAAACTAAAAGAATGAAGTGCGTGATTTCTGCAGTTACAGTATAGACAATGCTTTTAGTTGATTTTAGATTAAAAATCCTCAGTACATTGTTAATATAAGCACAAATGAGGTTAATTTCACATTAATGCTAAGCTTTGAATGCAAAGTTTTTCTTAGTTTCTCATTCAAAATGTGCTTAAACTGGTATGGTTTTTGTTGCTTTGTTTTTTTTAAGTATTCTGTGTACGTTATTTGCAAATACTGTATGCTATGGATGTATGGCCTGTGATGTCACCCATAGGCCTCCAGAGAAAACATTTGGGGCTTATAGTTAGTGTGGCCAGTTTTTTCTTTTTTGTACTTCACTACTGGAGAGTTAAAAAAGGGAACAAGGGAAACAAATAACTGAATTTTGTCATAAATGAAATTGCCCGGCATCCTCAGAGCTGGTGAATGAATGTCCCCGTAAGGAGCACTGCCATTCATAATACTCAAATTTAAGTCTTCAAATAACTTCAACAATATAGTGTTAAAATAGCTAATTCCCCTCAGTTGTCATGAGGATTAATTCTAGCAATGTTAACCAAAACTAGCGTTGAGGAATTACAGTTTAGACACTTGAGAATAAGTTGTCAGAGGACCAGCTGGAGGATGTCGCCTAGTTACAGAGGAGCAACCTCTGACTTTCTCTCTTAATGTTCAATAGCAAGTGACTGAGCTGCAGCTCGTCTTCTGACCTCTACCAGCAATGTGAGAAATGCCAACTTTACATCTAAAAACACTTACATCCTTACTCATTATGTTTTTCTATGCACATCGCATGCACTGACCTTCATGAGAACGCAGAGAGGTGGATTTTTTATTAATCATTTTTTTCATATATATTAGAATTCATTGGAAGTTTTGCATAGTTAAGGGTAGGACAATTACAGTGAGAGCCAATAAACAAGCTCTGAGGTTTCGTAATTGTCATTTCCAATCAACCATATTGTGTTTTTTGCCAAATTTTGGACGAAGTGGCTGATTTGCCCAAACTTTGAGTCTCGTTTGCTTTCTGCTAAGAAAGCAATTGGTGGCATAACCTAGATTTGGCCTACAATAAAAATCTTGATTATTTGAATATTTTATTTAGATTACAATTAATGAACAATTATTTAATTTTTTTTTGTCCTCACGTTTTGTTATATCATTAAATTATATCATATTACCAGTGAGACATTTCTGAAGGAAGGATGTATTATCTGATTTTAACATAATTGAAGGAAACACACTATCTACTATCTATGATTATTTATTGAACATCAGTGTCAAACAACTGAAATTAAAGAACTCAGTGCCTACAAAAAGTCATTGTGTTTCTCAAATTTTTTTTAAATAACAAATAGCGTCAGTTATTGCTTTCCATCTTCTTGAACTCTTCTTATACCGTGTGGCATCTGTTAACGATTTCGTTATCAATGTCTGCTTTGTGAAGGCACTTGTTCCTGGGTGATTCTCACTCTCTGTTCATATTCAGTAACTTGATTATGTTCCAAGAGTTGAAACAAATTGGTGGTATCATATTAGGGCATCAAAACGGTTTTTACTATATTGTCTACACGTGACTTGATTTTGCTCGGTGTCCTTGAAATAATTGACCTGGAAAAATTTTATCGATTATAGGTTCTGAATGTCGATTAATCGATTACTTTCAGATTAATTGCCACGTCCCAACATTCCCCTCACTATATACATGTTATATACAGTCAATGTTAGTTTTAGTATTGCATCTAGAAATGAGGATGCCAACAAATAAATTCACCCAAAGTTGCAGAAAAGCTCCAACTAAGACATATCCCAGAGTTTCACTTATTACAGTCCAGTTCATCCTCTCTAAAACAGGTAAAAATGACATGAATAAACTTAACATTCTACCGTTTCTTGGTTGTCTGAATTATTTAATCTATATGAAAATAAATTACATTGATAAATATAGCCTTAATATGACAAGCTACTCAAAATAAGATCTTAACAGTTAGACAGAACTTCTGTAAATGTATTTTTCTTATTAACAATAAGAATGATCAAGTGGCATGCCAATGCAACAGATTTATCAAACGATTGTCTTCCAGTCAGCTTGATGCTTCAAAATCAAAAATATTGTTTTCAATATTTAAAACTAAAATATTACTCAAAGCAATTATTGTAAAAATAAAAAGTACTGATACCAACCAAATGTAAGTTTTAAACTAGAGAAGACTATGCCATCTCAAAAGATATTTCAAACTCTAGCGTATGACATATGAATCATGAGGATGAAACTATATTTGAGGAAAGCCACAGACAAATGCGAATAAAAGCCAGAGTGCCCAGGAGCAAGCTATATTCATTCAGGGCATTGCTTGTGCTGTACACTCCAAAGAATGCTACGATCACCTCTGGAATACTAAAAATCTATTTCATATAAGTATTTTTCCTTTCCTATTTTGCCTCTTCTCTGAACCGTTTTTATTTGCAATTCTCCCCACTTCAAGGCTGAGACGAGGAGGAAAAAGTGCTTTTAGCAACATAATGCAACAAACCATTATCACACACAAACAAACTGTAGCACAAAGTCAAGATAAGCCTGAAGTTGCCAAACTGCTTAACATTTGCCTGCTTCTTTCTATCTGCGATCAGACCATTAGTGGATTTGGACTCTGGAAGCTTTTGCCCAGAGGCTATATCTCATAAACAATGAAAAGAGGTACCTTATTTATTTCAGTTGCTTCTGTTTGTAGTGGTTCAAAATTCATGTAGGCCATATTGATTGACAGGACGGCTAGCGCTAGACAGTCTCTCTGTAACTGCTATACAATGAGGCTCACAAACAAGCACTTCTGCACACACAAACCTTCAAAAGTGATCACCATCAAATCCGCTCCATCCTTTCTTCCAATGCTCGATCCTTTCAGGCTCTCTGACACTATCTGGGACTTACAGCAAGGCATAAATACCAAACTCCCCACAGTGACACATGCACTTTAGCTTGATACGGATGCTGTCAAACTCTCATCGCTTCAGGCCAGGAAGTGCTTTATACCTTTGTGTTTGAGTCTTTCTGCGAGGGGTCAAAAATTATTGATCAGCCTTACTTGATGATTCCAGACAAATTAGGCTGGGATATTGACCCTTTCTACGACCCCCTCCGGCAGCCGTGGAGCAAATTACATCGCAGGCTTGTCAGAGAAACACATCCACCGCTGGGAAAGATCAAGACTAGATCTCCAGAAGAGTGCAATTGAGGGTGAAAATAACATTTCAGTTTGCAGGCTCTGCATAAACGTTGTTGGCAAGTTTAAGAAATGCAGGCATGTTGTACATAACAAGTATAGTTTTGCAACTGCTGTAGAGTGAGGCAATTTCAAAACATAAATTCTTGTTTATAAGGGCAAAAGTGCAAGTTGTGATCCAACCAGTTGGGTTTTAGATATCCGCTTTCCTCATAATCTGCAAACATCTGACATAAAAAGATAATCTATTATATCATTTCCAAATGATGGCTCAGTTCAAGTTAAAATAATGTTTTTTGCTCATTGGGATTCTTTTTCTCGGAAGCTAAACATTTTTAAATGACAGCTGCTTTTCACAAAATATTTAGAAATATTGTCATGAACTGATTTTAGATGTAGTATAAGAAGAGTAAACAGTAGACACACATAACTATACTGTGGGTAAAAAAATCCTACTGACAATTAAGCTAAAACAATACTGATGTTGTTTTGATTGATTAAAAATGCATAGATTGGAAGATCACGTGAAGTTATTGAAAAAAGAAGAAAAGTTAAATATTCAATTACAGGTGTTAACAAATTACATGCAAAAAAAAACCCTTTTATGGTCTTACATATCCAATTTCAATTAGCTAACACAATGTTTTGAGCTTAGGAACACACATTTGTTAAGTTAAATGTTTGTTAAGGCAACATTGGTAAAAACAAACCAACAAACAAGCAAACAAACAAAAAAGATATAGACAGTTGTTTCTGAATGTTACTGAGGAGGATGAGATAACCACCAGCAGAAGCCAAATGGTTAAAATTTTAAAGCTTAAAGAGTTAAAAAGTTACGTTAATTTAAAACATGTTGTTTAAAAAAAATTCAGACAATGAACAAATATTTAACAGTAACATATTGAGAAAACTACAAATATTATGAAGACAAAAACTTAGACAAAGTAACTTGCTAACTTCTAATAAATTGATAATTTTGAATAATTCCTCCAATACATTTGAAATAAGTTTGGAACATAGTATTATAATTTATTTATTGATCAGGTAAATTGTTTTGGAGTTGGAGTAAATAGAGTTTTTTTTAACTAGAGAGGTAAACGAGGTAAAAAGATGTCATATTTAAAAAAGAATGAAAAACAAAAGGTAAAATATAAAAGGGATATTAAGCTACAAATATCAAATGAAAAGAAAAAGATGAAGAAATAATCCCAATCCTTATACAGGAATATGTTAAAACCTTACCACTAATATAAAATATCATTGTAAACATTGTAAACTATCTTGCAGAATTGACCATCAAATGGAAATTCTTTTTTTGTAATAAAACCTTCGTTCACATGAAAATATAAAAAATTTTCATGGTTTCTAAATAAGAAAGTCTAGAAGGTTTTTCATTAAAATCACCGAAAGAAAACACAACTAGGCCAAAACAAATTACACTCTTTGCTCAGGTGGGTTGAATATCTCATTTTAGTCATTTAAATAAATGCCATTGAAATTAAACCTTGGAGGAACCAAAATGAGGCAAACGTTTATATGTGACTGCAGTCCTAGTTCCTTGAATAAAAAGGCTTTGAAATTATACTGGGACCAAACAAAATATCTCTCTGAAAGTCTCTTAGGACTGAATGTTTTCCCTTTTTGTCCCTAGACAGTGTGCAACACTTCTGGCTCGGCTCTCTAAAACCCGGCTATTCATCCACAGAATAAACCCACTTCAATCATCCAAATGTCAACAAAAAGAAAGGACACACTATCAAAAACTAATCTCATGGAAAACATGCGGACCATAAGAAATAAACAACCCTGGGAAGCGAGCAGCTCTCTGGGAATAATAACAATATAAAATTCCCCCACAAGACTGCAAAACACAGGAGAGCAACAAGTCAATGTTCGCTTTTACTTTGACGGCGACACCAAGAGAGAAAAACACTGGAGTAATGGTGAAATGCTTAAAAGGTTCTGTGACAGTAAAACACTGTAAAAACGAAAGCCTAGCAAACCGACTAATCCTCTTTTCTCAAAGCAGCTCACACAAAAGTGCCTCCCAATCCCTGCACATACAAATTAGCCTTGTCACTGTGGAAGGGATGTAAGAACGGACTTATTAATGTCAATTGTTTGACTCGTCTGGAAGGTTCGACAAAAATGTGACAGCAAACAGGGAGTTAGGAATCGCTCATACTGAATTTAATCTGTCTCACATTTCAGAAATACAAATTAACACATGCAAGGTTGTTTGTACTCATGATGTTATCACGGGTGTTTAGAACATCATACTGGAGAGCCTTTGAAAACACAGAGGCCTTGAGGCAAATATCTTAATTTAAGTATAAAAATGTTTCAAGCTTTTAAAATGGAATGCATGATATCTGTGATTAAATCTGATTAACGAAGTGCCTTTCCAACTTCTGTAGAGAGAGAGAGAGAGAGAGAGAGAGAGATAGAGAATAGAGAGAGAGAGAGAGACAGAGAGGGATAGAGAGAGAGACAGAGTGAGAGAGAGAGATAGAGAGAGGGAGAGAGAAATAGAGAGAGATAGAGAGAGAGAGATAGAGAGACAGAGTGAGAGAGAGAGAAAGAGAGAGGTGATTGATGATCACAGATTTATATTTGCATCTATAGTGATGAGGCCCGCAAAGCAAACTATCATCTAATATGTTTATGCAATACTTGAAGATACTTTTTTGTTTGGCTTTGATTAAAACAGCTATTAAGATGTGTAAAAAAAATGCCAATCTCAAGGTTTTATGCACTTTGGAGGCTGTTAAAAACTTTGTAAAAGCTAATTTGTAAAATAACTCTAAATTAACATCACCTAGTATCGTAAGCAACAGAGAAGCATACCATGCGAGCTGTCCGAGTACGGGGTCTGGGACCAGGAAGCAACCTGGGCTTAAATCATCTCTTCAGAAAAGAGGTGTAGGGGTGAAGGGTGTGACAACCTGCACAAACACTGATAATTACTTTTAGTTTGAGGTTATATACTAGATTAGTAACGAGTTAAAGTGGAGCCACCTTATTAGAGTTCAGTTATATGATATTAATTGATTTATTAACCTCACTTAAACCAAGCGACCTAATTAAAAAAGGTGAAAAATGATTGATCCACAAGGAACAGTGTTTCACCTTTAGAATCTTTAAATTGCACACAACTTGATGCATTTTGAACAAAAGATTGCTTTGCTTCATTGCATTTCAATTGCATATTTATTCAAGAATTATTACTGAGTAACATGCACACACAGTCAGTTTAACAGAGATTCAGGCACATAAATCATCGTTCGTTGGTGGAGCTGATGTTGCTGTTGTTTATTGACCTCAACAAGGAACACAATAAAGTTTTGATAATGTCACAGTGTTAATAATTTTTCTAAGAAATCAACCAATACATGGCTTGCACACAATTGCTTCTGTATATCACGGTGGAAAGGGAGAAAATATTAGAATTAAATCCGTTTCAGACTGATTCTCTTTTAAATGGAAGACTAGCCTGTAAAATTACATTAGCATTCAAAGAAGATGAACGTGTTCATCATAACTGCATGTGTTGCAAAAATGCTTCCTTTCAGCTTACCTTTAAACACTTATTCACATTTTATATAAAGTATAAAAAATGCATAAATGTATTCAATTATACCTTTAGTTTACTTATATGTAATATTCTTCGTTTATGGTCAACATATGGTTTAAATAAGTATTGTGCATCTTTGTTTTGCTTTTGGCCAAATTTTAAAAAGTGTAGATACCAGGGGGTCAATGTTGATATTGACTTTTTTAACTGCTAAAGTTACACGTAACACCCCTCTCAAATCAATTACGTTTATTTTTCAAATACAGCACATATTAATATTGTTTTTCAAATACCACACAGATATTAACAACTCTAAATACATAAATTTGCTTTTCATTAATATCTGCAGAGTCTGATCACAAAATATATCACGTAAACAACCTGCTGAACATAACATCATCAATTATAAAAAAATCATATCCAATAGTAAAATAAGGTCAGTTTGCCTTAGTGCATTGCATTAATGTGCTCAAGGTGTTTTATTGTTAATGAGTGGCTGAATGGAGTTTTTGTTCATGTCTTTAAATATAGTCCACAGAGCCATAAACATTTGGATGTCCATACACAGCAATAATCACCTTGTCCTCCATGTTTTTTTTTCTTCATTTTCTTAAACACGTCACTTTAAGAGAGAGCTCCTGATTAGTAGAAGTGGCGCGTCTTATATACAGTCAATGGTTTGTGCTGCACCATTATTGTCTACACAAGAAGGCATGGCCTGTATGAAATCTGATTCTATGGTCTACGCACTTAGGTAAACACAGCCCAGAATTTGGCGGGTATAGAAAGTGGGCAGGTGGTGTAGGTGAGCTATCCATTGATTATACATTTATTGACATGTGTAGAGATGGATTTGAGGCGGGTTGATGTTTAATCATCAATGAACGAGTAGCGAGGGAGCCGGTTATAAATGTTATTGATCACATTAATTGATGCCCCGAGGTACTGTCATACGGCTGATTCTATTATGTGCTCCTCCCAAACTTAAGTTAATAAAACATGTCTGTGCAAAGGTAATAAATCCTGACTGGAGTCCTGAACCAACCTGATTGGAGAGTGACTGAGAGCTCACTTCTGTTCTGCCATTCACTGAGTAAAGAGCTCCAGATTCCACCTTCACCAGCTTAACAACAACTGTTTTATAGTAAATAAAAGTCAGGTTTTTTCAATCAACATCTTATTTCTGTCTATTAAGCAAAAGCGTTAACTAATCAATTTAGAGTGATTTAGTGACGAGAAAACATAAGTGACAGAAGAAAAATTATATTCATTGATTTAGAAGTAGGCAACGCAAATGTGTGTATAAAAATATACATGAAACAAACAAAAAACCCAACATATCCCTATTTATATAGAAAAAACTCCCTGGTGTCTCCCTAGTTACTATTAAACAATCTTGAAATGTATTGTAAGAAGGACAACATGATATTGCTTAATGTTTCACATAATGACCAACCACTGTCTCCTTGGTGTTTTTTCCCCGATATAGTCAGCTAGGCAAACTCTAATATTGTACTGCAGCTTACTGCGCTTCTATGAACGTATATAGTAGGTTTGCAACAATACACAAAGCTCACGGTTTGGTATGTAGCTCAGTTTTAGCCCACCCATTTTGGTTCTATTCGGTTCTTATGGCTTTGTGAGGTAGTTTTTTAATCATCCTATGAATAGATCACAGACAAATGAAACAGGTAGAATTATTGTTTTTATAATTTTTTTATAAATTATTGTTTTATTGTTTATTGTAAAAATCATTACACGTCTTCAAAAATTGACACTCTAAATAAATGATAATATAAATGAACACTATAAAGAATACTTGGTAAATACTAACATACAGTATTGTGTATATATTGTGCAACAGAACTAATTTAGACCATTTGCCCAAAACTGTTGAGAAATAAAAACATGAAACAGAACAATAAAAAAAATATCTACAGTAAAATAACTTCCATCTTGGTCTATCATTGTTATAAAACTATGATTTTTTAGTTTCTTACAAGAAAAAGTATTCGATGGTCAAGCTCCTTTAAGAAGTGTCGAAAATGTGCATCACAGACGACTAAAAACAGCTTCATATCTTTATTGATAAACCCTACAGCATTTGTTTTGTTTTTTGTGTGTCTCTAAATTAGTTTGGTATGAATCTTCATAAATCAGAATTCTATGATTTACAGAGAATCTCTTGTTGTTTTGCTGTTTGTGTGACTTGCTCGACTTCTGAAGCATACAGAGCAGTGATGTGCAGACAGACACGCGCTCATGTTCATGTTGCCTTTTGAAAATCTGATAAAATAGTGTGTGCACACGGTGACTTTTTTATTCATCATTATTTTTCCAACTTTGTCATATTCGGCAGCAAAGCAAAAATGTCCCCAAATATTTAAAAGTTGAGCGTGTTTCCTCATGTCATCTCCTCTGCTGGCCATGAGTGAAACTTGAGAAGCTCCGCCCCTCTAACTTTAGGCTCCCTTATTGGATATTTACACAAGGGAGCATTTCATTGAGTGGATATTCAATGAACGCAGAGAGGGGCTTCTCTGACATGTGCATGTTCATAAATAAATACGTAGTTTTACAGCCTTGTTGAAATAATATTGCATACAGAAGTATTTATAATAAGAAACTAGCAAACCAGGGTTCAAATGCATGTATTGAACTAATAATAATAATAATAATAACAATAATAATAACAGTAATTTTATGGGATAATACCATTGCTAATTTTAATGGGGTCTCTTATGGGGGTGTGACTTTAAAAGTGGCACTGCATGTATTAAGTAACAGCAAATTTCAGATTTTGTAGAAATGTAGGTGTATATTTCTATAAGCTTGTTTTATAGAGCATTTTTTTCTCACCTTACAGAATTGTTAGGAAACCTATTCAGGGCACAACACTGCTGTAAAGCGTGCCCTAATAAGGCTTGTTTATGGTTCAGGTAAAGTGAACAGGAAGTCAGCTTTGCTATGGTGAGTGAGCAGGGAGCGCTGAGGGCGGCTAGAAGAGAAGATAAAATGAAAGAGAGAGCGAGATGGCAAAAAGGTGAAGAGCGATGTAGGTTTTGCCACATTTACGATAGAGCACAAGCTGCCTCAGTGGGCTTCAGAGATAATTGGATCGCAGAATACGAAAAAAGCTTGTCAGAGATTATGCTGGTGTAAAGCGAGAAACTCACACTATAATGACTGGGAAGAAGTTTGACTTTAATAAGACTCTAAAAGTCTGTGTAATGAAGGTATCCACACTCTGGCATATTTAATGCAAGTAGAATCCGTAAAAAAAACTAGATAGTGATATTTTATTACACACACCTCTTCATTAAGATAAATTATCTTTGTGTCATTCTTTACATTACAAGCAAACAATTGTAACAGAGTGGATGAACAGCCATAATATTTTCGTTTTAGTCTAATGTACCGGACATACTTTTTTCATCCCTATCGCATGCAATTTAGTATTTCTTGCACTGAATTATGTATGCTTTGTGACTGATGTTATTCACATTTTCCTGTCATTCAAATGGTCTTCATTGCTGTATCTACCAATTTCCATGCACTGAAATGGTCATTTAATGAGAACCCGTGAGCAGCACACAAGATTCTCTTGAGCTGGACAATAGCTTTCTGATGCAACTTTCCAATTCTCTCATTCTGAGCTAAAGAAATCCAATCCCTTAAAGAAATAAATAATGTAGGGAGTGTGTTGGAATTAATACAAACCCAGAGATTCAAAGGCAATTTCACAAGATCACAAGAAAGCAGTTGGTGTGACAGCTTGAAAGTTTACATTAGCATCTCTTGGCTTTAAAAAATGTCCTGTGCTAAGATGCTATATATTCACACATCCTTGACACAATCAAATTTCAGATATCTCTGTGAAAGTAATCACAATCAGCGAGGAAATAAATACATATTATAGGATTACAACAAATTCCTAATCAATAAATCAGACAAAAACTGTTATGGCAAAGATGAAAGTACCGATTACACATCACCATCATCACAGTGAAGCTATTGTACCATCAACAAACTGTCCCTCACACTCTCATCCACATCTCATAATGCCATTCTACATTTATCATAAACTGTGCCAGTGAGAACTTGATTGACTCATCAGGGGTTTTAAGACTTCAAATAAAAAAGATGTAAAGCTCTTTCCAAGTGCAATCCATTAGTTGATGTCTTAAAATCCTTTCGAAAGAATGCTATTCCCCCTTCAGCTTAGCTACATGAAAGAGCAGAGAAAATCAACTTCCTAATGACACTGCCTAAGACATCATCATTAACGGCAATGCCATGTTCATCTTACATTAGTATGCCATTGTTAGCATGAATTTAAATAAGGTTCAAACGTTGAGAAGGAAGAGAAACAGACAATGGTAGGTTGTTGTAGGGATCTGGTATTTTAATGAGACTTTCGATACTTTCAGTAGAGATTATTTTATATTTGTCAGCTATATTTTTTATTTTATTTTATATTGACCACAAGAAGCAAAATAAGTTTCAGTAAAAATAAGTATACCATTTGGTGAAGACAGGCATCAATTAACTATTTAGTATACATTTTTTAAAACAAAAAACCAGCAAAGCAAGCAAAAAAAGAGAGAAGAAACAAGCATAAACTGAATGGCTAATCATCCCACCAAATAACCAACCACACAACTAACCAGTAAGCCAACCATTCTGCAAAAAATCACATGGCTTAACAATCAACTAAACCAACCAACAAACCAACTGACCAACCAACTGATCAAACAACCAACAAACAAAAAAAAGACGAACAAACAGTTGTTGGTTGATAACAGTTGTGACTGTCACGGCCGGGTCTTGAACCCGGGTCTCTGGGGTGGAGACTGAAGTGTGAACCACTGAACCACAGGAGCAGGTGTGTTGGACCCAATGGAAATACACTCCAAGACGCAATCCAGGATACAAGGATTTATTAGAAAAAATGTAACTTCTTCTCAATAACAAAAAAAATAATAATATAGCAAAAACACAACTCAGATTCTTCTCGGAATGAGGAATAAAAATACTCAGTCTAACGAACATATAAAGAAAACTCCACGAGGGGAGAAAACAAATAGACAATAAGGCAACAGGAGAAAATCAAACAGTCTTACTGGACGTAGCTCAAGACCTCAAGGGAATGCACAGCAAGTTCACTGAAGCTGACTCAAAAACCAAGTGAAGTTCAGAGAAAAAGTGACAACTTAAATATACAGGCTGGAACGAGTCACAGGTGATAGAAATAAAGTAAACAAGAGCACATGAGGAAGAACAAAGGCAAAAGGCGAACTACGGGGACCTCTAGGGGAATGGAGACAAAGTGCAGGATGGTGACAGTGACCAGTAAGCCTACAAACCAACCAACTGATCAATCGACTGACCGGCAAATTCCTAATACATTGATGGTTGCATATGAAACCATATGTTTCAGTTAGTCATACACTGAAAGGTAACATTTTAAAGATTGTACTGAAACAGGATAGAAAAGATAGAAGGTTTATCTGTGATCAAATGCAGAGAAGAAAAGCAGAAGAAAAGCTAAAGACTTTGAAAGAGAAGAGTGGGAGCCCTGTTAAACAGTAGTCAGTTCATGAAAATCTAAAGAAAATAAATTTTTATTAATAACCGTTTCACAATTTTAATACAAGTTTGGCATGTACCTCCTCAGCACACAGGTCTTTTATGCATCTGTGTTGCTATTGAGCAAATTTGGAGTCACGGTGTTTGGTACGTGGTGGTTGGGTGAAAAGCTATGGGTACTATTTAATGGACAGCCCAGAGAAGAAGCCCCAGAGTGGGTGAGATAATCAGGCAGAGAGTGCATGTAGGAGAAGCACAGATAATTGAGCGTAGGAGAGTGTAAGAGAGCAAGCGAAAGAGCAAGGGAGAAAGAGAGAGAGAGAAAGAAAAGAGAAGGAATTGAAAGGTGTGTATGTGTGTTTGGGGTGATTCAGTACAGGAGAATGGCCTGGATGCGAGTGATCCTTCGCTATTGCCCATTTGTGGTAGAACATGACATCTCAGAGAGGGCACAGAGCTCAAGGCTAAAGATTAATCTTCGCAAGAGGAAGAGTGCTTTTTGCCCCTGGTAGGAGATTTTACTCCATGAAAAATGCATGTTTTGGTTTGTGCTTTGTGAAGATATGGGAAAAAAATCACCAGCGCTTGATCACAAATCCCTGAGTACTTTAACAAGGGTCACGGTGAGTTTATGACTGCTTTGATCCTAACTTTGAGAACATGAAACAAATATACGTTATTTCGAGGACTGGTGGTCTTTTTCCAATAACTAGGAAGGAAGCAGATTTTCACACTTTCAAATTGGTTTTGCTTCATTAAATGTGTTGATGTTTTCATAAACATGGTTGGCCACATTTTAAGTGAAGGCTCTTTTTATTTTTCTCAATCATGACTAGCCTGTGTTTCCCCTACTGTTGGGGAACAGGGAGGTGTGGGCTCAAAAGGATGCGTTTCAGTTATATACCAAGCATTTCACATGTTTTTTTTCACACTGCATAACACATAAATTCAACTGGAACAAAAGCTACTTTTTATCTCCCCAAAAGAACAATTTCTCCTTGCAACTAGATTTAGTGAGTCAGTTTGACGCCATGTACAGAAATGAACACCAGGGCAAATCTCAAGTGAGTTCTCAAATGAATTTGCAACATGCAAAATCATAATTATATGTGTTCCCTTTAAAACCCATCTCTGTATTCAAGTATTTTCAATCCTTTCATTGAAGAGTAGGTAATCCACCTACTAACATCTACACACTCTTTATCTGATTCCCATACCTATAAATAGAAACTCTATAAAAATAGTACCACAGATTTCATTAACAGAACTTATAAATAGCTTTTCCACCTTTAATCTCCTTATTTCACTACACATTTTAATCACATAAAAATATTCATTTGTACACTGAAACAAAACTAATTTAATAAAGAATAAGAATAGTTTTGAAAGAAGTTCCACAGTGACCAAACCTGATCAGGGAGCATCCACTGATGCATGATCGGTAAAGAGGAAAGCAGCAGTGTGAAAGACAGCAGCAGGCTTTTCTGTGATGTACAATTAAAGCGATTCACTGTATGCCCCTGCATGCCAGATCAAAGCCCAACGCATCAGTATGCAGAACAGAGTCAGCTATTGATTTCTTAGCTATTCTGAGGGCTCATGTAAACACAGGATCATTTAGACTGGGGATGTCTTCAACAAAAGCACACATGAGATCCGGTTGAACCATATTGAATTCAAGCATTATTGCTGCAGCCATGCCTGTTTAGAATCTAGAGGTCAAGAGAGATTTATGACATGTCACAAGCTTATCATCCACAAGCAGAAATGGAGGCATTTTTTATATATCGGAAAGCAAAATGAAGGTCAGGTAGCGCCGCATCACGTCTTTACGAGGGGTCTCTCCCTCTGTTGATCTTGGCCTTCCTGATGCAGCATAAATCTGATAAGAGGAGCTGGAAGAATCGCTAAACAGGATTATTCCCCCGTAGGCCACTATACCCCATGCGGCCCATTCAGAGAGGGTTCACTGACTACCAGGCAACCGCAAGGCTGAATGGATTCAATGAAATAAAAAAGGCCGATATGTGGGTAGTGGCTGAATGATGGCTAGATGAGCTAGAAAATCTACACCAATTTGCACTGAACTTTCAAGGGGCAAGGTGAAATTGTAAACTACATACAGTGGCTCAGTCAGCCTGAAAAATACAGTTCCCTGTCCCTGGGTCAGTTTGATTTTGCCTCTGCTTCTCATTAAGAATGTATTTATCTGAATAGAAATAGTTGGTAATGTTATGCAAGACGATAGAGTAGCCTTCATACAATGAATCAGGTTATCATTTTAGTTAATTCCTCACATTCTCAAAATGATTCAGCTAAAATGTAAAACATAAAATGTTTTATTACAGTCGAGTGCAAAGCTTCACAGCAAATCTCCAAAACAATAACTAAATTGACTATTTTTTTTCCTTACCACTCTTTTTTTTCCCTCTTGGTTCATCAGCAAAAAAAAACAGGAATGACTTGCTCTCCTTTTTCAAAGATGAAGAATCAATGCTACACTTATCCATCAGGTCACACAAGGACACAGGTAAGGCCCCAAATCTTATATAATTTGGTTCAAAAGTTTATAATATTGTATATACGTTATGTTAGTTTCTTACACACAAATAGAAAAAATGTTAAGCATTTACTTGTTTAAACTTCACGGTCATGATTGACTAAGACAATAAATCATAACTTATTATTTGAAGATTTAAAAGAATTCAGTATTTCACAAACCTGTGATATTTCATGTCGTCAAATGGCCAATAAAGCCTTGTAAAAACTAATGAAAGTCTTTTCCAAGGGCATTTTGCACAAACTGTAGACGATCAGCGTAGATATGAAAAGGCCTAGAGCAACAATTTTGTGACGCATATTAAACATTTATTTGTCATGTACAGCAAACAGTATGACCTAAAAAATATCTCAAAACTGTTGTTTTAACTATTTCATTAAGACCTTAACTGAAGTACACAGCCTAATTATAAACCTATTTTTATTCTGAACACGCACATGTCCATGGGCAATAATTCTCCTTCTCACATTGCTGCTCATTTTGGTAAAAAAAAGGCCCTGTGTTTGCAATAATAATCAGTATTCATGCACCATGCATGCTTGGCATATGTTCCTCCATATGCTTGCAATCAACTGCAAGAATATGGTCTACAGTGTTGAAAGAGTTCACAAAAAAAACTGACAACACCAATCCATCTAGTTTGCGAGACCATGTAGATAATAAACACCACTTATCCCTTAGAACTGAACTGAAAGAATATTTTAAATATTGATTTGCTGACAGCACTATTTTAGTTACATACAAAAAAAGAGAACTAATGACATTCAACTAATAAGCTTCTTTGTTCACATGGTGAATAAGACAAGGTTGGACACGACATGAGCTATGGGTATGCTTTTAAACATGGTTAAGCTCTGTAACTAAGCTCATTTGGAGGTACAGTATAAAGAATGGGATCATGAAAAGAAAATTAAATTTGGACAGAGTGTAAAACTAAGAAATGAGAGCAGAAGAAAAACAGCTGATTTGTTAAAACATATGCACAAAAGATCTAAACCATATATATATGCCACCTCAGCGTTCAACAACAAAAATCCAATCATTTGAGGTTACACCTTCTCTTAAGAGCTACTACTACAGTACAGCCAACGCGACAAAACATCAAGGGAAACATAAATCATAACGTCAATGTAGTAGCCAGAGCTCTTTCTCTGCTTTTATTATTTATTTTTCAAATGAAACACTCAATTCGACCGAATACATTTTGTATGAATCCCAATAGCACAAATGCATCATAAATCTCACTTGGTGTGGAAGCAGCCAGAATGATTTCTCAGGAAAGGAAACCGATAAGAGACATGCCAGTGTTCAGAGGAATCAAAAGAATGTCTGAAAGAAGCTACCATTTCTGCCAACATGCAGAGAAACACAAAAGTGCCGGTCGTGTACTTGGAGAAAGACGCACACTGTGTCTGAATTCTGGATTGCTCTTGCCAGTCAATTACAGCCGCTTTTAGCACAGTTGTAAATGCAGAAAGAAAGAGCAAAAGCAAATCAAACAGAGAAACTGTGAATTGGTAATGAAAATATATATGCATATGATACAAATACTGCATTCTTCCTTCTGACAAAGAACACGAAGACGAGCTAAAGAGCTTTTTCCGTTTAACTAATAATAAAAAAAATGTAGTGGGACATCAAGCATCAAAAGCTTGGAAAGGTTCCAATTTAAAAGTAAGGAAACAAAAAAGCTTTTAAATAAAGTTTCAGAACTACAGCAAGGCATATTAACAACTTTTAATAACCATTTTCAGAACAAGAAAACAAAATGTTCTGGAGCGAAATACATCAATATGTCCTAATTGAGCATTCAGGGAGCACACTGTGAGAAATAATTTAAAATTGCAGATTTGTACTGCCATTACTTAATAAAAAATAAATAATAAATCAATTAAGGTCTGGAAAATTTTGGTCCAAAACATAAAAATAACTCCAGGAATTCAGATGTAAAAAAAAAAAAAAAAAAACTTTACTTGAGAAGTAAATTGTATGCGTAGGAAATGCTGTTCTGAATGGAACACAATAAAAAGGTAACTAATTATCTAAGTAATTTGTTCTTGTTTTATCCACCACAAATTCTCACTATAAACCTCCCTAATTTAGCTTCTTTTCATCAAGCATCTTTTGATTTAATGGTACTTAAATAAAATGTGATTTTGATGTTTTTGTTCCAAAAATACATATGTCAGAGTCAAAGAAAATAATTATATGCCGCTTTCCTATGGACTTAACTTTGCTTGATGCAGCTCTTCTCAACTCAACCTTGTTTCGTGTAGCGTTTCCTCCATTGACTGTATATAACATGGACTTGATCACATCCTCTGAACATATTTTTGGTGTGTGGAAAGTATGTAAAGTGACGCATTTCCATGCTGAGTCTCCTTTATCTATCATATGAAATGTTTTCCCCCCACAATAAACTGTATTTATCCTTATAGTTATTTCAGGCATTTTATTTTTATTCTAATCATACGATCTTATTACCTAATACTGTATATAAATATAAAACAAAACATTTATCTAATAGACGGTTGATATATTTAATATAGATGTATTGGCCAAAATTATTGCAAATGTTTTCATAGATTTACTTTAATATGAAAGAAAATGTGGAGAATTTAACCTTGAAAATAACAATATGGGTTAGATTATACACCTACATGTTATATATGTAATCAATGATTGTGTATTATTGCAAGGAAAACATGACAATAAACCCAAGTATTTGGCATACATAAGAATTATTGTTTATAACCAGAATTAGTGCATTCAAATTTAATTAAATGAACATGAACAAAGTTGTTTGATTGCATTTTCATAAAATTAGAGGAAAATATTCAGGATCGATTTGGTTATATTTCCTCTTCATATGTGCTAGGAATAAATGTAAACAGAAGCCGCTTTTGTCTGAAAAGTTCATATAAAGCCTTAAAGTTAGGAATCAACTTCCAGCAGTACTCTTAAAACCACCAGGAACACTGTGTTAAAACTCTTCTCGAGCGTTGTTTTCATTAGCAGTTCTCGTTCACCTATTTAAGCAACTCGTTCCCTATTAAGCAACTCTACACTCCCGCAAATCCATGTTTCTTTCTTCCATGCGCTCAAACACTTCGTCAACCAAAGAAAGGAAGATCTGCACCTATACGTTTGTCAAATTAACTTGACGTAAAAAAAAACAAGTTTCTTTCAAAAATCCTTTTTGGGTAATTTGTGGAGATATGAGTTTGTGAGAGCAGTTGTGTATGTGTGTCACGCTGTTGTTAAATACAGTCACGGGAATCTGGTCAATCGATGCTCTTTGAGAAATGAGCAGTAGGCGATCAACAGGATGTCGCATCATGCCTTTCTTTCCAATCAGCAAAAAGTATTGGTTCAGCTCACCTCAGATTGCTTTTAGTACCCGTTAAGCATACAGAATGCAGTGGAAATTCCCCCAAAAGCACGCAAAGTTGAGTAGAGTTGTTACTAAAAAGCTTAGTGGAAAAGCGCCATTAGGTTAGTGTTCTGCATTGCCAGAGTGTGTTACCCTGTCTGTAAACCAGGGGTGTGCAGACTCATTCACTCCCTTTATTGTGTATCCTCACTGCAATGTAAGTCCCTTAAGACAATTTTTCTGCCACAAGCACACATGGGACTGTAAGTCATGTGAGGGAACAAAACTAACTAGTCTAGGAATTAAACCCACAGAAACCCTGTTACACTAAATAAACATCTACTGTTATTGACATATGAAAAGCCAGTCTACAACATGCCCTCTAGCACACACAGCCCAGAAAACTAAATCAATAAAACAATTAAAAAATGGTTAATGCATTCTGTAATAAATCAACTGAACATGATTGAGTACATAGGCTGATCAAATTGCAGACCATTTATACTGCAGTATCTGTAATCCCAGAAGATTGTACTATTGCCTACAGTATAAAATCAGAAAGGTAGTTGATCTAAAGAACTATCATCTCAGCCAAATCTCTCAAGTAGGACAGCAAAAAATAAAGTAGAAACACAATTTGGAAGATGGACCAAAACAAGAACAGTGGGATGTCGAGGCAGTTTATCTCAGCGATTGATACTGCAGCTACTGCAGTGGACCATGAAATTGTCATTTGTTCTGCAAGCTTTGCATCAAATGAAAGTTAAGGGCTACACAGTGGCACAGGTCTAAACTTTGGCAGCAAGTGGACCTCATGGCTAATTACATTCATTCTACCAGAATACCAAATGTGCTAAAAAATATATCTTTAAAATGACTGCAAGTACAGATTTATATACAATATAGATGTATATATATACAATATACATATGCCATATATCTGCACAATTTTATAGTTATACACAAGTAATCTATATATATATAAATATTGTGTTTTTCAGTTAAAACATAAGAAAGTGTCAAATCAAGTTTAGTAAAGTTTATTACCAATATGACTACAAATGGACTGTCGACTTTATTACAAACATAGAACTGTTGAGTATTGTTAAATGAAATTCTTGATTTCACACAAGTCATTCAGACACATTTTTTTTAATGTAATGATATGATTTATTCATTATTCAACATTTTTCATTCAGATTTTGACCAAATGATACAATTTTAAAAACTTTCCTTAATCGGTAAATCACCAAATTGAATAAACATTTTGAGATAATGTCAAAATGTAACTCAGTAACTACTCGCATAACTGACTGCCTGAACAACATCTCTACTTGGATGAAGAACCATCACCTACAGCTCAACATGGCCAAGACAGAACTTCTGGTAACCCCGGCCCATCCCTGTGTTCATCACGATCTCACCTTCCAGCTGCAATCCTCTACAGTCACCTCTTCTCCTACAGTCAGAAATCTTGGAGTGATTTTGGATGAACAGCTGTCCTTCAAAGACCACATCATCAAGACAGTTCGAGCATGTAGATTTGCACTGCACAACATTTGAAAGATCAGGCCCTTCTTAACTGAACATGCAACTCAACTCCTGGTTCAGGCTCTGGTCCTCTCACGTCTGGACTACTGCAACGCTCTCCTAGCAGGACTTCCAGCAAACGCGCTCAAACCTCTGCAGATGATCCAGAACTTTTGTAAAATCAAATCACTGAAGCTGGCATACAAAACTGAAGATCAGACCCTGTCTAACTCCATGAGCTCATACACTCATACATGCCCTCCAGAAGCCTGCGCTCAGAGAAGGAACAGCGAGTCATGGTTCTGTCCCACAAAGGCAGAAGATCTCTCAGCAGAACCTTCTCTCTCACTGTCCCTGGATGGTGGAACAAACTCTTGATCCAGTCAGGAAAGCAGCAACACAAACAGCTTTCAAAAAGCAACTGAAAACAGGAAACACCTACTATAAAAAAAACTTTCTTTTTCTTTCCTTCTCTGTCATTATTTTCTTCCTGCTTTGGTTTATTGATCAGTTGAAACAATTTCTATTATGAGAACCTGAGATAGACTTTAATGGTGTAACAGATTGCATATTGTCTCTCCCCTAATGTAAGTCGCTTCGGACGAAAGCGTCTGCCAAATACATAAATGTAAATGTAAATAATGATTCTTTACTTGTTTTGTGTCAGACTGATAGATATTTCATGAACACTAAGTATAACGTTTAAAGATGAATACAAAAAGTAACTCACAAATATCTAATAATGGGTTATAACAAGGAGCGCACATGGAGAATAAACCAGGGCAAGGGTCACTCAATCTGGTTCATGAACTTCAGACCTGCTAAGAGGACCTTATTTAGTGTGATCAGGTATGTTTCAAGATAGTTAAATAAACAAAAAAAATGTGAAGGGCTGTGTCCCTCTAGAACCGGATTTAGAGATACCTGTAATAGGGAATTATTTAAAAGCATAACATGGAAAACAGGTCGTGGAAATGAACCAATCACCAGGTAACAAGAAGCTCTCTTTAAAGTCGAAAAAACCCACGTGCTCAACATTAAAATAAACACGAATGTATGGAAACTGAAAATCAATCGCACTTCAAAAGACACGTCATGTGTCATACAAATATTTGTGAACTCCATAACAAGAATGCTCTACTTTCTAATGTGGGATTAAACAAGTGTGCTCAACAAAAAGTGTGACAAGACATGAAAGCATTAAGAACAAACAAACAAGAGGTGACAGAACTGAGACTATTCATCAATATCATTAACAAATCTCTGTTACTGTTTTTCTTTTAACGATAGTTTGAATAATAGAGGACGTGAAGAAATTCATTCATTCTTCATCTTTGAAAAATCATGAATTAGGTAGAATTGATTTTGGGTGAACTTTCCCTTTAAACCCCACTGTTTAACTTTACATAAACACTCTCCACACTCTCTTAGAAAGGGAATATCATGGACAGAGATTTCAGTAAGTAGCACAAATCATGAAAACATAGGGACACTATCTATAGAGAGATGTTTAGTGATGGTGAAATCAGTTGCTGCTCAGAAGGAGAAAAATGGCAAACAACAAATAAGAGAGAAGTTGAGGAGGCGTGTCATCAATCTCCCACCCTTCATGCAGCCTGCATTAAAGCAGAGAATGAGGAAGCTAGAGAGAGCAGTCAGCTTTTAGGAAAAGCACTCACTGCAGTACTTCACACATGAAGGCGCCCACCATAACACCTCAGTGCTTGCACAGAGGGGTGTCATCGCTGGATTGCAAACCCACAAGTTAAAGGGACAGGATACAAAGGAAACAACTAAACGTTAAGGATGGTCAATTTAACACTTTTATTCACTCATACACTCATCTCTCTCTATGTATTTTTCCACCAGTGTGATAACCATATTTGCAATACATTCAGTAACTTCTGTTAATTTTATATGGTCAGCTTAAAAAATATTATTTGGCTAACAAACGTTATTTTACTCAAAAAAATGGAATGTATAAAAGCTAAAACAACTTGCTATAGTGCTCAAGGTATATATGAGATTTATGTATATAAAACCGGACTCAAGCTAAATCAATAAAACATGTAGCCAATCCAGATTATTAACATTCCTCAAATAAAAGTAATGGTGTAAAGGTGCACAAATCCAAATAAATGCATGAATTTGTTACATAAATAGTAGTCTGAGAACCTTTTTGTGAGGACGCAAGAATTAAAACAACATGTAAATTATGCTTGAAATTGCTCATTAAAATGGCCAATACATATTTAGCCTCTTAATTACTTTTTAGAGCTTAATTAAAGGTACAAAATGAGTATGTGATTAATTAATTACCATGTAATTTATTTGATAAAAAAATTGACAGCTGTTGGAAAATTAATACATTCAAATACAAGAACAAGGGCTGATGAGGAGCAGACATTACAACGAGAACATTTTTTGGATCCCTTGCTAGAAAATTGGCTGTGTAAAAAGAATCCAGACTATGAATGCTTAGTGTTGGTGTAAGCATTTATTTGAAAACAATCTTAAAGTAATGTGATACTAGTTCATTTCTCCAAATCGTAATAAATTAAATTCCACTACCTGTAATTCAGTTTAAAGTTTAATTCGGAACGCTGTACCATGGCGCAAATTCAAACATAAAAGTCAGTGAATTTAAGTTCATTCTGAACAAGCTTGCTTGGCAAACATTGACCTGGTCTTCAGAAAGTAACAATGTAGTTCTTTTAACTTTTAAAGATCATAATGACTCCCCAAAATAAATTGTAAAAAAATAATAGTAGGGGCCTCTATTTGAAAAGAGAAAAAAAGAGCTCCTGTGGAGCCAATCATTTTGAGTCTAACGTGATGTTCAATATGGTTTTGTTCTGTTTTCATGTTCAGAAGGATGTTCAACATCGACTTCAAATCACATTATGATTGCTGATCTTTGATACTCCAAATTAGGAGCTTCTAAGCATCCCTCATTTCTGCCGACTAGAATGAAGCTCAGCTCAATTAACACATGAAATTAAATTTGCACTTTGCCGACAGTCGTTTAATCAAGGCTCTGTAATATAGTTTTCATTTTATTAATAGATATAATACTCTCCCAAATGCCCCGGCTCCCTTTTTGGGAAATATTTAAAGCAGGAGTTTAATGTCAATCCATTCTTAATCTCATATAGGCTGAATGATTCCCGGTGACTTCACTAGATAGTAATTAAAACTTAACCAAGGGGAAACATTTAGATAAGGAGCTATCTATAAAAACACTCTTCTCATCTTCTCATTTACATAAAGTAAAAAGTAAACAAAACATTAAAGATAGATTGATGGTTCTTAAAAAAAATGAAAAGCTATATGTATATATCTACAAACAAAAAACTGACTCAATGCCATTCAGCAGTTTTAGAGTAAATTCTCTATAAATTAAACTTTCAAAAGTGGTTCAACTTGGAGTAAACCTCCAGAATTTTAATATTATTAAATATTAAAAATATATATTTTTAATGTATTTGCTCTCAATACTTTCACTGTTTTTAGTGTTTTGAATTGAATAAAAAGCATCAAGTTAGTTTTAACAGAAAAAATAAGACAGTGCTATAAATATAGGTCTTTTCATCATCGATAATAAAGTATACGCTGGACGTGACGCCACCTGACCTTTTAGTTATTTACGCTCGGTTGCCATTGTTGTTCAATGGACTTCAGAAGATTAACGTTGTTCTTATTCTTGTGAATTTTGTGTTTTTTACTGTTTTTGCTTTGAATTTTTAGGAAGATTAAAGTAGAAATTAAAAGTTTTAATTTGTAACTTTTGCTGTGTAAACGCAAATACAATCCATTTATGACACATATCATTAATTCACAGATTTAGTTTCTCCTGAAAGTGGTGTCAGCTGTTATGATCTGAATAATTGTCTGGCATACTCTTCCTGAATCTTGCTTAGTAAAAAAAATATAAAAATAAAAAGCTAGACTGCTTAATTCTAACAATTACTATATGATCAATAGTTAAAATATTTTCTAATAATATTCAAACTGAGTAGAATCACAATGACACTGAAAACAACTCTTAAATTATTATTTTTTGTAAACAAGGAATTCCCAGCAGAGCTCTAACTCATTTGCAGCTTGTCTTTGCTCTTCTCAAGCTCTTGGTTGATAAAAATAGCAGATGCGCACACCCACGACTAAAAAACACATTGGTATGGATGATTAGAGAGATTAGACAATGGCTATCATTTTTGGTTTCGATGAAATTCAGTGTTTTTGCAGTTAGTAAGGGTTATCAATGGTCATCTTGTTTCAAACATATCTTGTTTGTTTCCAATGTGACCTAAAGTGATTGTCATCTACTATCAATTTTTTTTCTTACCCACAAAAGAAAATTCAGAAAAACACTCAAACTAAGCGTTCTTGAATTTAGGTGAGGTCCAGGGCATGTGTCCAGAGGTCCAGAGCATTCTAAAAGTTTTCTTTATTTTCATGACTATGAAAATTGAACATGGTAGATTCACACTGAAGACATCAAAACTATGAATTAACACCTGTGGAATTGTATACATAACAAAAAAAGTGTGAAACAGGTGAAAATATGTCATTCGAGCTTCTTCAACGTAGCCACCTTTTGCTTTGCACATTTTTGCCGTTCTCGTGATGATCTTCAAGAGGTGGTCTCCTGAAATGCTCTTCACTTCACAGGAGAGCCCTGTCAGGTTTAATACGTGGGATTTCTTGCCTTATAAAAGGGGTCTGGACTATCAGTTGTGTTGTGCAGAAGTCAGGTATATACACATGATAGTCCCACTGAATAGATTGTTAGAATTTGTATTATGGCTAGAAAAACGCTGCTAAGTAAAGAAAAACAAGTGGTCATCATGAATGAGAAGGTGCGTCCAAATTTTTGGTCTGTATTGTATATATTCTCATAATACTCAAGCTTTTGTTGAAACGTTGTCAGTTTTACAAAAATACTTGCTTTAATTAATATATTCAAAACATCTTGTATTTGAAAACAACTTGCTTGATTATTTTTCTTCATCAAATGTGTTCCCCACTCTAATTTTATTGCCCTGTTTAAATTTGGGATCGCTACACAGAATTATTAAAATGCACAATTTGTGTCCTTGTGAATACTAAGATGATCTACTCTTACAAATTAAACTAAACAGTTTCGAATCGTGTGTGAAAAGGTCCTCCAGGCGCAACCTGAAGATTCATCAGAAGAATTCATTCTCTCTCTCTTAAGACCTTTTCTGATGGAAGGAGTGAACAAAACAAGGCTAAAAAGTCTGAACCTGTGTTATGGCTTTTATTGTTCAAATCAACATTACAGGGACACATTACAGTAAGAGTGACTTTATGATTAAGGCTGTATTGACCTCAACAGAAGCTTCTCTCCTTTAAGCCCATTGCTAAATTGAGAGCCCTGGAGTTGAAATCACAGCGCCCAGAGACACTTCACATCATTACTGTTCACAGGTTTAGGGCCAGAGTTGAAACTGTGTGTGTGTGTGTGTGCGCGTGCGTGCGTGTGTGTGTGTTTGCAGCTGATGTTCGTGTTAAGCACACAGACTTGCAACCCGGAGCGATCATCACTCCTGACAGAGAAGCATGCTTTGGGAATCAACTGACATTTACTCTGAATTTTAGAGAAAGGGTATAAAACCAGATAAAGGTAAGAAGACTAAAGCTACAGTGGATGAACAGAAGGCATAAAACATTTAATAGAAAACACTGTAGTTGTCCTTGCTCACATCCATTAATCGTTTCTGGAAGTTCTTGATCTCTGTGTTGGAATTTGATGCTGAGTATTACAGGATACAAGTTATTTATGTTTATTTCAAATAATATCATCTTATTTTTATGTAATAATATGTTTAGGTAAATTGGTGAAGCAATAGACAAACTGACCTTTAGGAGTTTTTTTTCTTCCCACTCATATTTCTAAAATAAAGTGCAAAATTACCACCATTTCTTCCTAATGTTTTCCTCCTCAGCTTCTTTAATAAATATAGTTGAGTATAATGACAGATAACCCCCCCCCCCCCAAAAAAACTGTTTTTACTTATGATTGTTTTCTAAAGTAAATGGTCAATATAATCTTACAATTTGTTGTTGTTGTCAAGGTTTAGAAGATAGAAAACATGTTCAAAGAACTCCATCTGCATCTGAGCAATGAGAAAACTTTTTGTTTGCATATAAAAACAAAGAAAACAAACTATTGGCTTTAACCTGCTTTGAATTCTCTTAACCAAGTTCTTTCCTGAATTCTCAAGTGTACGCTCAGTTGGCCCGATGGCTTTATTTCCTGTAACGTGCAGATAGCAGAGGTGGAAAGAATACACACATTGCCTACTTGAGTAAAAGTACAGCAACTTTAGTTAAATGTACTCAAGTACAAGTAAAAATACCATTATAAAAATTCTTTCAAATAAAAGTAAAAAGTAGCTCATTACATTTTTTTTTACTCAGAATATATGAGTTTCAACTATTAAGAGTGAGTCTTTAAAAGTAGTGTATTCTGCGGATTAAGTGATGGTGGTAAAATAGTAGATATAACAGTAGTAAATAAGATAGTTATCATTATTTATTACAATAATTTCCTAATATTTTTGGCTACTGAGTAATAACCTTTGCACACAAACATTGCTACATAGTTCATGAAAAAACATGCTTAAACTAGAACGTAGAAATAAAGTAAGGAATATGGAGATTTTTACCATTTTGTACAGAAGCTGATAGCTTCCAGATCTAGTTCACTTTACTAAAGGTCTTATAACTGTTATTATACAATGTTTCAGGCTGGCTGCGACTTATCTGAGACCTTATTCCCGAGACCTTTGTTGGTAGGACACCAGCGTATTCAAACAAATCTTTTTGCAGGTTTAGACTTTGCTAAAAAACACATCTTTTTATTCTGCCAAATATAGCTGATGCATGTATTTTTTTATTAAAAGTGAACTTGCCTCTTAAACAAGAGTGGTGACTTCTTCAAGCAAAGCTATTTTAAATTTAGCAAAGTACTTTAAATCAAATAAGATCTTCACTAAGTTCAAGTAAAAGTACTTTGAAAAGCCACTCTAAAAAGTAGATGTGCCGAAAAACACAAAATGTACACTCATTTACAGTAGAGTGAGGCAATATAATTTTGTGCTTTCCACTTCTGGCATGGAGTACAGGGAGATCCTAGTCATAAAGACCTTTGGTCAGAACTTAACCAGCAATCTTCTAGATAAAAGTCAACAGTGGGATCCAAAGCTGCACTGTGCCTTAATTCTGCTAATTGTGACAACGTTCAAACAATAGGTCATTGTTTCTGGGTTATGTGAAGTTTAAAACAGACTAACATCATGGCAGACACTGGCAACAAAGCATTTGATCTGGCACCTATGATTAAACTCATGCTCCTGTAAATAGCATACAGACATGCTGAAACAAAACTCAAAATATCCTTTTGCAAACTCTGTCAAACATGAAGACAGCCTGATCTGTTTCAATCTTTGCCTTCATGTCTAAACCATGACACGAAACCAGGCACCAATATTAGAGCTTGCCAGGCTCTCGTGTGTTCTGATGAATCAGACGGGTATCAATGAAGTGGATGGTGGATTTGGCATCTGAGGCTAAAACAGCGATCAAATGCCCAGTAGTGTTTCTATTCTTTCAAAGCACCAGTCAAGAGATGGATGTTGCATTGTATTTTCTTGTTGAGGTTGCATTTTGTTGTTTATTTGCAGTGGCTTTAAAGCCCTAATCAAATTCAGCCCAGCGCTGGAAAGGACAGCTGAATAGATGGACTGACATTTATCTTTCTCATTGACTTTTATCTTGTATTACTACAGTCATCATTTTGACATCTTAAAGGGTGCCTGGTCGCCATTTGTAGGAGGAATATGCAGCATGGACGTACTTGAAAAATAAGCTGTTAGTGATGCAATGGGTTTGCTTCGGCTATAAAACATCTCCTTTCCAATCATTAACGGAGAAAGCGGTTAAAACTGCCAGGAGAAATAGGCAATCCTTGCTCGTCTGGCCATGCATGAAAGATAGAGGGTTTAGTCGCTCAAGGATGCCATTTTCCTTCATCAGTACAGTGCATTGTGCTTCTGAAGATTAGAGAAAATTAGCTGCTTCACATAATTCATGTTGACCTTCAGGTTTTTAAATCCATCTTTGGGAAGTTTGGTAAATTAAATGAATCCATTATTGAACTTGAACTTATTTTTCTGTGAACTGGATAGACGCTGGGCCTTAGCAATGAAAAGTATAAGATGTTATTATAGAATGAAATGCAATTCCTCCCACCATGATGTTGTTTCTTTTTTTCTGCTGGGAAGTGAGTGGAGAGGTCAAACAGCGTACACATCAATCTACTTTTATGTGGATGAAATGCAGGGTGCTCCAATGCTCTGTGCTGAACTCAGTCAGCACAAACCGACTAGAAAGTGAAATTTATCTAAACTGCATTGAAGTTTTCATGTGATGTAAAATAATAATAAAAAAAAAACATTAGAATGCAACGTGAACTGTGATTGCTAAGGTATATATGGAGGCTGATGTTGTAAGACTTTTAAAATCACTTCAAAATCAATATCCAATCCCAGACCTTTAATTTGCGTTTACATTCGCTCATCCAAAATCTCAATCCTACCGAGGGTTACAGCAAATGCTCCATTGCTAATCAAAAATTTGGCGGACATTTTTGCAAAATTTTTCGAGAATAAATAAACAAGTTAAAAGTATAATTTGTATGGCTTGAGGGCAAAACTCTAGTCTTTTCATTTTTTTCAAAGACTAACAAAACACTAAACATGCTTTAAACATTTGTCTAAAGTTAAGTATTTTAGTTGGTTGTCATTTCAGCATACTGTTAAAGAAATATAGATGTACTCATTTATCAAGTGTTTTTTAATCAAGCTTCCCAACACACCTCCCAGCACCAATTCATTTCTGCTCGCCTGTGATCCTGATCACCCCTATTCCAACAAAACACTTTTTTTTTCTATTCCTCTTAGAGTATTGATGATCCTACATGTCTCAGGATTTGAGAAATATCTTGCTGTATCTTTTCCCAGACATTGAAACATCCCATTACAAGCCACGCCCATCAATGTTTAATTTTAAATGTCGGCCTCTGCCCCATCAGTGTGTGATGTCAGAAGCAAACAAACATCCAAATGCCACATCCAGTTGAGTCTTTCGTAAGTTTTGATGCCAGAGTCCTGATAACCTGATAACATTATTGTTTTGTGTTTATGTTTGAGGGCACAGACCACATGACGTTCAATCATCTGTCAAATTTTAACATGGGACTCCTTTGTGTTTTTTTTTTCTTTTTTTTTTTTTTCTCTGATGCATGATTTTATGTTTGTTTTAACTTTTCAGAAGTTTCCATCTCATTTGTCTCCTCATTTGTCATCCGCCATTTCAATATGCCAGAATGTCTGTGACTCTTCTTCCCCTAACTCAAATTTCTCTCATTTTATATTTCACTGTGTGGTACAATGGTCAATGTTTTTTCTGTAATGTATTCTATTGCATTAGATTTTTTTTTTGTTAAATTAACATTCTCCTTTATTTCTTTCACTTATTTCTATGTCGTGTATTTCTTTCTTCTTTGAGGATGTTTGATTTGTAGCTTGTTTTCTTTCCTGGACTGTTTATTTAAATAAAACTTACCACTGACTGTGATGCATTCGTGGTCTACAGTTCTCTAATGAACAGCTCGAAAATTCTTCCTTTTACTTTTACAAGATCCTTATCATTTTAACCTTCTCTTGAAACTTCAAGTAGGAACATCTGCAAGTAGAAACATCAGACTATCCTCCATAGAGACAGGAGATATTATCTCGATTTATGGTCATCATTTTGTTTGACTGGTAATCCCTAAAAATCTGGGTTTTGTTTACAATGAAAGCCTACTGTTGGTTTTTGAACCATTTAATTTTTCCTACAATTATAGTTATTGCTCTGGTTGCAAACTATAGTTCTGATCATGGAATTCTTATCATGTGCAACATGCATTCTAAACTTTGCATCTACATAAAAGCAGAAAAATACTTTGGGCTTGGCAGTAAGAGGCTTATTTTCCACAAACAGGGTTGCAACTTCTACATGATAATCATATATCAGCATCTGCCCTATTTCAGAAAAAGTCTAAAATGGAACACTTTGGTCTGTATTGCAACCAATCGGAAGCATAATCTATTGGCACTTAACACAGTGCTTTACCAAATCAGCACAAATCATGCAGCTGCATTTGGCAGTTCTTTACAATGCATGTAGAGAGCCTCTGGGGGGTTGAAGGAAAACTTACTTATGATTGATGGGGAAATAAGAGTAGGATCAGAGGGCTGGCTGAACAGCTAGATGAATGCAAGAGTTCCCCATAAGCCTGGAGAATGAATGATATTCAGGAGAATAAATGGACATCATATCATCTATTCTAGCTCACCTTCCATTTCAATCCTTTTTTATGCACCCACCCTGTGACTCACTAGAGGTCACAGAACGGTAGCCACAACAGCATCCGAAACAGTTTGTTAGAGGGAAAACTAACACCCAAAGAAAGAGAGATATGAAAAGATGGCACAGAGGGTGAGATTGCTAGTCATAACAAACGAACAAGGCTTCCATTAGCTGGTGCCTGCTGAGGATGTGGATCTTTTATCAAGAGAGGCTCTTTGGGCTATGGGTGTTTCTAGTCTGTTTTAGTCCTACTGTGATGACAGGTTGGAGAAGAATATTCAGAAGCCTACACTGTGCTTTAAGAAAGCATGAGGGTGGATAGATGTAAAAAGTAGAGGAAATCCGTCAATTAAGAAAACTGATCATTTGCTCTTCTGGATTGTGCATTGCAGTCAGGGGCTGCAAAATCTATGTGATAAATTTGCCTAAAAGCATAGACAGGAAAACACTCCAGGTATAGCAAACAGAAGGTCTGCAGTGCATCTCACCTGCTACATTGAACTGCTGAGAGAAATATTCCTTTGTACATCCAGACTTGAAATAACAAGTTTAGGTTGTGTTAATATTGTCACTTTAGATATAAAAATAAAATACCTTGCAATTAACATTGTCGATCTATGACAGTTTTTTGCATAATTGAAGTGTAAAGAGATAAATAATTAATAAACAGCTTAAAAATTCAGATAATATATTGTAATCTTGACAACGATGTATCTTAACAGAAGATTACTCAAATATTTTAAGATAGCATAATATACACACAGGTGTTTTTTTTTCCCATTAAATTCATCACATGCTCAAACCTTGCACATTGAACTTTTTTAAAGACATTGCACATAACTGGCAAAAACACACAAACAAACACAAAAGAGAAAATGGCATCTTTAAGCAACGATGAGGCTTTTCAGTGTATGTAAGCACAGATAGGAACCGTGAGTGAAACAGGCACTAGCTTATTAGCATTAGAGTTCCTTTGTATGTGTGGAATTAAAACCCTACCATTCTGTTTGCCAACCTTTTTGTAAACTTTTTGAAATTATTTATTTCAGAGTATCTTTGGTTTAATTTGATTTGAAGTTTGATTTAGTTGTTAATCATATGAATATATCTGGCTAAAATTTCATGCTCAGTTTGTAATGATCTTAACACTAAAGAGAATTTTTTTTTGCAAATGTACAATAACTATATTTTCAGCATTTTTATGTCTCAGAATTTACTTTACAATAGTTACTACACTTAAAAAAACTGTTTTAAATCCATTTGTTTTCCTTAATTGAACTCTGGCTATGATGTGTAACTCTGAAAGCTATTACGGTCTGAAAACCTCATTTTGATTTAGAAAATTTCAGATATTTAGGTTTCTGTTGAAGCAGTCAGAAAAAAATGTTAATTTGCTTTACAGAACTTCAAATAAAATACTTTTTTTTCATTGCATTTACTTTACACTACTATAAAATAATGTCAATCTTTAATAAAAAAAAATACATTTTACATCATATGTGAGTTATGACACATATATATTCACATATAACATGTAAAACCTATAACTGCTTGGTAACTTTGCAGTCATTCTTTTTAAAGTTTTTTTGTGATTTTTATAGTATAGTATGGTCATTAAAAAGAGGCTAAAATAGAGAGGTGACAGTGAATGCTAGCGCAGCGAATTAATCTTAGTTACTGAGATTGTTCATGGGAGATGAGATGACACATAACAAGTAAAGCTAAATTAAAACACGTATAAATAACCTGGACATACTTATAAAAAAAAGGCATCCATTTAAAAATTATCATAAACTCCTAAACCTAAAATGCAAAGCTCTCTGATATTTTTATTTTTTTTTTGCTTGGACATCTGACATTCTGAACCCACGAGAGTGTTGATTATCTTAATTCAATAAGCAAGTGTGAACAAAACACACTCACTCACCGACAAGATGCTAGAAAACGCAAGCTTTTACTACACATGTTATCATAAAATAAATATTATAGTACAAATGTCAAACATCTGTACTTCACACTGCTTGATTCGATAAAAATGACCTGCTTCAAATGAGATTTCAGTGATCCAGTAACATTCTCTTTCTGGGGTGGTTCATGAGGTCAAATGGCATTCAAAAGAGATCTAATCACATAAAATGTCCCGTTCCAAAAGGGGCAAAAAGTCTAATCAAACTTGATGACAGTGAGTAATGGAGAGAGAACCACGCAAATGTCAAGTCGCTCTAATTCGGACCACGCTCAACCGGTCACCCATTTTTTCTTAAAAAAATATATACAACATACAACATTTAAAAAAATAAAAACACACATTTCTTACATCACCTTTGCCTGATACCTGCTAACTTCTTATTTCAAAAACAGGTTGTTCACAAAAAATGGTTAGAAAGTTCAAATGAGACCCAATAACTGTCAGATGCTAATGGCGTAAAAAAATGCATTAATAGTATAGCAACTGGATCTTAGAACTATAAAATAAAAAACAGGTACAGATGAATACAATTCTCTATCTCAAAAGAATGGTATAAATTACAGCGTTCTGAGAGAGGATTTTCATTCTTCTTGCTAGTGTGCTCTAACCTTGGCCTTGAGTTAACGTCCATGCTAATGAATTCTCACAGAAAGATTGAAGAACACAAAGACTGAGTGTCCTGCTTTACCATGCATTTTTTATATTTACAAAAGAGTCTGTCTCTGACCATTCCAAGCAAGGCTATTTGCTTTACTGGGGTCACTTGGTAATTGGTTATGCTTAAATAATGCAGTTCAACACACACGTGGTTGGATTTAAGGGAGTATTTCTCTGTCAGGTCATTAGCATAGTGCATGCCAAGCTGAGGTTTCATGAGAGTGCACTTTATTTTTAATGAATATTTAATCTGCAAAGCATAATGTCAGCTTACCTTTAATTCAGCAGTTAAGAAGAACATTTGTGGGATACATTAATAAATCAATTAAAATCCTTGCCGTGGATAATGGAATTAAACAAAATTAAGACTTACAAACTTTTAAAGCTCAGCTGAGACAGGCAAAAATACAAATATTGACCATTTTTGAACGTTGCATGAATGAAACAGCAGAAGACTATTTGTTGAGGATGTTATTGAAAGATCATTATATTTATCATTGAAAGAAAACAAAACAATAAGTATATATTATACACTTTTTTCATACATAAATGAATAGAATAGTAAAACAAAACAAAAATACTACACTCAATAAAATAAGACAGAAAAAATAATTTCCCTATTTCCAGTATTAGCAAAAGGCAGTTTCTTCAACAGCACATCACAAACCAAATTCAAATCCCAGATTTTCTGTAACTCTTCCCCATAAATATCAGTGACATTTCAGCATTTTTATTATTATCCCATGTGCTGCCCTTAAGGTGACTAGTATACCATTTAACAACATATATTAACTTGTACCACCATAAAAATTAATATCAAAAGTGTGGAGAAAATACAATTTGAAAAAAAAATATATAACAAAAAAGTAAATATTAAATATATTTACATAAAAAATACACATAAAAACTACAGATTTGTTCAGTAGCTCCCAATCTCTCAAAAATCTCCCCCATTCTCATAAAAACCCTCAAATCGAACCATTCACAAAAAAAAAAAAAAAAATCCACATTTCTACATATGGCCGAGGTTATACAGAAGTCAAACAGAACGTCTTTTTAACTCAAAAAATAAAAAACAAACATTACCTCAAGATGCTAAACAGCAACAGACACATTCCCACAAGCTACACAATAGATTATAAATCTGATCAATTAATCAGATTCACTTACCAAATGTAACCTGACACTGATCCATCCAAACATTTGTACAAAAAATTTAATATGATAAATTTAGTCTTTGTCATCACACACCAAATTTCCTGTCCAAAGTTTCTTTATGAACGTACCTCGATCAAAAACAACGAGTGCTAATGACACACCACACATCTGGCTGAACAGTGGGTGCGAATTTTAAAAAAAGTTTGGTTATCCCATACTGGCTTGATTTTTTTTGAAAGTAGAACGACCACAACGTAAAAATGCATTTTGTTATATAAATATCTATTTTCTTTTAAAACCTTGATTTCTGCAATTCTAACAGATTGTAAAATTGAAACAGTTTGAGGCCTTTTTTCTTTTGCTTCACTTTGCCACCGAGGACCTTTAATGGTATCTCATCTCCAATATTAAACCACATTTTACTATTCTAAACAGCTTTTGCTGATACCAAAAGCCCTCAATCACCTTGATGCTGGCAGACATACTGTACTAAATGACCTGGTCAGTGCCGTGGGGGTAGTTTATTTGGTGAATAATCGTTAGCCAGGGAAAAGGGGGATGTCTGAGTTGCCAAGACAACAAAACAAATCTCTGAGAATAACATTTGAGTCCATACCAGATCTAAAATATGAGGGTGGAAAGCATAGACTGGACAGCGAGTGAAGAGGAAACGATCAAACTCCTTGGTTTGATTAGTACTCCACAGCTTGTCCGTGAGGTTGAGGTTCCTGTTAAATATTAATGTGTCCCTGAATCCACCTTTGCTTCGTCAATACTTATTGACCGATATTATAACTGCAATTTAGTCTCAGGCAATGATGTCCTGCTCTTGCATTTGCCTACAGATGCAGAGATGTGTCTGGTGTGCAGGAATTGCTTGGCGTTTCTCATTAGGGGCACAGTAGGGTAGGTTTCTTTTTCGTTAGTATTGAGGAAAATAAAAGGCACAAAGCAAGTCTGGTGGGAGAGAAATCGCTGGCCTATTCTGGGTTTTCAACATCACAGACAGTGGGTCTTTAGTAGCGTCTGAAAAAAATGTCTATTTTTCTTCTCAGCTGGGCCTTTTATATGCTTCATTTAAACTAGGGGACTTTTCCATCTGCCACTTAATGACTATTTTATTTCTTGCTGTTTGTTGGTTTGTTTATCTGGCGAGCTAACTTCCTTTCCTTTTATAGGCATTCCTTAATGACTGCTGAATCAGGAAAACATCAAGCATTTCAAATATGCCATTCTATTTTCAGTGGGTTTACAAAAGAAAAAAAGCTTGCGAGAATGTTTAAAACAATGCACAACATCAGAAATATCAACTCACTTTCCTTCTTTTAAACGAGAGGTGCTTGCCAAGGGAGGAACGTGCATGTTACTTACGATTCAGAGGCACACTGGCGCTGGCCGTCCCCAACCTGTTTGCAGCCACACAGGTGTAGTTACCATAGCGATCCTGTGTCATATTCTTGACTGTGAGAACAGATCTGGAGCTGAGATTCTGGATGTTGATACCTTGGCCCATGTTAACCCTGAAAAGCAAACCATCGGTTGACGTGTCAAAGCAAGGACATCAGTGAGCTTCAGGGTAACCTGTCAAGATCCCATCCATCAAAAACACTATTTTTAACAGAGCTCCTTTTAGTAATTCCATCAGTCAGGATCCATGGTATATTGGTCCTTTGGAAATTAATTGGGTCACACACATACACACACGCCAGTTAAAATGAGAGCTGTTGTTTGAGATAATGTTGTTTTTTCATCCCCACTTAACCTTCAATAACCTTTTATATTTGCGCACACATTTCTAGGAAAGTGTAACTGAATCTGAAGAGTACTAGCTTTTGATGGGAATTCAGCCTTGACATTCAAAAATAAATCTAGTTAATTTTTTTTCCTGTTTGATAGATGCTCATTCCTAGGTGCCAAGCCTCTCAGTTTGGAAAAATTCTTACATTGAAAACAACATTTTTGAAAACATGACTTGACTTTTTGACTTCAAATAACAAAAAGTTATCAATATACATTCAAGTAGCTTTGTATTGCTCAAAACCCTACAATTGAAAGACTATAATTGTAATGACCATATGTCTTAGTTCAATATTCTTTGCTGTATAGATAGTTCAGGCTAGTGCCTCCTCTTCTTTGTCCTCATTCATTTATCACAAAATATACAGAGATATACAGATATCTATCAATATATTTAGAATAAAAACAAGAATATAATGTAAAGCATTTATGAAAGTGACATATTTCCTGTGCCCAGTTGGTGATACTTTATCACATGCTGGTTTGTATTGTTTAAAAGTGAATGAACAATTGGGAGCCATGACTAACCGGAAACAAAAAAGAAACAATAAAAAAAAAACATAATAGACACCCACACTGTCTAACAATGTGTGTCACAAACAAGCATCTCTCTCTCTCTCTCTCTCTCGCGCGCTCTCTCATATCAAGATATGTGATTGGTCAAATACGAGGTTGCATCTCGGCACAAGTAAGAAGGGTGGGGTCGCAGCAGGGGAGGAAAATTTGAAAAAGTGATTTTAAAATCAACAAAGAAAATGAAGAAAACAGCAGCTGTTAGATACATTTTAAAACATTGAACAGGTTTTCATAAATAACTTCATGTTATGACTGTATGTTGGATGTTCATCAAGATGAGCTTACAATTATGTTATTGCATTGGAATGTAAAACCGGGTTCTACTCTGAGGGCTGTTAACAAATAAATAAAACGTTTAAAATGTAACGTCTTTCAAGTTTAAAGTAAAATTTTGTTGGGGGAAAGTGACATTTTAAGAGGCTTTGACATTTCTACTGTACACTGGTCAAAGAATTTTCAAGTTGCAAAGCTAGAAGTAATACATTTAAAATAAAAACAGACTTATCACAGTAGTTAGTTGCTTTGTTATGCATGAATGCTGTTCTATATAAACAAATATATATACTCAAAAAAAAAAAAAAAACATTCAGAGTGATTGTGTGTTTGTATACAGACCTAGCGAGGGGCCTAAAACAGGGCCCGGGGACGTGAATGCAGACCTGATTAGTGATCTCCCTATTATTTCTATTTTCACCATGCTGTACAAGACACTAATCTCTCCTTCTCTCAACAGTTAAGTTTACACTTTTCATAAAAATGTATGTTCAGTTTTTACAGTCTAAAACACGCTAACTCTTTTTTTGAGTAAAAATTAAGTGAACTTAACAGTGACTTCCACTTTCACTAAAAACATCAGGAATATGTCATTCATTCATCTTCATGTTGGCTTTCTTCCCTTTCGGGGTCGCCACAGCGGAATGAACCACCAACTCTCTGGCATATGTTTTACGCAGCGGATGCCCTTCCCTGCCGCAACCCATCACTGGGAAACATTCACACTTTTAACACTATGGGCAATCGTTCTTACTCAATTCACTTATACCGCATGTCTTTGGACTTGTGGGGAAACCGGAGCACCCGGAGAAAACCCACGCAATCACGGGAAGAACATTCAAACTCCACACAGAAATGCCAACCGACCCAGTCGAGGCTCGAACCAGCGACCTTCTTGCTGACCATGCTACCCACTGCGCCACCGCGATGATAGGAATATGTCCATTATGTTAATTATAATAAATAAAAACAGTTAATTATAATAAATGTTTTGACACACTAGTATAGATAAAGTTGCAAAGTTCATTGTCAAAAGTTGTTGTTGAGAAATGTATTTCTTAAAAATGTGTCAAAAAAGCCAAAATGTGTCAAGGTGTACCTTGCTGAAAAACGTTTGGCACCATTCGTGTATGTAATATATGGCACGTATTAACATACTAGTTTTTTTTTTTGCTTGCGGTACTGAATAATTTTTATGTTTTTGGGATCATAGATAAATGATTCTCACAACAAAAAATGACAGACATATTTATCATGGTGCCTGAGTTATGACTAAAAATGTGAAAAAGGAGTTACAACTGTCACTGGTCCGGAGGGAATTTCCAGAGAGAGAATCAAAAGCAGAAAAATTTGCACATGGCTAGTAGCTTTATCCGGGTTCACAGAGTTCAGTATAAGTTGCTCTTGAGAATCCAGACATCAGGTCATCTGTGTGATTCTCAAAGGTAAAGCCCCGTACTGATCTCTCGCCCCCAGCTCTCTAGTAGCATGACACTTACTTAAATGAGAACAAAAACTTTTCACAAAACTGAAGACACTGCCACCTCTGTATCTGAGTGTTATAGGCCACTCGAACTTGATGGAAACACAAACAGAAAATCTAGTCTGAATTGTTTCATGAATCCATCATTCTGATGAGCTTTTATTTTGAAGTACAAGCCTTTATCAATGCAGTGTTCTTAGGTTAAGAGAGCCGCAAGGATTTTAAAGACTTTTTATGAAAAAATTTCATTAAACCATGTTAGATTATTTTATGTAATCTAAATTGATATTAGATAAAACATGAGTAACCAAAAATTATTATCTGTGAAGTCATCTTGTATTGTCAAAAACATTTGAAAAGTTATTGATGTAATTTTTATTTTTATAACCAGGGATTAATTTGTTTTTAAATTTGCAAAAATGAAAACCTTGTTCTATGCTACTCTTTTTCTCATCTGTAGTCATGTGACGTATCCTAAAATTATGTGGGTTCTAGGTACAGCTAAGCTATTGCCTGACAATACGCAAAGAGTTGTATTCTATGTGCTTATCCTGCTGGATACATACTGTACGATTCCTGTTCACTGAAAAAAGCAACATTCTTTCAGCAAAATAATGCACTGTGTTTCTGACTTTTCAAAGGTTCACCATTATTTATAGACATGGTCAAATTCTTTCATTTCATTACACTTTGCAAGTGATTTACAAAATAAATTTGCAAATAAATCAGCAGTGAAGTATATGTCACGTTAACTGTCATTGTTTCAATATTATGAAAAAAAAAAAGAATTACATTTGTTTTATAACTGTTTTATAACTGAACACATAATTAAAAATGTAAATAAACACAATAATTTGATTCTCATGTTTTCCAGTCCATACTACTGTTGTTTCTTCTTATTTACTGTTACTTTACTATCAAATATCAAACAAGCACATTCAAACAAGTGATGCAAAAGACAGTTTAGTGAGCAAGTTCAATGTAAAGCCTTAGATTAAGCAGACTACAGAGCCAATGCCAATAAGCCTCCTTTGCAATTTGAATAAATTGAGTGAAGCCTATAATTACAATTAGCACAGTGTGAACTGCTGATTCAGATCGTACTCAGCAAGAGTGGGTAAATGACGGGTAATGGGGTAATTTGGTATTTAAATTCAAGAACCACTACTTGAGTCAACACAGAATGGCACAAGACTTGGAATATTCTTTCCAAGTGAAGAGGTTGTACAAACATATATATAAAACACAGGTTTCAGATGCTAGCCTAGCACATATCTAACTTAAAGGGGACCTCAGATTAAATCTTCACTAGGTGCTTGAACAGGAATGTATGGTAGCTTTTTAGTGAGCGTGGATATTTCTCTAAAAATTAAATCCACTCAGTTTTCCTTTTGTAAAATCAACAAATCCTATGTGACCTCTAAAAACAGCATTTTTTTTATCCTAGGTAATTAAATCATATGTCATAACATCCGTTCCATCTCATTACCATTTTCCTACGCATGATTACCTTCCATCTCTGGGTATAAACAATTACAAGTTCTTATAAGTTTTAATTAGAGGATTTTTAAAGACTACCCAAGAGGCCAAAATTAGAACTGTTGCTGCAAATTTTACTAAGCGAATAACTGCCACAGAATTTATAGCGATAGCTGATCAATTCGCAAACTTTACCACATTACCATTTTGACATCACCATATATCTTTATATAAACAATTTACAATTAATATAATGGTAATGTACAAGATATGTATTTTTTAAATATAGAACTTATTCACAACTTTGATATTTAATTAAAAAATGTGTAACATGTAACTATGCATATTATAAAATGTATATTTCAATTTGGTTCCTTTTTGAGCCTAATTTTCAAGGTGTTCTGAGTCTTTCACACACTGAGAGTAGAACGTACAGATAGAAAGTGAAACCCATGAGAAAACAAATGGTTCCATGTGTTCTACAGCATACATTTTTTGCTTTTATAGTTTATCAGTTGTGAATTTAACTGGAAAAAGTCAACACTCATTACCTTCGAATAGCATCAGCCAGAGCGTTCTGTCTATTAGACAGAAACTGTGTATTACTAACAGGAGAAGGTGTTGAAATCTAAAAAAATTGGAAACAATTGTGTTTTTCCACATTGGTTGAACTTTATGGAGTTTGTTACAAAAACTCACATTAAAGCCACAGACAACCTGTGCTAAACAAACTTTTCTACGTGTTTTATAGATGTTCCATTAGATTTTCAGAGAACTCTACAATTGAAAATAATGTTAGTTTTTAATATAATATTACTTTTTATTAATGATAAAGAGGCCAAGTAAAGTTAGGATAGCGTTTCAGCGTCTTACTTAACTGTAGATGTGACATCTTCTACCTTAATTAAAAAGAAATCTCATCTAGAGAGCTAAATTTAGGTTTCCCTGGAGATTTTTTGCACCTTAAATCATGTTCAACAATATTCAAGCTAAGAATTTCAGCCTGTCTCAAAATTTCAGAGATCCATTTAATTCTCCTTTTTTGATGCTGTTTATTTGAAGAGGTGGATCTCTTGGAAAACCTTTGAGAACTTGCATGTGCACTCCATCACATAACAGCTGTTTCCCATCTGTGATTAAGACTAAATAAATGAGTTATATTAAAGATCAGAGTCACTAATTGAATAGCTTTTTGCCACTAAATCCCTGAAAACCAGGAACTGTTGCAAACCATCTATAGCAGCAACCTGATGGTAAACATTCTTTCCTTGCCTCTTCCTTTCAAAATATACAATGAATGATAATATGATGACAGATGAGGTCCTGCTTTGTGCATTTTTCAGTGAGACATGACTGAAACTCATACTGTGCGAAAACTCCCACTTGTGGAGAAAGATAACAATCAGAGCAAAATAACAATTTGTTATGAAAAGTTCATGATCAAGTATTAACAGAAAAAAATATGTCGAAAACGTAAAAAAGAAGCTGAATATCGCGATTAAAGGTGGGCAATATGAGTTGAAGTTCATATCACGACATTTTCCACTGGCCAGGCGATGTCTGTATAATATCACAGTATGAGTTAAACATGAATTGAAAACTGTAGACCTACAAAGAAGGTTGTGATGAACTATTAAATAAAATTATATCAATTAAAATTGTCACTATTGTGTGCATTTTAGTTTGTCGTGTGGTTGACTGGGGTGCTTGGGCCATGTTTAAAAGTGTAATTATATTACTGTCAATTCAAAACATTACAACTGACAACCCAGCAAACACAAACAATCTCTAGTTTTTTTGTTTCCTTCAGTTTTTGCTAATGTGAATGGTGCTGACTTTCTCCGCCTTATTTTAAACAAGTTTCCCTCCCACGATTTTTACTCACCATTATAGGCTGTTTTCTACTTGATTTCTTCGTTTCCCAGTTTGCTGGAACTTGCAATACAGACTGTACCTCTTTATTTTACACATTTTCACAGATAACCCGAGTCTTGACTCAACAGCGAGAGAGTGAGGGAGGAGAGAGAGCGAGAGAGAGAGAGAGAGCGAGAGCGAGAGTGAGGGAGAGAGAGAGAGAGCGAGAGAGAGAGAGAGAGTGAGAGAGAGAGTGCTGAGGGGTCCCGTCTGAATGGGCACTCTGGGTAGCCGTCTGCAAGCATTGCAAATTTAGCGACTTTTCTCCACGTCTAAACCTTAAACAAATTGAGCATGTTCAAATGAAACATCAAGCTAAATTCATGAAATGTATGAATGTGTAAAGGTATATGTGCTATTGCAAAATCCATATCATGGCACAACGCAATAACGGTATTCACTTTCATTTCAGTATAGAGCCCACCCCTAATGGAGACATGATCAATGGTAGTCAAGTACTGTTTCAAAAAGTTATTTAATTATCTGAGGGACAACTGATTTAATACTTACACAACATTAAAGGAGAATTTAGATACATATACAGTAATTGTGCCATCAAGAGGACATGAGATTTATCCTTTAACAAAAAAAGATTCAACCTGTATATCGGTTTAACCACACACACACACACATATATATATATATATATATATATATATATATATATATATATATATATTCATTCATTCATCTTCATGTCGGCTTTCTTCCCTTTCGGGGTCGCCACAGTGGAATGAACCGCCAACTTTCTGGCATATGTTTTACGCAGCGGATGCCCTTCCATATATATATATATATATATATATATATATATATATATATATATATATATATATATATATATATATATATATATATATATATAGTGAACAATACTACCCTAGATTAACAGCAGCTTATTTATATTATTTTTACGAATTTGTTTTGGTATTTACCAGGCTGTTTCAACCAAGCTCTCCAGAATCATCTTGAAATCTTAGTGCAGCTTAAATAATCTGATATGACCTCCTAAATAATACATAATACTGGAGGATAAATTAAGACATGGTTGCTTAAATGACTGAAATGCTATAATTAGATTGAAGCATTTTTTTCAGAAAGCCTGTTCTGCCAGAAGTGCATGACTTTAATTAAAAGTTCAAAATGATAGTTAAGTTGCAAAAGTGATTTTCATGAGCCCATGCACTGCAAAGAGTCACTATCTCTCAAAATTAAGCCTCTATAATAAGACACTTTGTAATATTCGATAAGCCACAGATCCTGCGTTATTAAATGGATGCCACTGCAGACAGCATTGGAGCTTTAAACCAACGTTCAGTGATTAAATCGTAAGAAGAACTTAAAAACAAAGTATAATTAAACAGTAGCAACTAGAAATCGACACAACTTTTCTTTTACCAAAAAATCCCATCAAGCTTCTCAGAACAGAGCACTCAGCTCAATACACAAACTCATATCAAATTAATAATGTATGATAACTGATCAGTGTACAGCCAAGCTAATGAAATGAAAGCTTTCATCATCCATCATTCTTCCTTTTACCTTTTCTCTCCCTTGTACCACTCGAAGACTGGAGAAGGAACAGCTGCTGCCTCGCATCTCAGCAGGGCCATCTGACCCGGTCGAACCCCTTTAGTATTCATCTCATGGATTGCTGGAGGAACTGCAGAAGGGAAAAAAGAGATGTGATGTAGGGCAAGAGTGAACACACATAATAAGCAAAACCCAAATAAACCAACCCCATGAGGCTGAGAGAAGTTTCCATCCAGAGTCGAAATGAATTAGCAATAAGACTCAGAGAGGTCAACACGTGTAAATCTTATGGGTGCGATGCTGAGAAACACCATCGGTCCCAAGGGCTAGTGGAATGAAATGAACTGCTCCGTGATAAATTGTTTAATGGCTCCTCCAACGCCAGGGAGCCGAAGAAGGATCTCGGAATATCTGCATGTGAAATGAGGGCCCTTTCATGTTTTCAAATGCAGTCTCTTGAGCGAGTATGATTTTTTTTTAGCAATTCAACAAGCTTTCTCTAAGGAAAAAAATACATTTTTATCAGTCACAAATCTTCATTGTATTACATATCTTATCACAGCCATAAACAGAGTAAGCTCCTAGAATGGCGTGTGTTCAAACACAAAATGACATATAGAGGAGGATATGGAAGATATAATACTGCACCTAATATATGCCACAGATACCAGGAGTCTGTACAGAATACTGAGTAAAGTGTGATATAAAAAAATCTGAAAATAACTGCCTTCAAGCAGGTGATCCACTTATGTCTTTCTAGCTAGCGTTAAATTACCTGCTATGTCTGAATTTGAGTGAACCACATTTATATTCCAGGCAAGGCATTCGTTGAAAATCACCTGAAAGTTATTGAGCTCTGTGTTCTGACTATTTTTTCCTGATAGAACTTAAGACATCGGTTTTTCAATCCTAAAGAGAGGATGTTCTTTATAACCATACCTACAGCATCTTTTATATTCTCTGAAGGATCAGAAACTCCTATAATTTAGCTGCTAAGGCACGTTTTTTGGAAAAGTTTTTTTTTGTCAAAACAATCATAATTAGTCACATAGGTGCGTCAAACAGTTTAACAATTATTAGCAGGCGGTTTGCTAAATGACACACAGAGGTGGGAGAGGTAAAATGTAAAATGATGTGTCATCGCAGGGTTCAACAATGAGGTGTAAGGAAGAGTGATTGGATTTAAAAACAGGCACACAAACATAAGAAAATGGGAGGATATGAATGCTGAAGAACGGGAACAAGGCCAAGAGCAACAGGTAACACATAAGTACTTCAAATAGAGTCCAAGCTGTAGCATTTAAGATACAAAACTGGACACAGATTGGAAGCATGGGTAAGTCCTTATATGTGAGTGTATGGAGGATTTTTAGGGTCATAGAGTTCACTGGGTCAAGTGATGGAGAGAAACATAACTGTATGACAGAAAAGGTCTTACAATTTGAAAGTTACACTATTCCCTGTTACTTAGGTCAAAATGTATTTGTATTGCAATTTTGTAGTTGTTCACAAACAAGAGGTTAAACGTGTGTTAAAATAATTAAGTTATACAGTGGTACCTCGAGATATAAATGCTTCAAGTTATGAAACATTAAAGATAAGAAAGGTCACGCAAAGAATATTTAGATTCATGATACAAAAAAAAAAATGTAAGATACGAAAACACACACAAGAAATACATTATCGACAACTGAATTTGAAAATCGGGCGGAAGACAACACTGGGAATCACATGATTGCATTCAACGTGCCACCATATGTTCTGCTCTCGTATTAGTTACTTCTAGCACTGACGCTGCGTGTTCGTGCGTAGTATCCTTCTCTCCTATTGGTCGCCTGACACTCTTTCACATCTTCCTGGAAGAGCTCTCCCTGTCTGCAAGCACACTTTTGGTTTCATGTTGGTGTCTTAAATTCATGATTATATTTGTGTTGCTTTTTTTTTTTTTGGCAAAGCGTATTTTTATGGTCATTGCTCTCCTCTGCTGTTCTCCTCTGACACGTCTACGTTCTTCTTCTCCCCTACTACCTCCTTCGACACTTTGCCAAACTCGAAAGGTAAGGGTTATTATTTTTCATTTATTTTATTCTGTTTTCATTGTTTTAAGATTATTTATTAGATTTATAAAGTGTACTTTTAAGGATTGAACAATCCAAATGATTGTTTTTTATGTTTTTTTTTTATTTTATTTTATTTTTAGTTTTGTTTCTGTGTGGCTTGGAATGGATTATGCATTTTACATGCAAAACTTGTATAAAAAAAATATATATATATAATACATACATACATACCCATAGTCAAGCATCATGTTATTATCTGGAATACCCCTAATATTGAAATTTAAAGGTTGAAATTAATTGACAGGCATGCAAAGCAGATAAACTCGAGTCCATGAACAGAAATTAATTACATGTTATGACTATTTCATGAATAATGTGACTTTGTAGATTATCAATCAAACAGCTCAAAAATTTCTCCATAAATTAAATTAGCAAGGTCATTGGTGACTTTAACTTTCTCAAATATTCACCCTGCAATTCCTGACAGGGTCCCCACTGAAGTGAATCAGGTCTGAGCCTGGTTAGTATCAAATAAAACAGCTACATTCACTCAAACTAATTGTTTCCCAAAGGAATCACTCAGGTCTTCAATGAAAAATGTTTAGATATTGAGCTTTCTAAATGCTGGAGCGAGAGACATTAGAACAGATTCTTAACCCCTTGTAACCAGCCACCAGAAATTTTAATTTCACTTCTTTAAACCCATTTTGTTGAAAACTAATTTCTGTAATGCCAGCCTACGCTATTCCTTGGCTTAATGCCAACATTTACTTCCATCCGCCTTCATATCCTGGAGTTTTAGCGTTTTCCCTAAAGAGCTTTGTTTTGCATGATGAGTTTTTTTGTGAGCTGAAATCTGTGTAGCATGAGGATGATGACAGAACATTCAAGATAAAATCTATAACATTTTTGACCATTGTTTTCAGAATTCATTTAATTCAAATTAGTGCTGTATGAATCATCAATAGATGCACTTTATATGAGTGAATTAACCAATCAACGCAGTACAAAAATTACGAGTGTCCTACACAACGAGAAAAAGTCTTGATGATTTAAACATATTTAGCATTTTATGAAAAATTGCTTAAAATCAAGGATATATTTAGAAGTAGGAGCACAATAGACAGACTCCAATAAAAATCATCAGACTCACTTAATGCATTTAAGTTTTCACTTTTTTTAAAGCAATGAATAAAGAATATGCATATCCATTACTGTTAGATATTCAACTCACTAGAAGCCATTCTATGCAAGGTTTCTTCGCTGCACAATCTCCTGGGAATGCCTGAAAATAGAAGTGTGACATCAACACTGTTTGAATGCAGAGTTTTGGCATATGTTAGAAGAGAAATCTGTTTGATCCAAAAAAAAAAAAAAAACAAGGCGATGGATGAATCTCTGGCTGATCACACTTTTACAGTACAGGATTCAGCTGGTGAAAATGCCTAGGGAGCATTGCATAACCCCAGCTTCACAGAAGCCTGCCAGCATGAGATTTAGAGATAACATTAAATAAGAGATTAAAGGAACACATTGCCGATGACAAAGGCGAGGACAAATGACTCCTGAGAAAATAATATACGAGAGGAGAAAAGACAAGAAGCGAGTGCTGAGACTTTCAAATCAAGGAGTAATCCCAGTCGCAAAATATTTTATTTTTACTATCTGATGGTAGCCTGCGTGAAAAACGATATCAAGTTAAATGTGAAAAGTTGCAGTTTTGAGAGTGTTGCATAACAGCTGTTTAGTAAATTTACAGTTTTTGATCATGTCAGATTTTTTTCAGTTCAGTTCAGTTCAGTTCAGTTTTACCTATATTGTAGAGTTATCTAAACAGAAATCTAATTTTACCAAGTTCTACTAAGAAGAAAAACCTTTTTTAAAACCATTGTATCACTACAATACACATATTAATTCCTACCGCAACACCCAAACTACTGACACACCAAAATATAAATTGGCTGCGCAATTAATATAATCGCAATCAAAAATTGTCATATAAACTGTATGTGATTGTGTCACACTAGTTTTGCAATAGTGTGCAAAACATTCTGGACAGCTCAGCAAAAATACAAACTGTTCATAAAAAAAAAAGGGATTTCAGAAAAAGATTCGCACACTGAACAAGAACTGACAACTGCGCTCAGGATCACAAAATACTTTTTCCGAACAAGCAATTCCTACCTTTTATAAATCACGCCGGATGAAGTCCTCAAAATACATTTTATATCTTGGCTATAACAGCAGTCAACGGTTTTGCCTAAAACCAGAGGATATGACAGTAATCCGAACAGTTTAGAGGAATAAGATTTAAATGTTTAAAATTTTAAGCTCTTTTACATTTCAAGCACATTCAAGTGTCTTTTTCGATTGAGTTTATTATAATATCCTTGTTCGTGTTATTTAGTAAATTTTTCTAAAGTAAATTGTAAAACTTTTTCTAGTTTTACAAAGTTGAAAACTCAAACAGTATGTAGTGTGCAAGGGTTCTTTTAAAAATATCAAGTTGACTCATGATCACAACTGTAATATTGACCTCAAAAATCACAATCTGAAAAACATTGCATATTCTCTTCATAGGTTTGCTTTTAGAATCACAAATTAAATAAAAATCACAAGTTATTAGTAAGTAAGGTATTTTAAGGTCCTGTGCCTGAGCTTGAAACCAAAAACCAGCCGCTTTAACTTTAAACATTTTCCACACAACCTGACAATTCAAAATATTTTACACTTACTCTGACTTGTTAAACCACAAGACCATTCTTTAAATGGATTTGTATGATAACATAGCATTTTAAGGAGTAGAAATGGGAAATAATCTGCATGTTATGCATGTTATGACTAGCATGGGGGAATCCAAGCGGGCGCTTTCTAGAAACATCTACACGTCTGATACATATGTGGAAGCACCAAGTCTCCAAACACCTCCGCATTGGAGGTTACAAGTGGATTGGAAGTTAATTCAGCTTATCTGTCCTCCACATATAAAACAGAGATTTGAGAGAGGCTGGAATCTGCTGAGGCTGAGATATGGTGTGTATCTGTCTGTGTCATTCATCACTGAGATTTGCACTGCATTGTAAGCTATTGGCATGGTGTTGGCAGGCGGCCTAATAGCACAAAGAGAAGCTGGCTCTGAAATAAATATATCCACACAGCTAACTTCTGGTATCTAACAAACCTCTGCATCTGTCCTCACTGAGGGATGATCCCGTTCATTATAAAGCTGCATTAGCAAGAACTGCCGAGGGAGGAAAACAAGGCTTTAACCACAACTGTAACCACAACTTTCACATTAATTAAAATGGTTTGAGTGTATATACTGCAGTGAAAGGGGGAGTGGAGTGAAGGAATGTTCATGCAACTCATCTAAATTCAAACATCAAACACGCCAACCAGTCAAAAGATAGGAATCATCAGAAAACAGGTCCAAAAATGGTTGGCAAAAAAGGTTGGCGATGTTTCTGACTGGAATAGAGCTGCCTGTGTTTTTGGTCTGAAACCCGTCATGCAGTTGGCTTATCGTGTTGAAGACGGGTTCATCAAACCAAACCATCTTGTGGGATATGTTATAGAAACATTGGGAGAAATTTCATCAGCTAGAATGCTAATGCTCATGTTTTCACACATTGGAATTATTGGGAAGATATTGTATGGTGGTTTTTCAGTCAAAAAATATATGGTGTTTTTATATCTTCATACCAATTATTTTACTATATTTATGATATCAGTCTACACTACAAGGAATCTACTGAAAAAAGAGACAACGCAAGAGATTACATAATTAGATTACATAAACAGATTAGATAATCAGAGTGATTTCTGATTGATGGAGAAATTTGAATATGTAAAATAAGTGTATTTAATAGTATAGGATTGACTCCTGACCAAACTGCAAGCTTGAGCCAACGACGAACGATGATCAAGCTTGATCGATACAGGAAATAAAAATTAGCTGACTTAATTATTTTTTATTTATTTTATGTTCTTTATACCTTTGTCATATCGCTGCCTCATGGCCCTTCCATGGACAACTCGCCCATTACACTTACCCTATTGTCGCTAAATCTTGCTTTGCGTTCATGGGCTAATTCTATGAAAGCGAACTTGTGAAATATATTGATGATATCAGTAGAGGGAAATATGAAAGGATTCTGGAGGAAAGTGTAAAAATAACAACAGACTACAGTGAAAGATGATTTTTTTGATTGATGGAGCAGGTGAAGAAAGGCGATTTGAATATATGGAGTAAGAGTTTGAAGTAGAGTAAGATTGAGTCTTTTTACCACAAATGTCCCTCTTGAGCTAATGACAAGACATTGATACATGATATAAAAATAATTAGACTTAATTCATAAAAGCTTAGGACCCCTGAAATGCAACAGAACAAAACAAGCGTGGGGTAACAAAACTCAAATTAACACTGAATGCAAAGCATCAGGAGAGACAGAAAGCAAAGACACAGCAAGCAAACAAAGGGAGAGCTGTGATATGTGGAATTTAAATACATGGTGAACAGACTGAATGAGGAGCTAATTGGGGGTGCAGTAAGTGATTGTGGAGTATGACCAAATTTCGGGGGTCAACAAGGTAAACTCAAAACTAATTAAGAGAACACTGAAAACAAAAACTAATTTAAAACGTACAAAGTACCCCCAGAAAATTCCAAATCCAAATATAAAATACTGATTACTAAATAACAAGTACACCAGGAAGCATTTATGTAAACATAGAGAAACCATAAGGGTGTGATAAAATTTGGATATAAAAATTCAAAGGGCCACACACTAGGAAACAGAAATAATAAACCAGATTATTAAACTAAGGGTATATTTGACACAATCTTTCAAAACCTGAAAATAAGACGTCTATCTATTTTTTCTCTTATTTAATTTAAATCTATATTTTAAAAGTTATGATTGCTAAAGTTATGTTTTAATTTTTATTTATTTACTACAATTATTTATTTATAAATATATTATTAAGTCCTTCATTTAATAGTTTTAATTATCAATTCACAATGTGTATTATATAAAACTGTATTATATAAAACATTGATGTAATGTTTTAACAGGATTGCATTGCTTTAGAAGTGTTTAAAACGTTTTATTCATCAACGTAAAAACAAAAATCTACCCACTAGTTTACTATTTCAATATATATGTATAAGAACATATATGAAATAAATAAGTTGATTTAACAAATGAAAAGAAAGACAAAATAATTGTTTAAGAACAACTGGTCATAAGAAGATGTATTGATGGTGATTGTGCTTAGAGTGCTGGTGTGTGGGTGTGGCCTAAGGTTTTTGTGACATCACAGTGACAGTGGATTTCTGATATATATATATATATATATATATATATATATATATATATATATATATATATATATATATATATATATATATCTCATGGAGATAAATAAAACTTATAAAACTTAAATGCGTTAATAAACCAAACAGACAGAAAAGACTGTTCAATGTAATAGACAGAAAAGACAGACAGTTCAATACCATTTTAAAACACTTTGGAATTAACAACATCTGACCAAAAGTAGGCAGAAATCCACTTTAGAGTATCTCACCTGTATTCCCAACAATGTATTCTTTATGGATTTTTAAGTCTGTAGTATACTTATTTATAAAACAACTAATACAAATTCCAGATTAAACACATGTTCACAGTATGAAGATTCAATTATATATTCATTATAGAAACCAAACCTCAAAATTTACCAATTCCAAAAAACAATGCCCTTCAATCCTACTTATGTGCAGCTTTCAGAACAAATAGAGAGACTCGTGACTTGTTTAAGCTAAAATAAGATCGGCGGGTCTGAAAATAACAAAGTTGGCATGAAAAATGGATGCTACTGTGCTTAACGTTTGACAAATGTGCCACTTGCAGTGTGAAGCAAATCTTAAAAACAAGGGAGAGATGTTTAAAAAAAATATGTGAACACAGCGCCTCATAAATCTCTGAATATGTCAATAAAGCAAACAAGTTCCCTTATGGTTCGGTACCTTTCTGAATCTCTATTCACACACTGAATTGACATTGGCAAAAAGCAGATTGACTAACTTAAAACAGAAGGGTTTAACTGCCGGGATAACGGAATGCAAAGCAGGAGCTCTACTTCCAAATGAAGCAGGATTTCTATTATCGCACCAAAACCAGAGGTTAGTGGGTTAACAGAAAAAATAATGATAATCAGTTCATTATTTTCCCTCCTAATAGGTTTCATAACATTACAGCATGTCTGAGTTTAAAGCTCAGTGATTTTGGTGTCAGCTGGATCAGCTGAATGACTAACTGGCGCATCTCCCGACCACCAATAATTAATCTATCACATGCAACAAAGACGCTTTGGAGGAAGGGATGATTTATATAATCTTGCAGCTTTATCCTCCATGCAAGTATGACATGTTATTTTAATTACAAGATCAATTAATAACCCACCTCTCCAGTCAGGGGCTGAAATGAGTTTTCTTCACAATTAAGGAATGAACTCACCAGTCCATGACTTATCAGCTTATAAAAAGTGAGTGCCCTAGTTGCTGTCTCCACCTCATTGTGCTGTATTCTGTACACCAGCACAGGGTTTACAGACAAGATTTATTAATTCATTAAGGATTCCATTTAAAATTCTAGAATAACGTCACGTTCTTCCTTTACAATGAGCCAGCCCTCATGAAAACATTCATGAAAGCTTGCAGCATTGTTGTCCCACAAAGACGCTGGAGAAAGGACGGATTAACCACAATATCTCAAATCTACGTAGAAACAAATAGGCTTTTACTTCATCGTGTTGAAGAACAGAGCTTTCAGCGGACTCCAGAAAGTCAGCAATTTGTCTGTGCAGCCTATGAGCTATAATATCAAAGAGTCATAAGTCATTTAGTACTTTAAGAAAATGTAGTGGCCTTTTGTTGGTTTGTGCGTCAGAGGTACATAGCTTGTAATTTTGCGGACAAGTGCTTCAGACAGAGAGGCCTTCATTGCTTGTAATTTCTGGTTTCAGCTTCTGCATTTATACCAGACAAAGCAGTGTCTGTGTGGATTGCATGCCAGGACCCCATTAAAGGCTTTTGAACTGCAATATACATGTTCTGGATTTTTCAGATTTTTCACATATTTTGGTTGAAATGTAGAAATGTAATGCAAAATAAATCAAATGGGGAAAATATTGTTATAATGATTACCAGGGGTAAAGGTAATCATGCTAACATAATGTGAAGTAATAAACTTAATCCTCCTTGAAAATATTGAGTTCGCTTCAAACTTACAACTCTAACAGTTTTTCTGGAAAAACACAAACTGTAAGCTCTAAAATTTGTCTCGTTTGACTTTTTAAAATAATTTTAAAGAGCCAACATTTTCAGATACTGTTTGATGTGAACAGGATTAGTTGACTTTACATAATAGATAGACACTACTTTAGGCTCAAGTATATAATTTGTATCAACATAATTTGATTAAAAAAAACTTACATTTTTGAAAGTGAAAGTCTCTAGCAAAACTAGAGTCCCTTCAATCCTACCAGAACAAGGGTCTAGTTGGCTCTGAAGAGTTTTCTGTTTTATTATTTTACTAGAAAATATGAGTTCTGTCATGAACATAGCCCACAGTTTCCTTCCTGGCAGTGTATAGATAGAAAACTAACACTGGGCACTTAACATGTATCTATGGCTGCCAAAGTGCACAATTTATAGCCTAAATATATAGCAAAATAGATTGTTTCAGTCATGTCTCGTTAAAGATACACTAAGCAGGACCTCTTCTGTTGTGCTTCCATTGATCAGTCTATTTGTCAAAACAGTCTATTTATTTTTCCAAAAAGGGGATATTTTAGAAAACAGCACATGTAAACAGTATTTGGTACATGGCTAGCTTATAATGTAGCTTTTAGCTCATCCCTGACTCTCATCATCCAGTCCACATCTTCCTCACTCGGCTGTTCCATAGGCCTCTGAGTCTTCTGCCCACCACCAAACCCCACCAGGCAAGGTTCGAACTGACAACCTTTTAGTTTTAGGAAGACCAACTTCAACACTACACCACCCGAAGGCCCACATTTATAGTTGCTTATTTGTCTGTTAAACTGACTGTTTCGAGAGAATTACTACTACAACCTTACAGAGAGCATTTGTTGTAATTATTAAAAAAACATGGACACACACACACGCACGCATGCACACACACACACACACGCACGCACACACGCATACATGCACGCACGCACACACACATACACGCACTCACGTGCATGCACACACATACATGCACACACTACTATTTGGGACCAACCTTAAGAAGTTCATCAACAAACTGCATTGTCTATCCCTACTGCTTTTGCTTCATGTATTGCATCTTCTCTCAACAAAAAATAAATATTCAAAGGGTATATTGTAACTAGGGTAATTAGATCCGAATAACAATTTGTTTACTACAAAATGTGTGTGCTTATTTAAGTTTTGATGTCTTGCTTAGTAACACTCAAACTCTATAGAAACCAACTACAGTTTCTGCTGCTCCTCGACAGTTCAGTAGCTTTGGGAACAGAACTAATGTCATTCATTGATTTCAAAAGGTCTTTGTATAAGCTCTGGACAACTGCTGAGTCTGACTACCTCAGGGTTGTTTTGAGGTCTGTTTTAGTAAAATGACACATGGAATGCTCTCCAAATGCCTCCACTGTTATCCTTCTTACCCAATCTTGCCATTATAAAGGCCTTTTCTTTGCTTTAAACGGTAAAAAATCCATGCAACTCAGCAATTGATGTTTTACAAATTCCAGCTACAGTCCAGTCACACCTTGAATCATACAGCAAGAGAATGAAAAAAAGAATGACAGTCAAGTTGATGGACTGTGCCTTGTAAAAGAACATTCTGTCTCTGCTAAATCTCAGTGTTCAATTAAATCGACACTTGCTTTTAACATATGCTTGGGTGAGTGCAATGTACTCTGCATAGTTCAATGAATTAGCGGCACAAACTGAAAGTACTTTCCGTTAAACGAATAATTGAAATATGTGTCCATGCATGGACATAAAGAAATCTTGGCTAGGAAAAGCTGTCTGTTACCAATATTACTTTTAAGATGAATACATCTCAACGCAGTACTGCTGAAGCCCTGCTTTTCAAAATGAGAACTTTTTGTGATATTAAAGTGAAAATGTAAAACTGCAGTTTGAGACTTAAAAAAAATATGTTAATTATACAGATTTAAATAAAAAAGTTATGAATCTGAAATGAAGTAAAAAAAAATTAAGAAATTAAATTGGATCAAAAAGTACTCATTTATGAATAAATACATATTTTATTGCAGACTATAATCAGATCTGATATGGTGAAAATAAATAAATAATTAAACTGTTTTTTCATGGTGAAACATATTTTATTTTAATGTAAATTTAATATTTATTTTATTTTTACCATATAAATTGTTAATTACTCTAATTTACATTTAACCATATAAAAAACATTAGTGTAATGCAGCATGTTTTAATGTAGCTACATATTTCACCTGTAATTCAAAAATACAGAAAATTAAGTATAATAAATTGTTTGTGAGGCTGCTTTGAAGCAATTAAGATGTATCAATACAGACAATTGTTTTCTCATTTAGAAAATGTAGCATTTTAGTTTTTATGTGCAAAACAACTGCATGTTCAGCAGCCTTTGCTCAGTGTTTGTTTGAAAACAAGAACTATTTATCTTTCAGACTTTAAAATCTTCTTTGTATCTTGGGCCACATTCGTCTTCATTACAGCTCACATTGCATTATTAAGCAATCACATAACTAAAGTCAAGAGAGACAGGATTAGCCACACATGCCTGAGGCACAGTGCACTGCTTTTTCCCACCTGGGTGGGATGCTTTGAATCACAAACATTTCTTCTCTGTCAGTTTATCCCAAATAGGTGATTTGGACTCACCTGCCTTGTCTCTGATCTGCTTCTCCAGCAGTTCAGCTTCGTTTTGTCCACATGTAGTGTAACCTTTGCAGCAGGTTCGAAATGCAAAAGTTTAAATTCAACTTGCAACTTTTTAGCAGATTTCTAAAACATGAAAAGTGTAGCATTACAGTCTTGTCCAAATAAAACTGGCTAAACAGCCAATTAAAAAGTGAAAACAAGTCTGAGAAAGACACAGCTGTTATGCCATAATTTGCAGATTGTTAAAACAACCTCAAAAATAAAGCTTTTTAAAAGTCTTACTCTAATGTATTGGTCAATGACTGTTTACACAAAATGTAGAAGTGGACTCTTGGTCTCATTAGGCCAATAACCAGCATGCAAACACATCTATTTGAGGCACAGGGAATAACAATTTTGTCACATTATGGGATAAAATAGCTCTGACACATTCCAATTTTCCATCCAATTACAATGATCAGAGACTCTTTCTCTACAAACTCTGATCAATTCCACACCATTACCCCAATCAAAGCTGTGTGTTTGGTAAAAGTCTGTTTTTTCCACCATTTTTAGTGCTTTGTTTGTTTGTTTGCCTCTAAATGAGTCACTAAAAAAACTAAACCTCAAACTAGGTACATACAATAGTATTCCTCATCTTATTAAAGGAAATATTAGCCAATCACATGAAAGTTCATATCTCCATGCACTGAAAAGGTGCATTCTAATAGTAAATGAACTGTATACTAATAATAGAAAAATTCAACTACTAAAAAAACTACGACACTATGAAAACAATTTCATTGACTTGAATGGGATCACAAACAAACGGTAAGGAACCGGAAGTTTCAGCCTATGTTGAGATTTCTGATTTTTCTCTTATGAAAGTTGAGCTGAATTTAACTTTGACCTGCAGAACCACATCATGTGAGGCGGCTACATCGAACTGTATTGGAGAGGCAAGAGCATGAGTTTACTGGCAGCTTGTTTTGAAGCAAGATCAAATTGATAAAACTGCAGTGTTTATTTGAAGAACATTAGAGTAAACTTTGTTGCCATCTGAATGAATTATATTTAGACATTGGAATTTTTTTAAACTTGCAGCCTAGTGGGCGAGGTCTTCGGTATCGCACACCCATGTGGTGCCTAGAGGAGCAATCAACTGAGATGCTGAATCATGTACATATATACATAGGTGTGGATGTGGGATGGTGAGGATTTCATGATATTTCATGGCAGGAATCATGATAAACTGAGCCTATAATGATTGGTGAATATATCTGAACGTAATTATTTTTACCCCATTTCAGATGTTCCTTTTCATTTATGTGAAAAGGCAAAATGTGTAAATTATTATTTTTTTAAGAGAAACCAGATTTAAAAGATAAAATCCCGAGGTTGCATGTAAACAAGATTCTGAACCATTTCTCTGACATTCTCTATAATGTCAGAATTTTTACGTGTGAGTTGTATTGGAGTTAAATCAAATAAATATACTTGCATTTTTTTATATTGATATCAGATACCAAATTAGCATCATCCTGCAAATGCTGTCAAAGTAGCCTGCAAGGACGTTGCTGGCACCTGTAGCCCATAAAACTCTCAGAAAAACTCTAGTTGATAGGCAACTAAACAGCTGGAGGAGGGAAGTCCCTTAGAAGATAACCAGTAACACAACTCAGCCTCGAGAAGGATCCCCTCCTGGATGAAAGCTTGGAGCCAGTAAACTTTTGATAATCCTCATTCTACTATTCACAGAGTTTCTACAAGTTTCATAAGGTCAACTTTAAGACTGTTTAAGAATCAAAGTTAAGACCTACATTTTAACATAAAAACACATACAAAACCTGTTTTGCTTAATGAACAGCATGCTTCAAATACATTGTTGGAAACACTAACCATCACTTTTGTTTTTTAAAAAATTTACAACCGTTTTGTCAAACTTCGGCAACCCTAAACTTCATGTAAAAAATATTTTTTTTTAAATTTAAGAGCGAGATTTCTCAATATCTGGCAACCATAACAAACCCTTTTAAGATGTTTGAGCATTTATGAGTGCGCACAAGCTATTTTCTCCAAATCTGGTGACCCTAACCACCACTTCTATGATTGTGAATGTATATGAGCCTTTTCTTAGTCTATGCAACCCTAACCATTTTTTTTTTTTGCATTTAGGAGTATTTTCTAAATCTTGGGCAACCCCAAGCAACAACAAAAACACATTCCAAATACTTGAACTTTTAAATGCGAGAATTGTTTAGACTTTTTAAGTATTAGTGGAAACCCTGTATTCATTTGATAGTATTCCTATCATGCATTCCTTCAACCCCAGAATGTCTCTTTTCACAGTCTGAGTTTGTTTTCTGTTAATAAAGTAACCCTACAGAAATGTATGTAAGCTTTTTTTTTTCTAAATATGCATCTCAATTGAACCAGAGACACAAAGTTGACAATGTTTTTGAATATAAAATGACAGTCTGACATTCAGCATTCATTTGGTTTCAGATATTAAGCTCTTACTGTTCTTAAAATTTGTTATCAAACTATTCAAATATGCCAGAAGATCTCTGCTCCACCTACGGACAACTTGAGTATGTGCAGCAGATTCAACATAAACAACTGGGTCAGAATTTTACAACCAAAATGATGGTCAGTTTTGGTAAGGCCTTTTGGAAACATGGAAAAATAGCTTTTTTTTGCAAGGAAATGAACCAAGTCTCAATCAAATGTCAAATCAAAGTCAAGGGAAAAGAACAGTGCCTATAATGGAGGTCAATGTTGTTATCATGAATGCTAAATACCTATTCCACCACCAACAAGCATTGCAAGTATTAACAAAGGACAGCATTTATATATACATTTAAATTTATGACAACATCCTTTTTAAAGTTCTGTTTGCACTCAGTAAAGTTAGAAACTTTAACATGGTTCTCTATAGTATCTGCATGGTAATTGGCTTCATGGTGGTAAGTGCGAGGCTGAAACACACTTTATACTCTGCTTTATAATCCATTACATAGTAAAATATTGATGACATCACATTTAAAGCATACATGACATTGAACATGCATCTAGGGATTAAAAAACCCATTATAGATCAGCATTTTACTAATCGCTCATGGTTAGTCAGCAGCATGCCTTTCATTCAACCTCTTATGCAACACAACACAAGCTTTACTTCACTGAATGCAAATTGTTTTATAAAATGCTCTGAAGTTCCGGGGAAGGTGAGATCTGAATGGAAACCAACTATACATTTTGCATAATGTGTCTTGACAAAATGACAAATGAAGTAATGCTTTACATTGCTGCTGGAAACCAGTGGCACATTCAAACATCTGCAAGCAACATGACATTACCTAATCTGTCTCATTTATTTATTTATTTTCCTTGATGTCTACCGAAGCATACTGTCTGTGTGATAGTGGAACTTAAACTAAACAGCTGCTGGGAATTCATTTAGTTGACAAGACAAACGTTGTTTCAAGACACTAAAATACATCCATGTGGAGTAATCGAAATTAAAAATGGATTACTTGTCACAAAAAAGTGAATGCACTTGTGGTTAAGGGGATAGAACTTTAATCTGCCACGAGGGGATACCCGATCAGATTCTAAGCCTTTTTCTGCCCTGAAACTGACTTGTATCATTTGCAAAGTGAACATTTACCGGCTTGCTCACAGGATACAGAAGATTTACGAACAAATTAAACATGGAATGAACGAGGGAACAAACAAGAAAGAAAATGAAACAATGTCAAATGGCATATAGTTAATGTTTTGTTGGTCTAACCTGTAAATAACCTGTATTGGTCAAACACCACTTTTTATTAATCTGTTCCAGAACATGAACCATAAGCAATGAAACCAGAACATGAATTATATAATAACGTAGAACTAACAGGAACCTAAAGACTGCAGATTTCAAACATCACAGGACTAAAGTAAATTATAAAGGGAGCCGAATCAGGAGTTAACAAGCTGCCGAACGTGCAAGGACTTAACTCCTGATCAGCAACTAAAACTCACGAGACAGAGAGTACAAAATGAATTAAAATATAGACCAATGAAAGAGACTTATGCTCAGTCAGACTAGCGTTTGAGAGCTCCGTATGGCTGTGTTGCAGTGTAGACCTCACTCAGCAGGTAACACTTAAGAAAATATCACACTCTAAATATAAACAGTTCAAACGTAGGCGGGTTTCCCTGTGATAAACACTGAGCCCTAAAAAAACTTTAAGCTTTAAGAGAAAAGTTCAGTTAACACATGCTCTCACGTGCCGTGTCACTTGATGGGATGTTAAAGTTACATTTAACTGAACATTCGTCTGAGCGGAATCTGAAATTTCACCATGCATGCTGGTTGTACTCAAGTCAATGGAGCTGTTTCATAGTCTGACCGCAACTTAAAACCCAAGACAGGACTGAATGAAAAAAACAATAAAGATAAAGACAGGGTTTTAAAACATATCAATAAAACATAGAACAATGACAAACTTTAGTTGTCAAGACATGTTTGGTAAATCACTGAGTCCTAATTTGCTTCAGATGTTGATAAAATTACAAAATAGGAAATATTCCTAAAGTGAAAAGTACATTTTGAATGGTAAACTAGTTTTGTAATGTCATTAAAAGAGCTGCAATTGTAAATAGGTTTATCTTTATTTAAGGCATAAATAAACAAAACTTAAAATTAGCAAATCTCTCTTTCTTTCTCTATATCTCTCTCCACCCTCACTCCCTCCTAATCTCTATCCAAAATATAACATTTAATTAATACCTGGAGAAAAGCACTGAAGAACTTAGAAGCATAGAACGATTTCGTTCAATTTTATGGTATAATTTTGTATAGTATCAATTCATATCTTACATCAAATTCTAGCTTAACTATTAACCTACCACAAAGTAGCAGATTGACACTTTTTAAAAAAACACTTAGAGAAAGAGTATTTAAAAAACATTTCGAGTGTTGTCATTGTTATTATGTTATTACACATATAAATGTTTGGTCTATCAGCCCATCAAAATGTGGATGATACACTACCGATCTAGGATAAGTTTGTTGTGGCACTGCCTTCCAGAAATTCTTTATCTTATCAAACTCAAAAGGATACATTCACTCATAGAAAAGACAGAAAGCTTATTATGATGTACAATTAAATGTCTTCAGACAAAATGATCTTACATTCGCTTGCTTCTAGGGAAGATATTTCCATTAAATATGAAAAAAAGATAATCCTCAAGAATCTCATATTTGTCTAAGCCTGTAGATCTGCCTTTTAATTCAAATTTAACCGAAATTGACCTATGAATCTAAATTTGATTCCAAAATGTATTGTAAAAGATGTAGTTCCTAATATTTAGCTTTACATGACATGACAACACACCTATTTTAAAGGTTAATGAAGATTACACATGAATGCTATCAACTTAAGATTAATAAGTGCATTTACCCTGTTAGTAGCACTGCAGCTGAATGATCTACATGACTTTCACAGAATGCTGACAGAAAACTAACTGAGGAGGACTCACTCGGGAATGAGTACTAAATGGTAAACGATTCAAGGTGTTTTTCACACATGGGTCCGTTGGGTTTTTGTTTCCAACAACAACAGATCTACCTTGAGTGATCATAGTAAGATTTTGGCATTGACCTGACTGTTCCCAGCAGTTATGCGCTTATGGACTTAATTACTGAAATATAAAAACTATTCAGAAATATTTTTAAAGTATTCCGGTGCTGAAAACAGTAACTGAAAAGACTACAGCAACAGGCTCAAATCACTTTAGCTTTATTAAAGCTACATCCAATGCATGTAGAGGTTAAATGCATTAAAACACATGCAAAGAATTGCTTTTCAGCTAACAAATTAGCTTATTTCAATTAGTGGTCATAATCTGCAATTAACCTGAAGGTCAGTTCTGCACATACCTAAAAGCTGTCATTATTTTCAAATCAGATTATTTTAACCTCTATTTAATTACACTGATTACCCTTGAAATGTCACAGTTGAATCAACCGGGTGCAGATGAGACACATCTATTAAGAAAGGTATCCTCAACCTTAGTAACTGGCCAAGTGAGATTTTTTTCCATTCCCCTATGGGAAGGACTTCTGTGACAGAACATCGGGCATCGTTTCATTCAGTCTTAATACTTGATTTGCCAGTGTTACTGCATAATCACTCCAGGAACGGATGCTGGGTTGTTATTTTCATGTTAAATAAAATGGGAAGACGTGATGTATTAAATTTGTGCAAAGATCGAGGAGTGGATAATGTATATTCTCCTGTAAGAATGATGGGTAGAGCAGTATGGATAATGTGTTATTTATTTTCACCACTACAGTTCCAATAGTTGTCAATCTTAACCAATCAGGAGATTCCTGGAGTAGTCATGTGATTAGTTCAGAGGGGAATAAAAAGTTCAAAATCGATGGTAGACAGTAGATTAAGTGAGTGGAAAAAGTGAGTGGCTAGAGATTTTCTTGCATTTATCCTGGGGCATTCCACACATTTACTCAATCTTGGTCTAAACACCACGTTAGGATTCACAATCATGCAGAGTGTCTTGACTCTTACGGAGTTTATGTTTGACTTTTCTTAACCATATTCTTGGGTTTGTTCCATGTGGCTAGGGTTTCCTGTTTAGTGCTTTGTCCCAATCCTTCTCATTACTTCATAACTGGTAATCTGTTCCATCTGATTGCCTTTGTTACTTTTTGATTTCATTATCTTTGCAGCAGAGATGTCAAGCTCAAATGAACACTGGACCAAAATTGAGATGTTTACCTTTTCATTAGGTTAAAATTAGCATACACAACCAAAACACCGTAATGTTAGGTAATATGTGTGAAGTTGCCAAAAAAATCAGCTCAAACAGCTGTTAAATAAACAGTTCCTTTGCTGTGGATGAGAACAACAATTCCCAAAAATGTTTCACTTATAGATTGGACTGAAATCTATTAATAAAAAAGGACCGTAATGTCCCTTAATGTACCAGATAGAGTGCACCATGCAGTCATGTAATAGCCACTTTCATAAAGAAGAGCATAGTTTTAAACATGAGAATGTCAGTTGCCTTAGTAACACTAAATAATGTTACATTAGGACTTCCAAAAAAAGGAGTAGCTCAGGAGTAACTCAGCACAACAGAAATGTGCCTCAATTTAGGAAAAGACAATCATTATACAGGGATAAACACAGTATCACTGGTGTGACAATAACTAAATGAAAAATCAAATCTGTACCGAAACTTATAGTTCAAGACAACTGGATGAATTAACAAAACTGGTTGTCTGGAGTGATGATAATTATCCTATATGTACAACCAACATTGATGATCAGTTTTGAAATGTATTGAGTCTGGATGCGCTTGACTGGTTTACCTTCTACTTGGCAGAAAGAGATCAGTTTGTTTGTATTAAAACCATTCTTCTGTCTTCTGTTAAATCTGGTGTAACACAGGGATCAGTACTAGGCCCATTGCAGTTCATTATTTACATTCTTTCTTTTGGTGATATATTTGGAAAGCATGGCATGCAGTTCCACTGCTGTGCAGATGACACACAGCTCTTCAATACATGGCATCCAAACCTTCCAGTTCTCTCCCTCAACCTTCTGTCAATGCCTGCCTGGCTGAGCTCAAAGCATTGTTTGCTTCCACCTATCTGCACTTCAACAGGAAAAAACTAAGGTCACCCTGGCTAGCTCAGGCTCACTGCCTCAACAGTCCTGCTCAATACCTTTTCCTGTTTTGAAGCAGGTAAAGAGTCTAGGAGTCATTCTTGACCAGACACTCTGCTAAATATCTAAAAGAATTTTTAATGAATTTGAACCCCTGGATTAAATAACAAATAAGTTTTCACAACAGTAACACATTGATTACATTCCTCCCATAAGTTACGGACTTTTATCTTGACAGTACTAGAGTAGCTAGCGCTAACCTGTCACTTCTGTGCATCACGTTCACTGTTCATCAAAACGTTCACTGTTTTTGAGAAGCACAAACTTGTTTTAGACCAGTGGTGTCTGAGCCAGTGGGGATATCCTGAAGGAAAAATTAAGCATATAAAAAATTGTGTCACTCATCATTAAAATATACGACTCCAGTATAGCCACAGCGAATACACGGCTATTATATACAGCTTTTATTAAGAACAGTGCAAATAAGAGGCAATGTTATTGCTAATAAAATTGTATTCATTTTAGCAGCAGTATGCAGCCTGAATATTAGCAATGTGATGATTTAGATTTCTAAAAGTATCAAGCTAGATGGCAAAATATCTGTTTTTTATTCTTTCTCCCTCCTGCCTCTTTCTCACTCTCCTATCTCTTTCTCTCTCTGTCTGTCTTTCCCTCTTTTTTCTCTATCTCCCTCCTCTTTCTCTCTCTCTCTCTCTCTCTCTCTCTCTTTGTCTGTCTCCCTCTCTAACCTCCTCACTCTTTTTCGTAAATTAGGCATGAGTAAACATTGGTTTTAAATTTTTGTATTAGCTCTGCTTTCAGGTGCTCTCAATAATCATGATATCTTTCAAGAGTTTAAGTATTGTTATGAGAGATGATGTGTTTATATGAACTCTGAGCTGCCTTCAGATACTCGTCTCGGATGTTTGGTTTCTTTAGATGAGCAGCGCTGTTCCTGTATATTAGCAGAGCATAGCATAAGCTCATGCTGTAATCATTGTGTAAATATAATTTAAATTGTCATTTTTCTTCTTTAAAACCAGACAATTTTGGGATAAAACAGCTTTCTTCATTCCAGCTGCAGACATTAACGATTAATGAAGTTTTAAAGTAACGTGATTAACTTTAAAGAGAATGACTTCTTGGTGTGATGACATGTGCGGGCCCGCACACAGAGGGGCAGAACGCGCATGAGTAGCTTGTCTTTTAAACAACCTCAAAGTAACGTTATATGAATTTAACTGAAATTACTCAAATTTCTCCTGTTTAACATGAAATTCGATGAAATGTTGAACTGAGGAACAGAGTGCTAGCGTGCTCCCAGAGCTGCAGCAGATTTACCCAGAGTCTAGAAAGAGGGACCTGTGATTTCATTGTAATAGCCCAGTGTCCTTCCAAAAAATATCAACCAAAGGGTCACGAATAATGTATCAGATGCCCATGGCCAATCATTTTTTGTTTGACATCCACTCCCACCACTGTCTAATGACTGCCACTGGCTTCAAGTGCCACCAAGAGGTTTTCAAATACCATCAGTTTGAGAATCACTGGTCTAGACTAAATATGCTCGAGAGCGCTGTGCCTGAATGAGCTTTAGTAGATGAGTTCATTTTTATGCAAAAACCATAAAATTGATAAAAAAAATTTAATTAGTGATTTTTTTCTCGGTTACATCGCTTTTATGATCGTTAAGGCCTGAAATTGATATTGTGATCAAAATACATACACACACACACACTCTAAACAAGCTTTGGGACTGGGTTTGCAACAGTCCACTGACTAATTTAAAGACTAATTTGAAGACCTATATTTTCAGACAGACTATCTTCTCTCTGAATGTGTTAAATGTCTGAACTTAAATGTATTTATTAGGCTATTAGTGATTCTTTCTCTGTATTGTTTGGCTTGCTTTATGTACGGTGTGCTTGAGTTCCTAGGTCCTTTTTAAATAAAGGAGGATTTAAATAAAATGCATTATTATTATTATCATTATTACAATATAATATTGTACTTTGTCTTAGGCTGTAAGTTTTTTATAATTGTACATGAGTCCCTGCTGTCTTTGTTTTGGTGGTTTATAGTTATGTTTCTTTGATTAGTGTTTTTGCAACAAACGTTTGGAAGTTTTTACTTTGATAAAGTTTTAGCTGTCATGGGTGTTTTCTTTTCAGAAAGAGCTTTTCACTGTTCTGTTCTGTTTGAGTTGTTTTGTTGCTTGCTTTGATACATAAAATCAAGATTTATTTTGTAACAAGCTGTGTAGCATGTGGGTTCTGTCTTCAAACATTGTGACTGATACAAGCTGTAAACACTGCAATCGATTCATCATATTACACTTGTTGTATTACAAGAATCAGAAAAGACTACATCACTATACTGAGAGAATATTTTCTCCTCTGTGGTTGAATGAAATCCTATTAGCGCTGAAGATTTCACATTGAGGATTTCTTGCAGAAAGGGAATGGGCACTGGCTGAGTAGTCCTCTCACGTGCTTCTCACTTTTATTTTGGGACATAATGGTGTGATAACACTTCACTTCTAAATCTAACATTGGCACCTCCATTCCAGTTAATTTTCCACCAAGCTAGTGTATGAGATTGCATTGATTGGTGTACTGGGACTGTGTTTTTCCATTTACCTTCTTTAAAAGGTGGTAAAGGGGATAAGATCTACTGCGGTTCCACTCTGTTATTACATACAAAATCTTTTACGTGTAAATCAAAAAGGTACAACAACTGTGGTCATGCCTTGTGATTAACAACAACAGTTTTACAATGATGAGTAAACAGTACAAAATAATAAGTAAAAAAGATATACCTCCATATAAAAATCACGCTAGAAAGCATTGGATAGGTGAAGAATCTACCAAGAACTGATCAAGTAAAACCAATATTTGGAGTAGATAATATTTAACTTACCTGAAAGTGAGAGACACAAACAAAGGTTTTGAAAATGTCTATTGACTCAAAAAATTCAAACAATAAAAAATAGAACAGTTTTGTGTAATAATATCAGAGATAACCCACGTTAAAGAAAATGTTACCAAATAAAAATAAATAACTTATCCCAATAACTCAAACTGAAAGTTTGTTGTACTCTACCTCTCGGCTGGGATTGTAGAGGATTGTAAAAGTTCGTAAGTTCAGATAAGATAAGATGAATGCGGATGGTGAATCTTTCTCTAAACCAGGTGCAAATTAGAGCAAGTTTAAATGTTTCGTTACAAAAGGAACTTTAACAAAAAGAAGGTGCCTTCTCTGGTAGGTTTCAGCAATGATTTTATTCCTACAAAATTCCTGTAACCGGAGTAGTGTTAAACAATAAGTTATCATTTTTACTTTGGGCGTATGTCACATACTGCAGAGTGAACACTAGTGCATGTAAGATTTTCTCTCCTGACTTTTATTTCAACTTTCTGATCAGTTAAGCGTTGCAAGTGGAAGTCTGGAAATGAATTATCTCATTGAATTTCACCAAGGACACTGCAACATAGGTGCCTGCCTATACATGTTGCGCTTTAACAACAATTAAACATAGAAATATTACTAATTTCTCAGGATCAGCTATTGCTTGCTTTTAATAATAAAAACTAATTAGTTCACCACATTTGTCTTGAGGATTTTAAAAAATTCTGAGAAGACTACAATGCTAGCAAACTGTTTGCTGAGCAAAACTGTTTAGTTTAACTAGTTTATTAATTTTAGTTATGGTGGTTATGGTTTCATTAATAATCCTGAATCAATGCATCATCAATTATCTTTTCAACAATGGCACTTGGTATTACCAAATACATTGATATTTGTAACCAAAAATTGTTATGATTTAACTGAAATGATAGCAATTAGAATAAATGTTATTAAAAATTCACCAATTTGGCATTTAGAATAAGTAGTCACTTATTACAGTTAATTAATTAACTTATGAACCAGAATCAAATGAACCGATTCAGTGAACCGATACACTGGGAATGAATCGACTCCTGAATCATTTACATTTGATTGACTCCTAGAACCTTTTTTTAAGCCTTTGCTTGACTGTAAAATGAATACCAAGCTTTTAATTTTGATCCTAAATCAAATGTTAGTAATTTGATTAAAGTTTGCAAATGCAAAACAGACCAGTCCATTTATACAACAATTAATACAAACTGTTAAATACTCACATTATCACACACATGATCTTGGATACTTACTGTTAGTCCTCAAATAGTTGTTATCACATTAATTCAGGTCAAATTTGTGCACAATTCATTAAAGTGAGACATCATTATACTAGTGTAGTACTATGTACTTGTTTTATAAAAAAATTGCTGGTTGTTGAAGCTAAAGAGTTTATATTCTAAACAATCACAGAGATGATGAATTGTGCTTCCTGTCACAGTCATGAGAACATAACCAGGACTGCTGTTTGTCCATTTGACTCCAATGAGGAACCAAGAGTTCTCATTCATTTCTGCAAAGCTTGCCATATGAAAGGCTTAAGTTGTGTCGCGATCCATGCAGTTCAAGTGCATCTCCCACGATGTTCTCCGGACTTCTTTCAGAACAGAAGATGAAGATGGAGAACAAACAAGAATTGCAAGCTTTTGAATGAGGAGCACGGGCACGCCTCCGAAGAGGACTGACGAATGAGGAGATGAGGGAGTTAAGGTCCTAAAGCACTATATTTTAAAGCCCCGCCCCCAACCCTTTATTCTGTCAAATGTACACAATTTTTTCACATTTAGTTCAAACTACTGATGTTTTACATTTAAATCCATTCAGAACTGGCCAGAGTTGACCTTCACGCAAAAGGTTAATCACTTATTAAAACAACCACTGTCATAAAATTGTAAGAATTTGATGCAAATATATTCATTTTCGAAGTAGACTTTTTAACATCAAAGGCGCAAAAAAAGCTTGTATAGCGTACAATTTAATTTAAAAACATAGCAGCTTTAGGCAGTGACAGATATAGAGATGGATGGGGCACATTGAACATCTCTTGTCCTCATTCTCCCCACCAAACAGTTAAAGATGAGCAGAACAGGATAAAAATGGTGGCTATAAAATGAATGAATAGCTCATTGCAAATGGTCATTAAGCGGCAGAATTGCAGCCCAGCAGACTCAGCAGAGAGTCCTTCTTCTATCTTCTCAGCTTCACTCCTCATTAGAGAGTGTCAATACAATCGACGGGGAGGAGATGTGATATGACTTATGACTTCATCCTTGTCATCTAGCCATTCCCTCTCAAATCTTGACATTTCCAAGTGGTTATCTGCCCATTAGACTGTGTTTGCATGATAGCAAAGAGTGCTGGCGTTTGATGGTCTGAACGCCACATTTATTCTGGTGTGAGTGTCGGCCTATCTTATTTATGTTCTCGGCCTGTGCTGTGATTCAGCATATGGTGTATACTGAGACAAAGAGATTAATGATCCCTGTGACTGCAGATGAGACAAAATGACTTAAAAGAGAAAAGAGGAAACAGAGAAACTGTCAAGAATCCTTCCCCCAGTGTTTGGTGAGAGGCAGATCTCCACTACCCATGAGCGTGATGGGTAAAGCTACTATAATTCATTAATGCTTGGAGTGCTCATTACTGTCTTTTCACACTTTGAGAGACTCATTACCTGCATAATAGAAGACTCCGTATAACGCTGAGACCATTCCTCAAGGAAAATTAATCATCCCATCCCAGACAAAAAGGGGATTCTCTCATTAAATATTGAGAATCGTCAGTCAGTATCATGAATTCTAGTCTAATTTCCACCTTCAAGACTGAAGGAACACTGTAGCCCTATTTCAGAATCAAAAGTGCAGCCAAACTTATTTTTGTCAAGCCATCAATTCCTTGCTATACTGTATGCATAAGTATTGACTATTGCAAATTTATTTCGGAGAAAGCATCTGGGAAACAAAGTGATTCTCTAAATATCTGTTGGGGTGAGACGCAATCCAAAAATGCTTTTTCTACAAACATGGGCATCACATTTTTAAATTAATATTGATGTAACAATTAAAGTTTCTTTTCATTGAAACTTGTACAGACACATGTTCAGTCCTTTTTGTAGCCATTTCCCACAAAGAAGAATGGGTGAAGATTATTCAAAAATACAAATAACAAAACCAGCCTTCTCCTATGGAACTGACTATTTGCCAAACCAATCGATTGGAATTATTGACCACTTTAATTTAAATAAACTGAATATAACATGCAATTAAAACAAATTTTAAGATGAAAAAAAAAACCCTTCAAAATCTGAATTTGAAATGTAAAATCTGCCATTTTTTTGTTCAAGCATGTCATGACCAAGGAAGAGTGCATGATCACAAACAGTCGATGAAGCATTTTGGATTTTTTTTGGCAGTGTGTACGGCTCAGGATTCACCATTCTTCTCTATAAGCATGAATTCGACCACAGTACTAGCATAATTAGTAAGTCACTAGCATCATATTACTGGGATGAATAACACGTCTCTAGCGTGCTTCATAGACTGTTCGGTGATCAACTACTCTTACCAGTTTGAATTTTAGAATATCGAACTTCATTTTGTAAACTTTACACTGTAATTTTACAAACTGGAAAGTCTAGGAATTCAGAACAAAATATTCTTAAGCTTCAATATATGTCTATAAAAATTATGCCTTAAAAAATCAGTTTTTTTATATTCAAGTAAAAAAAATTTAAAATAAGAAATTCTAATTTTAAAATAAGTTGTATTAGCATATAATATAAAGTTTTATTAATTTACAATTGTCAATAATAAAAAATTCACCCAATTTTATTTCAGAGCGTTTTAGCAAACCTTTAGTTCTATACTTCCAATTACCAAAAGCGAAATCCAACAGGTGGCTTCTTGTCTACAGTTTGTAGCAGTAGAGGGTTGGTGTAAATGAAACCCAACAACCGAGAAGTGAGTCTGTTTTTTTTTTTAAATGTATACAAGTGCCAAGTCAACTGAGACAGATTCCAATGTTTTATACAGATCTGTTATTTAAAGGATTCATGGAGTTTCTGCCTGTACAGTTTTTCAAATTGGTCACTTGCAAAGTCCAGTTTCAGTTAGGGTACAGTAGACAGTTGACAGCATTGCTAGAAAATGAAACAGAGCCTGTTTCTCCAGGAAGTAAGCAGAAAAGAGACTCAATGTCACTGAGTGGTTGAATCCCCTGTCTCTGACAGTAAACAAACACAAACATAATATAGTATAGGTACTCACAGTTGACTGTGACTTTCACGGTCTTGGTATCCGGTGAAGAAATGTCGTTTTCAGCACTGCATTCATAGTCTCCTGCTTGATCACGAGTGATGCCCGTGATATTTAAATACTCCCCACTTTCATACTTCCTGGCTGTGAAAATAAACAAACACAATGCTTCAGAAAACTTCCTCCACAGAAATGTGCTAATTAATGACTGAAGGTTGAAAAGTGCTAATTCCAGTAAGAGCAAAACCCAAGTGCACTCAGAAAAACTGGTTTAGATAATTGCATTATTTCCAAGACATCCTTTGGGAGGCATCTCCCTCCTGAGCTATATTCACACTGAGAGGAACACTATCAGATACTGTAAGGGGGGAAACTGTGCCAATATGACATTTATGATTTGAGGTCTTAGAGTAATGAGAGGCAATGTAGCTCAGCATGTGGCTGCCATGCTTCCATCAGGCTCAAAAACTCCCTGGATTTCCCAGACCAGGATTCAACCTTATTTTAATATTCCTTTGTGAAACCTATTTATATCCTACTCTACAGTGAGGTGAATCTGTCTCATGGCACAGAGAGGTATATCCTGTGGCATACTGTTTGTACTAGAAGCCTCTGACTCAGCAGAACACTAAAGTGAAAAAAATCAGCGAGCAATGCAAAAGAGGAGGGTGGATGGGGTTTGGGGGAAATTTATTGTAAAGTGAATACGACGCCTCAAAATTCATGATCAAGAATGCTTTAACCTGCGTAATGCTTTCAGGTGCTGCTAGACTGTGAGATGCATTACATGTATAGAATAAAAGACATGCTGTGTTTGGAAATGGATGTTAAGATATACTTGCTAGCACTCCCTACCTACTTGATACAACTATATAGTTTTTGTTTGTTTGTTTTACTTAAAAGGTGGTCAGAGAATATGATTTTAAAAGGCTCTTGAAAGGGTTCATGAAATTGATAACTATTTTATATATTATTTCCAGTTGTATGGATGTAGCCATTTGTAACATTGAAAAATAAGCAGTTCTGAAAAAAAACTCATTTTAAATAACAATATTCTGACCTCTCACTGCTTGTAATTGTCAAATCAGAACATTCTCAAAGTGTTTAATGATTCAAAGACATTTACATATCCATAAAGCTTACTGTCTTGAATTTAAGCAACAGCCAAATAAAATCTGAACCTTTCTGCTTGCCAAAGAGAAAGAGAGGAATTGAACCTCATGCACATTTTCCACAATAATGTTACAATAATCCTCTCTTTAATAGTCCTCTCCATCAGAATTCTTTGAGGGAATTTGGTGAGCTTGTCAGCAGGCAGAAAATAATCCTATCGAGGCAGGAATCCACACTATTATTGAAGATGTTTGATGGTTTGGCAGTCCAGTATTCAAACTTGTTTACCGTTTGCTGCTCTAATCATTGACATAATTTTGTCAAATATAAATATTAAATGCAAAAATGGTAGTATTTAAATTTGTTGGTTGATCTTTGATCTGTTCTTTTTCTTCTGTAAATCACTTTCGATTGCCAGTGTGTGCGAAAATGTGCTTTTCAAATAAAACTGCCTTGCCTTGCCTAGTGTAAAAGCATACGGTTTATTTCCAGCTCAAGTCACACTTCCTCGAATGCAGACTGGGCAGATACTCAGTCAAAGAGCATCCTCACTACCGAGAAACTAAAGACTTTCTATAACTCTTCATATAAATGAATTTATGTTGAAAGGGGCATTGGATGTTGATCAAATATTTGAGTTAGTTTACATTTATTTAACATTAAACATGACATAAAAAAGAAATGAAATGTAACCAATTAGAATAAGTTATATATTAAATATACAATGTACAAGGAAGTAGGTATTAAGCAAACGAATTAAAATCTGAAAAACTAGAAGTAAATAATAACACAAGAGTCGTAACACACTTTTATTTTTGCATAAGCCTCCAGAAAAAAGGGAAAAGTCTGAGAAGTGTAATAGAACAGAAGGTTTGTGTATTGGAAGAAGCCGGTTATGTCTGCTTAGCAGGTAACAATCAGACACAATTGAACACAATAGTTTACTTAGAATGTTTTCAGGGAACTGACAAAGATGACAAGATGCTATTTAGCTTCCTGTGCTTTACCAATAAATGGATGTAATGACTGCAAACTGGAAATGAATCGTTCATTCATTGATTCATTCATCGATGCCTTCATTCATTCCTTCGTTCATTCATTCATTTGTTTATTCATTTGTTCATTAGTTCATGTTTTTTTGGTCGTTTGTTTATTCATTCATTCGTTCATGTATTTCTTTATTAATTTGTTCATCCATTTTTCTGTCCATTTGTTAATTAATTAATGAATTTGTTCATTAGTCTGTTCATTGATTAGTTTGTTTATTAGTTTTTTTTCGTTCATTTGTCTGTTTGTTCTTTTATTCATTTTTAACTCAATAAACTCAATTGATTTTCAATTGCTCTTACACACAATGCTGAAAAAGACAAGGCCGCATAGACACAAACTTGCACAAACGTGCTACTGCAATAAAATTGAAGTATAGGTTTCAAGAACCATTGTGTGCTAAAAAAAAGTCCTTGAATTTTTGAAACTCGCAAGAATCTTAGGTAGTGAATAATGATTAAATCTATTTTTTAAAAGCTTTATGTTAATTAAACTGTAGAAACTACACACCAAATTGGATTAAAAAGCTTTAAAAATTTAATTCTTAATAAAAAGCCTCAGAAATGTATTCTAATGTAATGAAAGAAAGGATCAAAATTATCTGAAAAAACTCAAAGGAGTATTCTTTAAATGTGTATTACATAGTGACAAGTGACTTTTAAGAGTTAAAATGTTTCAAAAGCCATTAGTTGTAAACACATATCTCATGAAATTATAACTACACATTTTTACCTGAGTGCAAAAGTTATAAGCTCATTAAAAGTAACATTTGCATATTGTCTTTCGTTCTCCTGTTAAAAACAGGCAGGAGCTTTATCAGTGATTAACTCACTGCACAATTCTCTTTCTTCAGAGATTTATTTTCAGTTTCCTGCAACAGACTTCACTAAGAACCCTCATTTGTCTAACTGATTACACAAAAATAGGAAATGGCAAAGAAAGAAGCCTTTGTGAAGACATTATTTCAACAGCTTGCCATGAACTGATCACATCCCAGAAATATATTCACACAGGCAGACCTGTCCCTAAACAAGCACGATTTAAAGCACCTCTCGAACTGTGCGTGGTGATAGTTATTTGAAAAGCTCAAGAGAGGGACGTCAAAGCCTCCAGAAAATGCCACTCCAACCAAATTAACCAAATCACAGCAAGGTTAATCTAGCCTTCCACGTTGCTCTGTGTTAAGTGCAGTCACAGTAAGCTTTTTTTGCACATTGTGTAGAGAGCACAAAGTACATTTGCTTGAGGTCTGCCTGCTGCTGATATCATGAGTGTGGCAGAAGAATATATTATGGGCCAAGGTGGAAGCGTCTGTAGATCTAAACTGTCCATTTACTCTTCAGAAAATGCACCACAAGCCCAAATGTTGCATTATGAGAGATGTCCCCCAGCCATTCATTGAGCTGTCAGCAATGAACCATCAACTATCATTCAGCTGCCAGATAAACACTCTCAATCTAAAAAATACACACCAAACCACCTCCGCATTCCCATTCCCCGTATCTCACCTTAACCCTGATAGACTCCTCATTGTCCCAGAGAGCCCCAAAAACAATAGCGGAATGACTGTCTGTGCACTTTTTAAGCACTGGTCTTTGTATTGAAACCATTTGGCAATTGTTTAAACTGACTGTCAGTGCAGAGTACAGAGCCATTGTTTAGGAAACAATGAAAAAGAGTAAAGACAATTTCGGAAAGCAGAGGCACGAACAATGGATTGACGAAGGACAATTGAGTGCCTCACAGTAGCCTTATCATATAAGAGGGAAAAAATCAAATCTGAAGCATTATAGTCAGCTTTTCGAAAGGTCAGAGTTCCTTATATCCCGAGGCCTTAAATCACAATGGAAAAAGTCTATGAAAGCATGTTGGGGATCAAGAGTGCTAGGCTCAGTTGTATAGAGAGTGTGAGGCCGCATTGTTCCCTGCTCTCTGAATAGGACCCACTTTATAAACGAAATAATTTTTCAGTAAAGGAAAAAAAAATAAGCACCAACTATTCCTATAACTAACCATGAATTTCAAAAGATCTGTAAATCTGAGTGTTTCTGCAAAAATAGTTTTCCCTCAAGTGCATCAGATGGTTGTATTTCGCAGAAGAACAGTGAAAAGTTGTAACATAGCAGAAGTACACTTGGATAAGTACCTTAATGGCAGTCGAAAAAATCTGATAAAACTATTTCCACAAGCTTATAAATTACATAAATGCCAGCTTTTGAGCATTAAAACTCCACATTGCTTAACCATTTTAATGAACAAATGAAAACTATTTTGTGCTTATATTGAACAGAATTGTCTCTTTTTTTGGCATCAGTAGTTTCCAGTTTTACTTATAATTAAAGCTGCCGTGTGTGGGGGGTAATCCTGCAGGTCATTGAGCGTTGCCCTAGAAGGAGGACCACGATGATGAGGACAGAGGAACGCCCAGACCAAGAGGGACACCTATGCGGAATTACGGTACTTTAATTGACAACTAAACAGATCCAGATTGAGACATGCCATATATAAATTGAAGGCATTATTATTATTACTATAATTACTTTAACTGCATATATTTACAAACTGTGTATTTACAAAAAAAGTTTTCAGTTCATTTTCTTCTATCTTAACACTCCTTTTTTAACATATTACAACTCATAATAATAACTCACTATTATAAAACATATGTACACAAATAAATATATTTTATTTAAACACTACATATGTATATTTCACGTCACATACACATTGAGAACAAAAGCAAGGTCCCGGAAGTAGATGGAAAGATTTTCCATCATTGATGTTAAAATTGTGGCAAAAATGTCAAATCACAATCTCTGTATTATTAAATTATATAAAAATGAACACCAATAGTGAAGGTAATGTTAAACATTTTACATTATTGGTCAGACTTACGTAGAGTAAAATATTGAATCTGTCATTGTTATTCTTCCTTTTCTTCACACTATTTCCAGGTTTGATTTTTTTTAAGTTTTTGAAACTTCCAATGTGAATAGTCTGTTTTCTTTATTTCAATTGACATCACCATAAGAAGTGACATTATATATTTGTAACTTTGATTAAATTCGATTTTTGTAGTAAAATATTTTTGAGTTGTCAATTTGCATGATGTTTTTAGCTTGCAAATAGTTGAAAATGTAATAAAATGTACTTTAAATGCTTTCATTACTACTTGGGCCAAGATGAGTTTGTCATCATGGCTTCGACTACCTGCAATAATTCTAATGAATAAAAAGAAATTCCAAGCTAATTCTAGTTTCTTTTAAACAAAGAGGCTTTGGAACACTAAAGAAAACCAATTCAGGATAAACATAGTGGTGGGTTTGTAAAGTAGAGCTTCATGAGAAATAAATGGTCATTATGCTGACATATTACAGTGATCACAAGCTGTAAGAAATGACATATGTATGTTTAAATAAAAATTTATAACGTCTAACTATTTTTGCTAATTATTTATTTAACTTTATTTTATTTAACTTATTTAACAACGTAATAGTTGTGCTCATCATAGACTAGTATTGTCGTGAAGCTGTTCAATTCATTATAATTAGTTTTTCTTTTGTACTTTTTTACCTGACAAAAGCTTTAATTGAGAAGGAAATCTGACCATCATCAAAAGAGGTCTTGGGAAGGTATCAATTGGATGATGCTTTTAAAAGGTCCTTACAAGTGTACAGTAATTACACCAGTAGGATTATACAGAAGAAAAGCCTAAACAGCCCATGATAGGCTATAATTATAGTACTTAATGTACCTTAAAGGTCTAATGTCACACACAGAAAAAAAAAATTCAATGAGGCTACATTTCTCTATGTTCAGCCTCCTGTAGGGTCACTGAAATACTATGATAAATCACAGCCTATAGAAGCCATTATGATTACACCATTGGTGCTATTACCGTGCTACCATATGTGCACCAAATACTGATACCCTTAATGGCATTTAATGATATATTCAATCCAAATCTTTAGAACACTTCGTGGGTCTCATTCAGCCATCTGCTTGATGTACTTTTAGATCATTTTGAATTTGAGCCAAGTCTGCTGATTATACCACATTTATGCTCAGATATTGTAAATGAATCCCTTTTCATCATATCTCACACATATCTCATAGAGAGGATTTTTTTTAATAAATCAAAGTCGTTTTGGATAAAAGCATCTGCCAGATGCATAAATGTTGATGAAAATGTTTTAGTTGTCACTGGCCCTTGCACATCGCCATACTCTTTGCCCAAGCAGATGTGAATTAGCCTGAAGTAGGATAGTTCGGTCACATCTGGACTAGTGCAAATCTTCAGAACAAAAGTGACTGTTTAAAGAATAACAGATGCCATTTTAAATAACCACTGATGCATTTCCAGTCAACAATGTTTCTATGATTTAAAGTAACCAACCTTTAGTAAATAAGGGTTCTATGACCCCAAATTTTCTGATAAGAATCTCAAAAAACAATTCAATCTCAAAATACACTGGAAAATGAATTACACAGAGACTACGCAGATAAGTGCAGCAGACTTCGATACAAATCCACAAACTCTCAAAACACTGCTGTGCACTAAATTTTCAATTCATTTTGAAAACGGCTATTAGTTGGCTTTCACAGCCACATATAAACTGAACATTAAATTTGAGGTTGATGGGTTCATGCTAGGAATGTTTCAGCAGAAATAACAAAAAAACTGTTAGAGAACAACAACGAAATGAAGCGATAATTGAGTAAAAGCCTTTTGCTAAATTCAATTTATTAATGAAACATTAGGTGCCTCACTTCAATCTCCTGAGCCTCTAAACCCCTTCATATTCATTAACTGACCAGCAGGATTTTCTAACGGTGATTTAAAGTCTGAGCATCTGATTTAAAGCGAAGATCCGTTTGCAGAATTATTCATGGCGAACTCACCTGAAGGACTGATGTGTCTCCAGGAGATTTTAGGCTCTGGTTTTCCACTGGCTGCACAGATGAGTGAAATGTTACTCCCTTCGTTTACTGTTATGTTTGATGAAATGTCATAGATTTTGGGGGGAACTGTAGGGAAAAAAAAACAAAAACAAAAAAGTCTTAGCTTTCTGTTCTTAAAGTGTATGAACATTTTTCAGCACATTTCACCGCAGGTAGCACTTAGTGCTCCAAACAATTCCAACAAGTTCTTGTACTCCTTAAATTCCATGCCTTCAGTGTTAAATACTTAAAAAGAAAAAAAAAGATCTATAATATATGTGAGAACAAAATGTAACCAAGTATTAGTTTCATAACACTCAGACATGCTGCAGATAAGAAAAAAATAATGAAGATTCAAAGAATGTTAGTTTCGTAGAAATTAAACATAGGATACCAGGAAACTGTTTTAAGACAATTATATCAATAAATTGCATATCAATATAAATAATATATTGCAGCTCCACGTCAGTTTAATTATTGCTTGCTAGGGGTATCATGATATAATCACACTGTCTATTATGAAAACAATGAAAAACATATATTTAAATGAAAGTATAACCTTCTATGAATGGTGATCATGTTAGTAATTAACATCCCCTGGAAATGCAGAAATGCAGATGTGAATAATTTCAAATGCAACCATAAAAACTCTTTCCACTGACATTTAGCAATGGCATACCTTGGCTTGGCAAGGCTTTGCTCTTGCGATATGAACAAGAATGTCTTCTTGTGAAGATAAAACTAAATTTCGAAATGTAACAAAATTTCAGATGTGACTTGAAGGTCTGTCACACACAGAGGGGATGTGCTTCGGCTCCAGGGATCCAGGGGTTCTTGGCAATATATGGTACTGGTACAACAAATTCTTCTTATGAGAGGAATGAGTGTGCAGCAACCGACATTACTAATATTCTAAAAGCTTTGAAAGAGCTAAACAGCAAGTCTTAATATTGTACCTGTGTGATCTGTAGATAAGGGTTGTGGTTAGTCCAATATACTCAAAACACGAACAGAGACTTGTTCAAAAGTGAAAATCACAGTGAGATGGACACTAAACAGTAGACAGAACAGAAAAAGTCAGACTGATACAGCAAGAGATGTCAGATGCATATTCGGATGAATATTTTTAAATCTTGGGAGCATGCTTACAAGTTCAGGAAAAAATACCTATCTAAAAAGACTGAAAACTATGTATTATTGTAGTATATTCTTCATGAGGTAGTTTTAGTTACGTTTTAGTTTAGTTTCCTTTTGTAGGTAATCTAGTAGCCCCTTCAAATTCGTTGGTTTGTTTAATTTATTTATTTATTCATTTTACAAATGAAAGAGCAGCATAGGCAACTCTTATGATAAAATCTATTTACATAAATATGAATAGTGTGGGTCAAGAATTCCCTCATTAGTTTTGAAACCAGAAACACTAGTGCTACCTAGTGAAAACAGTTATTTTTGGACCCTTGTCACCATAAAGAGCAGACAATGTAGTGTAGCTGACCTATTAAATATTTATTTTTTATTAAATATATTTTTTAATTGTCATCTTAATTTATAGTCAAGACCACACTCTTTTGTGATGGAGATGGAGTATTTATATAGCTTACTGACATATCCTGTTTCACATGACTTCAGAATGAAATCTTTTCTATTCTAAACTCAATTACTATTCATTTACGTTTTATGTCAGGAAAGTTTAAACTAGAATACTGTATGACATCGAGAAAAATAATCAGTACATGTGAATCATTTATCTAAAATAATTTCAGGAGGATTCAAATTTTGCCTTTGCGAAACAAGGTCGGCCGCATTATTTGCAACATATTTGCATTTTCACATTCCTGCTAATAATTTTCTAAAGCATGAATTCTATCTGCCGCTTTGATCCTTAAAGCAATTTGTTTTTACTCAGTGGTAGCATTCAAAGTTTATTGGCACGATATCAGGCGTCATTGAACACTAAACATTCCCTGTAACAACCCAATTAAATGAAATATACAAAAAAACAAACACATACAACTAGGGTTTTTCACTTCCACCTTTTCTCAAAACCTCCGTGTCAGATATTAATATCAAGAGGCATCAGAACAAAATGACCTCTCAGTTTCGCTTTCACTCAAAAATAAATACACTGTCAAAAGTCTCCAAAATCCCCTTTTCCCTTTGTTTCATTTTCGCTCTTTTTTCTTGCTCTGAGTCTAGATTAGTGGAAGTACTCTGCATTTAACAAGTCCTACTCTGATTCTTGAACTCCTTGTTCCCTGTATAATACTCCAAAGACCGCCAACACAGTGCTGATGCATCAGTAAAGACCAGTCTCATGAGCTGTTTTATTATCAAACAGTAAATGGAGTTATAATTAAGCTTTATTTTATGATACATTTCAATTAATCCGTATCCCAAACAACTCCCTAACGCATACATGCATAGCCAACTGCAATATATAATTACAAAATTATCTCTGTTGAAGAATGAGAGAAGAAAACATGACTGAATATAAATGAAGCCCTTATTTAAGAATCAAACAATACATTAACTCCTTTCAAGAAAACATTCAGGATTAAACTAGCAAAGAAACCACACCTTAATCCCCTTCTGCAGTGTTTGATTATCAGCTTAGGTCTTTCCTATCATTGCTATAAAACTCTGATCAAATTCTAACTGTAGGCAGTGTTTCAAGCACTGCTTTGACTGTCATGCTCTTACTTCGTTCTCCTCCCAATGTTGACAAATGTCCACAACCACTGATAGCACAAATGGAAAATGTTGCATTTGTTTACTGATCCTATCTTCCTTCAACAGGATCAGGACCTTATTAGTCAATGCCTGAGGAGTCGGGTGCTTGTCCACTTTAAAGCTTCATAAGGCCTGGGTGGTCTGCCCAGCAACAGTCAGAAAATAAAATTCCTTATATCGGAAGATTTTATTCATTCTTAGAGAAAACTAGATTCTTGATGCAATGTTAAAATATTTTCTGTTAATGAAAAATGTAAGTGTTAACTTTCACTTTCACTATTTCTTATTGATTGTTCTATAAAATAATATGAGCACTAAATCCAATGACGTTTATATATACTTATATCTCAAATGCACTGATATAGAGTATTGTTTGACAAAGAATATGTTTGCAGTAAATATGAGCCTAGGGGTTAGTGAACATGACAAAAAGTGTAGCTGTGATTTGAATTTCCTCAGTTTGGGTCCCAGTTGTAAAAATTATGAAAATAAATGTACAATTCAAGCCAAATTTTTAAATCAGACATGACAATAGTCAAGTAATTGTATTAGGTCAATAATACTAGAAGTAGTAACAGTGCGGTTTCGTGAAGTGTTGGCCTAAGTTTAAATTCACTATATGGTGGTTGTAAAACTCTTGAATAGTATCCAGGCTCTAAATATATGGAGATAAGTTTAAAGGGTTTATTGTGTGGCAGTCCTCAGTTTCCTGTTTACAAGGACGTGATGTCCGCCATTACCAGCCATGAAAGTCGAACGAAGCAGTAGAAGCAATGTCCCCAAAGAACTAACACCCTTGCTCTGTTTGCAGCACCCTTACACGGTTTGCAGCAGTGATTCACACATGTATGGTTGAATTATGTTGCTGATCCACCTCTCTATTTTGACCCCACCTTCTTCTGGAGTGTAGGAAACTCACAATTGAAGACCAGGAGATTTTTGGGGTATCACAAGCTTTAATGTTGAACGCTGCAGTCTTCCAAAAATATAACTAGACAATGTGTTACATTGGGTTTTAACACTGTTAGGATGCACCCCCAAGGAGGAGCCCAACCACAGATATTCATAAAGTCAACAAAAGGTCAGCCTTACATAGCATGAGAAGGTACTTATCAAGATGTCCTTAGACCTTAACCAGCATGAGTCTCAGTGGGGGGCGTAGGGTTGTTCCCAATCAATCATAATAAACAATTCCTGAGCAATCTACATAAGTCACAGACACAAATACAAAACAGTGATTAAAAGTGATTGCCATTTAAAAGAGTTATGTTGGAAAATCATAGTTCTTAAATTTGTATTCCTACAGGAGCTAAAGATGCAAATTTAGAGCTCAGCAAATTTACACACTGATTTTATACATTTCAGTAACACGCCCCTAAAACAGCATGAATCCTTGAAATTTGGTGTTTTTAACTCATAAATATAACAAATCTGAATTGTTTAACTACAATTAAGCTTGGCATGTTCAGGATAGCTATAAGAACAATATCACATCTTATTTTATTCCAGTTATATTGGTTCATTAAAGTGATACAACTGACAAAAGAATCGGTTATCTTTGTCTGATTGTTGGAGACTGAACTTTTGGATGTAGAGTTGTATTTTCACTCTGCAAGAAAGCTTCCCTACAAGCTGAACTGAAACACACGAGACTTGAGCTTCTCATGTGAGTTCAATTCAAACTCTCCATTCTATCATGAGCAGTTTAATTTGGACTGTAATAGGTTGATTTATAATACGTTGATTATATTGTTTCACAATTGAATGTTGTGGTTTGTTGGCTATTATTGTATGTTTCTCATAATACACACTATACAATAAACAATAAATCTTGTTGTAACATGGTTTTCCCTTCAAAGTCATTTTATGTATTTTTTCACGTTTGTAAGTTTAATTCAATTTCAGGTGATCTAACAGCCAATTACAATTTGTCAGGATGACGACTTCACACAGCTCTGAATATCAGCAGCAGCATCCAGTCTCTGGACCAGAACCCCATTATGCTGTGCTTCATTTTATGTTCCATCAAGCAAATACATTTTTGGAGAAAAGTTCTATGTGTGGAACTGGTTTACGAACCGGTATTGTCTTGAAAGAGACTATTTGGTTTTGGTTTCAACCAAATGCCTGGAAATACCAAACCCTAAAAACCTCATGACGAAATCCCATATTATTTAATCTCAAGGTCTCCTCACGGTTTGACTTCTACAACTCCTTTTGGCCAGAGTTATTTTTAACCTGTTTACTTCTCTTCTGTCTCTTCAATTGGTGGACTAATGATGACAAGAGGAAAAACAACCCAACACCGAAGACCTACCCCAAGGCCCTATTCAAGACAACTCGATGCTTTGTTTTCCATTTAATTCATTAATGGCATCACGATTGTCATGTTTGCCCATTTTCTTCGAATTCTCTCTCCTCTTCACGGTGGGAGGCAGAAAGAAGGAGCTGTCTTGGCTGATGTTGGAAGCATTATCTGTCTCGCAGCCCCGGAGTGAATAAATACGCCTCTAATGACGCCACCTTGAATTACTGAAACGCTTACAGCTATTAAAATGTAGAGTTCTCTGAATAAAGTATAGCGTTCACGGCTTGTTTTCTATAATTTCTGACAGCTTCTCCAGAGCTGTGAGCTGCCATCCAATTCCAAGATCCCATTGCTTTACACCTACTGCCAGCCTACACTCCAATTACAGTGCTGAAGAAAAAGCAGACTGCTGTCATATTGGCAGACTAGCAACGGCTATGAGCTGGGAAGAAACTGGGAGAGAAATCAGATGCAGTCTTATCTGTGTCTTTTGTTTGTTGTGTTCTGCGTATTTGCATAGGCAGGAATTAGGTTGAAGAAGTTAGGGCTGATTTGAGATTAATTGAGTCGTTAGTTTTAGTATATTGGATATATTTGTGACTTAAATGAGGTGATTTTAGATTATATTTGTGCCCTCTGTGGTAAATTACCAGTGAAATAGGCAATAGTATAAAAGATGCACACTGTTGCGCAGCTGAACCCTTCATTAACCTTCATTTCCATTACATGTTAAGCCAAAAAGACACAATAAGCATTCAAACAATCATTCTAATTCTTATTTAAACAAGAAATGCTACTGTAAATCAAATACATAACAGGATTGCAAATTCATATTTTACACATGAAGTCTAGTAGTTTTTTATCCAGATAGTCTCCAAATTGTGTTAGAACAAAGTTAGCTTGACCAAACATTCAAGGATAAAAACATTTTAGTCTTTAATGATTTTGAATTTCCAGCATTGGCGGAAGTATATCTAAGAAAGGAATCGTGGCTCATTGGTTATTAAAAGACATTGGGTTAGTCCAATACAATCTGAAGTCTATCCCTGTTACAAATCTGTCATCCGGAGTGTGAGACCATCATTGAGAGTGGTCAAGTAAAAAAAGCTCAAGAGGGCTGTGAGAGAAAAGGCTTAAAAGCCTACAAGTGGACACACCAGGTACAGGGTCATCACCACAGATGCAGTCCCGAGTGTTCAGGCTCACTTCTAACAGGGAAAATGCAGAGATTGCAAGGAAGATACAAAATTGTGACTATGAAGTAATACCTGCATATGTAAATATATTTTTTAAATATTATTTGTTAAATGTGAAGCTTTTCATCCGAAAGTGCATTCCTATTTGTCTATGTTTAGGGGGTGTGCGGCTGTCCTGTCATGAATACATCTATAACGTCTGTTGTTGGAAAAACTAAATACGATATGGTGCTTTTGTTAATAGCTTATAAGTCATAATTGTCAAGTTTTAATTAATAAACTCATTATTTAAATGAGTTTAATGTATCTTACAGGACAAGTTACGCCAGTATATCTGCTGCTAATATAATGTGGCTGCTTACTTGATGGATGGAACACTTTTGATGAAACATTCAAAATGAATAACTGAAGGTAGGCCTAAATCCATATAATCACAGCCTTATGGTCATCCTCTCTCATAATCGTAAACATACACATTGAAATAGGTCTTGCTTAGAGAGCGCCTGAATATAGGGTTACACAATTAGGAATATCGGAACATATTTAAAATGTATTTATATATTATGATGTTGACGCACAGATTAATATTACTTATTTCTTATTTTAAATTTTACCTTCAAAAATTATACATTTTTAAGTAAGTATTGGGAAAAAATGACTGGTCTGTGTTTTGAATCGTTGCTTTTGGGTTGTGTCTACAAGGATAGATCTAGATTTAGATATCAATCGTAAATTGATAGTACATTTGGCTTTAAAGTTTAACTATCAGTATCTATCTTAATATTACTGTGTTAAGCTGAAAATAAACTCGGTAAAATTTATTTTTAAATATATAATATTGACTACTGATTTGAAACAACTACCTCCATGCCATACAATGTGTTTTGTGAATGTACCAACAGCTTAAAAATCGAAAAGTGATACGAATGATTGAAAGCCTGTGCCCCAGTAAGACATAAGTCTAGCAATGTGTCACACATATTCTGTAATGGTGGGTCATTTATTTGTCCCAGTCCAGAACAGCCCTACGTCTCGGACATGAGCACGCACAGCTTGTCTCCTGGTTTGAGGAAGAACATTGTCACAAGGAAGAGCAGGAGACAATCATATGGATTTAAGTCTTTATCTCACCTATTTTGCATTCAAAAAGTGTTCCTTTCAATGTATTAAACTTGTATTTTAGTCATGATGCCAGATGCATGTTATGTTATATATATTTTTAACACTTGAAAATTTGAGTGGCATGAGTATCAAACGGACCATTGCCAAGCTTCCTTTAAGAGTCCTAAATATCTATAAAAAAAGTGTTTAGAGGATTAACATAACCTGTTCTGGAATGACATTTGGGTGAAATTGAGAAATGATTGAGTAACGACTCTGTTATTTTTGGGGGTGGACTATCCCTTTAAGTAAGTTCAATTTGTTTGGAAATTCATCCTTTCACTTGACACAACCCTGACAGTACTATTAGTCTTTTGAAAATTGCTAGTATGTACATGCAACTTACTGCCTTGGATCAATCTGCCTTTCTGCGTCTTGATTCTGTTCCACACGTAAATTGCATTTTAGGCACTCGCAAGCTTGGTTTATCTTACAAATTAGACAAAAGTGCTGTTCCATGTGCTTTGTTTGTGCTAAATCCGAAGGGACAATAAAATAAACTGAATGTTTCCTTTTCTGGTTCTTCTTCTCCAGAGATGCTACACTTCTGTAGTAAACAGTTGCTTTCACTGTACTCATGGTGGTGTTTATGTCAGTGATCAAAATATACTGCAGTTAGGTCTCGCATAATATAAAGTAAGAATAGCCAGGGGAAGAATAAGGAAAAAAAGACCAAAATTGGATGTCTTTAGACTGAAAATCCTATGACAAAATAATGTAAGATTGCAGAGTAAGGACTGTAAAAGTAATACCTGATTGATCGATTGATGTCTTGCTGTCAATATGGTAGAATGGGTCAGGAACACTTTTGAACATCACTGTAAAACTAATTTTATCTGTGAAACTCAAGAAATAATGAGCCAACAGGAATTGACTCAAGACTAAGACTGTTCCAGAATTTAGGAACCTTTCTAAGGTTTTCTAAGATGCTTGTGAAGTCTTAACTGTTTATGCAAGTGAACATTTATTAGGCAAATACATTATATATTTTTTTATATAACATATACCAATTTGTTTGGAGTTGTATCTGATTTTATTGCGGGAGCCCCATATGAAGCTAAATCCATTTCAAGACATCTAGTCAGATAATTAACCGATAAATCCAACATAAGTTCTAATTTATCATTCATACCAGTAAGTAGCCAAGGTACACAAAAATTTGCCTGCCCTCAGTCAACTGGTCATGGGGTGGGTAAATCATCACTCTCCTGGACCTGGTGGACCAGTTTTGACAATCATACTTTCGTTGAAAGGAAAACTGTGTAAGAGTGAATTTAGGAGTGAATGTCTACTTGAGTAAACTCTGATTACATTCTAATTTTGCTTTAGCCAGGCAATACGCTAACATCAGATTAGCCTTATTTAAGTAATTAAACTTGTGCAATAAAACATTGCAAAATGAACAGAGTATTTTAAAGGCATGCTAGTCGATTATACTGGAGGAGGACAAATCAGGCCTGACTTGTTGAATATTAAAACAAATTTGTAACCAAACAGCAATGTATCCTAACATCGATGAAGTGCTTTTGTTCAAGGGGTGCGCTTATTTTCATTATTATTATTAATATAAATTTTAGCATTGCCTACAAAATATGCCTCTCAATGGCCTCAACGTTAACATGGCTTTACAGCTTATGTGGCTTGTCATTAAAATTGACCTGTTTCCAGAAAAATGTATTAATTGAAATAGAAATTTTCACACTTGTTTGACTAAAAATAGTCACAGAGAATACTGTGCCAATATAGCAAGTCACAGCCTACAAATTCAACGGTTTCAAATTGTTTTAAGTTCCATCCATCTTCTTGTCGGCTTTGTCCCTTTCGGGGTCATCACAGCAGAATTAATTACCAACACGTCTGGTATATGCTTTACGCAGCGGATGCCCTTCTAGTCGCAACCCATTGCTGGGAAACAATTGTGTTTTACCCAATTCACCTGTACCACATGTCTTTGGACTTGTGGGGGAAACCAGAGCAAACCCAGGCAGTCATGGGGAGAACATGCAAACTCCACACAGAAATGCCAACTGACCCAGCCGAGACTCGAATCAGCGACCATGCTAACCACTGGGCCACCGTGACATCTTGTTTTAAATTACCAACCATAATTTTTATCCATTTATAACAGTAGATGTAGAAGTTAGACAGACGTTGGCTCGGGTGATGAGTTGCGTTGACGAACCCTTGCCTGTGATTTAAAAGGGCAATGTATACCGCATATCTAAAGAAGGCATTTCACTGCTGAACTTGAGCACTTTAATTAAAGCAATAATGTTGGTTTGAGAGCACTCGAATGTAAGTTTTTAAATGTTGGCTTCCCTGACCATTTATTTAAAAAGATATAATAATTCGACATTCACACTAATTCTGATGATTTGCTATTCTACACTACCCTTCAATATCTGTTAAAAGCTAAGCTAGTATTATATATAATATAACTCTTTTTATGAAAAATAGTGCTCTTATTTAGAGCTCTGGGCAAAGCGAAGCAGTTTTTTTGTAAAAACAGTTTACTAACAGAGTAGAGAAATCTGGGAAAGATGGGCTCTGCAGTAAAAGCACATTATTACACAGGATGTATTTACTTTTAAAGATTCCTAAACACCAAAAATTGCCTTTTTAAAGTTGGATATTTTAATTTTGTGAAATGCACTTCTGTTTCAAGTACAAACACATGGCTAAATATACTTTCCTTGCAAACTTGCAACTCTCCTTCATTCAGTAGAAGTTCCCATCTCCCCATACGACCCAAGGGCGGCTAACATCAACCAACTCAGTTCCTTAATTAAGTGTCATCCCAAAAACAAAACATAAACCCTGACAGGCTCCTCGAGCCACTGGGACTACTTCAGCTGGTAATGCCACGGAACACGAGACAGCGAGATAGCACGACCCAGCTCTCTTGGTCGAACACGTTTGTGCGAGGAGTTAATTGAAAAAAAAAAAAAAAAAAACACTTTAAATTAATATATAATTAAAGGAATTATTTGCCCCAAAGTAAAGCCTACCTTATTATCTCATCTATCTTGTACTTAACGTTATAGGATTATCAGAAGCATTTTGAACATTGATAATAATTAATGGACTTATTTGCCCAACTCTCCAAACATTATGTGCTACACAGTTTAGAACCAGAACCAGAAGAAGAATTTTTTTTTTCATTTTGCTGTTGATCTGTTTAAGCAAATTAACCAAAAATAGTTATATAATTAATTATAGCTGGTTATCTTGTTTCCAAAGTCGACCATAAAAAATATACATAATATATATTTAATTATAATACATATTTGATAAGATACAAGTTTTACTATTAAGACTGCATCAGTTGAATGGCAGAGGAGCTATTCAATATGATCCAAGATACAAGGAAGAGGAATATTTTGCATTCATGAAAGGATCAACTTCTTATTAAAGTCTTTGCAGAGTTGCTGTGAGGTGGAGACACTCGGGATAAAATCTAAAACATGACATAATACTGCATGACATTTTGGATGAAGTTGAAAAAATTTTAACCTAGAATGATTATAGCCCACTAAATAAATCAGGGTGAGCTGGAGACATTCAAATCAGTGACATAAATAGTACAGAACTCATCCTTGTCCTTGGTGACTATGTTGATAAATTATTTGATCTAAACTACACATACTATTTTGAGGAAGATATGTGGTCATGGTTTAGTTTATATAAAAGTAAATGTTTCCCATTTTTGCAAGTAAAGTGGTATAAAATAGCATTTTTGTAGCAATTTATAGGAGGGAATATAAATGGTTATTTTTTAATCATGACAGATTGGCCCAAAAATGTGCATCAGTCCAATGGGCATTGTCGGATATGCCAAGTGTAGTGGATCACAGACATCATCTTATTTGTCAAGGAAGTTCACATCTGAAACTAATTGCAAACCAATCAGGACCTTCCTTTAGTAGTCATTTCATAGAATTTCTGAAAGCAGCAATGGCTGACGGAGTAGACGGCTTCTCTATTCTAGAGGAACATTCTGTACATTTTCCAATTCTTTGTCTGAACACTTAAGAGTATGTAAAACTAGGATGCTTAATGTACTATTTTCAAAAACTATGCTTGAACATGGCTGCTAAGTGATTTAAATTATTAAAATAATTAGTTATCTTTAGATTTTAGCATATTGGTTGAAATTACTCCAATGTTACCTGAAATTCTCACAGCACATTCAATTCTTGCATTGCACACCATCTTTAAATTACAGTACGGCATCTTGGAGACTTTAAGTTTCTAAATTAGTTTATAAGTTTAATAAGTTTGAGTTTATAATATGATGAAAGGCCTCTTAAAAAATGAAAACAGTAGTTTTCAGTAGTATAACTAGCGATGTATGATAAGAGATAAAAGGTCTATCTCAAAATTCCTTTGCTGAATATATATATATTCAATCATCTTCATGTCGGCTTTCTTCCCTTTCGGGGTCGCCACCGGAATGAACCACCAACTCTCTGGCATATGTTTTATGGATGCCCTTCCAGCCACAACCCATCGCTGGGAAACATTCACACACATATTCACACTTTAACACTATGGACAATCGTTCTTACTCAATTCACTTATTCCGCATGTCTTTGGACTTGTGGGGAAACCGGAGCACCCGGAGAAAACCCACACGATCACGGGGAGTAAATACATGCAAACTTCACACAGAAATGCCACCTGCCCCAGCCGAGGCTCGAACCAGCGACCTTCTTACTGTGAGACGACCGTGCTACCCACTGCGCCACCGTGACGCCATATATATATACCGTCACATATAATGCTATAATGCTATATATATATATATATATATATATATATATATATATATATATATATATATATATATATATATATATATATATATATATATATATATATATATATATATATATATATATATCCATCACGGTTCAGCTATAGTTACACTTCTGGGTGAGTCAGCGTATGCACTAATAGCTACGGCCATTACGTCTTTGGACACGTTACAGAATAAACACATTTGCAGCATGCGACACATATAGCGCTCACGGGGAGCGCTGGGCTTCTGTGAGCCATGAAAACTACTGAGGCATCACAGCTTTGTTGAAATTGCGTTAGTTCGGTCAAACTGTGTTTAAAACTGAGGAACGGCAGAACGAGAGGTGTGGAATAGTAGGTGTGGAGAGAGAATGGAAAAATCTAAAGCACACTTACGGTGCTCGTAATATGTTTGATGCCACGAGACTAACCATGTGAACACCTGTCCTGCACGGCACTCATACTGCACCGAACGGTCAGGTTTCCATTCACGGCAGGAGTTTTGAAAGTGGGTGTGCTAAATGTTGGGTGAGATTGTTGGGCACTTGAAGCACAGTGGGTGAATGCGTGCATGCGAGTTCACGTTCAAGGTGTGTTGCATAAAATAAAAATAAGTTCAGGATAATGTAAAACAATAATAAAAAGTTGAAGAAGAAATAAATGTTGTTGAACAATATAATGTAAATAAAATAAATGTTCTCCTGCTCAGTGCTATTGCTAGAAATTATGAGGTCAACAGAGGATGATCAGCCTATAGTAAATTCAAACATGATTTTACCATGATTTACCTCTAAAAGGAAGGACAGCACAAACATTACATGGCTGAAGATCGCTACTGCAATTGTTCCAAGGTTTAAAGACCTAAAGTTTCTTCCCAAAGATGAAAGGAACAAGGCTACACTAAACAAGCTGTTAAGAGTCCTGGAAAACAAGAGTCTAAAGAGACCACAAACTAACAGCCACCAAAGAGGAGAAGCAAAAAGTTAATTTGGAGGATATTGTTGATTTACTGCAGGTATGTTATTTACATAACAAAATCTGTGTTACAAGTAAAACAAAAACAATTCAATAAACAATCATATTTAGATTTTAAATAGTTTCTTTGTCTTAAGATTACATTAATTATCAACATTTTACATTTATAAATGTAAAAAAGTTTCAGTCTTGCATTACGATTAATCACGATTAATAGTGATTAATTAAAAATGTTTTTAAGATTAATTAGTACAATTTTTTAATCGATTGACAGCACTAGCTAAAAGTTGAAGCCATATGCCAAATTCCACATGAAACAGCTTTATTATCAAAGGTCGCATTATCATATTGTATAGAATTAATTGAACAGAAGAGGTGTCTGAATATATTTAATAAAAATAATGTCCAAACATATAACAAATTCTTTTTTCCTTCATGACAGAAATGTACAATACTAAATTTAAAAATACAATACTGTTACAACATGAACTATATGTTACTAAGAATATTTTCCAGCATAATACCTAATATCAGAATATATCAATCTATTAAAAAATTGAGATATCACCCCACTCTAATGTCAACTTTCCTAAATCCACCAGTATGTATCATCTGCCTTGTTTCTGCTTGAGAAAAAATGACCATCACCTCAAACACATAACTAAAATATAGGCTATATTGTACTATAGGCTCCATTGTGGAGAAGTTCATTGCAGCATAAAAGAGTAACATGGTGTTCTCAAGCTGCTCTATTTAATGGTGACTCACAAGAGCACGACTAAAATTGTACTGACTGAGAAACTAGGCAAAGATTTCAATTGTCCAGAAGAAAGGTGATTATTCTCAGAAGAATGTCACACATTCGATCCCTGAAAACAAACAAGTGTTCTCTTTCTCCGATGATGCCCACTGTTGACTAATTGCTAGACAGAATGACCCGGCAAAACTGTTCCACGCAAACATTCAGCATGGACAAAGAGGAGTCAAAGGAACCACAAGTGTAGACATATTTTTTTTTCTAAAGCACTATGTACGTTAAAATTGGATTGCATATGATTGGGCAGGATTTTTGTCACAGTAAGAGTCAATCGAGAAATTTCATTTTCCTTCAATTCAGCAGGAGATTAACTTTACCACTCGCCGATTCCTATTATGAGTCTGTTGTTTATCAGGTGCTTCATGCTGTTTTTGTACTCTCTCTTTAGTTGTTTTCATTATCCTGACAGTGCTTTGTGTATTTTCTTACCAGTGCTTATTAATTATGCCAGATCATGTCGAGACACATGCAAGTAATGGATTCTATTAAGGACAAAAGATCCATCATGATCAGGGAACAGCCCTCGGCTATGAGAGAGGAAAAAGGAGGACATTCATTTTGTTGATTATAATTACACAGAAGAGACTAGCTGATGAGGCTATGGGTTGCGGCCTGTAAAAACACACATCTTCAATAGTGGCTGGTTCTACTCACGGAAAGAGAGTCCCCACAGTGATCTTTCTCTAGTTAATTATAGACAGTAGTTTTATGCAGATAGGCATATTTGCTCCTGCTGAGAGTCAGCACCTCCTACTGAGGTGTCAACCATGCTACCCTCCAAACGACACTGGCATGGTACAAGCTAACACACCATACTACAAATGAAACACACTCAGGACAAGCATACGCACAACGCTGCAAATGAAAGAAACATGAATAGTATGGCAACAAGAGCACCCAAATAGCATACAATGATTGACTTGAGTGTTAAACAATTCCAAGTATGAAACCAAACATCAGTCAAATAAAACACTTGCTAATTTGGAAATTTGTTGTGCAACTTAAAATAACAGAATATATGCATATCAAAAGCTTATGACTGTAAGACTTACATAGCACATATGATGACATGTACACATTGAACTACATAAAGACCCAATCATGTAACATTTTCCCTTTTCATATAAGAAAAACAAAAGTTGATGAGTAATCAGGTAAAAGTTGAGTAGTTAGATTTTTTATGTTAACACTGATATGTGGATTTTAATATGGAACTTATTTATTGTATAGTTAAAATCTTTACTGAGTTAATATTATCTATTCAGAAAAAATTCAAAATATAAATGTTCTGCATGTAATCAAGAAGTTTGAATAAAATATAACTTTGTGAATCTATATGCTCTTATTTGTACAAGACAGCTCTTCCATCTCTCTACGTGTGAGCGAGAGACAACAGTGGTGGAGGACTGATAGTTTAAAACTGAAAAAAAGAAACAATAGAAAAAAACTATTCTGAAAAATGTGCAACGAAACTAGTAAAATAACCATAGATAATTCTTATGTTAAAAAAGCACCTAAATTGAACACATTTAATGCAAACAATAACCTTGAAAATACTGTTTAACACAGTGGACAACAAAAAAGCACATATGATCTCTGTCAATGCAACAGCACTTATAAAACAAACACAAAGCCCCTAAACTCTTAAAATTTACAGTCACTTGAGCCTGACTGCATTTAATCACTGTTATATAACATTAAATCTCACACTTGATGTTGCACTCCAACTGTTATTTCTAGCCTTTGGGTTCATTTGCATATACTTTCATTCTTGAAATGGAAGACACACACGAAGAGGTAAAGTCTTATTTATATAATGAAACATTTATAAGGGTTAAAGTCATCTTAGATTATTTCATAGCACATCAATTCATACATCTAAAAAAGAATGATAACTAGAAAGAATACTGACTTTCCAAAACACGTTGGCTCCTTTGTTTACTTTACAAGTTTAAACTGTATAGGTTACTGATTTTTTTGTAAGAGGACTTAAATTTAAAAACTGTTCAAAAAATCAATAATTGAACTCTGAGGCAGATAGAAAATATGCAATTTTCCTGTTGTGTTCCTTTGAAGACCTGGATCTGCGTAAATACATTTAAAATATTTATCAACAATTACCTACAACTGCGTGAACATAACTAGAAAATGTATTCATTAAGCAAATCATAAAATAAAGAATTATTGTCGAACTGCAGGAAACACTCACCTTTAACAATTAACTGAATGAGCTTTGGGCGAATATTGCGTTCACTCTGTATGGAGCAGGTATAGATGCCCTCATCCGTTACATCCACTTTCTGAATCTGTAAGCTGTATTCATGCTTATCTCCAACATTCGATACGATGGAGACCCTTGGATCCCCTGACCACTTGTCATTTCCTGCATAAATGATACTGGACCGGTTCAGCCATGCTCCTTTTGAGATCCCATCCAGCAGGTAACATCTGAAACCAGAGAGAGAGAGAGACAGTCATTACAACCAAGAGGAAAGAAAATCATAGTTTCAGCTTGAAAGGAGATTCCTTTGAATACAACAAGCAACAGATTTAGAAAAACATTGACAAGCAGTTTAAGAATGTGTTGCATGAAGTGTAGCAGTGATTTTTTTAATGAGGTATCTAACAAGTCAGCATAAATCCCTGGTGGGTAAAAGTACCACCAGAAACAAAATAATAAAAATAACTGGCTATTATTTAAAGCAGTTGTTCCGTGTTTATGGGTCATGATCCCAAAAGAGTAAGCAGCAGAAAGAAGAAAACTAAATGTTGAATTTCAATAATAAAACCATTATCTTAATTGTGAGTAGAGGATTGGACATTAAAAAGGATGTTATAGGTGTAAGACTATAAACTTAAATATAACATAAAACTCTTAAAATTCAGATACACTTGGACATGTTTGTTGGCATGCTGATTTAAACATAATCATACTCAATTGATTTTCATTAAAAAAGTTTTGAAAAAAAAATGTAATGACGTCACTGGATTTTTTTTTTTACTTATTCAACATCAAACTGTTACAGCTCAAATATTCTTTCTGGTAGAAAATCAAACGCCAACAACTTATTTGTCAAGAGCTATTCAGGTTACAGGCGAAACAGAAGTGCATTCCAGGTCACAGCTCATTCTTACAAAGCTGATTAATTTTTTGAATGTGCTGTATTCATTCAGGCAGCTCAGAAAGCAAGTGCTGTGAATTGGTTTAGTCAGATGTTACTAACCACACATTTCAATATCTAATATTTTGATTACCTGTACGGAACTCATAAATGTATACTCATAATGGTCTTATTATGTTTTATTGCAACTAAACTTGCTACAATTCGTTCCATTGGTTCATCAAAACCACACGAGACATGAAGCTAAGCCTGCATGACAAGCAGACATGAAATATCTGAATCCAGCTCTCCCCTAAGGGTATCATCTGAAGCATGTTGTGAAATAATGCATTTATAAAAAAAAAGAAAACATTATTTTTTTGTTTTGTAATACCTCTTAGGGCATACTGAAAACAGCAGGATGGCGGGTGTCAGAACACCACAGAGAGATCTACTTGGACATACCTCTCAATATCTCCTCACAAAAGCCCTAAGTGCTACCCACAGGGGTGTAGGCTAGTGTGAAGGAAAGTACAGACCTCCTCGTGTGTTACATTTCCTTTGTACTGCATGAAAGGAACAAGTGGAAAAGGCTCACAGCTGAATTCATGCTCCTACTATGTGCTTGTCAAGTGGGACTATAATACTAAGACTAAGTAAGTGACTTGCTTTAAATTTTTACTGAAAAAGGATTACTAAACTGTTTTAATCTTTTCATAACATTTTAGTGAAGTTTCACAAATTCGGTCATGCACCTTGGTTAAAAAAATCAAAGCCCTGTGCATGGTCCCAGAGTGACCACTGACAGTGATCGGCATTCAACCAACAGCAGCTTGTCATCCATGCTCTATCATAACACTATAAAGTTGTTGATTTTACATTTGTGTATGTATAAGTTTACTGTTTAAGTTTGATATAAATAGGTTACTGTTAGGTTGATGTATGAAATGAGAATGTCATACTTTTAGACCTATATTGGACTAGAAATAAAAAATTACATACCTCAAAGCTTTTTATTGAAAACATAAAATATATTGAGAAATCATCTTTTCACAAAAACATTGTAGAGCTTAAATTTAGTGGAAAGTTTGGAAATTTCAGGTGTTTGATATACTACTACATATGCTACATGAGAAACAGGGACCATGAGAGAGCAGCGGAAGGGCTCCTGTTCCACTTTGCCAAGCGAACAACTAAAGTTTAAACAAACAATTCTAAAATCAAAAAATTTTGATCAAAACTGGGGTCTCTCAAACACATCAATGAGAGATGATGAGAGTGCGAAAGAAATGAAAATCCAATAGATATCTCAAAAAAGGTCAAATAAAATAAAGCTTAAATATATGGAATTTGCAACACACACTTTAAGACTGTGCACAATGTCTTTAAACAACAGTAACCACAGAACATTAAAGCTTGACAGAGCAAACAGGCCACTAAATAATTATTTGGGAGTGGGGTGAAGCTGGAGTGGAAGAGATGAAATGGAACAAAGAACTCGAAGCCATCTACTGTTCACAACAAACATGACTGATTGGGGAATTCACAGAAAACAAAACAAACTAATTTAAAAACATGCATCAATAAGATAATGTCTGACAGAAAAAGTGTAATACCATGGGGTGAGTTGTCAAAGTAAACCAACAAATATGCACACACATATGCACACACCCACACAGAGATAGTCGAAAGTTTATTAACAGCAAACTCTCAATGGACTAAGGGTAAAGAATCAATCAGTTTGGAAAGAGGAGTAAGTAAACAAGTACTGCAAGAGCAGAAAGTACCCGGTTCTGTGCAAGACTGGAAACAATAGAATTTGAAAAATGAGGAGCATATATTGACCAAAAAGCCTTAATACACAGTATACACACGATTATTTATTAATCACTGAAGCAGTTTTTAGTTTACAACACCATAAACACTGACACAGTTGACAAAATATTTACATAAAAAAAAAATTCAACGGTAAAATACTAAAAATGAATTGATCTGTTTCCCCCATCGAATCGTAAGAGTCAAACAGAAAAAGGTTGTGTAGAATCAGAATCAGAATCAGAATTAGAAAGAGCTTTATTGCCAAGGAATTTGTTGCGGTACAAGGGTAATCTCCAGTGTTGGTACAAAAAAACAGCACAATAATGTTGCACAGTAAGACAGGTTATATAAGTGACTTGCTCAATTTAAAAGTAAATAGAATATAGTAGTATTGTAGAAATAGAGGGAGTGAAAAATGTAAAGTATTATAACTATAACTATAGAAGTCCAAGGTGCTTAGGATATGTACTTTGGAGGTAATGTGCAGACCGAAGTGCAGCAACAGAACAACAGAATGTGGAATGACTGGAAATGTCCACATCAGTGTCCTGTTGCTTAGTGCAATATTTAATGGAAATACTGAGAGTAGAGTGTTGGTGGGGAAAGTTGTGTTCAGGAGCTGAATGGCCTGAAGGAAGAAGCTGTCCTGGTGTTTGGGGCTCAGAAGAGCTGGAAGAAGTGGTTGCCTGAGTGGGGAGCATCCAGAGTGATTTTAAGAGCCCTCTTTCTCATTCCTGAGGTATAAAGTTCTTTTCAGATTAGCGAGTGTAGACCAACATAGTTGTACCAAAAGTGAATTAATGTTTACGCTGCCAAAATCTTTTCAGGTGTCCGGACTGTCCTGAAAGGTTTGAGTACTCAAACAGACATTTTCCTCAATTAAATATGGTTCAATTTAATTATGCTATTTAAAAATGGCTGTGTTTAAAAGCAAATGGGAGAAGAAAAATATTGAAAAAATATTAAAGCATATGCAAGAAAGCAATAACCATGATATAGCAATATTCTTGAACATTTTTACGCACTAGGCTGTGTTAGTTGGAAGTTTGTTAAGTTGTTGCTGTGTTTTTCCTCTTACTTTTCCTTTCTCTTTATCGCTCATCCTGCTGTTTTCTTAAGTCTTCCGCTTTGCATTCTCTCTACTCTATATGTAGGTTTTTCCAATCCAACTGCATTGTCATTGTTACCTTGAGTGCTTATTCGATGATCCAATGATGTCATTATTAGACGACCAATTGCCTCGCACCATGGAGACTTCATTTGATTATTTAAGTTGTCTGCTCACCACCGTCGAAAGAGCATGCAGGCCGGAACATGGGAGTTGCACTCTTGACTAAAGGACTTGGGAGTTACACTGTTGATTTTGTTTTGCTGACTGAATAGACAAAACTGATAAAAAAAAAAATTCTGAGCAAACTGTGAAAATGTTTGGTCTGTGGCTGAGCAACAAACTTTTGTATCTTTCAACCTCCTGAAGAGTGAGAAAGAAACGTCATGGGACATACATTGGGAACTGTTGGTAACCCAATGTTAGACACACTTAGTTAGAAAGAGTGCGGTCATTGCTGGTTTAGAGGGGAAACTTCATCGTCCAGCGCAGGGAACCGACAAAGAGTCTCTCTCTTCCCTCTTCAGGTTGGTTTGAGTATTTATTTTTCCTTAATTTCTCTGTGGCTGTTTTGAGTTGAAGAGTTGCTTTTTCTTTCGTTATTAGACTTACAGGACTGTTATAATAAACTCCTTGTCATTTCAAATTTCCTTGTTGAGTCTTTTCTTTTGGGTTGTTTGTTCTCGATTTCTCGATTGAAACTATTTTGTCATGTTTTAATTAGATTTGTTTTTATTATTTCAAACAAAAGTGTTATGACCAGAACCTTTGTCACCTTTTACATTAAATATAACAAAAATATAAACAATTGTTTCAGAAACTGAATTAAGATGATTAACTATTAACGTTACATGAACTAAAAAGAAACCATAAAAGTTGTTAAGTAATAATATCAAAGACAGCAAAGCAACTCACGAGACAGAAGTAAACCTAGAGTGAACATTTAACAAAGTCCTGTCCCTTCCTCTGCAGCTAAGATCAGAACCTGATTCTTTTCTTCCGTTTGTCTCTCAAATTAGTGAAAGTGAAAGTGACTAGTTTGGCAGATATGGAGTCACTTATATCCTAAATTTGTGCTCTGCATTTAACCCATCCAGTGTACACACACAGCAGTGAACAAACACACTGTGAACACACACCCGCAGCAGTGGGCAGCCATGGCTGCGGCGCCTGGGAGCAGTCGAGAAACTGGTGTCTTGCTCAAGGACACCACAGTTGTAGTTGTTGAAGGTGGGAGAACACCTGTTTCATCACTCACACTACCTTCAACTCAGTGGATCTTATGTTCGCACATGCGACCTTCCATTTAGAAGTCGATCTCCTTATCCCCCAAAACGTCCCTTTGCTAAATTAATTTGCAACTTGCCTAAAACATGGTGAGGGCTCAAAAAATGGCTGCAGGTTTAGATATCATGTGAAATCTATGAAATATGTTTATAAATCAAAACAACATTTTTTTAAAATCCCAGCGTACCATCTGTGTTTTATGCAAATGTGCATTTTCTGACATCCACATTGTTATCAATTTAGATTAGCATCTACTCATCAGGTCTAAAACATCAGAGGAGACTGTAATCAAGTCATGTTTGTTCTCTCGCTTGCCCTGAAATTTGCCTTAATCATCTTTATTCATGCCTTGAAAGCCCTGCACTGTGAAGCTCATGAGGGCAAAGCTCCAAACACTCATGGTGGGATTTTTCATCTCATGATCTCTTCAGAATCCATAGAGGACTGCAACAATGAGAACCACTGATTAGTTTATGATGCAAAACATTGCTTCTGAAAAACTCATTCATGATGCCTTTTGTCTTGAAATTTTAATTTTCACATTTGACAGGTTTTTTTTTTAAATGTGTCAGGCTGAAGATAAATGAGATATACTTATGCAGTATTCTAGCTATACTGAGCTGCTGTTCTCCAGCTGTACAAGATTGTTCATGTAATCTAAACTGGATTTTATTTTCAATTCAGATTGACCCAGATTCTTTCATTTTGTCAGATCACTCTTTCCAGACGAATGATTTACTAGAGGTTTGCTCCTGGCAAAGCTTTTGAGAAGGTTTTCACTAAAGGTTTTTTTGAAGTCAGAAGTCTTGCCAAGGCTATACGTGACCAAGATTTGATTTTATCATTTGTTACAGAATTCTGGACTGTAAATCAATGGAATGTGTTTAATTTAAAAAAATCAAGCCGCTTGAATGGTTACAACACCAATTTAATCTATTTTAACTGTTTCATGTATTTGTTTTTGTGTTGATAGGGCCTGAGAAGTTCATCAGCTAGTATCATCAGACATAGTCACAAGTAGGAGATCTGGGTTTTAAAGTGAAAACGTTAAGATTATTTGAAGGGGTGATCATGGACGGTCAACCTCACTTCCAAAGATCTTCTATAACTATAACCTTTAATAAAGTATTCTTCTCAGAAGATGCTTTTTCTAATACATTGGAGAGCCACCAAAAGATCCCTTAGCCATAACAAAATTTTGCACCAGCATATCATTGTATTAACTATTCCTGAAAATGGCAAAAAAGTGCAACTAAATCAATGATCCCCAATATATAAAAAAAACATGTTAATTCATGAAATAAAAAATAAACTTGTGATTTAATACAGAAAGTTTTTGGGATTGCAACTGTTTCATGTAGAATCACAACCACTTTAAAAATCGCCTGTTTTAAAGCTGGAAGAACTCATACCGACATGTTAACCAGTGTTTGAGATGAGTTAAACAACAACAAAAAACTCCAGTCCTTCTATGAAAGAGAAAGCTAGCAAAATACTTTTTGGAGGCTGGTTGGCAATTTCATATTGATGATCATCATGAAATCAAACAAACTAGCAATAAGCTTTAAAACAAAGCATGGCATTGGTTTCTGATTGAAGATTATAGCAAAGATGCAAAGATAATTTGCTCAAAATAGCATTCATTTTGCTTGAAGTTAGACTTTATTCAACCAAATTAAATATTGACGTGGCCAATTGAGAAACCTTAATTCAGTCTCTGTTGTGCACTAACATTATATTTATAAGACCTTTCTTTCACAATCCACGGCTGATTCATACACAGATCAGCTTTCATCCAGCTGCAGCTTGTTATCTAGTCAATCTGAAACATATGGTTGTAAAACGTTTAACTTCCTAAACAGAGTATATAATTGGTTTACCGTTGACTACAAGTCATTGACCTGCCCTACAAGTTTGCCAATTATAGATCCCTGGGATTAAAGACAAGATTCAATGATGTATTGTAAAAAAAAAGGATTAATTTTTATTTTATTTACACTTGAAGCTTGAATTTAATAAGAACTTCATTAAACTTGGTAAGTAAATGTTTTTAAAGTAAGACAATTCCCAATTGGACAACTTGACCCACCTTTCCACACACCTGAGTCATTAATTCATCTAAAGAACACAAATCTTTGAAAATACCAATATTTTTTTGTTTTAATTCAGAAAGGTTTTCCATCACTTCGTATTCATATTATATGTGCCAAAGGAATCTATTGATTGTTTCAGTGAGTATTCAGTAAGAGACGTTTGTTTTGTGCACTGAAAATTCATCATGGTAACAACATAGATGACACCATGAGCAGTATATTGTACCTGAAATCTAAGCAATTTAATATGACAGTGATATTTATTGGGGCACAACAGATTTGCACTGAGACACATGTAAATGAAAATATTTCTACACATGCATGAAGGTTTCTACATCAGAACCTGGCTGTTGAACTTATCACTACATATTTAAAAAGGGCATGGAAAGTGTAATACATGTATAGAAATAATACATCAAAGTATACATAGCAGAATATCATAAAAAATTAGGAATCCTTCTCAAACTCAAAGTTGCACTATGCATAAATTTCTGTGACTAGTTTTCCATTTATTTTGTTTTCTTTCAAAAGACACATGCACCTTTCTAATACTCATCTCACTGAGGATTTTGTTTGTCCTTGATTTTTTTATATACCTAATACCAGAGATGAACTCTTTTGTGAAGAGAGAGAATTAAAATAAGATTAAGTTGAAGGCAGCCAACAATTCTAGTCACACAATGTGGCACACGTTCTCAAAACCAGATTAAATGTCAAAGCCAAAGTTATAATCATGACTCTAATATGTTGAAAACCAAGTGGCCTCATTCCCATAAGTGCCCTTAGCTATGAAAATTGATGATAATTATATCTAGATGTACGTGTATGGATATTGAAACTGCCAAACCCCAAACAATGCCAAGAATTAAGAAAGATGACTCAACACGAATAAGCTATAATAGTGGCTCTGATTTCTGAAGGACTTCTTTCATGTAATTTAGTTTTAATAGCAAAATGTGCATTAAATTGTAATTAAATGGCAAATCCTTCTATCTTACTCACACACATTCATATCCCTTTATAAGTGTGCACAATATTATCTCAACATCTGCTATTTCAAATGAACATTGTATCTCCTGAGTCAAAATTACCCATTCGAACCTGAAAAAATACGTCATATAATCCACTAGGGATCTCAGCTTCCTCTCGCCATCTGCGCTCCAGTCCAAACCATCAGATAGCTAATAGTTATTGTTATTAAAGTGTTACATCTCAAAGGACAAATGTAAAGTTTCTATTTTGAACAGACATCATGCTCACATCTGCTTGCAGGTTTTAGCTAACAATGACAGTCAAACAGACTAGTAAACTGCAACCTAGCGACTAGCAATATTTAATCAACCGCAGATTTAAATAAAAGGAGACATGATTCTTTTTAAGGAGCTTTATTACACTTAAATCACCTGTGTTTCAGTTCCTTTCTCCTTAGGCTTCGTTCAGAGTGTGGGCCAAACTTACCCAAATTATATATTTTATCTATATGTGACATGAATCTGATTTTGTCATTTCAGTTTAATCCTCAGGTCACTTTCCTTTGAGGTCTTTAATCAGATCTGTATCCTATATTTTTAAATGTGACCTCAGTCTGAAAGGTCATGCAGCGTTTATATGATTTTACATCATCCAGTCCAACTCAAACGTGCTTCCTCACAAATATGAGTAGCTTGAGAAGACTATCTTTCAGTGCAATCGATACAGGGAGGCATCTAGATAAATATTCATAGGTTATGAATGAAGTCATGAAGACACAACCATCAGCTCCAGTAACTGAAGAGCTAATATTCGCCGCTCGTTTTCTGCCAATATTCTGTCATTCTTGCTCCCTTCAAATTTCTAAATATTGGTATATACTACCAAAGTTGATTCCAGAAATTAAACTCGAATGGACTAACACAGTAATTCCTGGAAGTAAAATTAACTTTGTCCAGATTAGGGTCAAATACAATCTGAATGGAGTACAAATAATGCTCAAACTGAGAAAATAGTTAGAGGTAAACTAAGAGGTAATAATCTAAACTGCTAATTCTTCACCATAAATGTGTTTGCTTAATAAATAATTCTAATTCAAAACAAAAACCCACATCTATATTATATTTAAAAAAAGAGTTTAACTTTGATAACGACTCAGTAATAACGTAACTCTAGATAGAGTAGGGCCAAATAAACTTAAAAAGAATTAATTTAACACTTGTGATTTTGTATATAAACGGTCACGTCAGACAATTGACATTGTGCTCTGTTCTGGATCTCACATGAGAGCTCTTTGACAAGACAAGACAGATAGGGATCACATATTGTTTGTAATGCAGACAAGAACACCACAAAAAATCTAAATAATGTGTAAAATTAGAAGAAAATGAGAAGAGTAGAGATGACCTTTAAACTTACAGTCATCTGTTACAGTTTAGTATTATTAGTGGGAAAGGGGAATTTATTTTAGTTTTCTGAAAGGCATCAGTAAACAATATTCTGTACACATGAGTGTTAGATGTGTAACAAGCCTTTTTGTTAAAGCATTGTTCTATGATTACGATTCAAAGTTTCAACTAGGAGGCATTTTTTGCTTAGGAAATTGCTGCTTTTCTATGATCTCAGCTTTTAGGATGAGATTTCTTGATGTCAGGTTAAAAGTGGAACAAAGCAACAGATGCCACTGTCGGTTAAGCAGCTATACCACTGAAAAATGTGCAACCTAAAAAAAGCTCCAAAATGTGGCTCAATAGAGCAGAGTTGGAGCTAAATTCTGAATAACTGCCTTGGCTTGATTATAATTGTAAGAACAAAACAAACATTGAACTTGCAGTAGACTAATACCCAATTGAGACTATTTTGTTAAGTAAACAGAGATGGGGAAGTTTCTTCCAAATTTCATTTTAATCCTTACAACAAAAACAGAAAATAGGCCTACGGGGCCCACTGGGACCCAACCATATTTTGCATGACCTAAATCTGCTCACTGCCTTCTTTAAGTGACATATTTCTAGCAAGCCAGCACACCCTTTGCCACCTAATGTAGTGGAAGAAGTAGGCTATAGAAAACCTCCATCGTTCACCCATGATGTTTTCCATTCTGCTCTGGGAGATATAATCTCATCCTTTCAAAAAGAGAAATGCAGAGTTAAGGAAACGGTGTTTGATGCTGGCTTTGAAAGCACAAACTATCTCTGTTGAAGGGTCTTGACAAGAAAAAAAACTTCAAACGCATATATGATGGCATTTTACGGAAAAAGCAAGAATATACCATGAAGGAGTAAATGTTAAGACGCCTTAATTTGACTGAGATGAAAAGTGGATAAATAAAAAAACTTAACAAGTGCTCTTCCCTCTGTGCGTTTGGCAAGCATGAATCTCCTTGGGTAAGCTTTTTCTGAGACCATTTGGCAGAGATTATGGACAGCTTAGCGTCCGTCCCACAAAAGGTCTCTGATTCATAATAGAGATCTGAGAGCATGCGCACTTCATTGAGTTTCCGGTGCATATGAGAATGCTTTAATCAGATACAGCTACAGAGCAAAGGGATTAGCAACACTAAAATGTAATCAGTGTGATTAAAATATTAATTCGTTGACATACAAAAGCATTTTAACAACAAGCTGGCATGGCTGCTGGAGCACAGTGCCAGAGATGAGCATAAAATATTCCACCATGCTGACAAACAAATAGAGTAACAATTGCAGAGCATTTCAATGGTAGATGAGAGTCAACAGGGGAGACCATTTGCTTTAAAAGGACTATGAGAGGTGCTGTGACACTCTGATAGGGGAAATTGAAATGCTGCAGAGAAAGAAGACTGACTCAAAGAAAGATCTCACAAAATGTGACCAAGATGTCTTAAATAAATGGCCAGCAACATACTGCACATAGAGACCCTCGCTTCTGAGTGCTTGTGTTCCCAATACAGAAAATGAAGCCTGACCAAGGTAGCCATAGCAACACACCCTATGGGCATGCACTAGATAGCCACTGCTTACTAGCGATGTGTTCAATCACCCTGGTGGAGCTTACATAACAAGTGGGAACATAGTGATCTATGAGGATTTATTATTTTTTTAATAATCAGGAATATTAGAGGTTTTGGATAAAGCTGGGGAGGCCTTTCACATCAAGAAAAAAATCAATTATTCTAATACTAAGTTAAATGAGTTTCGTAAGTGTGCTGACTTCAATCCTTTTCATGTGCATGCTTGTTTGTTTACCTAATACACAAAATCTAAAAAGTGAGCTAGAATACAAACATGTATTACAAAATACAAGGTTTTTGGAGAAGAACTGGCTGTTTAGATGATGACAGAAAAGAGATTTTTTAACACAGCACTTTTACCTTTACCTGAGTACACTACTCAGAGTGAATTTTCATTTTTCATTGTACTCTCAATATTTTACTGTGCATGTCTCTCTTTCTCCATTGAAAAATGTGGGTAACAAGAGGCCAGTGCATCACTCTCAATTGACAAAATTGAATAACCTTTTTGCGACCACACCTATTTCCACTCAAGCTAACAACATTTGAAACCTTCAGGCTGACTGACTATCATTAAAAAAATTTATGGATCACAGTGAACTGCAGAGATGAGTTTCTGTTATTTCCAGGCAGTTCAACACATGTTCACGCTATGAGACACAAACAGCATAAGTCTCATCATTTCCCGAGACACTCTTCTGCTACAGTGGTTTGGCCGCACCACAGAGAAATAAGGTCTGGCAGGCTGAGCTGAGTTTACACTCAAATAAGGACTTTTTCTCCCATAGAGGTGAAGCACTGGAAGACACAGTACCTGCTTTTAATTATGCTAAGGTTTTGACATGCATGTCATAGAAATAGTTGATTTTAATAATCAGTTTTCATCAATGATTTTAACACCCATCCGCTTGCTCAGATAATTCCTGGATAGTTGGTGGAAAAGGCTCAGAACACCTTCAACATAGAACTCAAAAAGAAAAACAAAGAATAAAAAAAACTAAAGAAATAAGTAGGAAAACATGTGGATTTGTCATTAAATATATATGCAAATATTGACAAATAATTAGTCCTAGTTAAAAACAAACAGTTCATAAAGAACATTTTAGAAATAAATTTGTACAAAAGCAAAACTTTATATTGGTCATTGTTCTCATACTTTGTTAAATGAACAATAAAAAAATTCAATCTGTCAATTCAACTAACATTAAATTGAAAATTGAATTAAAAGTTTTGACAAGTTTTGGACCAAAGTGAGATGGGTACTGACATCAAAAAACCCGCATGACACTGTGAGAGGTTCTAGAAGTTCTTTTTCAATGTCTGCAAAAAAAAAAATTGGATGTTGATGCAGAAAAATTTGGGTTGGTAAAACAAGCCAAAACTTTATGAACGTTTTGTTTAGTGAAGTTGAATGCTTAAATTTGTTTTGTTGTTTTTAGAAAATGAATTCATAAATCATGTAAAGGTACAGCTTTTATTAGAATCTATTTGAAGAGTTAGATATTATTTGTGAATGCTAAAGCATGAAAATTTCAACAAGCATTGCACTAACCCACCATTATAATAATGTGGCATTTAATCAAAGTCATTACATAGTATATACGTTATCTATGGTGCCAGTTACTTGTTGAAAACAAATGCAGTCACAATCTACACCCTGGCACAGCTGGTCATGTACTGTAATAATGTTTCCTGTTGTTTTTGAAATACAAACTGTTTTGGCAACACAGTGCATAGTGTTCCTTTTGCATTTTAGAAACAATATGTTTCAACAAAAATTTAATTCCCAGTTTTTTAAAAGCTCTTGTAAGAAAATCTTGTTCACATTATTACCAGGAAAAGGTTGAGTAGTCTTAGGTTAAAGTAGTTAACAATACTGCTAATGTTGGCTGGGGTTTGACAACTCCAATAAAAAAACAAGCACTTCCCTTCTGACAATACAACTTCTTTAATTTCTTAAATAAATTGAGTTCCTGTTAACTAATATTGTGTCAGTGCAAATTTGCTAGTCCTGATGAATGGAACATGTAAATTTATAGTTAAGATGTTAAGCAGCCAGATTTGGAAGAAACAGTGGGCATCTTAGCAGCTAACAGTCTGTGACGGTGCTACTGCATTCCCAATCAGATCACTCATCTGCCAAGAATTCAGAAGAAAAGTTGTAGAAATGACTGATGAGAAGCCTCCACAGACTCTTTCTATCCTGCTGACATGCACTCACTATTCCACACTTTTCACCACTAATTGGACAACCTAGCAGAGCTTCTGGTCCACTAAATGAGACAATGATCATTTCCAAGCATTTGCTCCATTTATGAACAGCTAGAACTGTCGCGCTGGAAAGATCTCACTCAGACTTCCGAGACTGCTGGATACATTTGTCATGCATGTTATTTTCAATGTGGTTTGATTCCTCATTAGTTTAGCATGTTGATGTTTGAATCAGAATTAGTGTTAGTGAGTGACATGGAATATGAAGTCCAGTTAGTTAAAAGCTTGGAAATTCTGCACCTAATGAGTCTCAAAGGAAACAACTTACATGAATGTCACAAATAGGACATCACATGATCTCCTTTTCCTCATTGATTGGCTCAAATGAAAACATAATCTTATTGATGAATTTATCCGTTTTAAGAAACTTGGGTGGTGTAATGTCTAATGAAACATCTGAGATATATATTTTCCAATTAAAAGTGACACTTACTTTAAACATTAAAAAAATTTTGCTTCATTTAGTATACATTTCCTTAGTTGCAGCATATCTAAGAGGAAGTTAGTGCAGAACTAACAGGTAACTATCTATTAACTGGGAATTAGCTATTGTTACCTATTATCAAAAGCCATGATAACTACTGTGGTAATAACTAGAGCTGCTCAATTATGGGGAAAATGATAATCATGATTTTTTAGGTAATAATTGAAATCATTATTATTTTAAACCTATTCTTGTATTTGTAAACATACTGCATTACTATTTGTAATATGTAGCTTCCATAGCTATTTTTAAAATATCTGATCTAATGTGGTCTAATTTTCACTCTATTAATGTCTCTGTTAACAAAAGACAAAACAACAAAAGTTGATGGGCTTTCACATGTAAACACATGTAGTTATTAAAGGTGTGCATTTCATTAAAATAAACTATAAACAATAAGTAAACAATAAATACAAATAAATAAATACATTAATTTGAAATAAATATTTTTTTTTTCACAACAGGACCATTGTTTTATCATCAAACACAGGGATTATATTCCTCCCATAAGGTAGGGACTTTTATCTTGACAGTGCTTGAGTTAACTCAAGTCAGAATCATAACATGCTAATGTAGCATGTTAGCACACTTGCTCTAGTTTGTCAGTTTCATGGATCATAGTGTTACTTTCACTCTTTTTGAGTGGCAAAAACTTGTTTTATGCAAAAAGAAGAGTTTTTCTGAGCCAGTGGGTTAGTCCTGAAGGAAAAATCAAGTATATAGCATTACAAAACACTCTTGCCTAGACAGCAGTGCTTCGCATGTCCTGTATGGAGCGATCCTCTCCACGATTATTCATATTATTTTTTTTTGGTATAACAGAATATCTATAACAGAACAGGTGTTTTACATACATTGATCTGCTGCCTGAATGGGCTCCAGCAGTGCGCAGGCATGCAGTTAATAATAAACACAATATTTTTTTTTTCTTGATTACACTGTTTTTCTGATCGGTAAGATATTGTGATCAGAATTTGATTAATTTCATACCCCTAGTAACAACCATTAACCATCAGTAACTATTGAATTTATCCATCTCCTACATAACTGTAATTAACTAATAAGTAACTATTGCTTTTAGTAATTACTCCTAAATAACTATCAGTAATTGTGAGGTCACTGCACTGCATGGACTTGCTGTGCTTCTCAGCGCATAGAGAACTCATTTTCTCTACAGATGAACTTAAAAAATTATGCAGTTTTGTGAAACTTCCATTTTTTCCATCAAAGAAGAAGCTGTTGTTTCCATGGATTTCTCTTGAGTGCACTTTTTAGTGTATAGGAGAGAAGTTCTACTCAGTTCTCAAATGATAGTTTTCTAACATAAACCTATATTAAATATAAACCTACATAAACCTATAACATAAACCTATATACAAAGTAAAAATATTTAGAAAAGTATCATAAAGATAGAATTTTTTCATTTGTATTATAAAAATCTTTAATCTGTTATTTGTAGCAAAGCTGCATGATACTGCCTGGCACAATTTCAAAACTGAAACTATGTCCACTACCGAGAAAAAACTGGGTCTCTACTGGGTCTCTTATGTAACCACAAATATGATCATTCAGAGATCTGAGAAAACAAGACTCAAATTGAATTACTGTCAAACAACCTGACAGAGGCACATAGTTGCAATTTTCCTAATATCTGAAGCCATAATCTTCAAATCAAAGAAATATTTGCCAGCTAAATTGTTAGTGATTTGTCACTAAACTGATTGTTTAATAGTTTGGAAAACACAATAAAAATAATTCTAATCATTCTAATGAACCAGAAACTAGATCTGCGCTTGTTCAAATCAAATGTCTATCTGGAATCATGAGGCTGAGCAAACACAAATCTAATCCAAACAGTAATTGCCCATATTTCTGGTTCAAAAAACCAAACATAAATATGATTGCACATTGTAGTCGTTGAATTAGAATCTTTATCAAATAAATAACAGAGCCCAATCATTCAGTTGAACTTTTCACATTATACAAGGAACACTGCGATCGATGTTGCTTTACATCACGCAATATTTGATTTCTTTGTTGGCCAACACAGTGATGCATCACATTAGGCTCTCACAGGGGGGAAAGCCTAAATGCTATTGATCTGCTTCACTGCTTTGTATTCCATTCACTAATAATTACCAATGCAGTCCCTCCAATTACTTGGCTCTGCTTAACATTTACAGCCACGTGCTATCCACACACATTGATTCATTATGCAAATGACAAGGACTAATTTAAGGCTTGCTTACATGACTTCATTTAAAAACCTGCAGCCATGGTAAAGCACTCTAGACAAATGAATTAAGAGTTTCCTTTAAATGGTGAACAGACATTATAAGATACAATTAAGTCGTTATTCGTATATAGTCAAGATGCCCAGCTAGTAGTGAATCAGTGAAAAATGTAATACAATGCAATGTAATTTGAACTGTCTCAATGTAAAATACCTTCGACATTAAAAACTCCCTGGAACAATATTAAACTTTTGAAAGATGGAGATGTTAGTAAAGTTAACGGTTTGGAAACAAGTATCGTGTTATTATGGCTGATTAGCATAAGTTGTTGACATGAAGGTTAAGAGTTCTGTAATGAAACTGCATTTAGTGCATCTTTCATTGAGTCAACCTATTTCTTATAATGAAAAGAGATCAGAGAACCCCAGGAGCGTTGCTTGCTCTGGGCATCCCGAGCTTTAATCTGCGTAACGTATGCAATGAGCTACAAAGCTATTTATGGTCCTACGGTATATTCCTTCCATCGCGTTCGGCACAATAGATTGCATTAAAGATTGCATATGCTATGGTTTATATATAATGATGGAAACAATGACTCATCTTTATTTCGGTAATATTTCTTATTTAATTAATGCACTATATCTTACTTACTTTTTACTTTATTTATTTTCCCTTTTCTCAGTCCTAAAAAACGACCCTGGAACACAAAATCTGAACAATATTCCACACAATAATACCCATCGCTTCTATGTGCAAATAATAATTCAAGGCTTGAATTAATGTACGGTTAAAACTTTGAACTTACCACCATAATATTTCATTGTAAAAACATATGACTGGAATTTGGTAATTTTATTCAAAAATAGGCAATGTGACCTGGGTTAGATGTCTGACTCCATCTCATCAACAGGCTGGCAATTCTTTCAAGCAAATGCTAAACAATGAAAGAGGAAATTACACTGAGGTTGACTCACTTGAGTGTAAGGGAAAGGTTAAATTAGTTGGAGTTAGGGTAAGTTGTATGGTAAGTTTTATTTAAAGAAGCTCTTTTCTAACTGAAAAATCACACGCTGATGATGCAAAGTCAGACATTCAAAGGAGGTTGCAGTGTCCCTCTTCTCAAGATTATGGAAATAGCCAGAGGAGATACTAAGGCAAACCCACAATGTTCGATATCCCCTAAAGCTTTTTACATTTTTTTAGTTGACTTAACCAGCGTTAAACAAACTAAAATTGTAGGAATTTGCCCACTGTATAGTGTACTTGAAAATAACCAAAAACAACTAGTGCATGGTTAATCTAATAACAATATCAGCCATGTGAGACTATATGATGAGAACATTTTGTAATTATATAAACAAAACATTCTCTGGTGTGCTCATCATTACACATCTGATATGCATGCTCACGTATGTGCAGAGAACGATGAGATCAGAATCAAGATACTGTATATGCTGAGAGGATCTACAACACTGAACAGGTAGCCAAAATAAATTATAATTGTTGTTATATATTACTGACACTGAGCAGAATGAGGCTGCATTTTAAAATAATGAGACCATAGGAGGAAAATGAAAATGCTTGCGCAAAAAAAAACCCCTTAGCAAAAATCCTAAAAAGAAGAGTCTTAATGAAAGAAGCCAGACATAGAGTATTAGCTAACTCTTTGACATAAGTAACCATTGCCAACATGAACAGATGTTTTTTTCCATCGTATAATCCAACAATTCAATCCACTCTCATTATCGATATCATCACTGGTTTCTGTGGAGATTCTGCACTCTGTGCATGTCACCAGTCTGTCACAAGGATTGTGATGCACCACACTAACTCTGCATGTAATCTCACCTCAGTGATCAATTTAAAGAGGAAGTTCCTGGCTGGCCTCGAACCAACAACCATCTATCCGAGAGGCACACAAAATAACTACTGTATTCTACCCTAATTTGACTATTTAAAAAATGTAAAATGCACATAGCAGTAGATCTATTGTGCTTTTCATTTCAGGCAACACATTTTACTTAAGTGATTATTGCTATTGAAAATAACTAACTGCACAACATGAGACTGTAACCACTGGTATCCAGTGAGTAAAATATCACTGATATCTGAGAAGACCAACAGTATCTAAACTCTCTACATGGAGTGAAAACAAGCTCGCCTTAATATTGCTGTGAATGTGCTAGGCTGAAGACAAGTGATAGGATTACTCTTGAGAAGAACTGCCTACAGTTATGTTCCTGTCCTTTACGGCTCTAGTGTACAGACTGGAGAGCCTCTAGCACCTGAGGGACAAAGAAGCTTATCTCCTATCTAGTGAGCTTGCTTCATCAAACGCTATGAATCAGGGTCAGGTGAGGAGAATGGCACATACTTGATCTACTTAAAAAGTACCACAATTATTATTTTATTTCAAATATGAAGTCTTATTTGCATAAATGATTGGTCGTAATAATCATCATCAACACATTTGTCTTTGAAAGTCTGGGTTATTCGATAAAATAGTCCTCTTTTATCTTTTGTTTGCTTCTACATTTATCTTTGCATTTTACAACACCAAATGTGCCTGATCTTCAAAATGCAAATAGACACATTTCAAATTACACCTAAACATTGTTCTTTCAATTGCTATATAGTCTGGTATTCTCTCAGATAAATGTCAGAGTCCCTTCCAGCTTACTAAAGGCATTCTCTAGAATCTATTTTTCAGGGCTACAATCACAAAATCAGCCTTTATTTAACTTTAAAAAAAATAACTTTTGAAAAACTTTTAAAAAGTTTTTCAATAATAATAAACATACTTTCACGTTTCTTTAGGGGCTCTAAGATCTTAATATTTTACAGGCCGTGCGATCCCTAACACATTTACAATGATTTGAAGGAAATCACAGTGATGTTTGTTTCTTGGTAGAGTAAGGATAAAGAAAGACTCTATAAGTCCAAATCATTTAAAATTCAAAATAGTCTTCTCAATTCCAACAATTAATTTTATGAATAGAACAATGTGAAGCATACTCAGAAATTTTTCCAATCAATGAAAATTTGCAGCGCATTAAAAACCAGAAATCATTATAGCATTTTCATGTAAATCCTTCATAAAGGAACAATGGCTCTGTTCTAGTTAATGATAAATCCTTCAAGATGAAACAGAGGATAAAACTTGCTGTAACATGCTTGTGATTAATCAGGACTGACAGGAAGAGGTGTGGTATGAGGAGAACAGAGAAGATTCCCAGCCACCGAATCAGTGGTGCTGGTCAGGGCAAACACATTTAATAAACACCAGCAAACGCTCACAAGGCTAACATTACCTGAGCACATAGGACTATGAAGACCATTCATACATCGTCTACAATTGCTGGTTAGACTGCGTTAGAATACATTACAATGCTTCTAACTGTCTGCCATCTTTACGTCTAACAATTTACCAACAGCACAACACACATTGAGCTGCATTTTAACAGAACCAAACCATGTTTAAATCATTAAATTCACACATACTCTTCCACACATAACAAGATAATCTAGGCTTTCTTTCTCAAAGAACAGCCTGCTGTACCGCTGATATTTAGACAGACATATGCGAAACATTTCTATTTCTTGAAACAGCCACTTAAACCAGGATAACTTTATGAGGTTGAAGCTCAAGCTGTGAACACAGAGTCTTGATCCATTCATGTTGGTAAAGCCTCAGTGACATCACAATGCTGAATTCATGTTCCACAACATAATAGGTTTAAACTCGCCCCGCATATTTACAAATCAGGTTAAATGATTACCAAAAATATAAACAATATGAATAAAGATTTTTAAAAACTATTCATTCAATTATTGATCCGGAACTGCAGAGCATTTAATGTAGCCTGTCAGTTTTGAGTCAATGAAAAATTTTAAACATATTATGGTGAAACAACATACGTTTTACCTCATGAAAAACAGCTCTGTCAATGATCCTGAGCTACTATCACGCTACCCATACACCCCCAACCGTCATGTCGAACTCACTGCATCCCCAGAGAGTAATTGTGAAAAATGACAACTGTTCTATTCATCTTAACACAAAGCAATAACACAAAACAATCTATACTACTCAGTGTGGGAAAAATTTAACTTAACCAGAGTATATGATGAATTTGAAAGTCTCTCTTGAGTCTTGAGCAGGATCCTATGATTGGTTTGTGATGTCACAAATAAAGCATTATGAGAATGACTCCTTTTAGATGCTATTAAAGATTTTTGAAGCCTAACAAAAACAGCTTAATAAAAGGAGTTTAGGGGCAAAACCTTTTAAGCCCCATCAATATGTGCATATAAAATTAAGCATGTTTTTTTCACAGTCCTGTTTTAAACATATATCATAGAAGAAATTTTATTGACTTCATTCAAATTACAATCTGAATTGTCTGTGTAATACTATTTTTCTTTTCTGGGAGCTCAAAACTGCTACATGGCTGTAGACATGTCCATTGGCCAAAGCACTGCCCATCAACCAATCAGATGAAATGTTAATGCAGCTCATCTTAAAGAAAAATGTATTCGTTGACTGACCCGGAAGCGTACCCATAACAGAACTCTATTGATAAACAATGAAAGAAATTGTGCTTTTTGGATGTCAGATTAATGTATTCATGGAAATAGGTGGAATTTATCTGTGCCGACAAGCACAACCATTTGAGGTTATTTAAAGACAGTTTATGATAAATACTTCCTTATGAAGGTGATTACGGTGCCATAATAGTATTTAGGAGTCAAATATTTGTTATAAATTATGTAAAAGGGGAATGATACCTTTAAGATTTCAGAAGGCACAAATTTTAAGGCTTTTGCGTCTCCACTCAATTGTCAAGAAATTCATTGGTTAAGGACTACGTTTGTTAGATTAGCAAAATGATGGTGAATTTTGTATATTTTACATGTTATATTGATTTGTAAGTAGTGTTTGATACTGTATGTGGATTACATTAATTTATCTTTGCTCTCTGATTAATCAATGGAGCAATAGAAATCGGAAAAGATTGTGTTTAAACTAGTAAACTTTCCTTTAGCCAAAAGTAAAAAAAATCTTTAATTAGGCAATGAAAATAAATTGGCTTGACACTCGCCACAGCAAGTCAAGACACACCCAGCGAAAATAATCCTGTCAGTGAAAGCAGGTGCACTCAGTTGTTTCAAACAGTGGCTTTTAATATACTTTGACAAAAAAAGCTACCATATTATTTTTTAACACAACATTCAAAGGGATTCTTTGAAGGATTCAAGTCATCAATGACTTCTTTGTATCAGTGCAAAGTATGTTCCGCTTGGCGGGGTTTACAAACTCAACCCCCTTCACCGACTCTCCATTCAACCGAGCCCAGCTACAGCTACCGTTAACCACGCTTAAACAACCCGCCAGCCCAGCTCCCGAAGCCCCAAAATGCCTCGTTATTAATCATTACCGTTCTGGTCTACATAGTAATGGGAAGGAACTAACTGTGACCCACATAAAAGTGACGGGGTATCTCTGGGGAATCTACCTCCGAGAGTTGTTTACAAAATCTCTCTCGGAGACCCACGGAAGCAGGTGCCAGCCAAGTTTAGTTCCAACACTTTCTTCCACAGAGCGAGCCGAGGCTCGTAACGGTACTGTACCTGAGCAGCGCGGTGTCCCCTTGCCTGCTGACCACACTCTCGCTCGACGCATAGTCCACGGTCTGTCCGGCGGGCAAACACGACGGTAAAAAGCAGCAGAGACTTAGTATTATCGCGGTGAGCCACTGACCGGAGACGCACGCATCTTGCACCGCAATCATTATGTCCATCACCGCCGAGTGGAGTACAATCCACGCCGTTATCAAAAATAAATATACAAATATCTGGATGAAAATGTAGGGATCCTCCACGAAAAGCCCGGGAAATGGCGTTCCGTATAGTTTCCCAGATTTGTTTTGATGGGGAGCTGACCGCGGGAGGAAGTCGACTCTCCAGTGGCTCGCACACCATCTAGTGAGGAAATGGGAAACGGGAGCGGAGCTAGAAGCTGACAACCCCCCGGCTCTGATCCTGTTGCCATGCGGCCGTTTCCCAGGCAACCCGTTCCCTGTAGCTTGTGATGGAGCGGGTGGTTTTCGCCAGCGCTATTTAAATGAGGGGGTATGACCACCCGGGGGTTTATATAGGCTGCTATATCGTCTTGCAACGTGTTTTTTTCTTTCTTTCTTTCGTGGACCTTTTATGAGCGACGTCTGCAAAGCACATCAATGTTTCAGCTGACTTGACCTGGCATGGGTCAGGTGTTCCGAGCAGTTATGTAACAGGATGCTTAATGTACATTGTTGCTTTAAAATGGATGCTTAGACTACAAAACATTCAAACATTTCAAACTTTGTATATATTACATGATATAATATATGTATTGCAGATTGTTTGCATAAAAAAAGAAATAGCATGTTTTGTGTCTCATTTTAAAAAGTGAACCTCAAAATCTTTACAGCTGAATAAAATATTTTCAAACTATTATTTTCAAACCATTACATTAATAGTAGTAAGGAAATAAAAAAATACAAAATCTTTCATTTCCAAGACAATTAAAATCATGGGAGACAGATGCAAAATACATATATTCTTGACATAAAGCCAGAGTACAAAAACATCTAATTGAAACAATGAATTAAATGTCTTTTTTTTCTTTTTGTCGTGTTAAAAGTTTATGTCTTTGATTTTCTGTTGTGTGCTAACCTGTTTGGAAAAAAAGAGCTTTACCCATAATAACCAGACTTTTTTATAACTGTAATTGGATGAAACAGCCAGATATGTATTTGATTAATTTTTATGGCTTAATTAAATGGAAAGCTAGAAACCTCTTATTTCTTATAGTGAATGTGACATCTTATAGTGAATGCATATAGTGAATGTGACATCACCAATCTGGAAAACGAAACAGTTTACTTCTCTTTTTTTATACTCTCAATGGGCTTTATATAGTACTATATATTAGTTTTGTGTTGTTTTCTGTTTAGTTACATCAGAAAAAAAGAAGTTAGCTTGTAACTGATACTCAGTTTCTTTGATGGTGGCCTTCAATCAATCATGACAATCTTCATGGGTGGGTTGAGTCCTTTTCCTATATATATATATATATATATAGTATGCTTGCTAGTCAAACATTGCCACAACATGACTTTAAACCAGCTTTTGGTACTTTGGGTAGTTACCAAGTCACTTTGGAACACTTTATGAGCAAATAAAACTGATGAATTTTGTAAAACCAGATCTCCAGAGATGACGCTGTGGAAATTTTCACTGGACTTTAGGCAAGAAGTAGTCTGTTTCTGTTAACCCTTCCTCCAGGATCTGGAACTTATTAGTACATTTTACTTTCATCTGAAAAGAGGATTTTAGAGTCTGAGTATCAGGCAGTTCCTTTTCTTCACAGTCCAGTGATGAGTGGCTGGATGCACTCTGTGTTAAACTCCCAGAAAATCTCTAATGCATTTTTTCCTCTCAGGACTGCAGTTGTCATAAACATCAATATATACAAAACATAGTTCATTTAAGAGTTATCAGAGCAATAGAGTTCCCTAGCAATGAGGAAATTCAGTTGTCATTGTTTAATTTAGCTTAACTGTCAGGGCCTGTCACTTCTGAACCAGCGTTTTGTTTTTTGTTGTTGTTGTTTACCTTATTTGTATTTTTCTTTGTCTTAATATTATGCATTGTCTACTCCATGCTGCATCCTAATTCGAACACTTTTACTGCATCCTTAAAGTAGATTGTCATTTCAGAAGAAAATGTACATACTTTTTAGTGTGCACGATCTGGAAAGGACTAAACCATCACATAACGGAAGGGGTTTCGCCATGTCATCACAGACGACGTGTGCAAGAACTTAATTTCATTTAAAAAAATATTGTAATAATAAATAAAACACTCATTGTTGATGATATTTTTGTATGTGCTTCTTCTTAAAAAATGTGTCATATTACAGAGAGTGCTCATTTGATTGGGTCCCTACTTCTGCCCAAGCACAGGGGGTTGTGGGTAATATCATCCGGTTGAGCGTTCATGGATCTGTACCTCAAAATCTAACCAGAAAAAGTACACAGATGAGCACCGCTCGGACATTTTTTTATATACACTATGGTTTGGGGCACCCTAATTCTCATTTCTCACCCATAAAAGTGTGAATAGTGCACGGATTGGGATGTAGCATTAGTTTGTGTTTGGTTGGAGCTCACAGTTCTCAACACCTGCTCTGTTTCAGCCTGCTCGGTAGTCATAAGTTGCTCCACCCGTTTACCCCGCGTTATCCATTGATTGTGTTTGTTTTATATTCCTCATAGTTTAGTCAGTTGGTCTGCTTCATGGAATGTCAGTTCTTGCCACCTGGTCTTTTGCTCGTGTCTCATCAATTAATTTACTCACAATTTGGGGGCATCAGCTATTCATTCTGTTTTTAGGACGTATAGATGAAGATTTACTCTGTGATGTCAGGCCTCCTATCGTCGCCTACACTGTCGGTGATACAATGAGAAACAGAGAGATGCAGAAATGTAACTTATACATGTGGGAATCTCTGCTGCTCATCTGTGGGTAGATGATGAAGACTTTGGTGTTGAGATGTACATCCTGAGATAGACCAGGGGTGCTGCTTCTTTGGGGTAATTGCTTCTACTCCTCATTTGACTACAGTGGCAGATTATGGAGGATAAGACAACCCTGTAATCTGAAAATGACAATTGGTAAGCTATTTTGTGACTGTCAATCAATAGTCGGGGGTCAGGAAATCTCATTGGGATGCAATAACGATTGTGGTTTGCAATTAATTGATCTTATTAAAAGTTTTGCATAAATTGCTAAATGAAGTAAAACCCCTCTAATAAAGTTGTGTACACGGCATTGGCGTACACATTTATGTGCTAACACCTTCCAAAAGATGTGTTTCAATAATATTGGCCCTTTAGCTAACGCGTTGCTCTCTTGGATGTGCAGAGATTCACTTAACTCTACTCTTCTTAGAGCCATCGGATAGATAATAATAGATAATATATCAAAGATAATATCTAGCTAAGAAATGGCTATTGTGAGCCACTCTCAAGGGAGTATATATATTGTATGTATATTCCCACATACCTATAAAATAATTTAAGCACACAATAATGCATAATAACAAATATGTTAAAGTTTCAATCTAAACTGTGACATAAAAACAAAATACAATATTAATATGTTGTGTTAGCTGTATATGCTATTATACGTATGAATGGTGAATTAATCTGAAGGGAAAAAAAAAATTCAATAATGAGAATTATCACAATTTGAAGCTCTGTGATTGGTAGATACAGGCCACTCCTTTATCAGTGCAATGTTTAAAGAGAATGCAGTTCGGAATTTAAGAGTGATTGGCTGGAAAGTTTCACATTTTTGTTGGGTCGTAGGAGCAACCGATGCACCACATACACTAAGTATATCTACCTTTGAGCGAAGGGAGTTAGTATCTGTGGGTTCCAGATTTAATATGAAAATGGGATAAATACTTCATGGTTGGATGTCTGCAAGTCGGATGGTCCTATTTAGGATGCTTCTTTGATTACGTTATTATCAATGAACACGAATCACTGATATAAACTTGTTGTTTTTCTGATAATTCGTTAATGTGACAATTACAACATAAATATAGTAGATTTTTTGTACATTTTTGTCCAAAATAAATGAGCCATTATAACATGCAGCTTTTAACTTGCAGTGCTTGCAAAATATTACTCTAAATAAAGTGGAAGACGTCATTATAAACTAAAAGTCAAGATAGACCAAAGGTATTTAAAAACATTGAGAAAGAATTCATGTTATTTTCATTTTTGTCAGTGCTTTCCTCAACTGACCCATTCACTACTAACTTGCACGATGCTGGCTGAAAATATTGCTTTAGAACAAAGGAAGTGCTGCAAGGAAAAATCATTCACAGCTAAAATAATGGTTGACACATCCCACAATAGAAGCTATGGGCTACACTGAAATCTTTCATTAAAGCAGCTACATTTTCCTCGCTTCCCCTGTTGCTTACGGCTTTAATCGCCTGTGCTTTTCCTCTACAGGCTCCGAGACAAAAAAAAAACTAAAAGGGGTTTGCTAGTCACAATAGAGTGCAGCTTAACTGTATGCTTTAAAACATAAAGTAAGTACCAGATCAGCATTTTTACTAATAGGCTCTGGGAATTTCTACGCTCGTTTTCTTCCTTTTTTGGGTACATTTCAAACTATTTACACAGCAAAATGAACTCCATTGGTTGCCAGCAATAACCTCGATATAGTATCATATTAACTATATAGCATGTATGACCAGATACACACTGTGCACTCGAATAATGCACTTATGAAACCAATTCTTCAGTTTTATAGACGTTACAGCTTGCAGCAGCAAATGGATTTTTCTAATAAGAAATATAGTTACTGTACACGCACAGGGATAGCTTAGCAATTTGTCAAAATGGCTCTGATAAAAGCTTTTTCAACCATCTCCTGTTGACTATTTTCTTTTATTTGGGAAATACATGGCTTGGATATAATTGCCTGATAGTTGTTAGCGTTAATGGCAATAAAAGTCCCTTAATTCCAGTGTATCTAAATTGGACCATCATCGTTGTTCTATGCTAATTATTTGTGATACCAGAAGCCAAACACTCATTACTTCATAATTCCAGCATCATGGCTCTAGTTTAAAACAGGAAGTTATATATTGGTGTTAGTAACAACAACAATTTTAATTGAAGTGTTAGTGTCATTGTTTATTGTTATTAATGCAGACAGAGCAGGCCTATATTCCTGAACAAGTTTTGTCTAGGTGATAATGACTTTGAGGAGAATGGGAGTATTCCAATGCGGTAAAGGTCCTCATGCACTTCTCAATATCACAATGGATTGGAGTAAACAGTCGCATTATAAAACAGTGGAACTGTCAATCACATAACATTATATAATCCACTGACATGAGCATGAAAATAAGTTCAAAATTAAAAATTAATTCCTAATTCCTGAGTCAATTGTGTTTTTATATTTGCTGGCCCCTGGTGGCCACAGGGGCCCTAAGCAGCTACAAATCCAGTTAATCTCTTAGGCCAGCCATAAAGGTTCTGTAACAGGCTAATAAAGACTGGCATTGACAAGGAAACTTGTTTATATTTTCTTCACTTGTGCAAGTTGCTTAAGAGATACTTGATAACATTAGAAACAAAAGCATTAATTTTCACTAAAATAGTTCATCTAAAACAAATATACATTTCAGTGTTGCTTTGTAATTACTAAGACTGTCAGGGCACGGAGGCCAAAAGAGGAATGCGGACGCCAAATGTATGACAGTCTTTAAATAATAATTTATTTAAGAAACAAATAACAAGCCCAGGGACAGTAGGGCAAACAAAGCAAAACCCACGAGGGGGAAAACAACGAAAAATATACAAACAGAAAATTAGATTAAACAGAAAGACAAAATTACAGCACAAGAGCAAACACTAACATGAACAACAATCCGGTAAGGGGTAATGAACCGCAACCAAAAGAAAACTGAGGGAAGCTTTTAAAGGAAAACCAATCAAACATAACGAGGGAAACTACAGGTGTACTAACTGAAAGCTCTAACTAGAGAACGAGAAGGGTTGGGAAAGGTAGGAAGAAAATAGACCATGTGCAAAAACTAACAAAACAAATCAAAGATGGCCGCCACCAGTCACATGACCTGAGCCATGTGGCTGGAGGTGGCAAAACAAAATAAAAAAGTGGTAACTGATAACAAGGTAAAACCAAAACTGAGGGAAGGACTGTCAGTGATCTGACCCCTGGCGACAAAGATCTACAAACAAGATACTAGGCAGATCCTTACAAAGACATAGGAATTCAGAGGGTTTGCGTTTGCCAGAGATTAAAACCAATCCCCCTTAAGCTTTATACAGTTATGTTTTTTTTGTTGAATTGTTTAGTTGATTATAATAGAGGTTACCTTAATAAACACAAACAATAAAAAAGGATTTATTTTGCTGATGAAATAGACCAATTTCTGATGTATACACACAAAGAAATCAAACAAACTTCCGTGTACCAATTAAATGCCAATGATGACAACTTTCAAATAGATTTTAAGCTTTGGACATGAAAAAAACTTTATGTTGGCTTGAGAGAAACAATCTCTAGAAGTTTTATAAAGTTTTAGCCAGTTGGGATTAGCAAGTGATAGATTTCTGAGAAAATGGTTTCTCGGGGAAACAGTCTGGTTACCACGGAGGTGTCAGTGATATTACATAATGTTCCCCTTATCAATATAACTTATATAAAACAACCCCACACCTTAACTATTTTCTTTATCAGAGATGTTTGAAAATGGTTACTAGGGTAAACAGTCTGGTTGCTACGGAGGGGTCAGTGATATTATATAATGTTTCCCTTGTCAATATGAGTTATAGAAACCAACCCCCTCATCTTAAGTATTTTTCTAAGCAGAGATCTTTAAAAATGGTTGCTAAGGCAAACAGTCTGGTTGCTATGGAGCGTTCGTGGTCGTTCGCGACTGTATAAAAAAAATCTACCTTCCAACCATGACCAACATATTATTTCCCTTTCCCTAGCTTGTCTTGTCTTTTAAAAAATATGGCAATACTAAGTTAATGGTGAAATCAACCCCTGAATTTTTTTTTTCAAAATTTGGTGATTTTTGCAATATCTCGTAGTTTTAATAGACACTGTAGAATTCATTTTATTCAGGGACTGATTTTTTGGAATAAAAAAAGGTTTCCCTTGGGACACAGAATAATAGTCAAGTATGTTTCTTGACAGAGTGACAGAGCCAGATGCTGATGTGGGATTTTACCCTAATTTTGCCAAGCGAGTGTAATGACAACTGGCTGTTTTTTATTTTTGTTTTTTTTAGAATAAAGTGCTCGTACAGATACAATTACCCCTTTCACAGTTGCCCTCGATGTGTCCCCGGGAACCAGTTTGAGGTTCCATCAATAGACTTCATTCACCCTACACTAGTAACCAAAGACAAAACAATCTAGCCAACCTGTCACATAATGAATAGAATAACTTTTGAGATTCTCCCAAGCACACTGAGCCGACCTGCTCAAGCATGAAAGCTGTGATTATTATTACTCCCCATCCTCAAAACAGCTCTATGAAGATGTGAGGGAAACTGAGGATTTTCACACAATGCAGCTCCTGAAATAATGGACCAGATAGGATTCTAACATAGGGAATGGTTCTTTTATTTTATGTCTTGTAAAAAAAGCTTTATATGAATGAAACACGTTTAGACTTCATGCGTCTTGTTATTTTAAGCTGCCATGTATTAAACAAGCTATATCTCTAAACGAATGTGAATGAATCAAAGGTGAAAAAGAATGAAGAAATCTGTTAGCGAAGTCTTTTCTTGGAGGAACTGCCAAAAAGCAAGCCTTGCTGCAGGCTTACAGTTTTTCTCAGTATGTTTTTCCCTCTCACTTATATGAGATCAGTTATATGCCTGACAGCAGCAGTTGAGCAATGATTTGCGCACCCCTGCAGTGACTGTACTGGTATGAGCAGCGAACTAGAAGGGCCATGCACTCAAAAGAAAAAGTGCTCTGCAGTTAGAGGACATCAGAACTGCAAGTACTGAATGCTTCATTGGATGCGCTTAGTCTGGAGAATGGAAAATTGCCAAGAAAAGGCACCTGTAATGAGCCATAAACCATATACAAGTTGTTGAAGCAAACAAACATTACAAAATTCAAATTTGTTTTGTGTGTTCAGTGGTTTATTGAAGGGAAAAGAAAATAAGGATTAAGTAAAAGTTCATTTTATTTTCTCATCACCACTTTGTGTGAAGTGTATTTCTGGTTACAAAGTTTGTATTTTACTTCAAATTACTCAAAAATTTACTCAAAAAGACTATCAACTTTCTTCCCAGTTATCTAAGTTTTTAAAGTCATAGCTTTAAAAAGCATTTTTAAATATACCAATGTTTTGTCAGCAGTCCTTGGAAAAGAAAAACAAAGTAAGTACAGTTTGAAAAAAGTTGTAATTTCTGACTAATTTAATGCTGTTTCTTTATTTATGATTGGTTAAAACGTATTTAAGACATTTGAAAAATGCAAACTGGTTTACCCAGAGACCTTTATTCCAACAATAGAGAAGTCATAAGTGAATAAGTGAAGCCCTTTATTATTATTTTTTAATTAGCAGATTTTTGTGCAAGCATAAAATGCATTATCCATGGTTGAATCAAGGCATGGATTGATTTATATCTTCAATTACTCTCAATTCAAGACTGACCTTTACGAAGTATCAAACACTGACAAATGAGGTCATTAGAGACAACCTTCCCTTAAACATTCATGTTGGATGGTGAATGTCCCCTTCAAAAATAACCACAGGTTTCCTGCAAATACAACCCAACTATTGCTACCAAACCATTTAAATACCAGGTTCTGCCCCTGGTTTTCATTTTTATTTGATGTTTTATAATGGCTGAGCATTCATGTTCTTGGTCTTTTTCAATTCAGTTTGTGTTCTTTTATGCTGCTCTTGAGTTGTATTCTTTTCATTAGAATCTCAGTTTCACAGAATCACTCAAAAACTCCAGTTCCCCTTCACTTGTGCTTTGGTCACTCAGTAACAATCTTTTCAGTTTTTTTCTCAGACTAACAGTTCATTCACTTTCATTGGATTCCTGGGGTTTGCTTGCACTTGCCTGCAGGAGCTTACTCACTACGTTCTCACTCTTTTGTCTATATAGCTTCCTATGTAGCAATCTATATATAGTATATTGTTTTAGTATAGTACTAATGTTATATAATAACAATTGAAGCAGTTCTTTTTGAATATAGGGTCCGGGGCCCTCTGCTAAGTGCTGTCCAGTTTCTGTACAACACAACGTTCACATTGCCAGAAGTATGTCAGATCTTTTCAAGGTGTTTGTTGGACTCTGTCAAGGCTGTCCTCTATCACCAATTCTTTTCTTTATGTTTATGGACAGATTTTCTAGGCAGAGGCGAGGGCTGGAGGTGGTGCAGTTTGGGGACCACATGATTTAATCTCTGATTTTCTTGGATGATATTTTTCTATTGGCTTCCTCAGACCTCCAGCAAGTACTGGGGAGGTTTACTGCTGATGGTGAAATGGTGCCATGGTTCTCAACCGGAAAAGGGTAGTTTTCTCAGTCCAGCTTGGAGGAGAAATCTTGCCTCAAGTAGAGGGGTTCAAGTATCTTGGGGTTTTATTCATGAATGAGGGAATGATGGAGTGTGAGATTGACATGTGGAATGGTGCAGCAGCTACAGTAATGCGGTTGATCGGCCAATCTGTGGAAGTGAAAAAGGAGCTGAGTTAAAAGGCTAAGCTCTCGATTTACTGCTCAATATATGTTCTTACTCTCACCTATGGCCATGAGCTCTGGGTCATGACAGAAAGAATAAGATCTCAGATACAAGTGGTCGAAATGAGCTTCCTCCACAGGGTGATGGGGCACTCCCTTAGAGAGCGGGTGAGAAGCTCCGTCACTCAGGAGGAGTTTGGAGTAGAGCCTCCAAATGCCTTCTAAACACCTCCCTGGGAAGGTGTTCTAGGGGTGTCTTGCCAGGACTCAATGAAGAGCTAATGTCTCAAGATTGGCTTGAAGAATTGCCTCGAAATCCCCCAGTAGAGCTGGAGGAAGAGGTGTGGGCATCTTTGCTTAGACTACTGTACCCGGATAAGGGGACGAAGGTGGAGAAATAACAAAGAATTTGTTAAAGCCAGTTCCAGTTTTAATATTAATAGAGTCTTTAGTGGAAACTTTACCATCACCATTTTACTATACATTCAACATGAGTTTTAACTATGCAAATGTAGATTTAGACTCAGGTATGACCCAACCACATCACCCACAATCCATGACATGGCTGCGGGGTCCAATTAACGCTAAGTAGATGCTAGTGCCTAATGTCCTAGTGCCGTTTTAGGGACACTGTAAACTCCAACCATTAGATGAGAGGAGAGCTCCCGTATTTATGTAGTCATTAAACAAATCCCAAGATTTGTTGGAAAGAGTAAGAGGCCTCGTCATTCCTGGTCAAATGTGCAGATTCTTTATAATCCCTGCATTATAATTGGCTACATATTCCATTTCTTTACCTATAGGAATGCTGTCATGTCATCAAAATTGATAATGCACACTGCTGGTGGTTTATGAGACCCCTTTCAAAGTGTAATGTAACTGAAAAGTATCATATAAATCAATTAATTTGTATCAATCAATGAAATAATTAATATAATTATTATCATATTCAAAATCAGAATAGTTCTTTTTCCGGATGAAGCTCATTAAAAGATTAATTTGTGTAAACAGACTTCATCTACACCACACTGACAGTTGATGCTCTGCCAAAATGAAAGAGAATTTTAGCCTGCGATCTGCTCAGCTGGCACCATCCATGAACATAGCAATATACTAATAAGATTTTTACTAACGCACATACTGACAGTTCATGTAGTTTTATTTTTAATGAATAAGTATGTAATCTTTAAAACACCAATGAATATTGTGCCATCAAGGTATGAATTGTAAAAACCTGTGGTCTATACATTGAAATAAATATGATTTTGGTAAAGCAAAATTCAAAATGATTGTCCCCTTTTTTCCATGTCTTTAATTAAAGCACAAATTGCATTTTGCACTCTCCAACTTATTTAAACCCATGTTACACATTCATCATGGTCCAGTATTTGTGTTCCATAAAAAATGCATTTTTTTTAAGAAGGTGACGCACCAAAACCAACCCATTAATGATGTTGCATCCACATGAGGTATTCTATCAAGTACTCTGGCAAAATCATAAAGTATTTTATATAAAGATTCTGTTATTGAGCCCCTTTGGAAATTCACACTGATGCACTAATTAAACAGAATGTAAATGCTATAATAAATAAATATTTAAAGTAAAATATTTTTGTTGTGAAGCTGAATTTAGCTGTTTACTTACATTCACATATATAGGTAGATATAGGTAGACCAGTTTCACTGGAACTGTACTAGATTGGCTTGAGTCCTATCTCACTGGTAGATCTTTCAGTGTCGGGTGGAGGGGTGAGGTCTCAAACACTCATAACCTACTCACCGGTGTTCCCCAGGGTTCAGTCCTTGGCCCCCTTCTCTTCTCCATCTACACCACCTCCCTGGGCCCTATCATCCTCAGACACGGATTCTCCTACCACTGCTACGCTGACGACACTCAACTCTATCTGTCGTTCCCCCCTGATGACCTGTCAGTAACTACCCGCATAACTGACTGCCTAAATGACATCTCTACTTGGATGAAGAACCATCACCTACAGCTCAACATGGCCAAGACGGAACTTCTGGTAACCTCAGCTCATCCCTCTGTGCATCACGACCTCACCATCCAGCTGCAATCCTCTACAGTCACCCCTTCTCCTACAGTCAAAAATCTTGGAGTGATTTTGGATGAACAGCTGTCCTTCAAAGACCACATCACAAAGACAACTCGAGTGTGTAGATTTGCACTGCACAACATTCGAAAGATCAGGCCCTTCTTGACTGATTCAGGCTCTGGTCCTCTCACGTCTGGACTACTGCCACACTCTCCTAGCAGGACTTCCATCAAATACGCTCAAACCTCTGCAGATGATCCAGAACTCTGCAGCTTGTCTTATCTTCAAGGAACCGAAACGAGCTCATGTTACTCCCCTCTTCATCACTCTTCATTGGCTCCCCATTGCAGCTCGGGTTAAATTCATAACGCTGGAACACAAAACTATCTCCAGATCAACACCTCTTTACCTCCATGAGCTCATACACTCCTACATGCCTTCCAGAAGCCTGCGCTCAGAGAAGAAACAGAGACTTGTGGTTCCATCCCACAAGGGCAGAAGATCTCTCAGCAGAACCTTCTCTTTCACTGTCCCTGGATGGCGGAACAAACTCTCTGATCCAGTCAGGAAAGCAACAACACTAACAGCTTTCAAAAAGCAACTGAAAACTCTTCTCTTCAGGGAACACCTACTATATATATATATAAAAAAACGATTTTCTTTATTCCCTCCTCTGTCTTTATCTTCTTCCTCTACTTCCTCACTGCTTTGGTTTATTGATCAGTTGATACAATTTCTATTATGAGAAGCTGAGATAGACTTTGATGGTGTAACAAATTGCATATTGTCTCTCCCCTAATGTAAGTCGCTTTGGACAAAAGCGTCTGCCAAATGCATAAATGTAAATGTAAAATGTAAAAAGATATACGCGTATGCCCTGAGAATCAACAAATGATTTATCTGTATTAGAAGTGTCCAAGACCTATTTAAGTGGACTCTTTGATTTTTACAATGTGAATGTAAAGTATAGCTTTAAAAAAAGAAGAAACACCCTTGATGACAAGGTCTCAAAACCCACCATCAAATATAGATTAAAGCAGACCTTCTGCAATGCTGAACTAGTTCAGCATTTACAAAACACATGGATTGGATGTAAAACACATCATAGCTCTGTTTCCTGCAGGGACCTGTTGAAAAAAATTTCACTAGTGATTTGGAATGCGATGGGTATTTTATTTTGATCATTGATGTTCTTTTGAATAATATATAATTCTAAACTTAAAAAATTGCATTTATGTATGAATCAAATGTCTATTGAATAAAATAATGAAATAAACATCGCAAGACCTCTAAAGGATCTAACGCTTGCCCAAGAGAACATTTCAAATGAAAATAGGTAGTGTTTCAGTAAAAACCCACTCGAAGAGTCTGACCTTCATGTGCCAGACTGGAAGTTAATTTTACATCTCATTTAAAGCCAGTGATCAGAGCGCCTGAGTTTCCCCTGCAGATAGTGCTGCAGAAGACTGGGATTTCAAAGCTGGTTTTAATCTCCCTGACCCTTTTTGCTCAGAAAGGTAGACTACCCACAGTGCACTCAGACCCAGAACAGCTTTATCAGAGCTCAAGCTAAATGCAATTTAGATCCATTGCCTTGAGCTAAAATTCCTTAAGTAATACAATAGAGTAATAATGAGAGGTAGTTCTTAATAGTTACAGACATTCAGTAGGTATTTGTCACTGCATTGGTGCCACTCTTGTGATTGAACAGAGGGAAAAAAAAAGTTTTTATGTCTTTAAAATTAGAAACTAATGTTTGTAAGGGTTGTCAAAGGCAAAACCAATACATTAGCATTAGATCTGCATCAGCAGCTGTGTTGTAGCGCATCAAATGTTTGAGTACATTTTGAATATTTTGGATGATGTACCTTGGAATGAATGCAATGAGTGAATTCTGTGAGTTTTAAGACAACTCACAAACTCAAGCGGCAACCTCCTGCTTTCCCTCTCGATGCATAAGAACTTATTGAACTGCTGTTCCTTGACCGACCACTTGAGGCTGACTCCAGAAGTGAGAAGGCGGATTGTGGATTCACTCCAATGTTAAAACTTACCAACTTCGTTTACACCATGTGTACACCACTGGCTCCATTTGGGTTGTTGATTCAAGTCACTTTAGATGTGTTTTGCCTTCTTTTTCAGAAACTTTTTGTTTGCCAGAAACTAATTTTAAGATATAGTATAAGGTATAGTATTGTGTTTATGTATGAAAATTAAGTACAGTAGATGATTTCTTTAAAATCAGTGACTTGTTCTTGGACATTGGTTTACAGTTTGAAATTATCTTTAACATTTTGGAGATAAAGGCGTCACGGTGGCGCAGTGGGTAGCACGGTCGTCTCACAGCAAGAAGGTCGCTGGTTCTAGGCTCGGCTGGGGCAGGTGGCATTTCTGTGTGGAGTTTGCATGTTCTCCTCGTGATCGCGTGGGTTTTCTCCGGGTGCTCCGGTTTCCCCACAAGTCCAAAGACATGCGGAATAAGTGAATTGAATAAGAACAATTGCCCATAGTGTGAATGTTTCCCAGTGATGGTTTGCGGCAGGGAAGGGCATCCGCTGCGTAAAACATATGCCAGTGAGTTGGCGGTTCATTCCGCTGTGGCGACCCTGAAAGGGAATAAAGCTGACATGAAGATGGATGGATTTTGGAGATAAAACTATACAATATAAGATACTTGATGACAAAAAAACAAGTTTTACCAAACAGATAATAGTCCTTGTTTGTAGTCCACTGTCTTCCTTTGGCTGTGTTTGAGCACTAGCCTTATGAAATAGACTTGACTCTCCTTGACATTGACTTGGAGTGCAATACCCTTTAGAATGCATTCACACCAACCTACGTCTGGTCAAACTTCTGCACTCTGTGAACTGGGGGATGGAAGCTATTTAAAGAGGCCTTGTCACACATTTTGCAAAGATCAATATATTCATATGAATGTGTTGACCTTCTCACATTCAAAGATGAGAAGGACCGCCCTCCGGCAGTCTTTTCAAATACTTTCAGAGATCCTTTTTCACAGACTGATCATTTCAGAATACCTAATTCTAATCGATAAGCCTCACTGGTCCATCAAAGACAAAAAGGTGGCCTTCTAACTACAAGATCATTTTTTGATTAGAAGATTTGCTTCTCTCTGTTGAGATAGCTAGTGAGCATGCCAGAGCTCATGCTGCACGAATTTTAGTGGTATCTGTCTAGGGGCTCATTAAAACAGGAAATAAAATTCATCGGAGAGCTCTGAGTAGCTCAGGAAATGACCAGCGAAATCTAGCCTCTTCCCTTCGCACTCCAGTCTCTGACAAATAAACCCTCGGAGAAGGCAGGAAGCAACTTATTCAGTCTGGAATTGGCTAGATTGTGATATTCAGCCGAAGATAATGAGAAGTGATGGGGCAGGGCAGACAGGCCAGATAAAAGGCCTCCAGGCATGCTGAATTCTGTTTAAAGGTGGCTACGTTGACGATTCACACCTCGCTCTCAGAAGAACTCTATCCACACATGTTGTTGTTTTCCCATCACTTCTCTTTCCACGTAAGCACAAGCTTTTATTTGTAGTGCTTGACAATTTTGGCGAGTCACCAAGGAGCCGAAGCAATGGAGGTGAACATGTTTGTGTGAGGAGAAATGTTTTTCAATTCCAGCGGGGTTCCTGTGGTAAGAGCTCAATATCTGCAGATACACAGACGGAGCATAAGTAAACAGCTATATAGAGTCCAAGAGTCGGTAGGAGTCCATTTCATCTTCACTGAGCCGGTTCGAGAGATGCATGAAGTTTACTTGCCAATTTAAATGTACGTTGGTTATTCCATGTGGTAAATTTAGTTTACCACCTGAATTGATTTCCTCACTTTGGCTTCATTTAAATGCAGACAGCGAATTTCAAGGGTTTTCTTTTCCCTCTGCTGAGCAACTAAAGTGTAAGTCAAAGATACTGATGGATGACACAGAAGAGTTATATGCCCTCCAGGATGGTTTTTAAGAGACGATTTGACTGTTTCGTATTCTACACGGTTCCTGTGATCAGATCTCGCTTACATGGAAGCAAGAGTGATTTGGATCTTTTTTTCCCCTCTTTATTTCCAATTCTTTTCTCAACCTACAAATAGCTTCTTGGATAAGAACAAGCCTGAATATGTCTTTTCTGAAACTCATAACTCACAGGCTGAGGTGATAAATAGAAAATGACATTTACTCGCACTTCTGTGTTATGTAGTATTTTCTACTTTTTTGAGACATTTTTAAAATGTCTACTTTTGCTTTTACTTAAGTTGATTTTAATTGAGGTAAAATTCTTCTCTGCACTTTAAAAAGTCTGTCTACATGATTCAAATAGCTATTAAAAAGTATTAATTACATTGTTTTAGATTCATTGTAGAGTTTTGATTCTATTATTTTAAATCTAACAAAAGCAATACAATACATTATTTAAGTGTTTCTGAAAGGTTAAAAACGACTGGTAACGACTGTTTAACGACTGGTAAAAAAGGCATCAGTTAGTCTGCAACAAAAGCTTTATGAAACATGACATTTAAGAAATTTTAGATAAGCTAGTGTTATTTATCTTATCCTCCTCGATCTGCTCTCATTTAAGTTTTAGCTGATTTTTTCCTATAAAACAATATTAAATATTTTCAAATTGTGCTGCTAAACATTATTGTATTACTGAATGTGATCAGTATTTGTTTTACTAAGTTTAATAAACACCACTAGCCAAGCAGAGATTATTGGGGGCTTCGTGTGAGAAAAATCTTCAATTGTTGCTGCAAACACATTTATTCAGCATTCTCAGTAACTACTCAACAATACCTTTTTTTGTACTTGAGTAGATGTTTAAATTGGTAAATTTACACTTTCATTAAAGTACCTGTACTTTTACTTGCTCCCCTCTTTTCACCGGTACACTTAAAAGCTATCAACATCTCCAGATTATTTTTGTTTAGCAAAAATACAGTAGATTCAACCTCTACATTATCTCCTAGCAACCCCATCTACACTGTACACAATACTATACACATTTTCCACCTGGAATAATCAATTTTGATAAAAATCCTTCACATGTCTCAAGAGGCCTTTTTGTTCCCAATCAGTCAAGAACACTTAAAATAATGTGCTACAGAGGGATTTTTAAGCGACTGTTTGAATGTTTCATATTGAATATGGGGCGTCACGGTGGCGCAGTGGGTAGCACGGTCGTCTCACAGCAAGAAGGTCGCTGGTTCTAGGCTCGGCTGGGGCAGGTGGCATTTCTGTGTGGAGTTTGCATGTTCTCCCCGTGATCATGTCGGTTTTCTCCGGGTGCTCCGGTTTCCCCACAAGTCCAAAGACATGCGGAATAAGTGAATTGAATAAGAACGATTGTCCATAGTGTTAAAGTGTGAATGTGTGTGTGAAAGTTGGGTTGCGGCAGGGAAGGGCATCCGCTGCGTAAAACATATATGCCAGAGAGTTGGCGGTTCATTCCGCTGTGGCGACCCCGAAAGGGAATAAAGCCGACAAGAAGATGAATGAATGAATATTGAATATGGTTCCTGTGATCAGATCTCATTTACATGGAAACCAGAGTGGGTAACACTTTACAATAAGGTGACTGGAAACATTATAAGTAAATGCATAAAATAACCATAAAACATCAGTCATGATCTCGTTAAACATATACATGAGTCATATGAACTGTTGCTTAAAAAATAGTGCCATAATTAATTAATTGTTTATGATATTTAATTAATGCGTTCATTTACACTTAGAGGTCAACTACATTTAAAAATGCCCTTGTATTTATGTAGTTAATAATTAAATAATGACGAGTAAAGGATGATGTGTCCCCTAAAGTAAAGCTACTATAGCTAATACCTATTTATTAATTAATCATGAACTAATAATCAGTTAATGAGTCAACAATGATACGTACGCATCTCAAATAATTAATCAATGGGAAAAATAAAGTACAAAGCAACAAATTCCAAAGTTCAACAACCTCACCAGTGTCCTATAAGGACAGAACCAGTATGTCATTGCTCATTTTTTCAAGTATCTTATTGTGTTTCTTTTTTTATAAAGACATTCTCACATTCACCACTGGTTTGAGCTCCTTTTAATATATTGGATATAATGGCCGCAGGGAATTACAAAGAACTGCTAAATTACCTATTCTGTTATCATAAAGGTATAGCCTAAACCTCTCTGGGAGGTGATTACTGCTGCGGCTCGGCTTCCCTTTTTGAATACAGATGATCTTCAACATATTATACATATTTAAGGCCATCATCTTGAAGAGCATGAATATTAAACTGCTAGAAGTTTTCTATTTCAAATTGTGCATCTTAATGTGCTAATGGCTTCATGGGCTGCGTTTCTATTATATGCTACATTTATTAAACAAAGTTTTTTAAAAGCCCAAGAGATTTCAGCTCATCAGTTAATAATAGAGCATCGAAACAAAAAGAAAAAAGCAGTGGCTTGTAAAATTCATTATTCTGCTGATTTAAGTTAAAATGATGTGGAAACGCATTTTGCTGCAGTGTATTTTTAAAAAGATGAAGGTTTCCTTTTAGTCTAATCATTCGAGTGTGAAAATGTTCCTTTTTCAGTTTTGAATGATGAAAAATTCTTATTAAACTACACACAAGTCCATCAATCATGAACTAAGTGGAAATATAAAGGATTCAAATGGGGTGATACCAAACGGTTGAATTCCCATTAAATTATCTTAACCTGTTAAATTACTATAAGTTTTTTAAAAGAATCATTTAAAACAAACCATATTAAATGAATTTTATTTAAAAATCACATGTTTAATAATGGAATAAATTGGGGTATTGTATTTATCCCTTATTGGAAAAAAACCTCAGGCTCATACTGTTCAGAATGCAAAATGTAGATAGTGAGCTAAGCAGTCTATTCAAACACAAAGTATGTTGAAAGCAATAAGCAAGAAGTTCCAGGATGGTTTTTTACCTCAGAATCGAATCTGAAGTGTTAGAATCTATTCGTCTCAGTCCCTTAATGCATCAAGAGAAAAATTCTGAACTGATTCTAGTTGATGGTAGCATATTCATAATGTATATGTATAATGTACTACTAGTCCGACTGTGTTTAGAGGCCAAAAAGAAGTACCAAAGGATGTTGAATGCAGTTTTAATTCGGGTGCCAGCCAACAACGCTGCTGTGCCTGCCTCCAGACAGACAAGCAAACAAAATAGTCAATTAATATTAACTCATGAGTGTAGCAAACACTGTAAAAGTTCTTATGTGTTATCTACATAAAAAAGTATGGTAACAATATTACACAAATCATTATTAATCAGTTTTTAAGGCTTAATTTTTTTTTTGCAGAATCTACTTAAATAAATAATGTAAACATTCCTAGATTAATCAGCCAGGCACATCAGTTCTAAAGCACAATTAGTAAAATCCTTTTTTTGTTTTTGTTTAAGCAGATCATGCTAAATTTACTTATTTTTACAGTATTAAGGAAAATTACTTGAAAATAAATGTGGTGTTTTACATATTTTTTGCATGTTATGCAGGTATCAAAATAGCATGCGCTGTAAAATAGTATAAAGCCAGAGAAGCTTATGAGAGTTCTTGTAAGAGTTCTGAAACCAGTCATGAATTTCACATCGTCCAAAACAATGAAAAAGTCTTACAGGTTAACTTCTATTTTCAGACAGAATTTTTTTTATTTGCACCCTTAATGACCTGCAACACAACAATGGTAACTAAATGAGTTCATGCAAAATAACTTTATAAACACACAAACTAGTTCTTGAAACAAATGTTTAACACTAAACCACACTTAACAACACAAGCATAACAATCTAAATAGACATATAACTGTAATAAACCTAAACTTCCATACTCTCACAATGCACCTGGTCTGAGCATAAAGCATAAAATCTCAATTTGCTTAAAATAAATATTGGTTAAGCTTTAGAATTCCACAAATTTGCTTAAAAATAGGTCATTTGTTTTTCTTTGTTTTATTGGTGAAATACTATCAATATTTGATAAGAAACCCAGACAATGTATTTTTAAAATAAAACACGGACATTACTTTTAATGATGATTTAACATTTTTAAACGAAAATTACAAGCCTCATGATTCATTTTTTACAGTGAGAGGCTTCATCTTCTGACCGTTTGCTAAATTAAACTTCCTTTTTTTGTTTTATTGTTTTTTGTCAGAAAACAATTGGAAGTTCTTTTGTAAATTGAGGCCAGTTTCCTTGGCTGTATAGTGTACAAATTAATAAAAATAAGTACAAAATAAGTCAATTTAGCTGTTGCATCTACCCTGCAACTACCCTGATGTTATTTTTAGACATTTAAAGCGTAGGCAGAGACTTGTGGCCGTGATTGTCGTGATTTGTGAAACCTGCTCCATATTAACAAATAAAAACATCCACAACATGTTTGACACAAACATTAACACCTTCATTTTGAAATGTTGTAAGAGTCTTAAATTGGCTTCACAACTTTGAAGCCAAAGGTAAATGCTAGTCACTTAGATATTGAGAAAGCTTTGATTCAAAATAAATCTGCAAGCTTGTCATCTTCTGACACTGATCCTGTAAGTTCTGAGACATCCGTGGCTATCAGTGAGAGGCTCATGAAAAACTGAATTAAAGCAAAACCAGGGACATTATTTCAGGAAACGTTGAGCATTAGGTGACTTTTATCTGATATGTAGTATGTATGGGCAGCTATTCTGCTCTTTTTAACCCCACATTTTCTATTGATGCTCTTATATAGTGACTGAAAATGTAATAATGAAAATCTAAATTGTTTTAGAAATCAACATTTGTTGTGACTATTTAAAAATATCTATGCACTTTGATAATTAAAGTTGATTTACACACTTGTTAAAGCTCGAGTCATTTTGCTAAATATTCTTTGGTGTCTCTAGGGCCCTACTTTTAACCCTTAAAATTAGCATTTAACTGAGCAGACAATGGCTTTCTTTTTCACACAGCTCAAACAAATGAGAGAGTATCAATACCAAGAACTTCCAACAATTCACTGAGAATATCAGAAGCAAAAAGCGCCATATACATGATGGTGCCCACCCAAAAGTAGGGTGAATAATTACAAAACTAATACATAAAAAAGATTACCCATATTAACAATTAGAGCAATCACTAAATGACAATCAACACACTTACTGCCTTTTGTAACTTTATTTTGCACATTTTAATTCAAAAAAGTGAATTTTACTGAACAGAATTCATATATTTGCTCACAAAACAGACATCTCTTTGCTGGTTAATATGAACGCTCTCATTTCTTCTTTCAACTTCATCAAAGCAATGACCTGGAAAGATGTCATCCTGTAGTGTCAACACGTTCACTCGTCTGCTGAGGTGACCTGCTCTCCTAGCATCTTATTTTCACATTCAGCAGATCACCGTGCCCCACAGGTTTCCGTCGAAAATATCTCTGCAAATATCTGAAAATTGCTTGCGACATCTCATGTGTGGCAGACAGGACTTAGTCTGAAATATCTTCTTATTTGTTATTAGACATAATACAACACCTGAGCTCTGCTATTCTGTGGATTTATATATTATAAATTGAAGCCTGCTTTTATAATGTGCTCTCCTGTGGGAAGTAATCAAGGCAGTTTTCCAAATACCCTAATTCTGTCTAATTTCTCTCCCTCGTGTAGCTCCATAAACCAAAGAATTTAATTTGTCCTTAGGATACAATTTGACTATTAGATTAACACTTTGTTTCAAAGCACCAGATGTACCAATCCTAAATTATACTGGAAAAGAGATTTGGATGTATTTGTGTCACTGTTTGCTTGAAGCTGATGTTGATGGATATGGCTTAGATGAGAGGACTGAGAGCAGGGTTCGCAGGTCCAAAGCATTTCAAATGTTTCAGCCATCAAGCAAACAGTCTGAAAAATTATGATAGGACCATGGAACAGACACAGGACCGGAAAAAGGTTTGCTGTGACCTGTGTTGGATGTGCCAGAAGTGTAAGTGGAGACTCTATGACAGGGGTCTCCAAATCCGGTCCTGAAAGGCCAGAGGCCTAAATATTTTTGGTTCAACCATCATGAAACACGCCTGTTGAACTAAGTAAGGTCCTCGCTAATTGTTTGAAGCTAATTGTAGTATGCATACTAGAGCAGGGTTGTAACTAAAATGCGGATGACTGCCCCCCAGGACTGGATTTGGGGAACCCTGCTCTGTCAAGTATAAAGCTTCTTAAGATGTAAAGTAATGTATACCTTTCATGAGTTATTATCATAAGCAATCTCCAGTGGGCTGTCTTTTTGTTTTTTGGATGAAAGTTGAATTCTAAAAAACGCATGAGTGTCAGCATGATCTTCTTCCTTTAAACATCCTAACACCCCCTGATTCAATTAGGCGCCCTCCCACCTCCGTCCAAAAAATCCCGGGAAAGGGGTGTGAAAAAAGAGTGAAAAAAGAGTGCGTCTTGCATAAAAAGAGCAGTTATAGCACATAAACACTGCTCAAACAGGGATCAAAACAGTAGTTTTACAGCCGCATTGCAAAAATGATGAGATGAGAATGCTGCAATGAAGTCGTTACATACTATGTTATGTTTTGAGTTTTAGTTTTTACTTTAATTATAGTTCATCTACATTTAATCTAGTTCACCTGTAATTGAAGTTTGTCATCTTAGGCTGATGATTGGTGACGTACTGAAGTAGTGTCAACCGCCTCTCTGGTGTGGCAGTTAATGCTCACCAACGAAAGCAGCTACTGCCAGACATTTTCTTCGATCTCTTTCACTTTTCTTTCAATGGAAAAATGGTGGAACACAGCGAGTGTTGGTTCTCCAGCGGTCCTTTCCTGTAATAACGTGAGGTTTCCGCTCAGCTCAATGTGGCCAGGAGGATTTGCTCACAGGAATCTACTGAATGCGATGTCTGCTTAACTTGTTCTGAAGAACAAGTGCAAAAAATAAACATAAAAGCTGGACTCAGTGTGCAAAAAAAAAGTTAAACCTAAAATTTTAATTCTGAGTGTCAATAAGATCTTTGCGACTTTAGCGCATCCCAACACACCCTGATTCAACCTCTGTCCTAAAAATCCCTGGGGAAAATTATTCATTAAATATTGATGATTCATGTAACCTTATTAGAAATTGCTACATATAGTATTTCAGGGCGCTTTAACCAGACCACATTTTACAACCGGATTCCAAAAAAGTTGGGACACTGTACAAATCATGAATAAAAACTGAATGCAATGATGTGGAGGTGCCAACTTCTAATATTTTATTCAGTACGGAACAAAAGTTGAAACTGAGAAAATGTACCATTGAATGGGAAAAATATGTTTATTCAGAATTTCATGGTGTCAACAAATCACAAAAAAGTTTGGACAGGTAGCAATAAGGGGCTGGAAGAAATAAATTTGAGCATAACGAACAGCTGGAAGACAAATTAACACTAAATAGGTTCATTGGCAACATGATTGAGTATAAAAAGAGCTTCTCAGAGTGGCAGTGTCTTTCAGAAGCCAAGATGGGGAGAGGATCACCAATTCCCACAATGTTACGCAGAAAGATAGTGGGCCGATATCAGCAAGGTGTTACCCAGCGAAAAATTGCAAACTTTGCATCTATCATCTTCAACTGTGCATAACATCATCCTCCCTTGACCCTTACGCACAGAGATTGTTCCAGATTCTCTGAATCTTCAGATGATGTTATTCAGTTTTTATTCATGATTTGTACAGTGTCCCAACTTTTGTGGAATCCGGTTTGTACAGACATGCTGAAATTGTCCTTGAGGCCATTTGTTGAGGGACTCTTATAGCCACTAGCTTGAAAAAACTTTGGCGTATCCTCTGCATTAAAGCATCCTAACAAAGATTTGTGTATTTTCCAACAGCAATTAACAGCAACAAGACTATGCGTAAACAAATGACACTGGAATGTCATAGAATTAGAAAAATACATAGATTTGTAAACACAAAGTGGTATACAAACTACTGCTAAAGTAAATAAAGGCTGTAAATACTAACTAACACCTCGGGCAGGCTAATTGGTGAGGAGACACAATTGACGAGAACCACATGTATGGTGAACCAGTTCAAACCCTGACATAAATGACCTGTATTATTTATATATTTATTGTATATCATTAAAGCTTACCACTGGACTGGACTCTATTATTTCTATTACCTTGTGAAGCCATGAAAAAGCGATCACCTGATCATGACATTAATTAGCTGCTAGGAACTAATACTCTTTTGCCTGGTGAACTGATATTCTGATATCTTTTTGAAAGATATAGAAGAATAGAAGCATTGATAATTATATAGAATGAGACATGCACAACATTTTTTTGGCTTCTCACTTTTAAACATAACTTTTAAACACCGCACCACATCAGTGTTTCTTTATTGTTTTAATTCGGTCTAGCTTATATTTGGATGCCACATAATTTATCTTGTAGAAAACCTCACTATATCCTTGATACTCAGTTTTCTGGGAAATAAAGGCATAGCAGAATGAAGGCACCTTTTGAAATGTCTACTGCTGAGGGAGCGTGCTCTGCAGAAACAGATGGAGAGAGCAGCAGGGGTCTAGGTGGACCTCAATTCCTATAGAGATTCCCCTGGACAGACAGTGGAAAGTGACTGTGGTAATTAATCCATCTTCCTCATCTCTTTCTCTGCTCTCTTTCATCTTCTATAAAGGGACGAGGGTCACTGTAGGGCACCAATGTTTCTCTGCTTTTCCGAAACTACTTTTCAGAAGGGAAGATGAAGCTGATGTTGCTTTAATTGGAGTCTGGTGAGAAACTAATTCTGTCTGTCATACATACACTGGATATATAGGAAGACTGGGTTTAGGGGGACAACAATGGTGGAAGGAGAAAAGGGTTTAGACAGCATGACAGTTAAGTAAACAGATTATCCGAGTAACCTACAGGTAGTATTGTTTTGTTGGAGCAGCAATAAATCCCTTATTATTTGACAGAGAGAGAGAGAGAGAGAGGGGAGAGAGAGATAGAGCCAGAGATTGGTTCGTTCCTCCTACCCAAGAACAGAGTTTGTCTGAAATCTTTCACCTTCCTAGGACTGACCCACTTTTCTGCTCTCTGCTCGTTTAGAATGGACAGCCAGTCATGCTGTTTCCTGGCTTTAGGGCACAACCATAAATTACTATTTCTTCTGACATGTGCTATAGTACACACAGATTTAAAAAAAAAAATCATGAAATATATGTAGATGCTTGCAGCTTGGAACACTGTGATCTGTATTCCTCAGCACTTTTAAGTTACAGATTCAAACTTCTAAGTTGTGCAGATTTAAGTGCACTTTTTATAGACTTTTATAAAGAACAACATTTCATTTGAAGAGATTAGTCTTTTACTTTACTGTGGCTCACTCAGTGGAGCTTGGCATTTCCAATGCCAAGGCTCTGGGATCGATTCCTGTGGAAAGCAAATATTTTTCAAAGGCTTTGGATAAAATTGTCTGCCAATGACAGATTAAATGAGAGTGTTGTTTTAAAGGATAATAGTTTCAGTCATTCTGTTTAAAATGTTATCAGATCCTGGCAGGTTCTTTAAATTAACAATAGTAATTCTTTACCAACACTAAGTTGAATCTAAACAATTTTCAAGTATTTAAAATGATAATAAAAGTCATGAATGTACAGAGATCGTATTAGTGAAAACAAATTAGCACATTTATTGGCGCCTTGCAGTAAATAACACAGTTAAATAAAAAATACAAATATTTGTCCTTAAATAATGAGAAATACCGAAAGTAACTGATCCACTTGTAAACATTGTAACATATATCTCTTCTCCATGTCTTAAGCATGTTCAGTTAATGTCATAAAAGCTTAGCCCCCCTCCCTTTCACAGCATGCTTTTAAGGGGTTGACCTAGGCTATGAGTTAAAGTGCAATGTTCCTACAGTGTTCTCTGTCTTTATGCTCCATGTTTATACAGAGCAAATTTACCTAGGCAGCTTTAGGCCACTCCTGTTCTTTGTCTACTTACGTCTAAAAATTCTTATTTTCTGATAATTTAAAGTATTGCTTGCCTCATGACTCATGTAAAAAAGGAATGTTACCAGCTTCAGCAAAGGACATTTTGATCAGTGACTCAATATTCAAGCTTCTGGTGAAATCAGTCAGTGGTCAAAGAAAGTTAGAAGCATTGTAACTAAATTAGAACCCCTTTGTAGGTGATAAGATATTTGATGGTTCTCATTACCTCAAACTATACTTCTAAATGTTGTTCCTATGTTTACTTCTATATTTCTGATTAAAAGCTAAAAATAGTTTATTTTGTTGAAAGATCCTAGCTGCATCAGACTATTATAATAAATGTTTAGCAAGTAATATTGGTTCATAATATTCTGCATATTGATCTAATTTCCTCACATGACCAACCTATAATGTGGGCTTTGTTCAATTTAGAAGCATATATTGTGGTGAAGATTCTTACAGATAATGGTGTTGAATGTGCAATAACTGAAACAACATGAAAAAAAAGTAATCAAACTGTCACACCTCCTGCACGTTCTATCAGCCCCGATCACCAGTCACAGTCTCCAGCCAATACACGACGCACTCAATCACCCGTTTACTAATCAGACACACCTGGGCACTCATCACCGTCATCTGTTCCAGTCATCAACACCACACTATAAAGACTCACCCACGCCGTTCACTCACCGTCAGGTATCATCTTCACAGGATTGTATCTCTCTCCGTCTTCTCATCCCGATCTTCTGCCAGGAGCTTCTGCTACTCGTTGCACCCAGAGACTAACCCCTGTCACCGGCTTGCTCTGCTCGAGGGAAGTAACGCTACTACCACCTAGACTCTCTATTGAACTGTCACTAGTACTTCGGTACGAAGCCTATTGTGTTCAATAAACACTGTGTGAATCACACCTTTCGCTTCTGCCTTCTGTGAACCGTGACAGGATACCTGATCGGATAAAAAGATTCCCGGAACATGGACGGTCTCGCTAATGCTTCCGGGAGCGCCGCTGATTCATACCCGGATGCAGCGGCGCTGCGCCAGCAGCCCGTGAATCCTCCAACGAATCCGCTCGCGATGTCGAGCTCCGCTCTTTCCCGTCCCGCCAGTTATGCGGGCGATCCTCAAACATGTGCTGGGTTTATACTGCAATGCTCGCTGTATATTGAGACCAACTCCACATCCTTCCCCACCGAAATCTCCAAAATTGCCTTCCTAATCTCTCTCCTCACCGGTCGAGCACTGCAATGGGCAAACGCCCTCTGGAACGCCAGCAACCCAGTCCTTCACTCCTATCACTCCTTCACCGGGCACCTTAAGGAGGTATTCGGCACAGCACTCACATCATTATCCGTCCACGACGAACTCATCTCACTCACCCAAGGAAAGCTCACCATCCACGAGTACACTCTTCAGTTCCGCACTCTCGCCGCCAGTAGTGGGTGGAACCAAGTAGCGTTGTTAGCCGCATACCGGCGCGGATTGACCCCCAACGTTCGCCAACACATCGTCATTTATGACGATAACGTGGACCTTGAGGTGTTCATCCGAAAGGCCATCAGCATCTCCCAGCACCTCAACGCTTGTTCCATCCCTACCATTCCCCGTAGAGCACCATTTCATCCTCACCCTTCACCATCACTCACCACCACCACCGGAGCCCCTCGTCTTCACCCTACTTCTTCACCACCTGACTCCGAGGAGCCTATGATCACGGATGCCTACCATCTTACCTCCGCGGAACGCCACCGACGACTCCATCTCCAACTCTGCCTGTACTGCGGAGAAGCATCCCATCTGCTCTCCTGCTGCCCTGTTCGCCCTCCTCGTCCAATGGTGAGTGCCTGTTCCAGTACTCCATCAATGTGTACAATTCCTCATCTTCAAGCCACTCTAACGATGAACTCTTGTGATTTTCCCGTTAATGTCCTGGTGGACTCCGGAGCCGCTGGGAACTTCATCTCCACGAACTTCATTAGTAAACATCGCCTCCCGACAGTAATCAACGAAACCCGGTACCGCATTTACACTATTCAAAACTCACCATTGGGCGAAGGCCAGATCACCCGTCGGACCCGTCAGGTCATTTTAACGATTTCCCCAGACCACCGGGAGAAACTCTACCTCTTAGTGCTGCCCAGGGCCAATGTCGATATTGTGTTGGGTCGACCTTGGTTGGTCCAACACCAACCCACCATCGATTGGGGCACTGGACAGATCCTCGGCTGGAGCAAGACCTGCAAGGATCACACTCGTCACTCGTCGAACCACCAGTCATCTCTTCCCCTTCACTCAACCGCCTTAGATCACTCTTCAACGGACCTCACTCGGCACGTTCCTTCCACCTACCACGCCTTCCTAGATGTCTTCAGTAAGGAACGTGCCGCACAACTTCCTCCTCACCGGCCCTACGACTGTAGCATCGACCTGCTGCCCAATGCCAAACTACCGCACGGTCGTATCTACCCTCTCTCCCGTCCTGAACACGAGGCGATGGAGAGCTACATCGATGAAGCCCTCAGCCAAGGGTTCATCCGACCATCCAAGTCTCCTGCCGCATCGAGCTTCTTTTTCGTGCCCAAGAAGGACGGAGGACTCAGGCCCTGTATTGATTATCGGGGGTTGAACGAGGCTACGGTAAAATTCGCTTACCCTTTACCACTTGTGCCCGGAGCTCTTGAGGAACTTCGGGAGGCGCGAGTGTTTAGCAAGCTGGATCTCCGCAGCGCGTACAACCTGATCCGTATTCGAGAAGGAGATGAGTGGAAGACCGCCTTCATAATTCCTACAGGTCACTATGAATACCTAGTAATGCCCTATGGGTTAGCAAACAGCCCATCGATTTTCCAAAATTATATGAACGAAATCTTCAGAGACCTCCTCCACAATTGCGTAATTGTATACATTGACGACATCCTCATCTATTCCCGTAATCTGGAAGACCACCGTGACCAAGTCAGCCAAGTGCTGCAACGTCTCCGTGAGCATCGACTCTACCTGAAAGCCGGAAAATGCGAGTTCCACCGATCCACCATCTCATTTCTTGGCTACGTGATCTCCGCTGCGGGGGTCCAGATGGAGAACGCCAAGGTGGACGCCGTCAACAACTGGAAGGTACCCCAAACCGACAAGGAGCTCCAGCGCTTCCTCGGATTTGCCAACTTCTATCGTCGCTTCATCAAGAACTACAGTACCATATCCTCACCCTTGTCATCACTCCTCAAAGGGGGTCGGAGAACCATCGTCTGGAGCTCCGAGGCAGATCGCGCCTTCCGACTTCTCAAGAGCAAATTCACCGCAGCACCCATCCTCAGACATCCCGATCCTACGTTACCCTTCGTAGTCGAAGTCGATGCGGCAGACGTAGGAGTGGGGGCCGTACTCTCCCAATGGTCTAACAAACCCAAAGCTCTCCATCCGTGTGCGTACTATTCCCGTAAACTCACTTCTGCTGAGCAGAACTATGGCATAGGGGACCGTGAGTTACTAGCCATCAAGCTGGCCCTCGAGGAATGGCGACACTGGCTGGAAGGAGCAAGATTTCCTTTTACCGTCATCACGGATCATAAAAACCTCCAGTATCTCAGAAATGGCCAACGCCTGAACGCCCGCCAAGCTCGGTGGTCACTATTCTTCGCCAGGTTCAATTTCTCTATCACGTACCAACCGGGGAGCAAGAACTGTAAAGCGGACGCCCTTTCCCGCCTTCACTCGCCAGATCCCGTTCTAGATTTTTCCCCCAAACCCATACTACCACCCTCCATCTCCGTCGCTCCCATCCTGTGGAAGATTGACGAGGAAATCCGAACCGCCACTCTCGAGGAGCCAGCCCCTCCGGGTCTACCACCCGGTTCAACTTACGTTCCGTCCAGTCACCGTCTCACCCTCCTCGAAAGCACGCACACCTCCCTCGGTTCAGGACATCCCGGCAGCAGGCGAACCCTCTCGCTCCTACGTGGGAAATACTGGTGGCCAGGTATGGCCAAGGACGTTGCCCAGTATGTCCGGGGATGTTCGGTCTGCGCCGTAACCACCACTCCTCACCGTCTGCCTGAAGGCAAACTCCAGCCATTGCCCATTCCCCGCCGACCCTGGACCCACATTGGGATTGACTTCGCTACAGACCTGCCTCCATCACGGGGTTACACCACCATCTTAGTAGTCGTCGACCGATTCTCCAAACAGTGCAAGCTCATCCCGCTCAAAGCCCTACCTACTGCCCTAGAAACCGCTGAGGTACTGTTTCATCACATTTTTCGCAATTATGGTCTCCCCGAGAATATCGTGTCCGACCGAGGACCTCAGTTTATTTCCAGGGTCTGGCGGGCCTTCTTCCAGCTGCTAGGTACATCCATCAGTCTTTCGTCCGGCTACCATCCACAGACTAACGGACAGACCGAACGGAAGATCCAAGAAATCTCTCGCTACCTCCGGACCTACTGTGCCCATCACCAGAACACCTGGAGCCAGTACTTACCGTGGGCAGAGTATGCACAGAATTCCCTTCGCCAGGCCTCCACGGGACTAACCCCCTTTCAGTGTGTTCTAGGGTACCAACCGTCACTGTTTCCGTGGACCGGCGAAGTCTCTGATGTGCCCGCGGTAAACCATTGGTTCCAGGAGAGCGAGAGGGTATGGGGCTCAGCTCACATCCACCTCCAACGGGCAGTACGGAGACATACCGAGGCAGCTAATCGCCGCAGGTTACCCAACCCAGTATACCAACCCGGGGACAAAGTGTGGTTGTCAACCCAAAACATCCGTCTCCGACTGCCCTGTAGGAAGCTGAGTCCCCGCTACATAGGGCCATACACTATCCACTCCCAGATAAACCCTGTCACCTACCGCCTCAATCTGCCACCTCATTCCCGTATTTCTTCTGCCTTCCATGTTTCACTCCTTAAACCCTTCACTGATCCTGTCTCTCCTCCTTCCACAGACCCAGAGCTGCCTCCCCCTCCAGCACAACCCGAAGTTGTGGGTGAAAACATCTACCAGGTCAAGGAAATCCTCGACTCCCGACGGCGGGGCGGCTGACTCCAATACTTAGTCGACTGGGAAGGATTCGGTCCCGAGGAGCGGTCATGGACACCCCGGGAGGACATATTAGATCCCTCTCTCCTCGAAACATTCCACCAGCAACATCCCAACCGTCCGGCTCCTCGAGGTCGCGGTCGCCCACGCCGCCGGTCCAGGGTGCCAGGAGTCACCCGTGGAGGGGGGGGTACTGTCACACCTCCTGCACGTTCTATCAGCCCCGATCACCAGTCACAGTCTCCAGCCAATACACGACGCACTCAATCACCCGAGTACTAACCAGACACACCTGGGCACTCATCACCGTCATCTGTTCCAGTCATCAACACCACACTATAAAGACTCACCCACGCCGTTCACTCACCGTCAGGTATCATCTTCACTGGATCGTATCTCACTCCGTCTTCTCATCCCGATCTTCTGCCAGGAGCTTCTGCTACTCGTTGCACCCAGAGACTAACCCCTGTCACCGGCTTGTTCTGCTCGAGGGAAGTAACGCTACTACCACCTAGACTCTCTATTGAACTGTCACTAGTACTTCGGTACGAAGCCTATTGTGTTCAATAAACACTGTGTGAATCACACCTTTCGCTTCTGCCTTCTGTGAACCGTGACACAAACAAGAATTTTGAGAAATGCTTTCAGGAAAAAGTGAGGTCTCATCATAGTCGAAGATGCACTATTCTTGCTAATTTAAGTTCAGGACGTGACAGCTGAATGCCACAAGCCCTCGCACACTGCTATAATGTCTTTTGATATTGACATGTTTCTTTAGGCTATTCATGAAAAAGTTGTCACAGTAATTAATAGGTTAAATTTGGTAATGATGTCTGCAAAAGACATCAGAATGCCATAACTTAGCAGTAACTATTAAAAAAGTGTGAGGCGATACTATTGTGAAGTCTCCAACAGCTTCAACAGTTGTTGACTGGGTTTTAAGTTTTGTGAGGAAAAAAAACAGCATTCATGATGGAAAAAAAGTATAAAATTGTATCATTTTCCGGTGTAGCCATATTTCTGTTAAATCACCTGATTAAAAAGAGAATAGGAGAGGTTTATGAAGAGGTTGTCTTGCATTGATAACGGTTGCTAGAGCGTCTTTAGAAAGGTTGCCAGTTGTTCTGAATGCCCTGTCTACAAGGTATGGTTGGTTACTAAGTAGTCGCATGAGAATCGGGATGAATATCTGTGTGCATATGTTGTGCCATATTATACAGTAAGTTACATAAGATTCAGTGGAAATGATGTAAATTCTTAGAAATGGTGGGTATTTTCTAGATAGTCACCTGGTTATTTTTATTTTCTTATTTGCATTACTACAGTAATCAGAGCGGTTACTAGGATAAACTATGAGGCACATAAACAGATTTTTTAAAAGTCATAGCACACCATTTTTAAATATCACATGCAATTTAAAGGAATCATAAGGAACAACAGAGAATATGATTGGAATAGATTTGTGCCAAAATATATTTCTAATCATGGCCTACAAGCCACAAATAATCAGGTTGTCATTTTGGTCTTGTCTCATTCAGCACTTGGGTTCTAATAAAATGACAATTTGGGTACTTTGACTGTAAAGAGTTTACAGTGTTCACTAGTACTTTTCTTAGTAACTGAAAATAAAAATTCATATAAAACACACACTTATGGCGTTACAATGAAACGTAGTGATCTCTAGCCATATTACAAGATGTGAATCGCTGGCCGGCTGTACCACGTGACAGTTGCGGGAAGCGCTTCAGATTTTGCAGCAAGATGTTACAGACCGGCTCAGGGTTCGTTCAAAATGTGCCGTTTTGAAAGTGTCATTTGAGTTTGGATAGCATTTATATACTTTAGAGAAAGCTTAAAGAATTTAGGGAGCAAGAGTTGAGGAGAGTAGGTTATAACAATGAACAAAATAAAAACTAATTCCCCAGTCCTGTACATGATTGCCCAAGATATAAAAGTTTAATAAAAATAAAAAGTTTCCATAGTTCCACAAGCACTTTCACTGTCTTCCACCTGATTAAATGCATGCCATTTTCATAAAATAAATAGCACCACCTGTCAAATTGTGAAATATCATTGGGGAAAATTTACACACAGAGAATATATCATTTTAAAATTTAATTTACACATATGTGATCATTTAAGAACGGATTTTTTCGTTATTATTACTATTTTCTTTAATTCATAGTCATTCTCAGAAAACATGTCAGTCACAAAAATTCACTATGTCACACTTGATGTGGTTCAGATACTATTATACATTTGGCCAGTAGGTGGATTCATGTGCAGATGAAGTTTCAAAAAATGAACCCTTTCTCAAATAAATTGTCCCAAGTGGTTCAATGCTTCATGAGGCTTCATCTCACTATCACTAGTGATCTCTCTGTTTATGATAACTTGATGTTTGCTGCACTGAATCAGCAAGGAAATAATTCCCCATGTTTTCTTTATTAAAGAGGTCATGAGCTTAGAAACAATGTGGCGAGTTTACCAATGGCAACTGTTTACCAATCAAAGTCATTATTGAAATGCCACACATCTGGTAAGCTTGTCAGGAGCAGCAACTGTGACAAATTAGGAAGAGCAGCTATAAGGAGAGACCACCCAAACTACCCAACAGAGCTTTAACTGACCAGAGAACCTTAACCAGATGCACTTATTATTCTCTATCCAGGTACTATCATATGAGAAGAGGGCAACCCATCATCTTTAGTGGCTTTATTCTCAAGCTGATCTGTCAGTCCCCTGGAACCATACCTTTCACCCACACTGAAGGACACAGCGAAGCCCATCCATATGGAAAAGCACACACCCTTTAGTGCCCTAGAAAAAAAAGCACACATTATGACCCTACCAGCGTTATCACATATGTTTATTTAATAACATCTCTCTCCAGGGAAATTTTCTGTTGTTCCATCTTACCCCTGTGTCTGTATCTCTCTCTCTCTCTACATAGCTGATGGGAAAAAAATATTGTCTTATTTTAAAAACAGCTTTTATTTGATTCGGAACCAGAAACGCTCAGGTTAAATTACGTAAAATATTTCCTTCTAAAGATGGCCTGAGGATAATCAGGAGTAGAATGTGTACTAAACCTGATGCACTGATAAATAAAAATGATGAAACCTGATGATGTACTGGTAAGTGATCATTCATTATGTATTCAGTATTTACTTGTGGCAGTTAGAAACACTTAATAAGGCTCCATTGTGCTTTCCAACTGAAGAGCATGAAACTGCTGTGCAGTTGGAAAGAGCTTTCAATATATGCGACTGCATGCTGGAATATAGACGCTTACATCTGAAGCAAGTGAAGAGCAAGCTACTCCAGCATTTACAGGTTAAACATGCTTAGATGTTGTTATAGGTAATTCAGCTTCTTTTTTTATTTAATTAGCTAAATCATGAAAATGGGTATTTTTGCTTTTTGAAGCAGTTTTAGGCTAAATGCTTTTTCTGTTTAACCCTTTGCTAAGAAATCAATGTTTATTTTTCTTCATTGTTAGCTAATTTCTAAATATATATATATATATAATATATGTAACTGTTCTGATGGATAAGGAGATTGACTGGAGATATGAAGGTTGCTGGTTCTATCCCCAATAAAATTACTGATTTAAAGGGTTCAGTCAATAATGCATAAAGGAGCTAACATCAGGTGAAAAGTCCAAAAGTTGATTGCACACATTTGAGACTGGGAGGCTAAAATGAAAAAAAAAAAAAACGTTTTAGGTGACATCACGCGGTGCTCTAAGAAGTTGACCAATTTTACCTTAACCTCTTCCATTGTTGTCCCAGGAGCACATAGAACCCAGCCTAATCCAGATATGTGGTGCCCTTGAGCAAGGCACCAGTTCCCCGACTGCTCCCCGGGCGCCGCAGTCATGGCTCCCACTGCTCCGGGTGAGTGTTCACGGTGTGTTTTTTCACTGCTGTGTGTGTACACTGGGATTGGACATTACTTACTCCATTTAGAAACTATTATAAATCTAAACACAATATTATTCATTAAAAAGGAAGCAAGTGAACCAAATACACTATCTAGACAGACACAGACAAATAGATTTTTAATATTTTTGTTGGTAATGGCATGAGTGAGATAGAATCTTATTGTAGTGAGATCAAAAATATGTCCCACACAGGCCTCTTTTTTGAATATACAAAACTTTAATAAAAATCAATTTTATTTTTTTCATTTTATTTCTAGAGTGCTTTTTTTTATTTCTAGAGTGCATGATCTTAATAGGTCAGGGAACTTTTGGCCAATCAGCGCTATGAACGCAGAATATTCAGAGAGCACACCTACTCAAGACATGCCTACAACATTTCATACCTTGATTTAACTGATAATATAAGTCCTTGCAGATGCTAAGGATTTATTCAGCCCACAGCTTAAGATATAATTTATATTTAGAATGTAAAAAGTCACAATGATCTAGGGAAGCGCACAACATTAGTGTAAAACCTCAAACTAAAATCATAAGCAAATAAAATGCAATGCACACACTGGAGGGGTACATGAGAAATGGTTCATCGTTCAGGTCAGCAAGGTGCATAAACTGCAAGGCATTTATATTGAAGTGCTGCCTCAAGAAATGTGTTTGAATCTCACTAATATTTAACAGCATCATTCTAAGAATTTTTGTTGGAAATCAGTGTCTTCCTGAGATAGTTTGTGTGTTCTTATTGTGTCAAGCCATAATTGTCTTTTAAACTTTGACTCCTTTTATTTCACAGAACCATGATGATCTGTGATGTCTCCATGGCAACGACACTTTGCAAGTTTCAGGACGACCCGGCTTTCCCTTGGAGGAGTAAAACAGCAGGCGCCAGAATTACTCCCCTGATACTTTCACAAGTAAGTCTCATAATACGCTCCCAACAAATGCAATCATCATGAAAGAAATAAGTCTCTGTCGAAGCATCAGAGATTGATTTTTTTTTCTTCTTATGGGAGCCAGTTTCTTTCTTTGATATGACTCTCCTTGTTTGCCAAAAAGACTATATTAAATTGGAATTTAATGATGAAATACAGTGTCACTGTGTCTGTTGGGGTTCTGTGGGACACCATTTTGGAGCCTGCTTGAAGAAATCGATTATGACAGCATCTTTACGCTTCATTATGTCATCTCTGTAAACAGAGAGTCAATTGAAGATGAAAAGTTCAGTTGGTTTTTAGGTCAATGCATATGTATATTTATTCCCACCATTTCTAGAACAAAGCTGTTCACAGTTTCACAGCTGTACATCACTTTTTGACTGCACACGGAGGATCAAGTGATGCAACCCCATTGTCAGACTGCTGGAAAAGAGGAAATGTCACTGATCATATATGGCTCTGCATTGAATTATTCAGGAGGGTAAAAATAGAAAGCTGTGAAACCTTCGATTCTGGGTGGAACTGAAAAACCACCTGGAGCAGAGTTCTTATGAGATACTGCCCCCTAAAGGACAGCGACAGCAATGCAGATTCTTCAATAATGCATTAACTGGTAATTAGGTCAGGATGTTAATGGATCCTAGAAGACAGCACTTTTTTCTCTTGCAACATGCTGTTATTAGGTGAGGAAAATACTGTTTTAATAAAATGTTACTGGAGGACAAATCCAGAATGTAATTTTTTCCTATCTAAAGGAAACCATTAGGCACCTGTTAAGACTAGAGTTCATTATTCATAATACATAACCTTTAAAGTATAAAATCAGTGTCTTGTATCATTACGCAACTTTACATAAGCACTTGTCCGTTATTATTCGATGGCCCAATTTCACGTAATAGCTGAACTTGATTAGTTTTAATTAAAAAATAGTGGCGTAATTGTACAGCTATATAGCAGAGTTATTTAAACAAAACTATTTATATAATAATAATAATCAAATAAAAACAACATTGGTTTGGAAGCATTTATAAAATGTAATTATTAAAATGTATTTAAAATATTTATTAAGTTCTAAAGCAACAAAGAGGACAAAAAGGTCTAGATTCATTATTTAACACCATTTGATTTCACAAAAAAACTGCCCTATAAAAGTTTAACTAATTTCTACTCGACAGTGTGTCTCTGGTGAAGAAAACAGGCTTATACATCAGAAATACTGAATTATTCAAGTTTGAAAGACAACCTGACAAATTATGCGTGGTTTGTAAAAAATGCACAGACACATGACACCATCTTGGGCTTCTGTCTCAGATAACAAAAGCTTCAAGCTTAAAAAACACTCTATTTTAAGATGTGTTCTATACCTCTATCACTTCTCACATTCCTCCTTTTCATAACAGAAGGTTGTTATGAACATTACAATGTTTTTCCTCATAAATGCAAACATTATAAAATACAAAACATTACAAATTACAACCATTGGAGAGCTAAGACTTTTCATGTTAGTTGAATTATATATTTGTATGATTGTGGTTGAAAAGTAAGGTGTGAGGTTGAGCTGAGCTTCTTGGTCACAGTAGCGAACAATCCTTAGCTCAGCAGTCATAATGTGAACCAATCCAGAAGGGTCTTTTCTGTAGATTCACAAAACATTATCAAAAATAAATTGCTAATTAGCGTCACGGTGGCACAGTGGGTAGCACAGTCGTCTCACAGCAAGAAGGTCGCTGGTTCGAGCCTCGGCCGGGTCGGCTGGCATTTCTGTGTGGAGTTTGCATGTTCTCCCCGTGATCGCGTGGGTTTTCTCCAGGTGCTCCGGTTTCCCCACAAGTCCAAAATGAATTGAACGATTGTCCATAGTGTTAAAGTATGAATGAGTGTGTAAATGTTTTCCAGTGATGGGTTGAAGCAAACGTCATGTAAAACATATGCCAGAGAGTTGGCGGTTCATTCCGCTGTGGCGAAAGGGAAGAAAGCCGACATGAAGATGAATGAATGAAAAATTGATAATTAATAATTGAAAATGGAATTGCCATAAATCGCTCTCATGTTAAATAGAGCAAAATTCTCCTACTGTATATGATCGTAAAACAAACATCAACAAAAAAGACATTCACCTCACTTCACCCATCTCTAAAATTTCCTAGCCACTGGACGAGAAGTTTCCTAGCCATCTTTAGAGAAGTTTATTTCATAAAAGGATTGTTGAGAAATCCCCATGAGGTTTTGCATTGTGGGCTATTATGTTTTATCATTGTAGATATTAGTGCTCTATTTGAGAGTTGAGCTGTATAGACAACGAGCAATGTGGATAACGGTGAGTGCAATTTTCCTTGCAGATTTGGTCCAGGTTGATCCTGCATTTACTTCCATTATAAACAGTTTTCCAGTATTTAAATACACTACCCACAATACTATACTTACTGACCTGGGAAGTTCAAGGGCATTAATAAAGTTATGGACCTGGAGGCACGGTTTCCAAAGAAATCGTGTTTCTTCCCACTTAACAGAGAAAGTTATACAAGCGTATCACCAATTAACAAGTCACTAAGGGATTCGATTTCGTTTTCGTTTATTTTATATGTTTTGCTGGGTTTTACGTTTGCGTACATCTTAGAAAAATAACAAAAAAATAATCCAAGTGATGTATCCTATTATACATGCTTAATTGTTTTTCGTGCCACCGTTGCTTGGCTTGGGATGAAAAACTGAACTGGGACAAGACTAAAAACTATTCAGTAAGTTGTTATGGCTAAGATGTATGTATATTTGTAAAACATTAACCATTGTCTGTATCTAGGGCGGAAAGGTGACGCAATGGTGGAAATGGTCGTCCTGTAACAGAAAGGTTGATTGTTCGATCCCCATCAGGTCCATTCTGTCGTTGTGTCCTCAGATAAGCCACTTCACCCACATTGCCCTGAATGGATGTGTGTGACTGGTGAGGTGTGTTTGGTGGTGGGCAGGAGGCCGTAGGCATGGAATGGCAGGCGCGTTTTGTCAGACTTCCCCAGGGCAGCTGATGGCTACTAAAGTAGCTTATCATCACTAGAGTGTGAACGTGGAGTGAGTAAATAATTTACATTTCTGCATATGGCAGACTCTTCTGTCCAAAGTGACTTACAGAAGGGGAGAGACCATCTGCAATTTTTTACACAGTCAAGGTTGCTCATAATAGAATTTGTATAAACTGATCAATAAACCATAGCAGGAAGAAAATAAAGACAGAGGAGGATATAGTAGGTGTTCCCTGAAGAGAAGAGTTTTCAGTTGCTTTTTGAAAGATGTTAGTGTTGCTGCTTTCCTGACTGGATCAGGGAGTTTGTTCCAGCAGCCAGGGACAGTGAAAGAGAAGGTTCTGCTGAGAGATCTTCTGACCTTGTGGGACGGAACCACGAGTCGCTGTTCCTTCTCTGAGCGCAGGCTTCTGGAGGGCATGTAGGAGTGTATGAGCTTGTGAAGGTAAACAAGAGGAGTAATGCTCTGATTATTGTAACGCATCTTTTGAGTATCTGAAAAAGCGCTATATTAATTGAGCACATTTTTATTATTATTACTCATTACTGTTCCTTTTTTCTACTACATTTAAAAATCTTGGCGTTATTATAGATAGTGAACTGATGTTTAAGAACCATATCTCTTATGTTACTAAGAGCACCTTCTTTCATCTCAGGAATATTGCTAAGGAACAGAAAAGGCTGTCTATCGTAGATGCAGAAAAATTAGTGCATGCTTTCATGACCTCCAAAATGGATTTTTGTAACGCTCTGTTAGCCGGATGCTCAGCCGCTGTGCTACAAAAACTACAGTTAGTCCAAAACGCAGCAGCTAGAGTTCTCACAAGAACAAAGAAATATGATCACATTACACCAGTTTTGTGCTCTCTTCATTGGCTTTCTGTTCAATATCGCATTGACTACAAGATTCTGCTCCTTGCCTTTAAGGCGCTGAATGGCTTGGCTCCAGCCTACCTGAGCAGTCTACTATCACATTATTTTCCAGCTCGCTCTATCCGATCACAAGAAGCAGGACTATTGATTGTACCGAAGGTTAGGAAGAGCGTTCTCATATAGAGCCCCAAAGCTCTGGATCAAACTCCCGGATGTTCAAAACTAAATTAAAAACATATCTGTTTAATCTAGCATTCGAATAATTGGCTCCTGGGATTTGTCAAAACGGATATATATAGTCTGAGCACTATAAACACACAAACTGTTGAAAAAAAGAATGTGGTTCAATGTTCCTCTCAAACCTCTCCCCATCATTTATCACTCATCCTGCAGCTGATGCTGATCACCTGTTTGTTGTCTGTTACATTTTTTGAACCATTGTTTTTCGTTTGCTAGTTCCTGTTTTGTCTTTGTTAGTTTTTTTTGTCTTGTTTTATTTCAGGTGCTGTCTGGCCAACTTTATGTAGATGGATCTTAAGTTTGTATATTCTTTATGCTGGGGAGGTGATTAGCACCTGCCTCAGTCAGCAAGGCTCCCAGGGGAGCTCTACCTGATCCACACGAGGACTTTGAAAGCAACTGCTACAAAAGCGCTATATAAAAACTTGATTGATTATTATTATTTTTATTATTATTATCTGAATCTTTTGGGCTCATATGCAGTGGCTTTTTATGACAACCTTTCTTATCTTGAATATTATAGATGTTTTTACAACTTTGCAGTTCTACTGAATCAAGGACAGGGATTTGAAATATAATTGAAGGTCATTAATGAACCTCTTAAACTTGAGTGCATATTTTTCTTGTCGTATGTGGAGCTTTCCTAGAAGGATGAGGGTTTTAGTTGAAGTGTTCACTTCATTGTTGAAATGACAATGCAGAAAAAGTCTCATATTTTCAGAAATAATGGCAGATGTAAAACTGAAATATTAAGATTAATTGAAACGTGTGGGCAAAACGTTTACAATGAAAGAACAGGTGAACAATCCTCTCAGGATAGTCTTTCCAAAAGCAGCACAGAAGTGAAACGTCATCCTTAAACTTAAGAAATGCATCAAAATGATAATATCTTTAAATATTTTGGGATAAACTTTTCTACATGGTCTTGAGCTACCCGATTATTTAGAAATGACTAACGGCTGTTTTCACAGTAGTGTTAATGTTCAACAGTCAATCAGTCTTGAACAAGAAGATACGAAGTAATGGAAGAAAGCACTGATGTTCTCATGTCTGTCAGCTATCCCTTTAAGTCAAGGTTCTTTCTTGCTTTTGATGACTCTGCTTTTTTGGTTTTGATGAATGCTTTGATAAAAACTGTCAGTACATCGGCTAAGTGACAAGCCAATAAAATGTCTCCCAGAGAAGAAAATGATAGATCATAAACTCCAAGAACAACTTTTTTCCATTGACTTTTTAGCCAGCTATGACCCTGTTCTCATAACCTTTCCTGTCACTCACTGAGCAATCAATCCTTCCGTTCTCATCTCATTTTAATTATAAACCGATCAGTTCTCCTCAGCAAAAGGTTTTTGAATATAGCTCATATTGTTCACGTGAAGATTGTAGCACTCTCTCTATAACCGAATCCCCTTGATTATATTGTTACGGTTGGTTTATAATAATTCCTGGCTGATAAGCCTCACTGTGAAAGGTTGCACTTTCTTTAACAAGCCTTAATTAACCTTCAATTGCTCCGTGCAGAGACAAACTGATGGGCTTGATTTGTTCTGCAAAACATACTATAATGTTTGAGAAATATCGGCAGGTATTAGAATAGATGGTTGCTTTGACAGGCTTGTAAAGAAGTGAAACCAAAAAGAGAAATTCAGATGGTAATCTAGGTTCATTCTTCATATGTGGAACACACGAGAACACTGTTAATGCTTTATCATCTGTGCTTGAATTTCTTTTTTTTGGAGACCAAGAGCAATTAAGATGACTCCCTTTGAAAAGCAAATGAAGAACTATCTCATGCAAATTTTAAAATTTCAACAACAAAAATGTTATTCCCAGAATATCAAAACCCTTTTTAAATTGCACTTTGAAGTCTGTAATTTACATGTGTTTTGATAGACTATTATAAGCAATCTTGAAATTAGACTGTTAGTTTAATTAAAGGTTGAACCAAATTTTGTGTTTTCAAAAGCTGTACGAAAACATCCTTTATAAACTTTATGCAAACAGTACGTTTTGTATAGTTCGCTTTAACAGTACTTTTAACAGTACGCTCCTAGCTGGTATGTTTATTGTCAACACAATTAGGAAGTCATAATACTTCTGTGATAAAAATATTTTATTTGGTAACAGATATCCATGCAAGTAATGTGAAACTTTATATACAAAGCTAAAATAGATCCAAGCTAACTTTAAAGGAGAATTCACATCCATTCTTTGCTTTAAACACCTTAAAAGGGGCATTTCGAATATGACAACCAAAGACTTATCAAACCCTTTTATCTTATCATACTGTCCATTTATTTCTATTGTTTTATTTAATTTAAAACTTAACAATGGTTAACAATGATAAATGCTAAGCGGATAATTTATAAGCTCCAGGTCTGACAGTCTGTATCACAGCATCTTAAAATGAGAAGTCAGCCATGTTGGAGATACTCCCCTGAGAAAAGAACATTGAACAGAATGGGACTAACCACTTTTTGAAAAAAAGAAAAAGAAAAAAAAAGTCTATTATTGTTGTGTTTTTGGCTTTTGTTGAACCATGAAAAATCATCTAGTGAGAAAAAAAGATGCTTGTGGTAGCCAGAATTATAATAATATATAATATAACTTACGGCAGTCTTTAGTTTCGAAATGGCTCTCCTAATTGTTAGGACCGTGAAAACCAACATGACAGCAATTAACTCTTTTCTCTCTGAAAAGTGGTGAGTCCTGTTTTGTGATCCAACTACTGTAAAAGATTAATTAAAATGAAAGAAAAATGTTTCCTGACTTGACCAAAAAAGATCCACAAAAAGGGGCTTGGTTCAAGTCTTTGTAGCATTTGATCTGATTTTCAGTGTCTCATTCATATTTCTGGCTTTCATAACTCATAATTCTTAACATGATAAGCTAAAAAAACATGTAAAATTATATTCAATGAAGAGTTAAGCCTTTTCTTTTTGAAGTGTGCCACTATTTTGGTTTTTGCATTGTTCTTTTTCTACAAACTATAAGGACTCAATCTTTTTTGTCATATCTATAATGTATATGTAAATTTCCTCAAGCAAACATGTGAAAATATATATATTTTTTAACCCAGACACCATGACTAGAGCAGCTTTAAAGAATTTAAACTATATAACATAGATAAATCAATGCGGTCACATGAACTTTTAAACACCACTATCTTTTAGTGGAAGATGAAACAAGACGATGCACTATGTAGGCCGATAAAGTTGCACAATTGACAGCTGTAATCCATCATTTCCCGAAAATGTCATCCTGACATCAATTCTTTTGCATGCATACTTCACTTCACATTTGATCATGCTGTTTCAATTCAAATGGCCACATATTGAGATAAAGGAAGAGAGAAGACCCTTAACAATATCACTCAGCCACGGAAACCGTTTCTTTACAGACCTATCCTCGAGAAAGATTCGTCTGCAGCCTCCGCTGCTGCAGGCTTCTGTGATCATGTGAAACTCAAGGACAAGCCTGAACTCTCTAAATCAAATAATATGATATGTACTGCTTTAACATGTTTACTGAGAGCCCTTCTATGTTGTTAGTAGCCCTGAAATAAAGCAGAATAGAGCACAGTGAAGGGTGTGGAAGGGAGCAGCTTCTGTCAGTCAGTCAGTCAGATCCAACAGGCGGTAAAGAACAGATTTTGTGAAGTTGATTCTGTTGCTAACTAACATCATGATTTTATGCACCTATTAAATGGGAATGGAGACGATGGTGGGCAGGTCTCCTATGGGTGGAGGATTGTACTTCTCAACACGCATGAGTCGACGAAGAATATCATCACAATCTCTAGGCCAGGAGAAGATCTGAGTACTTTGCAGCCAGGAAGGAACATGGCACTGAAAGAAAAAACATTTGATTTAACATTTGTATTGTCTTCATGTGAAATAAGATAATTAGATATCTGTTCACTAGCCAAAAATATATACACTATAAATGTAGTTTTTGCATAGATTTATTAGTATTTTAACGTTAATTTCCTCATGCGTTGTTATATATTTTTACATTTTCACAGTATTATCGTTGTTCATTCAACAGCTCTTTAGTGTGTGCCAGTTTACGCTTTGTTACTGTAGATTCTGTCGTTTTTACATTGTTACGAATGTATTCTTACAGCTCTATACTGTGTAAGCCATTTACAATCCATTACTCTACATTTCTTTATTTTTGCACAATAAATATGAATCCACACATATGAATTAAGTCTAGCCATTATTTACTGTAACTGTACAGACAAAGAAAAAAAAGACTTCATTGTTTAAAGCTGAATTGGTTCACAAAAAAGAACACCGTTTCGGTTTCCTCATGATTCACGATTTGGTGCTTCAGCCGAGGCAATCTGAAATAGTTTGTCATGGAGGTAACATCTCTGACCTGAGGATAGCAGGTCATTCTGGTAGTGTAACCAATGGTTAAACACAAACAAATGAGCTAAATGTTAGACACATTCAGAATTATTTGTTTGAAAATACCGGATCGTTTAAGCGTGCCTTGAGTCATACTGTTCTATACAGTCAAAAGTCCCACTTGACTGGAGGAGCTGGACCATGCCTCTAAAGAAATTATACTCAGTAACTTAAAATAACTGACGGACAGTCATTGTTGCTTACTTTTACTAATACTCCGGACCATGTGCAGCACAATATTCTGTTGGGTTCAGTTTGTGGGCCACAACTTTGCAGATCATTTTCAACTCGCTGCAATGCAACATACTAAAAATGATTTCAGTGAATGAAGTATTAGAAATGTGCTAATACAATATATGTACAGTAAGTTACTGTAAGACCATGGTTTACTTTTTACTTCTTCATAACTTATGCTCTAACAGCCCACTTAGTTTAGGAATTGTGTTTGAAATGTATGGTGTTTTGGATTAGGCTAAGTCAGTGTTTCTGGTTTAAGACACACTCTGTAACTGAATATCAAAATACAGTAAGTATCCAAGGCGAGAATGCTATACCGAGTTGATGGGTGCAGATTTAGAGGATTGTTTGAGCCCAAGTTATGGTATTCAGAATTAAATGTATGTTTGGTCTTATTCATTAACAGTTAAAATGTTAAGTCACTTTGAATGTTAAACATTCACAATAAAAATTGTACAGAGAATTGTTATTTCTTTAAGGTTCTAGATTATATTATAAAATATATATTTTAAGGAAAAGGTTGTTCCCCTTATTAAACCCTTATTAAATCTGAAAAAAGTATCTTTGTCAAAAGGGAGTTTTACAGCAGACGTTGTAATTAGTGGATTCAACATAAACTGTGACAGATCTTGATTTTTCTAGTAATGTACCTGTAGGCTTCCAGATCAGCTGGAAAGAATGAGAAAGTTATAGAAAGAGCTCTGGCTTGATCCTACAGGTTGCTTCATGAATCAGAGAATTTGGATGATTTGACTGGTATTTGGGGATTATTTACGTAGCGTGCTGTTTAGTTTACAAGTTTAGTTAAATTATATAAATAGACTTGCTTTTGTTCCTATCTATTTATTACCTTTGCTGCTCAACATGCTTTTAATATTTCATGAAATTTTAGCCTTTTGGAATAAAACAATTTATTATTCATGCTTAATCTTACAGATTTATATTCTGCATTATTAAAAGTGATTTACTAATCAATTTTACTACTTAAAATTGTATAGTGACTGAATGTTCGTTTGTACTTGATTATTGTGATGATAAATCCTTTGGTTGAATCTGATTGATTAGTAAGAAATTGCTCGGTTGGGATGTTTTTGCTAGTTGATTGTAAATTAATTAATCGAGACACTATGCAATTTATCATAATTAAAAAAATATAATGGACTGACAGCATTAGTTTATTAATGTATCGGTACAGTTGTTTCCAGTAAAGTCCTGTTTTTCCTTACAGTGAATTTAATAACAAGCACAGGTGCAAAACATTTACAATTAATTTTACAATGTTTTAATTTTATGTTCTCATTTAATCCTTTCAACTATAAACGGAGAAAAGTTTGCAGAAAGCAGCGCTGTAAAATAATCAATAAAATCTGCACAATGATTCCAGTTATTCTTTTAAACAGCCTAATGTTAAATGTCCGGTAAAAACAGCGATAAACATCTAATGTATGCTTTAAATTTCTGGAAATCGATTTCGTAATCAGCCAGTTTGCTTGTATAAAAATCATAATTACAGTATTTTTCTTCCTCTTACAGATGATGGTTCAGATTAAAAGATTTAGAAAATCAATGTGTTTCTAGAACGGGAAACGAGAGACTTTACCTTCTTGGCACCAGGAAATAAGACAGGGATGAATCTATAATTTCTGGCTCCGTTCTGAATGAATTCATTCTGTAACTATAAACAGGATTTTGGTGTCAGTCGATTTGAAAAAGAAAACACTGAGACGAGTTTTTCTCCCAGCTTACCTGCTTATGAATGTAGACCGTGTTGAGCGTTTCATCGTTTTCCATGCAGAACGGGGTATTGGTTACAATCTCATGATATTTGGGGCTAATGACGATGATGATCAGGTAGTCTCTCTAAGGTTTAGACAAGACAGATGGAATATTAATATTTCAAAAGCTTACTTGTCAAAACAGATAAGCTGAGTATTTGTTTTCAGGAAGTTAGCTGTCTGGCACTGCATGAATTCATGCCAAAAATGCTTCCTAGTTCACTTGACAGATGATTGAAATTAGGTTTTGTGGTTCTTTGATTAAACTGCTTCTTTCAGACATTACATTTCGGTTCGGATTAATCCGTTTCATTCTTCATGCTTTTGTAAACTTCAGTCAGGTTAATTGATTCAGGGTTTCTGCAGGTTTCATAAGGTCAAATTTAGATGGCTTAGAATCAAGTTTAAGTCCTACATCATAATATCAAAAACATATACAATAAATTTTAGAACAATAGACAGTATGCTTTGAATACAATGTTTGAAACCGTTATGAGTTTTTATGAAGTTTTTCTCAAACTCTGGCAACCCTAACCACTACTTTTACACATTTCTGAGCATTTGTTTTTCAAACTTTTTTAACACTAACATCATTTTTAAATTTGTGAACATTCAGCATCATCTTCCCTGACAAACCCCACCAAAAAAAAAAATCACTTTTAAAATGCATGTGTTCACAAGCATTTCTCAAACTCTGGCAAACCTACCCATTATTTTTTTTTACGATTGAGTGTATATGAGCCTTTTCTCAAACTATGGCACCACTGATTTTTTTCCGTTTTTGTGAATTTATGCGCATTTTCACACACTAAGGTAAGTTCCCAGACGTTCACAGACCATTTGTACATCTATTTTAGTATTTTCTCAATCTCTGGCAAAAACAAGGCTATAACTAAAACACATCTAATGATCTAATGAATGACTTTACATGGATATAAAAAAATAAGATCTATGGCAGTGAATTTAAGACATTATAATGCCCAAAAAGTGGGCTTTTAAAATTGTAGATTTGTTAAGAGCCTGCAGAAACCAAGTTAATTTTACAGTGTTAAAAACAGCCAAGCATTGCTTTCACAAATCAACAAAAGTTTAGCAAACGTGTGCTTCATAAAATCCCCCACACTTTCTGCTTGACTTATTGCGAGCTTTATTTATGATATTGACATTTAAAATTCAAGGAGAGACTGTTGATTCTATTTTTATATAAATAACTTATTAATTTGACCAAACTTTTGCGTTTCACCATTTAATTTTGATTCTTCCATGCCATGTAGATTCATGAATATTTGGCATCAGAGAAAATAAAAAAACAATCCTTTTCACGTAACATAAATTTTATTAAGGAAAAACAGCAAGTGAGTTAAGCATATTCTATTTAAGTTCTAAATTCAGGCTGTGCTTTTGTAAGATTAAAAGAATACGGTTTCAAGCATCACTATAGTTGACAAGAATCCTCCGTTTTCTCTCTCCTGAATCAATCGTGAAAAGCAAAGCCCTTTCCGAGGACAATATCTACTCACTTCACTGATGTATCTCTCCATGAAGTCTATCTTGCTTATGCTCTTGAACTGCTGTTCAAACATGTCAATCTGCACAAATAGAACAAAGAGACAAAGCATGATCGTTCACAGGCCACAGATCAGGAAACAAGCATGGCTGCAAGGCAGTGAATGGCACAGGTTCCGTGACTTACATGAGTGTAGAAGCCATTGTGTCTCAGAAGAGCGACAAAGTTGATGATCTCTTTGACATGTTTTTCACTGTCGGCTTCATATGTGACAAACACCTTTCCTACAAAGACGAAAAGGGGAAAACATGTTCCAAGGTTCCTTCTGGAAGACGGAAACTCAAGTTTCAATCAAGAAACCATGTTTTTAGTCTCGCTTGAATACAATTCACATGGTATTTATAATAAAGTTAGATTTGACTAAAATAAACTTTCATTTCTTTATTTTCTCCTCACATTTTCAACCTTAAGTACTATTGCTTATAAACTATTGTTGATTATTAAATGCACAATGTGTATGACTTTACTTCAATATCTGAACTTTTTATGGTTGCAGATCTCAAAGTTTGTTTGGTAAAATAAGTAAAAAAAGTGTTTTATATACTTTATCATTTGTCATATTATTCCATGTTAAATTGTAATAAGTAAAGATGTAATGACTAAAGAAGTTTAACATTTAACAGTTTACTCATTACCTTTTTTAGTCAAACTATGAGACACATGTTTATCTAGTCACAGATTCCAAACAGACAGCACTAGATGGAACTCTTTATATTTTTTGAATAATAATAATTTCTAAACAGAGAATTCATGTGTTCACTCACTCTGCTCCAGAGACAGAGGCGCTGTGTTCGGGGGAAGTTTAGCTTGTGGCTTAAAAGAGTCCTGACCACTAAAAAAAAAAAAAAAAAAAGCATTTGAGATTTGTAAAAATATCTATAAGTAGCAAAATTGTTCAAAAAAGGTGTGGTGTGCATTTTTTCTGAATAAATAAATAATACAAAATAAGAATATTTATATATTGTGAATATTGAATTTGGTGTTTTCATTAGTTGTCAGTTAAAATCAACACTTCAAAAATATTTGTCTGTGTAAAAGGAATAAATTTAACAAACAAGTTCCCTTTTGAATAGAATTACATAATTAATTCAGCTTTTCATTTTATTGAAATTAAATTATCTCTAGAATCATATAAATAAAAAAAGTACAAATTCCCAGACGTACACAGTCTTGTACTTATTTGTGAAAGCTTCTGCACTTTTGGGTCTGACAAGATTCAGTCCGACCAGATTTAGTTTCACATTTAACTGAACAGAAAAAAGCAATTTTAGACATTACCTGTTAGTGCACTCTGAGTTCAGCTGGCGGTTGCCTTCAGGGTCTGTTAGAGATGAACTAAATGTGATTTTACAATCCACTGAATTAAAAAAAAAGTTCAGTCAAATGACCAAAAATTACTAAACAAAACTTTATTTCACAGGAGAAAAAAAAATGGCTCTTAAAATTACCCAATTCAGCATTTAACATGTGTGACGTGTATTTGACCTCAAAATGAGGTCTGAGGTTTTTATTGAATTGGAAAACTGGCAAACATTAAATTAACATGATTTTAACATTAATTATTATATTTTAAATGCCATGTACACATTGTCATATATATTCCTTAGGGTCAATCATTTTACATGTTAAGTATAATAGTAAAAAAGAAACTAATATAACCATACCTGTAGTATTGCGAGAATCAGCGACAGTTGACATGACATGGGGGAGACAGAATCCCTATTCTCACCAGAATCTTGTTATTTCTCATGTTTTTTTTTTGTTAGAGGGGAAAAGACAAATCACATGTTTTGCATGGGAGGTGGAAAGCTATTAAAGCTATTCCACAGAAGCTTTCTAAACTAGTATGTGCTCCTTATTGATGTTCTGATAGTAGTAATATTGCCTTTAAAAAATCCTTCTAAATTTTGAAATTGTGTTTGTTTTGGAGCCTTACTTACTCTCTACATAATCTATGTTCCAGTTTTTGTTCCAGTTCAGGTCGGTTTGTTCACTTTAGTAACCATTGCAATAGAACAGCTGATCATCCATTCGAGCGCACTAGGCCACAGTTCACAGATTTGCTCAACTTGGATTGGTATAGCGACGGCCATTTGTACGGCCATTATTTTTACACCAACTGTCGTTCAGGAGCTCTGCTTGACTGAAACCAGGAGACTGGTTAATTGACTGCGTCCGCGAAGGTGGAGAACTTAAGCTAGCAGAGAGCATGGAGCTCTCTCCTGCTTTCGCCTGTTTGTATTTAGCAAAAATCTAACATTGAAGAGATTGTGGTGAAGATTTAACTTGTTTGATGATGATCATATTTAAAGTGTTAACATTACTAACGTTAGCTTCATAGCAACATTTGTCTCTCACTCCCCCTCAACGTGAGCTAATCCAGCTCAGTGAAAGGTTGAATTTGGTTTGGTATTTCAGAGTGATGCCAAGTAGTCAATAAAGACTCAATTAACTGATATACTGACAATTAACTTTTTAGCAAAAAAAAAATAGAGGGGTTTATTCTAGAGGGCTTAAAAACCTGGGGTCAAATTGATCCAATTGATTAAAAAAAAGTGTTTGAGAATTTTAGGGTAACAGATAAACAACTTATAATACAGTTCTTTAAATTATATCACACAAAACCCAGTTGAAACTCTACACGGCAATTTTAATATCTGCTCAAATGTGTGAAAGCTTGGCAATGCGTCATTATCAACAGACATGGAATCATATCAAAGATCTGAGACTTACGTGAGGGCCAACAGGGCATGTGGTAATGTGGCTTATAATGAGATCCCCGCTCCACCTGACACACATCGCCAGGAAACTGACTACAGTAGTGCAGCCCTAATGTGTGGGGAGGCATGCAGTAACTATGGGGTGCGAACATAGTTGGGATGGAGTGTAGAGAACGTGGCTGCTCAAGACTTTCAGTGCTCATACTGTGTAGATCTGGAGAGTAGGATTTGTTGGGAAAATAGGAACCATTTCCAGAAACCTGGCATGAAGGAAGGCTGCCACTGAGGTACTCTCCGGAAGTGTCTCCCAGAGAACTGGAACTGGAGCTGCGCGTCTCGAGGGTGCTCAGACATTCTCCTGTTCGGCTAGGAAATGGTGTCTGGGGGTTGAAGCTTGATGAGAGACCCAGTGACAGCTGGTAAGGATTGTAGCTGGGTTGGGTGAGTCTGTCGTTGGATTTTCTTTTTTGGCACATTTCTGAGAAGTCAGCCTGGGTGCTTACAGACAGCTCTGTTCCAGACAAGCAACAGTCCGGGTGAGAGAGCTGGTAACTGCTGGCATCTGAGTCACACATGGCATCCTCAGTAACGTTATCCATAGCCTCTGCGTTTTCTTCTGGAGGATTGAAGAATTGTGTTGTGTGGGACAAATGGAGAGAAACAAAGAAAAGTAAAATAAATAAATAAATAAATAAATTCTAAAAGCTTTGTCTGTAATACCCAGAGTAATGCCTCCTATGGATAACAATCTTTCTTATTCTAAGAACACTTGCTGAGGTGAGCAATATTTTTATTCAAAGCTGGTTCTCAGAAATCTTGTAATTCATTTAACCAGTTTTGGAAAAGTTTAATAAAAATATTGTTATGTCTGTAAAATCACTCTTACTTTCAATGTAGCTTTGGCTAGCAGCTAATTTGTTTTTTTACATTGAGTAGATTCAGCACAAGTAAAAATAGGCAGTAAATTAACTAATAATATGAATAACATAAAATTAATAGTGAAAAGCATACAGTATCTTCAGCACCCTGCAGAGGGCGATAATCCTGTCCTGCAACGAAATTACTCATGGCAGATAAAAATTAGTTATAATGCAATGGGACACAGCGATACAGCAATGTCGCACCTTCACAATGGAGAAACTTACAACTTTTAGAATTAATTAGATGTAGATCAAAGATAAAATTACAATAAAATTATAATAAACAAATCGGACTAAAATTAGCACCTTTATCACTTCTGAAAAAACAACCCATGCCACCAACACAACACTCGTCTCTGAAAGTGTGTTTACAACTGAGGTTTTAGAGGAAATATGTAGGCAATAGTTTGTGCATAGAGTCCATAAGCAACCTCCTGCTTTCCGGCTGACTCCAGAACTGAGCAGCTTCTCATTCACTCCTATGTTAAAACTGACCAACTTTAGAGCAAAAAAAAAAACCTGAATCCATCACGTTTGTTGATTCATATCACTAGTTTTGACCTTTATGGACATTAAGAGATTTGAACATTTTTCTATTTGTTTATGATATATAAATAAGTAAACCATCAGTCACTTCCGCCTTCACTACTGTGTCCCGCCTCTGTGGATGTATTATTGATTACTGGCTACGCACACTTTGAGCCTCTTTTACCTCTGCCAGAAACATATGGGTGACGTCATGAACACTACATCCACGTTATATGCAGTCAAAATGGTATTTAGTAATGTGTATTTAGTAAATGACTGTTCAAATCCCCTGGAGTAATGTAATCAATCAAACATGTACTTGAGTAGAGCGTCGACGTTTCAATTATTTGAAATAAAAGTACAAATACAAAGTAACAAAAAGCTTGAGTACAAGCAAAGTCAATATGGGATTTCTGAAAGCAAAATCAGCTTAACAAACACGCCCTCAACCAATAGCATACTGCCCCTATTTTGAGATGCTGGCTGATTGGCTACAACTTAACTTGTTTGTGAAAACAGACCAACGAAATGATTGATTCCTGTTTGCGAAAAGCATGTAAACAATTTAAATCAATGCTTATCTATTTTATTAGCAGGGCAGACAGAGCTTCTTTAATTTTGCACAAGTTTTAATGCAAATCTCCAGTCAGGTAAATAATGAATTTAGCACCAGCAATGACGACTCAAATTAAATATTAATAGCATACCTTGTAATAGTAGCAACTATTTAATAATGATGCATATGGGGATTACTCAACATCTCAAAACCAACAACATTAACATAACTTGGCTATTAGAAATTGTATGTTTTTTTATTTCGTTTAGTGACGAAGGGTGTAAACTAAGCTTTTATTAAACCTTATATAAAAAAATTCAGGGGAAAACCCCAAGAGAAAACTAGCTTAACCCACGCTTTAAAAACGTCTTGCTTCAAGTTGAACATGTCCTCGTTTTACCTTAAACTACACAACTGAGAGTCACAGGGCATTAAACACCTGTTCTCTAACGTTAACAATCCTCAACCTCTTAACATGTTTACACATTTAACCGTAAAAAACAAATGTGTTCACCCCACATAAGCCTTGAGCGAGCAGTTTAACTAAAAGTCACTTCCTGGATGTGCTTACCTGTATATTGTCAAATTGTGTCCGGTGAATTCATCATTCAACTCCGTCAAGTCACTATTATACCTGCATTAATTCGCTGCTTAGGTATTTAATTGAGACAGACTGTTTATAGCACTCAAAGAACATTGTAGGGCTCAAGCGGAGTTTTTTTTCACTACCTGCCTGCGTCAGTAAACTAACTCTGCCCACTTCCCAGAGAGCACGCCCCCGCGGGCCCCGGAGACCTGCTTTACTTCTGCCACTTCAACTACCGGAACATCGTTCTTTTGATTCAGAGTAACACATGAGTTTACTTTCAGAGCATAAGAGGAGACATATTTTAAATGACAGCTATTGCACCACATAAATAAGATCATATTTTTATAAAGCAGCTAAAAAATGAAAATAAATAAGACAATATTTTTTATAAAGCAGTCTTAAAAAATGTAGAGAAAACGCATTTATGTATTTTCTGAACAACAATAACACATGTTGAATATGGTAACTGCTCAATACTTTTATCAAAAAGTAAAAAATAATTTAAAATACTTTAATAGGAAAAACAAGCTGCACTTGGACGTTGGGTGCAATATTCTTAAAAAAAGGAGATATTCCCCCACAAATATGAAAATGTAATCATTAATCGCTTACCCCAATTCTGTACCAGACCGTTTAAGGTTTCATGCCTTTGAACACATTATGAGTTAATCCAGAAAACCACCTTTTTTAAGATTAAAAAAATATTTTAATTTTCATAAATATTTTTAAAAACACCTACAACATATTAAACCATTTCCATCTGCCATCAGGGGTTAGATATGAATTGATTGCAATGACACAAACTCTTGTTGACTACAGAAAAAAACAAACAAATAAATACTTAAATCAGCATGATCATCTATTGGTTTTCATGGTCACACTGCTTGCCTTCAAACCGGAACACAAAATAGGTGTGCACGGAGCATTTGGAACAGCACGGTTTTGATATGTGGGAGAAAGTTAATGTGGTTTGTTGAATGCAAGAAGGTGATGAAGTCAGCAGAGGAGATAAAGCAAAGCATCTTTGTGAATGGCCTTGGTTGAAGGTATGGTATTTTACTTTATTGTGCCGAATACAGTAGATGATTGTGCAACTCCTGGGAGAAAGATGATCTGCTGCTGGTACTGTCAGCAAACCAGTACTGCAGTAGCATGAGGCCTGGATAATAGAAGCATGTTAACCAGGTTATGTTAAGACATGTGTTAAATCAACATCAAAGCATAAAGAAACCGATAAATAGTAGATCACCAGATATATAAACAAAAATATATAAAAATTATTAATTCGATGCATAATTTAATCCAACCACAATACTAAATCTGATTTTGCAGTTACATATGATTGCCTGTGATTAAAAAAAACCTGTACAAAAACAATTTCTCCTTCAATAAAACAAGCACTGTTTAATTACAAAACGTCTTCTATGATAAACACCCAGCTTTCTTTAAAGCAGAGGTATTGCAGCCCTGAAAATTTCAATTGCAGCCCTGATCTAGAATGCACTCACCTGGCTTCAAACAAGCATAAAGGGCCTTAACCAACCATAAACATTATCTTATGTTGGTTAAAGTAAATTTGTGTGGGGCTGTGACACCCAACTTTTTGTTAAAAGACTTTCACATTTTCCCAAATCCCTCAAAATGATTAGTAGCATTTTGTCATTTTTTTAATCTTTTCAGTGGTTCACCGGTTTTGCAAGTGAAACTCAGCATGCATTATAAAACATAGCTTTGTCGTGCCAGTAGCAGAACAACTAACGATTGAATGTTTTTTTTTAGCTGCTTTTGCTTTTTAAAACCTCACTCTCTTATGGTTGCATCATCTACGCAGACCTAAAGTAAATCATTGCTGAAATCACATTGTGATGAAAAACTACTGCCACTGGCAAGATGATGCAACTCTTCTAAGCCATGCAAAATAGTGCCAAATAGCGGCAAAACACACTTAAAACAGTTTAAACTATTTATTTCCTTGTGGAGAGTTGAAGAAGACCAATTTCAAGAAGTGGAATACAGAACAGATAAGTTTGCTTCAAACCACAGGCAAAAACAAACATATTTGTTCATCTCAAGGCAAGGTCTTTTGCTCAGTCACTTTGAAGCAACGAGTTTTTCAGGTGAATGTAATGACATGTTTGGACGCACTGACTTTCTTTTGGCAAGCAAAGCAAGAATCCAGCCACTTTTTCGTTACAAGCACAGCCTGAGGGTACTGATGAACTAATTCTTGAAGTTCCTGAAAACAAACAAGTATGAATAGATCATGAATTAATGTTCATTAAGCTAAACTAAAGCAGGAATATTAGTGTGAATCAAAATTTCAATCCGATTTAAATTTGTGTTGTTTTACCTGAGCATGAACTGAACTTTCAACCTCTCCAACTACATGAGTGACATCAGAGCTCATGAGATCCTCTTCATCACCATCATACGTGAAGATGAATTAAGAAGTGATATTCATGCTGATGACAGTTGTTATAAAAGACCTGTTACTCACATGTTACAGTGAAAGGATATGTGATCAGGTATCGACCAAGCTGCTTCCTCTGAGTAGCATCAATGTTGTAGAAGTACACATGAACACCTCTCATGAAGTCAGCCAATCCTGGTGCACTCTGATCTCCTTGGGATGTGGAGGAGAGTTCTGGTGAACTAGGATGGTCCTCATCAGAAGGAGAACCGGTGGATTGTGGGGATCTAGTCGATGAGGATGACGCTGGTTTGGAGGTTGATGGAGCAGTTAAAGTAGCATTTGAAATGGCTCTTCTATAATAGTAACTGAACAATGAATCAAGGAAAATTGTAATAAACTCAATCATTTTTGTGGAAAAAAATAAGTGAATTAAAAGTCATGAAACATTCCTTTAAAATACAATAAAACAGACCATTTCTGCTCAAGCCAAGTTGGAAGTAACACACGCAACCCATTCAGGAATCTTGTGCTCTTAAAGTATTTGAAAATTCTAAAGAAACAGCTTAGAAGAGCTAACAGCAAACACACTGGCAGAATAATTCCAAATAGACACTCGTATAAAATAAAAAGGATTACAAACTCAAATTAAATCAATGTAGATATATGAGATTATTTTCTAAATCAAGTTTTCCAGGTTTTTCTAAGTGATACATTTCAGGAAGATAGAAACCCAGAAATTACCACTTTTTTGTACCAACACTTTATTAATCCAAGTTTCACGAAAATTAGTTTTTTCTGCTCAGGATAATATATATTACAAAATAATATGGACTAGCATCTTCTTTCTTCTTCTTCTTTCGGCTGTTCCCAGTTTAGGGGACTTGCATATTTTCCATAAAATATGAATGTGATACAACAACAGTACCCAAGCAACTTAAAAAAAGTCCACAAATCATCTGAAAAGTAGACTGTATAACTGATTATTTACTCAAAAAGGTAACTTACTGTGTAAACTCACTGATTTCTGGTGCATTTAAATTAAACTGCTGGTAAGACAATTCTATTTAGTTTTTAGAATATGTTTTTCTCTATTGGCAACTTTTTTTAAGGAGGACACAGTTAACTGAGACTTTATGTTTTTAATAAAACTCCCAGAGTTTGAAAAATACCTTAGAAAATGCTGTATCAACTGCATGGAACCTCAGAGGATGAGTTACAATCCTTAAAGTTGCAGTATGTAAAAAATGCATATGATAAAAAAAAAAAACACTTTAAGACATGTTCAAATAGTTTATGCATGTGACGTATGAATTGGTTTTAATGAAATGCTCTATGTGAAATGATTCTAAGAAAATGCTCAGTGTTTTTTCTTTAAACAGCGAGATTTTTCAACAATACACCATGAGACACTATGGCATGAACAATTCAAGCACTGTCTGTAAGCCCTGAAGTAATGTTTAAGTTTAACTTTTATCACAGACAGTAGGTCTAAGACCAGATCCACTCGGAATCTTTACCCAACAATTTAAGCAGAACACTCTGATGAAGTATGAGGAACAAGGAGGTACTAATAATTCAGCAGCTTTGAGGCTGAAATCTGAAAAATTGGAGATTGTACTATAAACCTTGAATAATGTCCTGCCTGTACAATTAAAGCCCTCCTGTGGAATTGCTTTGCTAACCAAACACTCAGCAGTTTCCATCTGGCTATGACTCTTGACAGACACGTCCAAATAGCATCGCCTCCCCTAGTGAGTCATTTTCTGTGGTGGCTAATGGCACTATTTTCCCTATTCAGTTAGAGTCTGCAAAGAGATGGTGCTGTGCTGCTGTTGGGTTTAACGACAAACATAACAGTCTTCATTTATTCCCAAAATAACAGAGGCAGTAGCTCACCTAAAGGGTAAGCCTCCAAAACAAGCATGCACAGAGCTGTTTTTAACAAGGTAAAAAATTCCCAATTGACAAATACAATATAGACTTAAAAAAAAAAAAACCTAAAGAATCGGATCAACCTCAGACATTTAGACTACATTTACAACCAATCAGAGGTGGATAGAGTCTCCAAAAACTATACTCAAGCAAAAGTAAAGCACTTATGAAAAAATCTACTAAAGTAAAGGATACATCGATGTAGAGATCCCTTTGGTGGCAAGATGCTTGCGAATAAGTCTTTCTGTGCCATACCAGTTGAAACCTTTAGTGGAATGACCAATCCGAGGCAGGTGGACACTTACTGTTTGATGAAGCGTTCATGTTGAAAAAAAAAACATGAGTCAAGCAAATGGTTAATTTTATATATTAAAAAGTGCAGAGAATTTGAATCAGTTTAGCCATATTTCAATGATTTTTGAAAAGGGTCTTTCATGTTGTGTGCAAATCTACCCTGCATCCCAATCGGCGCACTATCTGCACTTTAAAGTGTGCACATCAGAGTGGTCCCTGTATGTGTACATTTTAGTTAGATTCTGAAGTACAGACCAATAGACACTCAAATGGCTGGCACTACCAACAATCCACTGCGCTCAGGAAAAGGAGTTTTCTGCTATAATATAAACAACATATAATCAGGGTTTCTGCAGGTTTGATAAGGTCAAATGTAAGACTTTTTAAGACCATTAAGAACCAAATTTAAGATCTACATCATAACATCAAAAACACAAACAAAACTTTTTTTCATAATAAACAGTGTGCTTCAAATACATTGTTTGAAACACTAACCATCACTTTTATGTTTTTGAGCATTTACAAAAGTTTTCTCAAACTCTGACATTTTTTTCATTTAGGAGCATTTTCTTAATCTCTCCCAACCCTTACAACTACATTTACATATATTAACATTTATGAGTCCTATATAAATCACTCTAAAAAAAAATCACTTTTAAGATTTTGTGCATTATTGAGTGTTCCCAAGGATTTTCTTAAACTCAGATAAAAGATAATTATTGTGTTAACATTTTGCTGAAGACTCCCCCAAACCCAAAACTTTGAACATTTCAAAATCATAATAGGGTCACTTTAAGCACAATGATTGATAGTTAATAATTCTGTCAGTTCAGTAACTCCTAATACAGGCTTGTTTATTCTAAATGTTTGTAAATCAGTGTTGTAGCTTCTCAACTCAAAGTGAACTATAAAAGAATGAATAAAGCTGTGTCAAAGCGGTTCTGTAAGAGCTCTGAGTACCCTTCTTTTGCTTGGCAGCTCGGTAGATCTTCTTGAGGCCTTCATCCAAGGCAGTGAGCCGAATGCCTGACAATTTGTTGGCTCTATCCCTCTCCTGGGCAACAACGAGAGCCAGCTAGAGACACAGGAGGCATTCAATGATTAACTAAACGAATAATTAGAAATAATTAACGGCAATAGACTAAAAACACAAACAGCTTGACTTACGTAATCTCTTCCGCCGAGCCTCGACTGTTTGTCATCGATAGGAAAAAACAAAACGTTACCAAGTTCCAAGTCTGAAAAACATTTTAGAACATAATTGACATCACTTGTAAAATTTCATCAGTGAAACTGTAATTTGTTCAATTGATCATTTGATCAGCACTGGAAGGGAAAAGACTCATTTTGAATAAGTCATGCATGCTACAAACATGAAAAATGTTTAAGAATACACTTAAAAACACATTTAACATAATTTTTTTTGCAAGTTTCAGTATTTAACTCAAAGCAAAACAAAAAAAACCTTCAGAAAAACGGCTTTCAAATGGTTGACAATAGATTTCAACATGAGGGAAATAAGTATTAGCCACACCCCCATTGGTAAAACTAGATTTCACACACATTTTATCTTACTGCTCCTTAATGATTGCTTTCAAAGCATGAAGGCAGATGAGTGGCAACTCAAACATTCTACACCTTTTGTTGTTTTTAAGGAATTAAACTCTCAGTTCCTGGGTTCCATAATAGTCTGAAGTATCATAAATACTCTAAACCAACATTTGGGGTCTCATGCAGTTAAGTTGTCCTCTTAAACTGGCAAATTTCCAGAATTACACCTATAAAATGTAACCGCTCACTAGCCAATCAGATGAAGAGCTGATGCATTTCATGTACTATGAATTACTTGGGGACCACATGATTTGTGGCTTACCAAAAGATGATTTTTTTTGGTGGAAATGGGTGGATTTTCTGTGTGCCAACAAGTAAAACCCAGCAGCGGCATTGCTGAAGAGGAACAGAGGGTACATGGCTCGTTTGGTGGATCACAACCCTTTGAGGTGATAAATATGGCCTAGAGGGGTCAAATATTTATTATAAATGATTTAAAAGGGGCATGATGAAGTGGAACCTCCTGCTGCCGCAGCAGAGCCAGATATAACATTAGAGACAGTTCTGACCATAGTTTCAATCTTTTTGACATGTTACCCCCTGGAAGATGCTACAGGTGTTTTAGGACAAAAAAGCTAGACACAAAAAAAGATTCTTTCCAAAAGCAGTAACTATCTCGAACTCTCATATGGAGTGTTTCAGTCAACATTAATTCCATGACCATGTATGTGCAATATTATACTATAGTTATACTGTGCAACATCACTAAATAAATGTTGTTTTCACTGCAAAAAAAGAGCAAAATATGGATAAAATACAGCTTGGTGGAACCCTGTATTCGCCAGATATGTGGAGGGTGTGTTTGGAAACGTAGCACATTTTAACAAACTTCTAGAACGTCTAGAAATCCTCTGTAAACAACTGGATTTACATTTTCTACGAGTCTTCACAGCAGGATGTGAGATTGGATGGGGGGGGGGGGTGTAGTAGGGGACTTTCAAATCATAATGTCTTTAGTCAGAGCTGAGAGAATATCAGGTACAGGCACTCAAAAGTTTAAAAAAATAAATAAAAAAGGAAACTTGTTTGTTTAAGATGTTAAATTCTAAAAGTCAGTTATAAAAAGTTAATTGCACATAATTAACAAAGATATAATCATCAATGATTATAATAAAATTCAAAATATGTCTGCATAATACTAAAAACCCACTGAAAAAAAACGGTATATAATTTTTTATTTATTAGGTAAACATAATAATTTAAACAAAACAACATGAAAAACTGAGTTTGTAGTACAATGGAAAATATAATGAATATATTACATCACTATTAGTGCTTTTAAACTAACCTGCAATCTGGCTTTTTTGCTTTTCCTTTAATCTTCAAATGGGAATTGTTGATTCATTCTCTTTATTCTCAACTTATAATGGTGAATACTGGCTTGAAGCTATTTTCTCTCCTCTTTAACTTGCATTTCTTTTTTGTCATTTTCATTTCCCTCTAATAAAGGAATTTAAAATACAATTAAATGCCTTTTTCAGAATTTTTAATGTTGCTATATTGCATCCCACTAATGAAAATACCCTATGAGAAAATCCGAAAATGTTGCCAACTTTTTCTAAACTATTGTTCTCTACAAACCACAGATATGCCATTTAAATTAAAAGAGAATGTAAGCGTAATCCATAAACAAACATTGACATCCTATAAAACATGTCTGTAAAATCAAGCTCGAAGGCAGTGGGCTGTGAACCGATTCGCGCTCTCAGTGAGGAATGTCTGCGATGACAGATCATGAAGTAGACCTGTCTAACTACCAACATCAAAGAACTCGTCACCTTTCATGTCGCCTGCCAACTCGTACTGCTTCTTGGGCTCATCGGATCTGAACTCCAGAGCGGTAAACAATCCTCCTCTGCCCCAGTGTCCACCGTCATCTATGCCAAAACCACATATCTCAAGTCAAAGCAAAAAAACCTGTCTGTTAACAAGCTGAATAAAGCCGTTGACAGGATTTATGTACAGTACCAACACAGTGCACAACGATGGCATCCTCTCGATCAGCCTGAGGGTGAGTGACATCACCCAGCACATAATGAATGGCTGTATGCTCTGAATCAGTGGAGCCACAATCATCATCATTATCATCTTCATCAGGCTCCATATCCTCGCCCCCGCTGTCGACCTGTGGAAGGCAGAGTGATCTGTAGCCACATGAGTCCCACCATGCCATCCTGCCATAATAAAACAGACAGAAGATTGAAAATCTTGTAAAAATTTCAATCATTAGCAGCAGAATGTCACGTATTGATTACTTTTTCTTGTAATTGAGCTCTTCTTGTTGTTTCTTCCTCTCCTGCTGAAGCTTTATTCTCTTTGCAGCAGCTTCTTTTCTCTTCTGACGTCTCTCTTCCAACTCTGTTTCTGAAAGAGGTCTCTTCTTCCTCACTGGATTGAGCAAGGGCCCAGATAGGGACACCTGATAAGCAATCAAATCATATGTTCAGATTATTGTTGTTAAAACAAACAAATTAATCATCGAAAAAGTATAATTTAATAAAAAGACTAAAGTAATAGCAATTAAATGAAAGACAACAACTTAAATCGCATTATAAATGTTACTGTAGATCAATATTTGAGAAAATATTTTGTATTCTAAATCTAGTTTAAATGTCATTTTACGTTTTAAAATCAGAATTTTTTACATATTTTGACTGTTTATTTTTTCCCTTTGCATTGTGCTTTTTTGTTAAACCACTTTAAATGCTTTTCATGAAGTTATCTGAAGTTACCCCATCTTTGTTACGTAGTGAGCGCCCTTCCTTCCCAGCATCGTCAACTTCAGCTAACTGCTTCTCAATTAGCAGTTCAAAGGTCTTCTCATCCTCTGCACTTGGGTCTTTGGAGTAGTCTTTTCCCTCAAAGTAGTAGATGTGGTCTGAAAGTGAGTAAAGCCATTAGCAAAATAAATAAATTTCCAAGAGCCCACAGTTCTAAAATGAAGCTAAGTGTTATACTTTGACCCTCTGTGTCAACATCTTCTTCTTCTTCCTCTTCTTCTTCATCACTATCATTGTGCTTGGCTAGCTCTTTTTCCTGTAGCCACTGGCCAAGTTGAGACTGACCCAGGATCAGCTTGAGGTCCACATCTTGAATAGAGCTCTCCTCTGATGACAGCAGCTTATCCACACCAAACTTCAGGATCTCGCTCAGCTAAGATAAGAAAGACTCCAGAGTCAATACGAACATTTCGCAAGAAATGAAACCACAGGAAACAGTGCTCAGACAGAGTGTAGATGAGTTTAGAAGATAAGCAAAAGTTGCATGAGCATTTTGCACCTGAAGACCAGCAGCCGCAGACTGGGCTTGATCCAGCAGAGAAAAACGCCCCTCCTCAATCACGGTGTCGGTGAGACGAAGTTTAGAGACAGCGCGGGAATATATGATCTCTTCTACGGTATCTCTACCGAGGAGACGGATCACTTTAACTGGCCTGTATGCAGAATAAAGATAATGCTTCTTTAAAGCATGTTAGTGGAGTTACCCCACCCGGTAAGGCCCATTTCCATTTCTCTCTTCCCAATTCCTCGTGGCCTTTAAACTGAGTGGTAAAAAAGAAAAGCTGAAAATATACTGTCTGCCAAATGGTTAAAGGTGCCATATTGTGTCCTTTTTAAATCATTCATAATACATTTACATTTATGCATTTGGCAGACGCTTTTGTCCAAAGCGACTTACATTAGGGAGAGACAATATGCAATTTGTTACACCGTCAAAGTCTATCTCAACTTCTCACAATAGAAATTGTATCAACAGATCAAAAAACCAAAGCAGTAGGGGATATATTTGGCCCCTCACAAACATCACAAACAATTTATTTGATTCATCTCAAATGGTTGTGCTCTACAAAGCTAATTATGTATCTCATGTTATTCCCACCACCATACTTCTGGGCACAAATTTCCAAAGAAAACATTCATCTTTTGTTAAAGGACTTTTGGCACAGGACATTCCAAAACAAAAATAAAAAAAATTATAACAAACAGCAAATGCTAAAAATCTTAAGGTATCAGAATCAAATAAATAATGTTACAAAACATGTGTGGGTCTAGTGTAAAGTTCATGTTATCAGGTTCACATTAACTAAAGCTAATTTCTAAAAATGTAATTACATTTTACACACTTGAATAATGCAGTCAATATAGGAATACAACAATTTATTGGGAGATTGAAGACCAATCTTGAAATTCTCGTTCAAAACATAATATTTCATTATTTTCAGTTGGCCACAGAATCAGGACATAAGTTTAAAAGTCTCATGAGCTCTAACAGTGTAACAAATCTGTAACTGCAATGTGGCACTAGGACCCACACAGACCAGATTATAAGCACCACCTGTTGTCCTCACTTCCCACAGCAAGTGTTTCTATGAGGTTTCGATTCTAGATACTAACCAGACTCAGTCCTGCTTAAACTCAATCAGAAGTTCTGTTCTTCTGGGTTATATGGTCACCGCTGATAAACCACTTCAAAATTACAATTAAAACAGTCGTCTGCGGCCCTTCTGGGGCCCATTACCAGACAATGGCAGAAGGGGCTACAGCTTTAATAACACTTTAAATCAGTTTTAATTCAAGTGGAACATTATGCTTAGATTATCAATAATGTTCCGTAATAAAAGTTAGAGTCACCAATAAAAGGTTAAACACCATTGTTTTACACAGGGTTTCTCCTCTAACTTGTTTTTACGAACATCACATTCCATTTTATAAGTGTACATTTTATTTTAGGTCTCCTTGACACTAACCTTTTTAATAGCTTATATAAATCCACAAGCAAGGTACCTTGTTTGACCAATCCGGTGTGCTCTGGCTGCAGCTTGTAAGTCATTTTGAGGGTTAAAATCACTGTCCACGAATATCACCGTGTCTGCTGCAGTTAAGTTCATGCCAACCCCTCCTAAAACAGCAAATACTGCAGAGTAAGAATTTCTTACATTTGAATTTTCAATATGTTTCACAGAAAGTTGAAGAAAACAAAAAGCCTATGAGAGATGCTGCAACACATGCTCGGCAGTTTTTTTTTTTTTTTCAATGAGGCACCTGTACTTTTTACCTTCATTTATTAGCCAAGGTGTCACTCAGACATCCATTTATATGCTATTATTTTGTTCTTGGAGCAAATATTTCCATGAATCTCAATATAAGCTGTCATTATTACACATTAATATACAATCCAAATGTATTTAAGTATTTATATAGAGATATATTTTTTCACCTTATATCTGGTTATCTTGAACACTCTAGTATTCTCACTAGGTCGTATCTATAAACAGGTCATATATAGTCCACCACAGGACAATATTTGCTCTTTGGCATTTACAAACATGGAGAGAACACTTAAATGAAAGCAAAGCAAAAACTTGACAAACCCTTAAAGCTTGAACCAGTAACTTCTGCCACCCGAAGCATGCACCACAATGCAGCCCTATTTCAATCTACATTACATGCTTTCATTACTCATGTCAGCCTTTTCTTATTGGTCAAACTCAAGATATGATTTCTTGAAACTTCAAGAAACTTCTTTTCCCTTGATTATTTGATGAATAACTGTTTTGTAAAAGGTGGCAAACTTTAAATCCATCACCTTTATAAAAAGTGAAACCCTAATTTGAATCTGAACAGCTCTCTTTACATCAATAAAGGAGTGCACCTGCACCATCTCAATATTTATGAGTAGTCTCTCATCAACTTTCTGCTTTCAAATACCAATCTTGGACTTAAAGATGCAGATATGATTGCATCAAATACAAGTAGACATTTTTGCAAAGTGGGCTTTTCATACATAATGCTCTAAAACCAAAGTGACTAATAAAAAGGCACTTGTGCCACTGTTGATAGTCAGTGTTGATGGCATGCAAAGCTCTGATGGGCTCTGAACTCACCAGCTTTGGTACTGAGAAGGAATATAAAAACATCTTTGCTGCTGAAGTTTTTTATAGCTAAATTGCGTTCCTCTCCCCTGACTGAGCCGTCCAGACGCTCATAACTGTAGCCTGCAAAGAAGGAGACAGCAGTCACACAGCAAGAAGCACATTCATGCACACACAGCAACAAACACAGGATGTGATACCAAACCCACATCTGTCCTAGATCTGAAGAGAACATAACAAAAACATGTAAAAATGTCTCAAGAAATGTCTCAAACTCAGAAACATGATACACAAATCTCTCTGAAACAAAAAAAATTCATATTGTGAAAATACACTCCGATAGTTTGTGATTACACCAAATTTCAGCATTTTTTTTTCTTTCTAGCCTCAAATCAATAGGGATTAATGTAAAAAAAAATGTAAAGGTCTTTAGGTAAAAGCAGCACTCTGCCACTGAGTGACTTATTACCTCTGTACTCCAGGTAATCTTGAAGAATATCCAGCATCCTAGTCATTTGAGAAAACAGAAGAACACGGTGGCCCCTAAAAACATTGAAAACGTTCAGTTAAGACTACATTCAATCTCTTGTGAAAGATCAATGCAAGAGATAAGTAGCCTAAAACATAATAAAACAACTCTAAAAATAGCAACCGATTGCTGTAATGTCCAGTTTAGAGCACACACAAGTACATTTAGAAAGCTACTTGTTTAAACATATCAGACATAAACATTAAACATAAACTATTTGTTTAAACATATCAGACACACCTCTTTACAACACTACAGTATGCAAAGTTCTTTATCAACATCTTTATTTAGAGTCAACCCAGTAGTATCTGAGGTCCATACCGTGCCACACAGTGGAACTGACTGCACTCATCACGTTCAATTAAACCTGGTAAGCAGAGGTCATTTAAGCTACGGCTGACTTTAGCTCTCTCAGTCTCTCGCCAATCATCACTCCATTTCCTTCATAAACAGCCAAATTGATTGCATTTAACTGAAAAGCTGCATTGTATGAATTTTTATATTTTTAAATATTTTTTCCCATTGCAATTGTGAGTCCAAGTTATGCTAAATTACATTTACATTTATGTTAGTCTCAACATTTATGAGTCTTATGTCAATATCTTGCAGTCACTTATAAGATTTTTATCATTTATAGGAGTTCACAAGTGTTTTCTTAAACTCTAAAAGACAAAAAGTACTTGACAAAAAGTAGCAAATTTATTAAAGAAACAACAATCCTTTTATCCCACCTTCAATTGCTTCCCCTATCAGTTTAGTGTTTACTCTGTCTTCCACATGCCTCACATCTTGGCTGACTTTGGGCTATAGTTGATACGGATGATATTTTATGAAAAGAAAAAATCCTCACTGACTCTCAACGAATTGCTGTTTCACCTCAGTTTTGACTAAAGTAACAAAAGTCAAGTGTTCCAATCTCAAGATGTAGCTGCCACTATTTATGTTACTGGGTTTTTAACAAGGCATTATTTCAGACCTGGACAAAAAGAAAATAGTAAGTAAATAATTTTTTTTAATGAATGATGGAGAGACACAGACAGATTTGGAATTAGGCACTTGAACTCTTTACTGTTTTGTTGATCATCACAATTTAAAATTACAAACACAAACCCCTCTTTAAGATATGCCAGCATGGAGTCCAACAGAGACAGCTTCCCACTGGCCTCCACTAAATGCTCCCCCATCTCAAATGGCTCTGGCTCCACCCCTAACATCCAGAAGGTGCCAAATAGTCAGTTACTTGGAAAACAATGTGTTTAAAATAAATATAAACCAAACACAAAATCACAGAGAGTGCTGAGATTACCATCGAACAGGTATGGGTGATTTACACACTTCCTCAGCTGCATGAGAACATTCAGAAGTCTGGTCTTTGTGTTTTGATGGGTATCAAAGGCATCTGGAATGGCAATAAACACTGTTTAATAAGAAAGAGGTCCTAGGAAAGGGTGTCATCATCACTTCTGTCTAAATTCACAGCGAGGAACCTTTACATTTCTATTTCTGTATTCAGTAATAACATAAACCTAACTAATCATGTTAGCCAAGTAAAGCCTACAGCGAATATGAATGTAGTTTTTACACCCAACAAGTTTTTTAATCAGTCTTTTTTACACAGCATAATATGAATTCGATTTTTTTTTTTTTTTTACTGTGACTCATGACTCACCAAGGTCTCTCATTAGAATAGCTTTATAATATCTCTTCTGAAGAGATGAGAGTCCGTGAAAAATCACAAGTTCAGTCTTTTTGGGTAAATCTGCTGCCACCTCAGCCTTAACCCGACGTAGCAAAAACGGCTGGAGAATTTGATGAAGCTCGTCAGCTGCAGACAAACACAACAACTGATTACATTTCCACACAAGGTCACCTTCATCCAAATACGAGAACGTTGATCTTGCTTTGAAAGCCTCAAGCAAATCTGACAGGTGACTCAAAGAGACAGCATTCCGTCTGTTATTTCTACGCTTTTGGGTTATTTGAGGTGCTTGGTTTGGCATCAGATTTGTTCAATTACTTCACATAACTTTGATCAATGCTCTTGTCAGAACAAAATGCTTTATGTTTGAGTTATATTCACCAGAGACAGCAGATAAAAAACACAGTGAAGTACTTCTAAAATACAAGTCACACATTTATTTACTTATTATTTTACATGTGCTTAACCCTACAGCTTGATGTTCGGAAGACTATCGGGATAAATGTACAATGCAATTATTTTGCATTTTTAATAAATGTATTTCTTGCATACCAAGAGATGGTTCTGTCTGTATATCTGCGTAGGTTTCTGTGAAATCCTCAACAGCTTCGGAGACAAATAAGCTGGGTTCAATGAATGTGAGGAGGGAATAGACTTCTTGTAAGTTATTCTGAATCGGGGTTCCCGTCAACAGCACTCGAAAACCCACTGAAAACTGAAAGAATCAAAAGTTGGGGGAAAGCCTATGGAAGCACAATGAAGAACATTTCACAACACCTATTATTGAATACAATAATTAAACCTCTTTGAGAGTTTGGTGCAGCAATGACTCTAGATTTTTGAGCCGATGTGCTTCATCCACAACTAAAATCCTCCATTTCCAGCTGTGGAAAGAAAGAAATGACGAGAAATCATTATAGAAATGAAACACAAAAGAATTCCGATTTTACTTTAAAAAGTCTACATTTATTTGCACGGGTAAAAATATTTATCTACAGAAGATATTATAACGATAAACTTAGCTCACGATCTGCTACATATCTCAATATTTATTACAATTTGATATGTATCTCGAAATGGAAAAAAAAAACATTTAAGTTTTATGAAAAATTTCATTCCAGTGCTTTGAGATACAAACAATTTGACAGAAAAAAACTATTTAAAGGTAAAATCTTCAAAAATGTTGTTCCATCAAGCCTGCAGAAGATAAACATAAATACTATTAACGCAAGGAACTTTAAGTAAAGTGTAGATCAGACAAAACAAGTATCACAATACAATGTTCCAAAATTTGTGGCTTCACCCTTACAAAAGAACAATTAAACAGCTGGAAAACTTGCAAAGTGTACCTTAAAACCCATTGCAGAGTGTGCATTAAAAACTCGGTTCTAAACAAGCTATTTCTAAATTCCATAAATAAATTTAAAAATTCATAATTTTCTGATGCACAGTATTAACCAAAGTTTTTCTTAGAGAAAAACTCACTCTTGATCTACACTCAGTTATTATTGTAATAGGCTGAGTTTTTTTTAAATCACACAAACAAAACTTAATTTTCTGCATCAGTTAGACTGTGTATAAAACTAAACTGGGGGTGAACCCTACAACAAAAACAACATAAAATTACTTTATAAAGAGTTAAATCAGAGCTGGGCATTTTTTTTGTTTCATTAAAAATGTTAAATTAAAACTAAGGCATTTACATTATGCTAAAGTTAAAATATTATTACCACAATTATTATTTAGCTTTAATGTGTGTTTGATTTTTTAACACTAACAAAGGATATGAATAACTATTTAAAAGGGATACTCCAAAAGTTTGTATTCATATACACTTACATATACACTAAGAACTTGTTTTCCTAAATAACAAACTACAAAGCAAGTTGTAAAATATGTATGTAAGACATAACAAACATTAAATCTATGTTTCTGTCAGGATATTGTTTACGAAGCAGAATATACAAACAAAATAAAAAAAAAACTTAAAAACTTATTACAAACAAGTACTGCAGTACACAGTAAAGGGAAACAATGCATGAATAATAATTAGAGGTACTATCAAAAGCATGCAACCCAACCAAAACTGGGAAAACACAAAAAGAAGGTGTGGAAAGTACCTTCTCAAGTAGCTGGAATCTTTGAGGCTCATCTATAAAACATAATAAATTAAAACAAAATGTAAAATCAAAAGCAACTCTCCGGGAAGAGCATATTTGTTGAATTTTCATCTGTTGATAGATCAATTTACTTCATAGGTGGAGAGAAGAACATGGAATTGTTTGTCTTTCTTTAGCTCTCTCTGGAGCTCTGCCCTTCTTTCCTTGTCCCCAATGTAACAGACCACAGACAGACTGGGACAGAAACTGAGAGAAAATAATATACAGTAAAGTAAGATCAACCAAACTTCCAAATCCCTGTGTTGCGGTACAGTATTTGACAATGTCTCCATCTAGTGGCAGAATAAAACAGTGTCATTCTTATTAAAATAAGGCTATTCATCAAATCTGAGTGATGGCCAAGATTAATATGCATTTTTCAGTAACTCTCACCGCTCCAACTCCTGTCTCCAGTTCTCCAAAACTGATAAGGGACAAATCACAAGGAATGGTCCATTCATCTTCAGGCATCCTCGAGCATACACCAGCAAAGAGATGGTCTATACAGCAGAGCATGACATCTCACTTGACTGATATCTTGGAATAAATCAAGAAGAGCAACCAATAACCAAGATAAACCCATTTCATTACTGACCTGACAGGTCTTGCCCAGACCCATCTCATCGCCGAGGATGCACCCCTGCTGGTTCTTCATACACTGTGACAGCCACCTCACTCCATCCAGCTGATAAGACCTCAGATGAATAGCTATCATGAACAGATAGAGGCTGGAAGTGTTGCTCATAGAAAACAACTTTGTAATATAACTTCAAAAGGTTAAAGTAAAGACTTAGTTGACTAGCTTAATTAATTTCAAAGTCAGAATACGGTGTCATTTAGCAGTAAAATATTTAGTATCACTTGTAAAATGACGCCACACGGCACCTTTTTAATAAGCTGCTAAGTTAATAGTTAAGTGTTATTAAAATTGAAATACCAACATTGATACTAAAACGTTGACATTTCGATTCATTTAATACATATGATTGCGTTGAATACTAGGCTTTAAATTTTAATACTAATCTGTAACATTTGTTTATAACAACTTTTGCTTTGGGGAGTGAACAGACTTTTTTAAGGTTAGCGTTACGTTACACACCTGCAAGACCCCATCTTTTCAAGTCCTTTTCCGATAGTTCAGACTTGTCTTTTTCCGGAATGTTTTTGACAGCTTTAAGAAATTTTGACATAGTTGATAATTAATACATTTACTTTATTCCGTTTAATCCCTAAAGTTAAATAGATTTTTCGCGCCAGATTGAAGCGAACTTCAGCATCGTCCACTTCCTGCAACAGTATGAGTGGGTGGATCCCACGTGACATGACGCTACCCATTGAGAAGTTGTCATCGTAAGCACGTGATAAAACTTTAAAGGCGCAGTTCTTTGAAGTGTTTTAACTTTTTTTAAACTGAACTGCTAAACATTACAAAGTCTCCATCAGAATAACTACCCAGCTCTCTCAAATCATAAATTAAATACGGAAACAGTAAAATACAACTTTATATTTTTATGTTCATCAAAGCTAATTTTAATTACCATCTTAAAATACATTAAATCATAACAAAAACTCAATGTTTTAATTTTGAGATTTTAGCTGCTGTTATTTTACTTTTAAATTAACTGAAAAATCCAGGAAAGGGAAACTTAACTTTTCTTTATTCGAACACAACAAATATGCCAATTTAACAACATATTTTTTATTACAACTGAAGAAAAAATGTAAAAATTATATACAACGAAAAAATTATACAATTTAAAACGAGGATACAATTTAAACACTCAGAGTAAATAAAATCAATACTCAAAATAAAAGAGACAATAGTATTTATTTCCAACCACAAAGATTACACATATCATCAAGATCATAAGATACATCTTTGGAAAATGCAACATTTGTTCCTTCAAACTAGCAGCATAGTTAAACACCTAAAAAGGAAGACACTGTATAATCTTTCCTGAATTTTAAACACGTTTAGGCAGCTCACTCAACAGAGTTCAAAGCAGGACTTTGCCACTCTTTTTAGATACAAAAAAACATCCCTGAGCAGACGGTTCAAGAAAGCCAAATCTTCGTTATTTCTTACACATGGAAAACATCATGGAGAAAAACTTCAGCACAGCATCTCTGTGGTTAAAGCAAGGACAAGGTAAAACATTAAAACAATAACTGCTTTAACCAGGGTGAAAAATCTCAAATAAAAGTGATGTCCTTTAGTGAATCCATTACCATTTTAAGCATTAAAGGCAACATACTAACCTTGCAAAAGGAATGTATGAGAGTCCATACCTACAGGTAAGAAAGATAGACCAGTGCACTTCATTAGATTTATAAGAACACAATCTGTGGCTGCTGAGATAATAGATTAGATAATACTGGAGTAATATCGTAAAAAAAGCATCATTGGTGACTTACCAGGCAAAAGCCAGGACTTGAAGAATAACAAACAACAACGTAAGTCCAAATATCTTCCACTGTTGATGAGATATGAGTGTTAAATAAATGTCACAGTGCTTTTCTCATATTATGACTTAAAATATGGTAAAAGAAAAGAATGTCAATGAACGTCTTACCCAAAATGCTGCACAGAGTGTTAGAACCAGACATGTCTACAAAATAGACATAGACAGTAGATTAAAAAGTAATGTACACTGAAATAATGGTAAAATGCAACTTTAAACATCTTGATCTAAATCCCATTAAATATAGACAGCATTTACACAGAAGAAATTGTGACAAGGAGAGGAACATTAGTTTAGAAGCTAAATAAATAGGTCCAACACCAACATTTGTGACAGGCAACACTGAATATGTTAGTTGATACATATTATTTGGCTCTTGCTAAAGTACACCCATAAATTATAAACTGTTATATATTGGACCTAAGTTGTTGTCAAACTTAGGAAAAAAAGGAAAGAATATAGACTGATGTTGTCGTATATTTAGTCTAATGTAGTCTTGGATAACAGTTATCATCTCAAATGTCATAGCAGAGAAATATCCTCATACTCATGACAATCATCAAAGTTTTAATCCTTTATAAATCTGTATAACCTTATACTTGTATGCTGGAATAAGATACAGTCAAGTTATTTGGTAAACGATATATACGTTTATCGAGACACAGACTGTTGCTGACTGGAGCTGTAGACTGTGGCTGAGCTTAACATTGTTTTCTGACGAACCCAAGACACAGATACTCGCAAATTTGGGGACTAAGAGAGAAAATATTACAAATTACAGATGTTTGTAGAGCCGCTCCACAGTGTATTTTTGACACAACCGGGACTAGAACTGTACCTCAGGTGCTAGGAGAAGAGATCCTTCAAGCTGGTAATGTTGACAGGGATGGTCAGAATTTCACATGGCTGATAATGTCCAGGGAGGACACAGTGCTCTGGTTTAAAAAGCAACTCCTGGATGTACTAGTATTAGTAGTTTGTCGCTTGATCAGGCCGAGAGAAATTAAGGGTTTTTGTTAAGATTTATGATGGTTTTGGGAGTCCAGTAATGGAATCTCTCCACCTCTTATGCTGGAGATTTCATTGCCAGCTGAAACATTGTAGATTGTGTTTTATTGAACAGTTTAAAGTGTTTGGATTGAGAACACAAAGGCTCACTCTGGGTCTCACTGAAATCACTCACTAAATGATTTCAGTTAATATAAAGCTAGCTTGAGGAGTTTAATTGTGTTAATCCTCTTAATATCCAGTTAATGAATGTTCTCTAAGCTAGATAGTCCATATATTTATATATATATATTTATATTGATTAGTTATTTCTCATCGTTTGAATACAAGATTGCTAATAGCAGCTACTCTGGTGACCAGTGTTACGTGGTTAATGGTACTCACATAGACGGAGGTTTTAAAAAGGTAGACAGACTTAACTAGACGCTGTCTTGAAAGCTCGTAACTCTTTGTTGCTAACTGTAAGAGGTAAGATTGAGTCTTGAAACTTTCAACATTATTGTATTGTTGCTCCAGCTCTTAAATGACAAACAAATCAGGCACTTTTCGTTTCCTTACAACCTCCCACTTTAATGTATTTTTGGAACTATGAATAAACATTATATTAATTTCTAAAATATAAAAATAGAAACATATATTGTTCAAAATTCTGTTATCTGTATAGAAAAAGATTGTTACAAAATAAAATTAGAGTGGTGTGGAAGTAGAAACTCACTATCATCACAACCGTTGCAAAGGCTCTGGTCTTATCACACATGCGCTTCAGCTGTTTGACCGGCCCCATCAAAAACATGGTGCTGTAGAATCCAATGAATCAAGTTAACAAACTGAAATAAAATGTTAACTTACTCTGCATGCAAACTTACCTCACTAAAGAGCATACGTTGCCAAAGGTATAAAACACAATAAAAATAATTAGCCCAATTTTGGGAATAAATATGCAACATACTCCCTAAAAGAAAGAAAGGAACATGGTTATTAATGAAGAGTAACTTTGATCTGTCTGATTGGAAAGTTCCATTCTCAAAGTTTTAAAGTAAAAAGAAAATTGGGTCAGACAGCCGTGTGAAAAAAAACAACTTATAGCTTATTCAATTATTGACACACAAAACGTCTGTTTCGGCCAGAATCCTAAATATTCTTGAAAATAACTGAACAAAGTGAGGTAAAAAGCAAGATTTCAAAAAGTGAGGTGACAAAAGAAAAGAAAATTCTAAATCTTTCTCTTCAACAATTAAGCTAAAATGTCAAAACGGTGAGCAGGTCAAACCGGTGCCACAGCTTCTAAACATTCTTCATTTGCCCATGCCAGCAATAAGGAAGTTACACGTGTATTAAAACAAAACTTTACATTAAAATGTTTATCTAAATTCACGAACCAGGATGGAGAAAACTATCCCAACGACCATACAGCCAATGAAGCCTTTGACACGGGTCCCCCATCCCAGCGTGGACGCCTCATTTGCCGCCTTCAGAACACATAAAATACATAATTGTGAGCAAATAACTCGTTTCAAAACCTAATAGTTACCAATACCTGCACAGAAAAGTAGTAAGGACTCACCTGCAGTATATTTCTGTTGTCGTTGTTTCCATCTTGACCACCCAGAACTGCTCTGAGTTTGTCCATTCTAGAACTTTCACTCTCTTATAAACTAAAAATATAAAAAATAAACTAAATCAAAATCTCTTCAGTCACAGACTGCTTTGTCTCGTGGTCCTGCTGAGCTCAGCTGACGCTTGCTTGAGAGTTCACCTGAGCCTTCAGCGAACACTGGCTCAAGCACGCCATCTATAGGCGAGCTACTTCTTTAGCACTTTTAAGGACTCGCTTCTGTATGCAAAATACATTTCTATTTTTATGTCCTTTTTGACAAAACATTTGGCTAATGATCAGTTAGACATGTAAGTAAAGTAAAAAAAAAGAGTTAAATATGACTGTACCTTTAGGTTAACATTAAAGATAATGCTTATCACAAACAGCCTGAACAAGCCTTAAACAACAGTGGCTAATGGCAATGATATTTTGCTCTCAGACAAAAGTGATTTATATTCTAAAGATTTCAGTTGAAAGAGTTTCAAGACTTTAATAAGAAATGTAAGAATTCTTGAAATTGCAACATATTTGTTGTAAGTATAGAATTAACACTTGAGTTTGATTTGTCAAAAAGCTGAATTTAATTCACACCTTTTCTTGGACACTTTAAGTGCATTTGAAGTGTTTATCATAATGGAGCCTAGTTTTAAAAAGAAAAACTATTAAAGCATAAAATAATTATAAAACATACACAAAGGTTATTCAAATAACTTTTATTTTTCAGTTGACAAATGTGACATCTTAAATAAATATCAATTAATGTTATACCACTGCTCAGCAATATAGTAACAATTTCATCTGAGCATAGTTGTACCACTTGAAATAAATTTAAGCATGTTGACTTAATTGAAGAAAAAAAAAATCAATGATTATACACAATGAGTTCAAGAAATTAAAACCAATGAATATTCAACAAACAACGTTTGTGGCTGTTAAGTATCACAAAGAAATACAAACATATCAATCATGTGAGGACAGTCTCTGCTGTGAATCTAAAACCATTAAAGCACGAGGAGTGAAATCAAAATAACATGGTTTGAAACATATTCTACACTTGTTTTGAAGTGATAATATATTTCTAATACTGAGAAGGCTCTTTGCTATGATTCTACCATGAAAGCATGTAGAAATACAAAAACATCACGTTAAATCTTGGATTGGCTTAATTCGATCTTGTCCAGAACAGAATCATTGATACTCTTTTAGGCTAAGATGACACAATGAAGAAATGGTTTCAAGGAAAAAATGTCAGCATGTTCAGAGAGATCACAGTATGATTGGGAACACGAGGGTGAGATATAACACCATGACTCTTTTCTCTGTAACGGTTGATGAAAAAGATCTTAACACGAAAGACAATCTCTGTATGATATCTCCCATCTGCTCTTCAGGAAATTAAGACAGAGCTCTTTTTTACAATACTTTTCTCTGTTTCAATCCTTCTCTCATTCACTGGGCTTTGTGAGGATGTTTGGAACTGACATCCCAGATCTCTTCTGAATGCCTCTTGTTTACAAACACACATATTGTTATTCTAATAGCACATGACTGGTAATATAAACATAATATTCCACTTGGTTTAAGACACATTAAGAGCCGTTTTGATGTAATAATAATTTTTTAACAATCTGTCAGTCTTTTACAGTTAGCTGTCAATGAACAGACAGCATGCTAGACTCAGAAAGAACCATGTGACATCCCAAATTTAACATTCCAAACTCTTTCTTTAGGTTTAGATCCAGTTGATAAATCTAGAACTAATGAACCAATAAAGTGTATGCATGATAAATATTCATAAAATCTCTTCTTCAGACTCTACTTCTTTCTCCCTTGGTTTCAAAAGACCCATTTCCATGGGTGGTATCCGCCTCAGTCTGGACCGCACAGCGCTGGAGAGGGCACAGAATACAAATGATCACATTTGCAAAAGAAAATCCATTTATTCCGACTTCAGTAAATACATTTTTTAATGCATTTATTAAAATAAGTTCAGAGTTCTGGGTTAATTAAGTAACATGAACAGGGTTTAGCATAATGGCTTGAGAAAGGCAACAAAGTTTTATAGCTTTTAAACATATTATTCTTCTTCTCATCAAGGAGACACCATCTCCTCCTAGACGCTTGAAGCTACTGACTTCAAATGTTTTTCAAACTGTTAAAACTGGTCTGAATCAGGTTTCTATAGCTCTTCATGTTGGTACTACTAAAGGATTTTGTGAAAATTTTCCCATTGACTTAATATGGACTAAAACTTTGTTAAGTTGTAGCTCAAACTAAGAATCTTGTAGAAACTTCAAACTCTCAATACTTAAGGGACTTATCACGAGTGATAAACACTGAACAAGGTGCAAATGCATTTGATCACTGGGCTCTAGACAGGGCCAAATGTCATCATTAACTTAACATTGGCATTGAAAATTAATGGATTGGTCACAATATTTTAAAGACAAAATAAGCTAGAGACACATGCGTCTGGTTAAGTTGGACATGGTGGAAAAGTAGAATTTTTTTAATTCTGTCAACAACCATGGCAATATATGATTATTATATACTCAGATCAGTCTGTTTGGCACCAATAACCTTGGTACGTTCAAACTCACTTAAATCACCTTTCTTCCTAGTTTTGAGTCTCTGTTTGAACTGCAGCATATTGTCTTGATCATGTTTACATGCCTAAATGCAGTGAGTTGCCATGTGATTGCCTGATTAGATATTTGCTTTAATGAGAAGTTGGATCTAATAAATCATGAGGTGAGTGGTGAGTACACATTTTCAGTCCTATGCCTTACCACTTATGTTTCAAGGGGTATGGCTAAATTGGAGAAGGTAGTTCCAAAAATAAGTCAAACTCACCAAAGAATTGAGCAGTACACTACAGCTACAGTAAACAATGCAAACGCCAGGTGCCAGCAGAAGCATAACGTGACGAACACAGCATTGTCGTGGTCTGCTGGATCCCATTTCACTTGACTGGGTGAGTACAGAACAAAGCCTATCTAGAAATAAACAAGATGTACATACTTGGCTTTAATGTTGACTCTGAAATGATATGTATATTTATGCAGGCACTTGTACTGACCTGCCAAAACCAGCTGCCTTGTAGGACAGTGAGAGTTGCTCGGAGCAGTTCAAGCAGGATGTTCCCCCGATGAAAAACCTCCAGAAGGCAGATGAAAGCTTGTCCAAAGATGGCATAGAGGAGAAGAGTGTGAACACGAATATCGAGCATGTCTCTACCATGGAGATGATAAAGGAACAGGAAACCTGTAAAAGGTAGACATGGAATTTGAAAGTGAGTTTTGAAATTGTGTTTCAAAAGTGGTTAAAAAGGTAAAATATTGTAAGAAATTTCAATATCTCCTTTTTTAGTTTTTACTAATGGCCATCTACTGAAAATCTGTTTTAATCACTTGTAGTTTTCATTTTGGATTTTTTTGTGTATAGTATTTATTTTTTTGAAACATTTGACATATATTGTATTTGTATAAGTAAACTATATAAATGGTCAGAAATTAGATAATAGTGCTGCCACTGCAAAAAAAATCCCTCTCTTGGAACAATAAAAACCTACTTAAATCAAGTTTATCCTCTTATTTTAAGCAAATCAATCTACCAATTGGGCAATCAATTGGTATGAAATCTTGAAATAAGGCTAAATGCTTTCGGAAAACAAATCTTAAAACAACCGGAATAATCTGATAAACACTAAATAGAGTCAAACCGTGTACATTTTGAAATAAGACCAAAGATTAAAATGGGTTCAAGAGATCAGATTCAATCTCCGACCTCTTGCTTCAAACACAGCGCTTTTGAGCACTCAACCAAAGAAAACACTATTATTTGAAATGAATAGCAGATTCCCAAAATCAGAAATCTTCCCAAGGTAAGAAACTTTTTTTTTTGTTGTTGTTTTTTTTTAAGTGTCATGAAAAACTATTTACTTGTGCAGTTACAACTCAAGCCACCCCTAACTGTCTTTACGACAAGTTAAAATATAGTTATCAATTATTATTAATACGATCTCTAATTAATTCTATGGAAAGTTAGAATGCAGGTTTAAATGTAAAAAGGGATTGCCATACTTGCAACACATTTTTCATTCATCTTGTCTCCTCTGGTATCCTGAACTGGACATGTCCTAGCATAAAACCGTGCCCAAGAGGACAGTTTTTTTAAAGTAATTATAAAAGAAATTTTAGCTGAAATGTTCTTTTTTTTACTGAAACTTCATTTGACACAGGAAAGCTGACATTGTGACATTCAAAAGGGCTTAATATTTGACCTTTTATTTAGATTTTTCTACTTTATATTCTTCTTTTTTTCTTGTGCTAGTCATCCATATATCCATTCAGCGTAGATGAGCCAACATCATAAAGTCACCAGTATTAACTTGCAATTTTTGTGATAAGATCCACTTACGATTTCTATTTTCTGCTCCACACATGCTCCTGACCATGATCAGTGATCCCCTTGGAATCTTTGTGTATTGCCTGACCTCCATCAGAACCTGTACATTTCTTAGTTCTCCCTCAGGGTATGTTTGCTAGAAAGATTGCATACAGCACTTTTAAACTAGAGAACTAATCTACTCGAGAGCCTGTTAAATCCCTTCTGAGAATATTACATCTGTTAATCTGCACTTTGAAATCTAACCATGAATTGTAAATCATAAGAATATGTTTGGATTCAGAAGATTTGAGTTGTTGAGTTAAGCATGGCCAATCTGTGGATTGGGATGCAGGGTGGGTGGAACATCAAACACCTCTATAAACCTGCTCCTAGTACACCCTGTATCCATTTAATCAGATGCAATTTTACTATTACATACCCTCGTTAAAGAAAGCCAAAGCCAGCAGCATCCGGTCCAATGCTACTGGAGCAATGTCTGTGCTGTGGACAGTGAGAGAAATGGCTCCTGAGATAGCAAAGAACAGGTACATGGTGGTGTGCTGCCAGTTCATCAGCTGCTCCCATTGTTGAGTGGAAGAATTATACAGTTGAAACTTGGGCCCGCCTGCTAACAACTGCTCCGCTAGCATTCCTGCATGATAAAAGAAGAAGCACATCACAGAGGTATAAATTAATAATTTAGCAAGTCTTGGAAATGTTCATTTCAACAACTTGATGTAAATATATATGAGTACTGTAGCCCACATCCATAACATTTGTATGTGTAACAGTTTCATAAGAGGACTGTAGACTTGCAGCTTCTCTTGCATTGACCTCTGTGATGCCCTCCTTGTGAAGGATACCAATCATGTTTCTCCAACAAAACGTTCTGCTGCAATCAACCACTTTGTTTTTCTTCCACCACTTGAGATGATTTGAGCAACCAGGTTAGGAAGGACATATTGTGAGTGTAATACAAAGCATTTTCCCTACTATTTATGTTTTGTCCGTAATTTTTAAGTGCTTTATTTCCTTCTTTTTGTTTTTTGTCTGTGAAAGTAGATTAGAGTTCAGCCTGTTACCATTTATGGGATGTGTCGAAAGAGTAACATCAAGATTTGCTACTCAACATGCCAGTGTGTCATTAAATGTTTCAAAATGGGGGGAAAAAAATTACTATTTTATTTTATTAAAATTATTCAGCTTTGCATAAAAATTTCTACTTTCTCAACTCTTTTGAAGTTTTCCCCCAGGTCAACCTGACTTTAATACAGTATATCAATTGTGGGACTGGTGCTGTAGGATTTTCATGGTAGAAAAAAAAAAACATTTTTTATGTGCATGAGAAATTGTTTAAATTCAAAGGATTTGGTTATAAAAATACAAAAGAACATTTGGTCACAGCCTCACCCAGTAAGTGAAAATTAAAGTGAAGCAAACTTCAGATTTTTTTCAGATTTTGTCTGTTACACCTTGGGTTTAGTGGGCCATGGCATATGGTGTGTAGGCCAAACATCAAAAAGTGAAAGTTATGGTGAAAGTGACCAGTTGGCCAGATATGGAGTGACCCATACCCGTAAATCGCTTAGAGCTATGTGCAGTGTTCCTAGCGGTAAAACAATAATTGGTTCTTAAAACTCATCCCTCATATGTGGACCTTGATTGCTATCAGGAAATTAATTGATATTTAATTGATAATTAATTGATTTAGAGAATAATTAATTGTTGTACTTGACCAAATGAAAACTACTTGAGTGAGCCAGACCTATGAGGGAGAAAATTAAGGAACATGAACCTGTTTTTTATGAGATAGGTGATATTATAGAACATGAAAAATGTGAACAATGGCTGAAGAGGAACTTCACTGGTACACACTCAATGTAGTCCCTAAGTTTATGGGGTTGTATAAGACGTTAAGGTGAAGTTCAAGTGTTGAACATTTTATAATCATTTGAATTATCAATCATGCATTACAAAAACAACTCAACAAGTTTTAAGAAACAAAACATATCACCCAAGCACACACACAACATTACTTAATAGCAACCACCACATAATAAAGCTAAAATACACTACATTATTTTGTACAATTTAATGTAAATGTAAACATATTAATTAATATTATAATGCATGTAGATATGAATTAGGGTAACTACAGGAAACAATATGAATAATTAAAAAGAAAATTGAGAAATCTAAAATTGAGAAATTAAATGAAAAGAGATCGTGGTTGTGCCTGCGTGAATGTTGAGAGATAAGATAATCCAATGCTTTTAGATTATTATATCTTAATTTTGTCTCTTACATTTGGATTATAACGTTGAGATATGATGACAAAATGATGACCTGGCTGGCAAAGGGGATTGGGTAAAGTTACAGAGGATAAGTTATGAGCTCGGAGGAGGCTTTGAAGCAATTAAAGTAAGGATGAACATAACTGAACATAACACCAAACTTTGACACCTGGGATTTTTTTTACTTCACTTATTAATAAATTGTTTTTAAAAACTCACCAATAATAGAAAATGATAAAATGACAGCTCCTTCAATCACTTCAATGCGGCGCTGAAGAGCTCGAGATGCCAGTCTGCCTGCACCAGCACTTTTATTCTTGCGAGTTGTATACAAAAATGTCTGCTTTACGGCCCACCATAGACCGGTTATGAGGAAGAAACTTCCAGGCAATGCATGGCCCTTAAAGCTGCCCATGATTTAAAATGACCTGAAAATAAGAAAAAATCCTTATTGAACAACAAACAATGCAAAAAAAATAGTCTGAATTGCATGCTTTTCTCAAATGAAAAGTGGAAGATTGGACCCAGACTCACAAACCTTTCTGAAAAAGGTTTGTTAACTTGAAGGTGTGTCTTGTCAGAAAGCCAAATAATACCGATCGACTGTCTTCCTGAGCAAATATACCACATTCTATGGCTATGGACTTTGGTTTCAGAAAGAGGAAGTGAATGAATTGTAGAAGACACCCATCAAATTGCACTTGATGATGCGGTGCAGAATAACCGCTCCATAGAATTCAGTTCAACAAAAAAACAAATGTGACAAATGTCTTGATTTATTTGTTACAGAGAAAGCACAAAGCTTATAACTGTCTTCACCCACCAGAGATAGTTTAATAATTACAGGGATTTGTACTTGTTTAAGATATTTGGTTGCTTCTAATCAGGGACAATAATTAAAGGAAACAGGGGATGACATCTTCCCTTTCTCTTTATTTCTGAGCACATTTGTTGTTTGTTTTGTTCAAGTATTTCTTGTTGAATCAAACAGGTTGGTCCATCTGAGTGTGAATCTGCTAGTGCTGCACTGGTCTGTGGAGTGCCACAGGAATGCACTGTGTGACCTATTCTGTTCTTCATTTACATGCTGCCCTTTAGAAGAATCTGGAGGAATAATGACTTGTCTATAAGCATACTAGAATGTTATGTTTAGATGACAACAAGGCCCTGATGCTGTGCTAACGAGAATTTCCCTCCTCCACTTAAAAAGTTTACCATGATAATCAAAACAAAGCAACACATTGGGGCTTGTGTCAATTGTACATGGTCTTATTAAATGTCAAAACCAAATGTTGTTTAATAAAAATTTAAAAAGCATGGAAAGTGTATCTTCCACAAAGAATTGAATTGAATTGAATAAGGCCTTTATTGGTCACTACACTGTTAGATGCAGTGAAATTGGACCCCTCTGACCAAGGTATAGACATCACATTACAAGAGGAAAGACAGGTCATCGAGAGGAAGCAAAATGAAATAAGAAAATATATAACAGGAAAGGTGGGTGAAAAAAATGTGCCTCTCAAACTGTACTTCAGTTGGAGGAGTGTGAGATCAGGGGAAAAAAGCAATAGCAACAAGCACACAACACACTTACATAGACATAACATCACATAAGGAGGGGAACAGGGGAAGTGGAGATAGATCCAGTAACAAGCAAGCAGACATCCGGATCTGTTGCTGATAAGTGCAATCGACGAACCCCAGCCACTCAGATTGGGGGTAAAATCACAGAAGGCGGTAGTGTCATTGAGGAGGAGTTCAGTTCAGAAAAATTGTTTTGGCTCCAGCAACAGCCTTGGCCAAGGCCATCCTGAAGAAGCGGGAAGGAGCCGAAAGAAGAAAGATTTCTGATTGAATTTGGGTCGAAATTTGACAATCTCACAGACCTCTAATGTCCATCAATGGCCTCCATTTTAGTCTAAATCTGCTGCACAACAGCCAGCGTCATCCGGGTCTCCTCCAACTTGTGGTTTATAGCAACAGTCTGTTTACTGATGGCTCTGCTTACCTCCATTTACATCCAGCTTGTCAGCTTGGTGGGATTTTGAGCTTCACTTACCGCTTCACAACCTCTGAACGGGTAGCCAAATTAGAACAACGGCTTTCATTTTTAATATTTGAATTATTTAGACCTAGCAAATTAATTGAAGTATTGCTTTTGTCAAGTCACGATTAGATCGCCATAACAGCACAAAAAGGCACAAGCACATTTTTCCAGCCCTCGTATCAGAACCCTGGATTCTAGTTGTTTTTAGGATTCAATTTAAGTCTGTATAATTTGTTTTGAATCACTCCACACTTTTGCCCCAGGGCACTTATCTGACAACATCTTGGATCTCTCCGATCTCTTAGAAGAACAACTCCTCTTGAGCATCCATGGTCAAAGCTCAAACAACGGAGGAAAGTGGGCTAACTTGGTGATTGCTGTAAAGATATGGATTTCACCTTCATTACACATCAGACATGCAACCAAGGTGTTCTCTTTTAAGATAAAAAAAAACAATTCTACATTTCAGCTTTTAAAACCATATATACGTGCTATCTTGATTGATTGGCTTATTATATGAAAAACTCCCCCTGAGACAAGTTGTGCAACATCACATAGATTCATGTGTTTTAATGAGATGGGTTTATAAGAACTTCTGCAAGAACTTTGGTCAGTTCATGGTGAGAAAGTGTGTCACAAAAATAGTATGATGAGGATGATGATGATGATAATGACCGATCATCAAGAGGCTAATTGCTACTAACTCTGTATGGTGCTATGCTTTCCTGGCAATCGAAAGGAAAGCTATCATCACTGTCGCAGCAGCAATTAGGATAAGTGTCTAATCAGGTCTACTTGAGTCCATCTTCCTTCCTTCAGGTTAAATATTCTTACCTTTATACAAGCTTTTAGAGTGCTAAATGTCATTTATTTATCTGCTAATAATAGTTATGAATCCTAACCAGGGTCAAATGCCTTTGCTTGTTGCTATAGGGCAGGGGTGTCCAACATTGGTCCTGGAGAGCCGGAGCCCTGCACATTTTAGTTGCAACCCTGCTGTAGTATGCATACTACTCTACTTCAGCCAATCAGAGGACCATAATTAGTGCCACAGGTGTGTTTCATGATGGTTGAACCAAAAATGTGCAGGGCTCCGGCCCTCTAGGACTGACGTTGTTCTTTTTTGCTTTTCATAAACATCCAAATAAGAAGTTTCGGAGTCCTCCAATGGAAATACATATACCCACTATTTCTAGCTTGAGTAACTATTGTAACGAAAACAAATAAACCAAAAAATGGCTGACCAACCAATTGAACTTCTAACATCCTATTTTGGGGAAAAGCTTAATAAACAAAACCTTGTTCACTACTCCCATAGTCTCAGGCTCAGACATTACGCCCACGAAACATTGGCCTCAAGGGTTCAGCGTTTTTTTTATCACAGACACTTCAAGAACTCTGAAGTAGGGGTCTGATTGGTTGAATTTATCCAGAAATCTGGAGAAGCGAGTGAGCTAAATTGAGCCGTACAATTATTTTACTAAGATTATTTTACTAGCTGCGTGCTCGCTCGATTCAATTATAGAAGATTGTTGTTTTATTCTTGTAACTTTGTTGTTCTATTCTTTTTAACTTTGTAACGCTATGCGAAACAACATAGGATTGGTTATTTTTCTTGTCAGATAAACGTCCTCATGGGCGGGTCTTGACAAAAAAATGCTGACAAGTTCCGGCGGACCAATCTCATAAGGAATTGTGTATGAGTGCAACATTTGATTTAATCATTGCTTTTTAGTAAATAATATAAATTGTTAGTTTTTATCAACAATTTCATTGCCTTTCGCGGAACTTTAAAATTTAAATTTTAGGAGATAAATTGTGTTCATATCAGAAAGTACATAATCATACATGTTGTGTAGTGAGAAAAAAAACATAAAGTATTTTATTACCAAGTTTCATAAACATGAAAACATATACATGTTATATATAATTTATTAATATATTATTATATTGATAGTAGGTAGAATCTGGATCTTAATGAGGATCAGGATGCACCATGTTGCCATAGCAACACCAAAGCTTTGAGACTCTGTCCATTGAAGAGGCCTGCATCTTTCATCCTATTAGTACAACATATGAACATGGTTATCGAGAGAATTTTTTATTAATGCTACTGCAATACATTTATTTTGATTTCCGTCATGATAATCCCAAAATGTCTATTTAACGTTAATTGGACAGAAAATAGGCCTTATTAATTGTGGAACCCATTACGTCTTCACGTGTCATTTCCAGTTATAAAACGTTTGATTTCAATGTTCAGATATAATACGTTTTTAAAGTGCAAGAAAAAAGAAAAAAAATTAAATAAAAAACAGCTGAGTGGCTGAACACTCATAAGGAAAATTTATATAATATGACAATGATCGTTTTAATGAAAGACGAACAAAATATGGTTTCTTACCTCACGGTCAGCTTAATGGAGTGTTTTTCTCAGAGATGAAGAAACCGTTCTTTCGAGCGTGTGCCTTTGAAGCAGTCCCCACTCCCGGTTAACGTTACACATAACACTTTTGCTTTCCGTCCTTATTTGGTCCGTTAAAATCTCGCACCTTAATAACTTTCCCCACTTTTTCAGCTGACTTGGTCCAGGTTCGGATTCATTCGCTTTGTAGAAAGGGATCCTTAGACCCCCCCATCTCCTGAAAAGATTCGTTGTGTAGTTAGCTGACGTCATTTACGTCATATTTGATTGGGTAGAAGACCTGTCTTTCAACATTTCCACGTGTGCATTTTTTTCTACGTCTTTTTCTACGTCTTTTTTCTACGTCTTTCTACGTTCAACTTATACAGACAAACTTCAAGATACTTTTGTAAGTCGTAGGTAATCAGCCCTTGGATTTCTTAACTGTTTTAGTCAAATTAACAAGTTTGTCTTGTCAATAATTAGGTAAATGTACTCTTGTCTAAACGAAGTTTTGTCATTCACCAGCAGGCACAGTCTGTGCAAATACAGATGTTTTACAATTGCAGGGTGGGATGCGAGGGCAGGATGTTGGTACGTGCAGCAACGCACGGTCCAGAGTGATATATATATATATATATATATATATATATATATATATATATATATATATATATATATATATATATATATATATATATATATATATATATATATATATATATATATATATATATATATATATATATAACTTATATATCTGTAAGTTTGTACTTTGCAGCTTTTATGAATAAAACCCATTGTGTGACCCAGGTTGGAGTTAGATGACCATAAAATATAATTAAAATTTTTTTTTTGCTGTATTGATATATGATGAAAATTAAAACCATGTGGAACATTTTTGTCTTGAGACAAGGAACCTCTGTGTTCAGCAAGCTTTTATGTGATTAACTCTGAGTTCTCTTTTAGCAAACCGCTACATGTTAACATGATGCTAGCTACAATACAAGTTGACCCCTGTCATGTTAATATCATTCCCTTAAATCATAACACACAGCACAGTACAAAATGTCCATCCATAGACATTTAATCAACATTTTTTTACAAACAATGTATTCTACAAACATGAAATCTACATTCACATTGCTCACTAAGAGAATTCATTTTGAGGCTCGACATTTACATTTGGCATTTTTTTGAATGGCTTAAGAATGTGAGTAGAATGTAAATTAAAAGTGGCGAGAACACTTCACAAAAAGCAACATCGTCTTCAAAGATTAAAGAGAAGAGAAAAGGAAAAAAACATGTCAGACTTAAAAAAAGAGTGATGCTCATTTTAACAGCAGTGTCTTACAAAGAAACAACTCAATCATGCATAATTACTAAGCAAGCAATCAAATAAATATTATTTTGTTTAAGCCCTTACCTTCACAAAGTGATGATAGTATTTTTTTCATTTTCAAATGAACATATGTGGACCCAAATATGCTGTAAAGGGTCATAATCAGCCCAAAAGACATGAAACAAACATGCAATGATAAACGGTTGGTCAAGGAAAGTGAACTCGAGCAGATGACCAGTAAAGGGGTGCAGGCATGGGTACATGAACTCGACAGGTGGGACACGACTGTTTATGCCAAAGCCATTTCTCAATGCACTGAAAGAGAGGAAAGGCATAAGCTTTACTGAGACTCAGTATATTTTAAAAGTTGAGTAAAATAAATCCTTTATCTCGACATTTACATGAAATGTTAAATATTTACATGTGTAAAAAAGTGACTTTTTAAGGAAAAGAAGAAAGTGAATTTGTAAATTATACATCATTATTGTATCAAACTGCTTGTAGGCCATTGCATGCATGAAAAACAAATCTGTTGACCTTTGAGAGCAGAAATGTTGTCCATCATTGATTTCCGTTACAGTAGCGTGATTTGCCACCAGCAAATTTCCAACATGTGCATTTTTCAATCTATTGCAAACCTTTACTTTCAGGATATACCCATATCACAGTGCATAACTCAACAGTAGATTCCATTTCAATACATGCATAAATCTTTTTTTTCCTTAGTAATATTCATAAAATTAATCTGAAAGAAAAAAAATGTCCAGAATGGGAAATATTTTATATACTGAGGAGAACATTAACGTTGTCTACGTAAAGAAAGCTGGCGACGGGGCAAGCGATAGTCGTCCTGTCCTGGGCAGAACGGAATTTCCTTTCCTCGTTCACACGCAGGTGCTGAGCTTCCACTACGTGGGCGTATGCCATGATCCAGGCATTTTACCTTCCCAAATCATAGTCAGAAACATTGGGGTTTAGTGTCACAAGAGTACCAAACAAACAAACAAGAGAAACTCCATGCAAGCCGGAATCAGTAGATGAACCAGTCCCTCGGTCGCTTGACCTCATGCTTAAATCTACTGCCAAATATTGACATGTAGTGGGTGTTAAGAATGCATGCACTAAAGTGGAAACTCGCATTACCCTAGACTGAAGCGAATACATGCAAGCTTATAAATATTTTAAATATATGTATCACACATTTTGATTTAAGAGTATCCAAGTATAATAGATTTTTTACAGGAAGTCTTTACCTCTTTATGAAAACGATGGCCACAATACAGTTCTTGGATGCCACCTCTTCCATTCCGCACATCTTCATGGCAAATGAGACATAAGCAATCTGTGTCACGCTAGAAAAGAGAAAAATTGTCTATAAATGTGGTTGTTGAAGTTAATGCAGAAGTTGAATAGATTTCAATGTAAAGTTCAGTCCGACAACATAAATTCAAACACAAACTACAGTATATGTAGCATTGAAATGTAATGATTCAATTTAATAAATATTTCAATAAACAGAACTCAATACCTTTGCTGTAAATACCCCTATCCATATTATTACCAATAAATGTAACCTTAACTCACAGCTGGTTTACCTTTTTTCATATTATTTAATTGCAGATAAATAAGTCTAATTTATACATCGATGGCACAATTTGGTCCACCTGCCAATACAGATAAATCACTCTAAAACTCAAGAAATTGCATTTGAAAGCCTTACGTGAGAGAAATAAGTGTTTTAACCACTATCAGGCAGCAAGATTTTTCTTTGTTAGTTAATTTTCTTTACACAGATAACTAACTGAGACTAGGAGCCTCTCTTAAAGTCTTGTCCCTCAATCAACCCTCAATCAATTAATTAAAAAAATATATGCCAATGTCAAGATGGCTGAAATGAAACTACTCTGTAAATGTATGAAAGTCTGCCGTATGTTCCCCTAAAGGCAAAATTAAAAGACACTGGGCAAGTTACCATGTATAAATTTTGCACATGTTGATCATTTCTTATTTGTACTGTATTATACCATGTTCAAAAAAAGCGTTTGCACCAGTTTCCAGGCAGATGAGAAAATTGAGCATCAATGATATGACAAGTGCAAAGAAATGTCTGACCCTTTGCAAAAAACCTTGGCTTTTTTAAAAAAGGCTGAAAAATACTAACATTTGGCTAGATAGTCTATACACAGACAAGTTACTTAATATCAGAGCTGAAATGTCTATATATGGACAATTCCACATTTGACAAAGTTTTCAGAAGATGTTTTTTTTTATTTTGTTGTTTTATTCAGACATTGTTTTTACAAATAACAGTCTATGATATTGCAGCAAAGAGTAGACTGAGACAACAACAACAAAGAAAAAAAAAACATTGTTAGCTATCATTGTTAGCATCAGGAAAAAAAAAATCTGCTTTTCCCATTTGTGTGCTGCCATATTTACAGGATATGCATGCTTGTTATTGCTAATAAATTTAAAATAATTATATATATATATATATATATATATATATATATATATATATATATATATATATATATATATATATATATAGTCTATTTATATATCTAACTTATATATCTGTAAGTTTGTACTTTGCAGCTTTTATGAATAAAACCCATTGTGTGACCCAGGTTGGAGTTAAAAATTTAAATAAATTTTTTTTTTTTAAATTTAAAAATTAAATTTGCTTTATTGATATTTGATGAAAATTAAAACCATGTGGAAATTTTTTGTCTTGAGACAAGGAACCTCTGTGTTCGGCAAGCTTTTATGTGATTTTTAGAGTTCTCTTTTAGCAAACCGCTACATGTTAACATGATGCTAGCTACAATACAAGTTGCACCAGCACACGGATCACCACCAGAGCACGCGAACCCGGAAGTCCCCGGCATCCCCTGGATTATTTCACCACCCAGCCTCATATATTTCACTTACCTGGTTCCTGAAATAAATCCAGCCTCCGGGGACTTGTCAAACTCCAGTTTATATATATATATATATATATATATATATATATATATATATATATATATATATATATATATATATATATATATATATATAAATTTACTGATCTTTAAGTCGTGTGTGGGAAAACATTTAAAATTATCAAATACTTCTTTCCCACTCTTCCCATGTTTCCTACTCTGCCAAATGTGACGCGAATGATTAGACACAATGATGGTCAACAGCAAATTTATTTTAGCTCAAAATTTTGAGACTGATAATGAACAACACTAGTTTGCATTCAAAATTGACACTAAAATCACCTGCTTGTGGAAGCGCAGCCTCTTCTCTAAGCACTCAGAGAGCTCTGGAATAGTGGTGATGTGGCAATCAGATCCTCCTCCTTTGGTGCGGCTGCTTTCGTCTGAAGACACACGGTGGGCTCGAGGGTGTGAACGTAACTCTTTCTCTTCCCGGTTCTTTAGATGGACAGGTGCAGGGGTGCCCGCATGGAGACGGTTTGCCTGCATGAGATCTAGTTGAGACTTTTAGTGCACAACCGAAGATAGAAAGAGTGAAAGGACAGAACAAAGAAAGAAAGAAAGAAAGAAAGAAGATTCTTAGAATGCTGAAGATGCATCAATGAAAATAATTTGAGGTCCTCATATTTTCCATTTATTTCCCAAATAAATGATTGCAGCATTGTAAAGCTACCCAGACATTATGATGCTCTGCTACAGCAAGGGTTCAGACTGGGTTAATTAAGCTTGAGCATACTTAAAGTCAGGTTATTTAAAGAAGATTTACCTATTAACCCCAAGGTTAATACTGCCACTCACTACTGTCGCTTGGGCTGTATTACCTGCATGTTGTTTACAAATAGCTGTTTTGTTTTGAGACAAACTGAGAATACATTAGGTTCCAAATTTATTTACCTGAGCTAATGTGCCATAGCTAACCAATTTATTATTTCCTCCGGCTAAAGAAAAACACATTATGCAAAAATGTATATAGTGAGAATGACATTTTACATCTGATTTGGCAAGATTGACTTCAACATATTTATTCACATTTTGCAGTGCTGTCTGTAAGTTGAGTTTGTATATTAAGGCACAGTATCCAATTTTTCACATATATGGACATGAACTCAATAAAGACCAAATCAATGGTGTTTTGTCCTAATTTTGATAGTATCAGGCTGGATACTAAAGGAAACATGAATTTTGTTAATCCATATTGAAGACTTATTGGTATTTGTAGTCACAGACATTTTAGATGTTAGGGTGTTGAGTTTGAGTTTCACTTCATTTTTTTTGGTCACGTTTATATTGCTCCAGCATTTAGTGTTTCCTGTGAATTTATTTAATTACATAGTTCCCTATTGTAAATTCTCAGCCCTTTAATTTGCTTTAGAAAGAAAACATGCTTTACTTTACCAGTGTTTTTGAAATATGTATATTACACTTTTAATAGTAATTCAGTCAATAAATGCTGTTCACATTAAACAACAAGTTAAAACTTGCTTGAACTACACTGAATGTGGTTAATTCTTTACTTTTTATTTATTAATTCACTCTGTACTCATTAGCCTTGCCCAGCTAGCTTCTAAGTATTCAATAACTACTGTAAGTTTTCAAAGTTTGGATAACTCAGAGAAAGACTTTGAGATTCTTAGAGAAAAGACATTTTTAGGATATGTAATAGCGAATGTGGCAAGAGAAAGAGCCTGTAAGAGAATGTACTGAACTGTACTGCTTGCTGGAGCAGTGAATAAATTACCACTGGGTCACCAGTCAGCACTTCCAATTAGAATACACTTTCCTGTTTTCCTAAACTTTCTCTTTTTTAAGCCCTTGTATACAGTAGTGCATTCCCAAGCTTTCTTTACAATGTCAATGTACTGTACTGTGAGCTTTAGACTGTTATGCAAAGTATGTATGTAAAAATATAAAGTGTTGCAGTTTTATATAATTTTAAAGTGTAAGTATTATGATGATTAACGTTGTAAAAGTAATTTACTCTGTGCTGAAGGAACTGTATAGTTTTTATTCTAATTCAATATTCAAGTCTGGCTTGCTGATTCTAAATCTTAGTTGTATGGTTTTAAAGACAAAATATTGTTCTAATCAGTATTACAAATGTTGTACTTCCTTGACTGTAAAGGCCAGTTATCACACAACCCTAAAGTCAATAAAAAAGGGGTTCTGACGGCTAAACGTCTCTACAATTCATGCCAAAAATGTTATGATTACTACAAATCTTCAGTTGTGTGGAAAAAATATACAGTGACATCCATGTTGAAAAAAACAATGTACATTACCAGTCAGGAAACACTTTATCTGATAATAATCCTACACGCCTCTAAAAATGTTCAGTAAGTGCCTCATAGTGGTGGAATAGATTTTCCATCTTTTTTTAATCTTTTTGGAGCTATTGAGGGAAGCCCTTGCATTTGTATGTGAACGTCCATCAAATTATCTTGTTTGAGATGCTTCACCTAATAACGAACTTGATAAATGTCTGTAAATGTCTGGCTGAATGTAAAAAAGAAGTGATATAAAACAATATATTTTCCCCACGAAACTCATTCTTTCATCAAGACCGAAAGTTGCATGGTTTGTATGTTATTTACATGTTAAATTGAATCCATGCAGAGAAAGTGGTTTAGATAGTATGGATAGGGAATTGCAGAGGTGTGGATATAGTGGAATTAGTGTTCGACGCCTGCATAAAGTTCAAATATTTTAAATTTGTTGGATATTTGCGATTGTGAGTGACTGGGGGAACAACAACAAGTTGCATGATTTATGTTGGATTTACTTATAAAGTCAATGGGAAGACACTGAAAAATTGTAGGGGATATTGTGAGTTCTTTGGTGAGGATAAAGTTTTTTGCAGGAAAACAAAAATGCAGTTTGGGTTTGACACCAGCAGCATGTGCCCGAAGTTCTAATATGTGAACTTTCTCAAATATTCACAGCAGTGTTCAAACCAAGAATGGGTAAATGCATGGAACATCCCTGGGTGAATGCTGATTGGTTGCTCTATCTGCGAAATTTTAAGAAACTTCAGTTATTTGAACTTTGGCGAGGTGTTGTTGGCGTCAAACACGCCACTGCGTTATCCCCACCAATACAACACACTATCCGCTCTTCAGAAATCACTCATCTGCTCCACTTCATCCCCATGGATTCAAGGATGGGCTTCCTATTGAATTAACATGAAAATTCCTTGCAATTCACTCAACTACTGTTCATGTTGTGAATGTACAGTCAGTCCTATTCTTTTTCTATATTCAGTATTCTGACTTACTTTTATAATGGTTCCTCAGATGATGATATGCCAATGATTCAAAAGTTGTCACCCCCTTCAAAAGTATCCCACTCACCTCCCAAGCCAACCTCAGATAAAATTTGTCTTATATATTATTATCATCCCATGAGCCTGTGAGTTTCATAATTAACTGAACCAACATCAATGAGGACTTGTTTAAATGTCTATTGCATGCATTTAATTTGTATACAGAAACAAAGTGTAAACAATGTAAAAAAAACCCCAAGAGGTCACGTCTACGTGGTTTTGAGTCACTCTGTAAACCTAGCATTTAACCGGTTTATGACTTGGCCAAAATCAGCTGATCGGAATGTCCATGTGTAACACATTAACAACAACTAAAAAAAGAACGAAATTAACTGTTTAAAGCCACCAATAATGTTAAATGCTGAATCAACTGCAAAGGCAATGTCCCTCTTATCCTGATAAATATCTAAAGTAACAAAAAATGCACATCTGGATTATCAGGTGGAAAAATTAAGACATCATAAACTCCAGGAGCATCTTGAGTTACCGAACCTTTAAAAGTTGGAAGCAAAAGTAGTTAACATTTTAGAAACTGTAACTGACATCTATGATTGAGTGAAAAGCCTCACATTTAGACAATTTCTACTCTTCAATGTGATGATAATGGCAAACTACCTTCAAAAACAACACATAATTTAGATCATTTTATATAAATTTTTAGACCATGATGTGTGAATATATAGGGCAATTGATACATTTTAATATATATTTTGTGAATATTTAGGGCAATTGATTTCTGAGCATCCCTCTTCCCCAAATATCTTCCCTGATCACTACCTTACCATGCAGGGCAGAGAGGCACGGCGGTCAGCTTTTTTGTGGGATGGTCGCCTAAAACTCCTCTTCCTCTCTTTGTCGCGGTCCTCCCCGGCCCCATGCCCCCAATAGCTGCTCATCCAATTGGTAAAGTTCCCATCATCATCGTCCTCATTGTCCATAATAATTGCTGGAAGCAGCCGGAGAGACAGCTTGAGCTTGGTGTGTGGAGCTCTCCTTGAGGCTCCTGTTTCTTGGAGAGAATCGACGAAAGATGATCAAGCTGGCTCCGACCAGCTGATGTTGCTGTTGTTTTGTGGAGCTTCAGAGGAACACTTATATTCCAGGCAATGTGAGGTCCTGGCCTGACTTGGCTTTCTAGAAGCATATAATTAGATTCCTCCAGTTAGGTGCTCACAATGCAGTGGCTATAATTGGTTTAAGCCGACCCAAAAATATGCACATTGAGCTTTTGTTGAAGTCCTTAAATAAGTGAAGCCCCTTAACACAAGAGAGGGAGGGAAATTTAGTGAAGGGGTGGGAGAGAGAGAGAGAGAGAGAGAGAGAGAGAGAGAGAGAGAGAGAGAGAGAGAGAGAGAGAGAGAGAGAAGAGAAAGAGAGAGAGACACACACAGAGAGTAAGAGAGGGGATGGTGTTTTTGGGTTGGTGCTCTGCTTTTAATCTTTCCATTACAGAGTGATGGGCCTGAGGCTGGAGGGTGGGAGTCACACACACTCACACTCAACTCCAATTCTCCCAAACTTTCCACTCACTGAGCACATCAAACCTGTCAATAATTATGGAGCAGTTTGACTTCGAGAGTCACTGTGGGCTTGTGCTTATGCTTTGGCTCTGCCTGATAATGAGTAAAGTAAGACTGGCAGGCTATGCAGAGCATGCTCTATTGAGTTCAGGGTGAAACTGTTGTTTTGGGTTGTGTCAAATACTCTTCTGATGAATAAAAAAAAACAATAGGCCACCACTATTCTTTGGTGTGGTAAAAGTCTAGGAAAAATATTTCCTTTAAATATATATATCAAAGTCATGATGAGTAATGTGATAACAAAATGTAGTTTTATTTGTTTTATTATGAAATTTTTCATTATTTTAAACATATTATATTGAAGCATAATGGCCTAATGTTTTTAACAATGTTCAGATTAATTGCAGATAAATGCATGTAATGCCTCATATTGTTTTGTTTGCTGATTTTTTAACAAAACAAAAAAATTACAAAAGAGTGACAGAATAAGTAGTTTGTTCCAAAAGTACAGTTCAGGGGAAAAACTCATAAAATGTTGTTCTCGTGTATGATTTTCTTTGAATCGTTTATTTAACAGTTGTTATATAATAAGGTTATATCATTTTACAACATTGCGTTAAAACTTGTACTAAATTCCTTTAGGAATTTATATCTGGGTTTCAAATTGGAAAATGGAAAATTAAAAGATTGGGAAATTGTTTTCCTATTGTTTCACATAGTAAAGGCTGAAGTTTACATTTCAAACTTCAAAATGTAAGATTTTTTTTTCATTCTATTAACAAAATCACCTTCTATTTCTAAAAAAGTGGTTTGAATAACAGCAAAAGATACAAGTTTTTCTACTTGTGTTTAAAGATTTTTTGATTGAAATATTTGAACAAAGCTCTAATTAAGCCTAGTTATCAAATCTCCCTACGGTAATGATTTTAAAACACACTATTTAGCCAAATGTGTCACGTTCCAAATGCTGCAGCTGCACGTTCAGTAGCACATATATTTTCAGCTGACCCCATTTCAGAATATGATAAACCCCATCCCCTTCAGGAATAAACAATCTGGGACATGCGGCTGCTCCCCTGAAGCTTGCTAGACTTTTCCTGCTCCAGTTGTTTCCTGGCACCTCTGGACTCTGGGGCAGCAGAGAGAGGCAGAGGGTCTGGTCACATTTCCACACAACACCTGTGGCCATGTCTGGCTGATTCTTTCTTTTAATTGGAAGGGTGGTGGTGATGTGGGAAATCTATATTGAATTCTAGGTCACTCTATGCTGTGTTATTACCTTCATTGCACTCCCTCATGAAGAAGAATTACCTACATTAGTCATGACTGAAACATACTTGCCGAAGATACAATTGGGTTTTTCATCTAGCAGACTGAATATGTGCCACATATACTACAGTAAATGATCTCTGTTTCTAAAATGGTAATATACATACTATTAGAGGTGATATCATTTATTAGCAGTCGAATGGCACAATGTAGTTTTCTTCGATTGGTTCGTTTGCTTTAAATGTAAATTGCAAACACCGTTGATAATAATTACAGCCAGAGACAGAAGTATGATTTGATTTTGAATGCTTCTCCACAGACAAACAAAAGTACATGCCATAAACTTAATGGCACACTTTTTTTTAAAACACTGAGAGGTAAGAAAAACATGTTCTTCTACAACTTACTTCTGGTTACCTCAAGCGTAAACTGGTTGCTGTGGGAATTGAAGCAACTGAGTCCAGTATGGGGTACTCGCTCTTGGTCAGTGTGAGTGCTAGTGCACCAGTGCAGTGACAAAGACACTTTATTGTGAAGTAGCAGCATTTTATTGTTAAGCTTGTGATCCACTGACTCCACCCACACACACGCATACACACACACATACGGCAATAAAGCTGATTCTGATTCTTTCAGACGAAATATTAAATCAAGGTCCAAATTTGCCCATATTAATAAACATAGAAATAATTGTCTACAAATAATATTCTTATTGGTTACATTACTCTGATAGGCTACACATGTCTCCATCATTAACCAGTGTGTGGTGTGTCTGGTGCATAATGTCAGCCATCCCTTCATCCAGGTGGATGGTGCACGCTGGTGGTGGATTCAGAGACAACCCCCTCAAAATTTAAAGAACTTTGAATATCCAGAAAATCACTCTGGAAATGTCATGAATTATTACATTATGTCTCTGTGATTTGACTCATTAAATAACTGTGTGACTATTCAATGTCCTGGCAAAGGTGTTATTGAGCTTGAAAGAAGGTGTCACAAAATAAATTCGATAGTACTTTGCCTTACCTGGTCCATCATACCTTCAGTATCCTGTCACCTAAATCAGTACCCCCAGAGCATAACGTTACCATCCCCATGTGTGATTATGAATAATTTTTTTGGTTCACTTACAGCTTTCCTCCTTCAAACATATAGTAGATAATTGAGTTGATACCAAATACCTTTATTTTGATCTTAACAGTTTGATCCAATTCTGCTCTGAATCAGTGTAAACCCGGTTATACGATGAGCTTACGAAGAACAACTTTGCAGGTTCTGTGTACTTTCAATCCCATGTAGTGTAAAATCAATAGTTTTCTGAGTGACTGCTTTGAGCTACCAACAAAAATCTTGTGTATCTTATGGGGAGGTTCCTATTTGTTCTTGTACTCTTCCACTCAATGGAACCATGCATACAGCTCCAGAAAGACAGATGGGGTGTTTTTACCTTGTACGAAACACTTTGCTGACCATTTTACAGGCTATTTATTTTAGATTGTTGTACTCAAAAAAAGATGATTGAAATCCGGCTAACTTTCACTCAGTCTTACTTTACTTTTTGTCTTTTACTTATACATTTTTCTGTATTATTTGAAGTTGTTTTTCTGTCTGTCACTGTTAAAACACGCTATAAAAGTAAGCACTGATCACTGAATTTTTTGCCTGGGAACAGACGTTTAATCAACATGAACTCAAAATAACTGGGGTTAAAGTCTCTAAAAATGCAGTAAAAAGGTGTTTGAAGGGATATGTGTCAAACGCACTCAAGCACACACGGACAAACAGAATTCTTCACCAGCTTTATTTTATCACCCTGAAAAGTTTTACTTTGTCCCTGAAATGAGAGAATACATAATGAGAGAATACATTTCATAAAATCATACTGTACTTTACTAAATCGTGCTAAACTTTTTGTGGACAAAAAAAAAAAAAAACTGAATGTTATGTTTCTGGCTTAACTTTTCTGCAACTTGAAATGTTTTTACTTGGCCATATAAATATCACATGATTTGTGTATGGATGTATCTGGTGTTTATTTGCCCCAAAATAGCCATGTCTTAAATTCCCTAAGAAAGTGAGGCCAATTTTTGCTCTTGGTTTCCAAACAGAGCGCTGAATAATGAACTTAAGTTCACAAAAGACAGATTGCTTCTAAAAATGGAACCAACCCTGGTTGTGTTGGGTCACACGTGCAGGAATAATTGTCTCAGGAGAAATTCACACTAACACCATGAAAGAAATGTTTAAGTTACTTAATATATAATATAATTTGGTCCTGAAAGAACACTCACTTCTAGTTTTAACATTTATAAAGTATAGAGATGGATTAATTATTGTTCTGTAAAGTTCTGGGAGCATTACCGCTAACGTTGCGTAACGTTAGTTTGTCCAGTTTTTTATGTTTGGTGAACGTTATCTGAAGGTTATTAAAATGTTTTTAGAACATTTATCACTGACAAACACCATTTTATGAATGTTTTGACAACAATGTTCCCAGAACACTGTGAGGACATTAAACATTAAAAAAAAAATCATTCTAGCAATGTTCTGAGAATGTTGATTAGATAACATTTCTAGGTTACTGTTATTAGAATGTTACTAGAACGTTCTTTTGGCAACTTTATGAGCTAATATTTAGACAACCTTTAAAGAACGTTAACGAATGTTACAAAAACATTCCCTGGGAGCTAAGATGACAAAGTTTTTCAATATTATGAGAGTCTAATGAGGTGAAAAAGTAACAAAGGAAATGTAAGACAAAATAATCAGTCTATATTAACGCCAGGCTTGCTCATCTGCCACAAATTCTGGATGGTTTTAACCTAGATTTACTGAAAAATAAGTGAAAAGGCCTTGGCTATATATTGGCTATATATTTATGCCAAATGTACAGTTGTTTAGAGGGACACTAGAACCTTGGTTGTGTCTCATAACTTCGTTACTAGCACAATCACAGATTGATCATGTCTCGTGCTCTAGCTGAGAGCTATGATTGATCTTAACTTGCTTTGGCAGGGTGCACCCAATACACATTTTACATCATGTGTCAGTTAGAGAGCTTAGATACTGTACAACTACTTCAATAACACTGATTTGTCCACTGAACTTATACAAAAACTTATACAAAATAGATTTCACAAAGCACCTTTGCCACTCAACCACATCAGATGTACAATTAAAAAAAAATTCAATTGCCTCCAGCAGAAGTTTTTAAATCTGCTCCACTTCACAACCAATCATCTGTCTATTTTGTTTTATCAATATCACAGCGATAATGAGGCTGCAGGTCATTAGCACATGCAGGCAGTCTGGACAAAGTCTATAAGCAATTAGCATCCTAGATGTCAGAACAGAGATGCATTGGAGACTAGGTTAATAAAATATGACCTTGACTCCGATTAGAATATCAAGAATACTGTTTGCTCTTGTAATATTCATATAATGGACAAACATGGTAGAGATGCTGCTATGGTTTTGAGGTTAATACACTCTTCCATTTTTCATTACACACATACTCCTAAAATTTACTGAAAAGTAGAGAATAGCTTAGATGTGTCACCAGTTATTTTGGTACATGCTCATTCCTTAGGGCTATTTAGAAAGTTGAAATTACACTGGAGGCCTATGGTTCTGGTTTTGACTGAGACAGTTGGAGTTCAGGTCCACCCCGGGAGGCCTTGTGCTGGACTTTAGGTGATCTAACTGAGAGGCAACGTAACTACCCAATGTGCCACTGTCCTGCCCCCTTTAGACACATACTGTAATAAATACATTTTTCATTTATTTAAAATTTTTTATGCCCCAGAGTTTTGTATTTATGCTGTAAGACCTTAAATATGATTTTATGCAGAGATATATTTTTGTGCAAAATAAAAAAAATTTACTTCACAATTTACTTATTTATTGATATTTCATTGTCAATTAATCCAGTTTCATGTAAACCTTCTAAGTATAATAAATCCAAAGGCAAACATGATAACCGATCATTAAATCAAGCTCTAAAAAGCCACAGCGGAATGAATTGCCAAGTATTCCAGCATATGTTTTATGCAGCAGATGCCCTTCCAGCCGCAAATTATCCCATTGCTGGGAAACATTCACACACGCACACACTTAAACACTATGGACAATCGTTCTACCCAATTGACTTATATCGCATGGGGGAAACCGAAGCACTCGGGGTAAGCCCACACGATCACTTGGAGAACATGCAAACTCCACACAGAAATGCCAACTGACCCAGCCGAGGCTGGAACCAGCAACCTTCTTGCTGTGAGACGACTGTGCTACCCACTGCAACAACGTGACACCCATTTTCTCGTCAGCTTTCTTCCCTTTCGGGGTCACCACAGCGGAATGGACCATCAACTCTACTGGCATATGTTTTACGCAGTGGGTGCCCTTCCAGCCACAACCCATTGCTGGGAAACATCCAAACACTCATTCACACTCAAACACTAGGGACAATTGTCTTTACCCAATTAACTTATACCACATTTCTTTGGACTTGTGTGGGAAACCGGAGCACTCGGAGTAAACCCATGCGATCACAGGGAGAACATGAAAACTCCACACAGAAATGCCACCTGACCCAGCCGAGGCTCGAACCAGCAACCTTCTTGCTGTGAAATGACTGTGTTACCCACTGCGCCACTGTGACACCCTAGCCTGAAATCTTGTATAGCAGATTCAATGTACTGCTAGTTAATATGGTTGTATCTTTACATGAAATTCATTTTAGAATTAATTTTTTTTTGTTGTATAATGAATTATCTTGATCAATTTAAGTAAATTTATAATTGCAGTAATATACAAAAGGTGTAAAAAGAGGTGTGAATATAAATATTCTAACTGTTTGCAGCAAATTGAAAAGGACTGGAACAAACTGAAAAGGACTGGAATAAAGACTTTTATGTGAATGACTTTTGTTTTGAATTCATGACGTCGTGTTATGGACCAGGAACTACTTTCGCCTCTTCCAGCAGCTCTTGACACTGCAGATCGCCTGCTTGCGATGTCCTTGTTAGCCAAGCAGCTAACCTAAGTGCCCAACTTTGAAAGATGAGCTGAAATTATATCTAATATTTATCTTTATTAAATATATATTTGCCATTAGCATCTAACAGCAGGATGTTACGAGCCGGAAGTGTAGTAACCTGGTAAGTAGTGGGCTAGTATGTAGCCAGATAACTTAGCATTGATGTAGCAACGTTAGTTTGGATAGATGTGGTGTTAATAACATAAATGGGTTATTAAATGTATTACATCTAAATACGAGTGTCTTTTTCTGTTGACATAAATTGTCTCTAAATTAGTTTCGCTTCTTGTATGATAATGACAGAAATAACGTTACAGACAACACCCAAACATCATTATTAATCGTATCCCCTTGCACAGAATGATTCTAAAATAATTATAATGTAACGTTAATGTGAATTTAGTGTTAGCATATTTTCATTTCACTCCCCGTAGTTAATAGTTTGGTTAATATTACAACGTTCATTCATATTTACTTAGTGCTGATTATTGTTTTTATTTACTATTATGCTTTCACTTTCTTTTAAACCCACGTTAGCTTTCAATTAAATGTCTTTTATTTAAGCTAGTTTTCCAAGACCTTTCAGTTAAATTGAATGCTCTGCTGTCATTAAAAGAGGTCTGTTTACACGTTTATTTATAAACAGGAATATTTATGTTCAATCAACTTGCAATAATTTTTTTTAAATAGTCTGCATAATGTTTTACAGTTTTATGTGTTAAATAGTCCTACTTTCATGACTGGAAAATAAAGATGCAACTTTTAACAATCTCTCTTCCCCTCCACCAGCATGGCTTGCAATAGCCTGCTGCCTTCCAGAATAGGAGTGAAGTTCAGAGTCCCTTTGCAGAAACTGCACCCTCTCTCCCGTGCCATCCATCACCGCTATTCTGCCCACAACAATGCACAGAGACCACCTCACTGCTCTGCAGCTCGTCATTACACCTCTCTCTCTAGGCTGCCCATGCGTCCTCAGAAATCCCGTTCAGGAGGTCACGGCTACCAACAGCACCGTGGCTTCTGGGTGGCCAGTCTTGCTGCCAGATTACTAAAACTGAGGTATATCTTGCTGGGCTCTGCAGTTGGAGGGGGATACACAGCAAAAAAGGTACAGATTTTAGTTGCTTTCCACATGAAACAGCTGACAAGTTATTTCAGTCTTCTTGCATGCTAAAGGTACATGGAATTTGGATGTGAATGCTAAGGATGTGTTGGTGACAGTTTCTATTAGGAACAAACTGTTTTGATTTAAAACTTGTACTTAACATTTTATTATATGTTTACCTTAATCCGAAAAGTTCTCAGGAGAGTGAAAGACTACAAGTGTAATTGTATTGTAATTTATACAATTGGTAATTGTGCAGACCTAGACATTAAAGTTTGTTCTATTTATTTTTATTCCAGACATACGATGAGTGGAAGGAGATGCTTCCGGATATGAGCCAATACACATGGGTTGTGCCAGACTTTGTTTGGGAACTTAGTGAAAATATAGATTTAGGTAACTCATTTGTGTTCAGATCTGTTAAAAATAGCTGTCTTATTATTATTTTTGTACAAAAAGCATTCTAAATGTTTGATTGGCTGGTTGAACTTCTCCAAATGTTTTTACTCTTTTACTGTAGAGAAGCTAGCTAGTGCTTTGCCTGAACTTGAAGAGATAGCCAAACTGCTTCCTGATATGGAGAAGATTGGAGAGAACTTCACCTTTCTGAAGAGTCTGCTCTCCAGCGGTGAGTGTTTTTTTGCATGTACCTCAATATGGAGATAGATGGGTTATGGATTAGATTGTAGCTCGTCTGCTTTTGCATTAGTTTTATGGTCCCTTTTAATGCATCTGTTGAGCTTGTTGTTCATACATGGAAATTAAACACTTATGAGATAATGATGTTCTTAAACTATTGTAGTTTTTTTTTACCCATTAGTTAAATACAAACAAAATGTTAAAATACACATAAATTAAACATCTAACAAGCTAATCAGTTGAACTAGATAATGCAAGTATACTTCTCTAATCATGAAATGACCCCAGATGTCGTCTTGGCTTTAAACTACTAAACAAACAAAGTAGGGTTACACTTTTTAAAGGTTTTGTAGAAATTATTAGTTAATTAATAGTTAGTTAACTACTATATAATAATCTGACATTTTTGCTAAGTAACATTCACTTGTTCATAATTGAGCATCTGTTGAATAAGCATTTGAAGTTGTGGTCTTTACAGCCCAGAGATTGCAAAACACAACTACTGTGCTTCCCACCATTTGGTATTCAAGTCCCATGGCTAAGAATTAATGTTTTTCATTTAAGCAACCTATTCCAGAATATGTTTCCTTACATGTATCTTTTATATCCTTGGTGTGTAATGAGGTGTAAAAGTCGTACTCACAATTGTTTTCAACGTTCATATTATTATTCACATTTTATTTCTTTGCTAATTCTATCAAACGCTGTTTGTGAGGTCTGGACTATACATTTATGAGATGTTAAATCGAAAATAGAATACATGATCAGAAGAGCTAAATGCCTTTGCATTGATTGAAACTGAATGGCATTGTCAACATTTGTCTTTAGGTGGTTTGGATATTGTTTGGTTTGTTTTAATCAGAAGAAAATATCATAAGAAATATATTTTAGCTTTAAACAAATCCATACACTTTTGGATCAACTTAAATAACTTAAATCAAATTAAAATAATATTTTGTATTGATTTCTGCCCTATCTCCTCCACTGTATCCCAATCCTGAATGCAATGAAATGAGCTCTCCAAGATTTTTGAACAGCCTTTATTTTATTTCCTTTTCATTTGTCCTCTTGTTCCTTCCTCCACATTTTCACAGGTTTGGGTAGTGAAGTCAATGGAGCTTCTGGTCTGCATCTGTTATTAGGTGTGTAAATTCCTCATTTCCATGCCCTGATTCCTTTTGCACTGATGCAATGATGGGGCATGTGCCTTATCAACGCAACTATTCTTTACTATTTTATATCTTAAAATCTAAATTTGTTTTAAATGTTTACTATCTTTTATGTAGGCTGTCCAAAAGTTTGGCTTTTGGAAATAGCATATTCATTTATGATAATTTGATATATAAAAAAATCAAGTGCTGTGGAATCTAAACTTTTAACCAAAAACGTTAACACATATATATATATATATATATATATATATATATATATATATATATTTTTTTTTTTTTTTTAAATTTTTTTATATAATATATTTTTTTATTATCAATTTCAGTAATAGCTATTTATACAGTTACTTTTGTAGCCATTTTTTGGACATTCGGTCGTCTTATGCAGATGAACAAAATATTTAAACTTTAATTATATTAATACATGCAATTTAATAATATATATTTGTAAGCTTCAGTTAAAAATGCCACTAGCATCAGATGCATTTTAAAGATGTTTAGAGGCAGTTGCACTAACTGTACCTATGAATGTGTGACTTTCCCTGGTTTGACTATTGGTGTTACCACTTGTTCCCTTGACTTCACCTTCTCTCAAAATATTTTCCTTCTCACTCCTCAGTTTCTCTCTTTTAATGAATATGATTTTAAGAGCAATATTTAAAAGATTGAAAGTTAAAATAGTAAGCTGATTCAGTTCTTTTAAGGCATACGGATGTATACTAATAGCTTGATGGTCTTTTGTGATCTAAACATGCATGGGTGTATTAAATGGTTATATTTACTATATACACCATTTTTATTTCTACCAGATTGAATCACCATACTGTTGTTGGTCTGTATGTATTTGCACTAAGAATAATGACATAAGCTGTTAAGGTATTTGCAAACTAACTTTTGTTATTAAGGCTTATGCAGTGTATAGCGGACGATATTTTTGTTATCTTCCTTGTAATCCTCTTCAAAAATATATTAGAGCCACATTTTGAGACTGTGATTTTTGTTGGTTTAGAGGAAGATTAAAGAGCCTCTTTTACTGATATTTTCAAGCAACCTTCCATGAGATAACTTTGAGGAAGACGAGTTATTGTTTTTAATAAGAAATAATTGTCAGATTGTTGTGACGTCAAATGGTACTACACCCCTTCAACCTTCTTCATCTTTCAATCCAGGAAATGGAACTCATGCAGTTGTTCATTTTGATTGTGTCATGCAGAGAAACAGTTTTTTTTATTCTAACGCAATCTTTCTGCTCAGTGTAGTCATTTTTAAAAAGGATAGAGCATTTTGGTATGTTTTTAGTTGTTAATATACCGACCATAAAAGTGCACTTTAGTTCTGAAAATGCTATTTAGCTCATTTTAAAAGTCCAACCTCAGTTAACAGCTTATGTCAGAGATTACATTGCCAATGGGGTTTGATGTCAGTTGATGTCAGAACATATTGTGTTTATTTTTTCGTCTAGAAACAACCGGTGACTCTGCGCTGAAGGCCCCTGACATCACAGCAGCCTCTGCAGCCATGGCCGATAGCAGTGACAAACAGCTCAAGAAGGTGAATGGCGTTTTAATGGAAGCAATATTTATGTTTTACATTTCACAAGTTAACTTCCAAATAGATCACTGAATATCTAAACTTTTTATTTACAGTTTCAGATTGTATATAAAGGGTTTATGTTGCTTTGTCTGGATTTGTTAGTCTGGCTTATATGCTTGAGCTTTGTTTAAGCCTCAACAGAGGCTTTACTGCATTTGTTTGTCTATTTGTAAGTGACAACCTCCATCATTTTATGTCTCCTGTTAATTTTGGAAGTCTTGGTAACACGTTTCTTGAAAATGGTCAAGTTAATCTTATTAAATTAGCTGATTTGATTAAAATGCTGCATAGTGCATTAAACTACTTTTAGTTTTTCTAATTTTGAATAAAAATCCATGCGATGTTCACATAATGTTTTCTCGGAACTATAACACTAACGGTACTGCAAACAAAATGGAAGTACACGTTTAAAAAAAATGTTTTTAGCAATGATTTTTTTAGTTACGCTTTACCTTCTTTCCAAAGTAACTGAAAAAGAAACAATAGCTTGGGATATAATGACACCTGTACAAGTAGCAGACTCTGTAGGCTATGCCAGATTTCAATACAATTATGAATAAAATATGAAAAAAAATATCATGAAAACAAATTATTTTGTAAAATCAGATTGTTTCGAAGAGAAAAGCTAATGTTAAACAAATACCTTAGGAAGCTTGCAGAATGCTTCTTTATCCACATAACAATAAACTCCAACAGCAGAATATAGACGATTTAATATTATTCCATCTAATATTTATTCAGTTTTGTCATGGTTTGAATGTCAGATCCAATATTTTCAGTCATATTAAGGATATGGTTTGACTCAAGTCTCTGTCTTGAGAGAGTTTTCCCTTCCATTTCTCTTGCTTGCTTTTTTCTTGTTCTTGTCTCTCTAAAAAATATTATTACCCAAAGACCACTTGTGATACTTTTGTCGCATTTTTCAAATGCGTGTGTATTTGTTTCTTTTTCATCACCCCTGCATCTGTCTTTACCTGCAATAAACCCATTTTAGCATGTTTATTTGCCACAAATGAGTTTCGGCTCAATGGGGGATTAGATGGCAGCACATACTCAGCAGATTTCAGAATTGAAAGTTACATGTGAAATAAATATTAGATTTTTTGTTGTAAAAAAAATCTGCAAAAGGCAGCAAAAATAATGTTCAATTGTCAAAAACAACCCCACACGTTTGAAGCATATTGTGAAATTTCATGATTATTTAAACTTCATTACCAGTGTGCGAGGTTGACTTAAACACATGTAAAATGCTTGTTGTTTCTAGCCAAGACATTTAAATACATGACCAGTGTTTATGACCAGTTTGACTATTGCGTTTCCTGTGCTTGTTTAGCCAATGTAGCCATGCGTGTCTTTTTTAAACATGAACATGAACAACTCTCAATAATTTGATAGAAAAGTCAAATTATTAACTTGTATTTAATTTTCAATACATTTTTTTTCTGAAGAACATATTGATTTCCCCAGCTTCAGGCTCTGCTCTGCAAATAAAATGCTTGCTTATCTTACTAGTTTTTTTTTTTCAAGTTCCAGTTAGTTAAAGGGGTCTTGAACTGTGGTTTTTCTTTTATTCATAGATGTCTAAATATATTGATATCATGTTTTTAACATTAAAAAATTTTTACATTACAAAAGTTTTATCTTGATTTCCAGAGGAACAGGTTTAAGTAGGCGGTCAGGCTGATCTTAGAAGCACAGGTTCACTGAATTTTGATTGGCCGGGAGCTTAGAGAATTCAAATATCTTCAATCCTTGTATAAATATGTTTGAAGATGTTTTGAAGTGAAACTTAAACTTACAGATCATTGCACACTGAGCACAACATTTTTGTCCAAAACGTTTTGAATGATCAGAAATGCAAACGAGCTCATTTTGTGAATATTATACAAACACACTGTCTCGGAAACCTTTGTTCGTTATAAAAACGCTCTGAATGGGTTTAATTTTTTTTGCCTGTGGTTCTTCACTACTTGTGTGTACCGATTGTGGCTGATTTAATAAAGATAAAATAATAATTAAATGCAATATTTAATAAATTTATGTAATATATTCTTATTTTTTGATTAATGGGGTCTCTATTAAAATTTTTGGGCATCCAGTGCACATTTGTTTATGCATGTGATTTTATATCTGGGTTATTCCATCTCTGTTCTGGATCACTTTATGCCTCCAAAACAAAAAAAAGCCTTTTATCTCTCTGAGTCACCCCATATTATTCTGAGCACTTGAAAAAAAATTAAATATATTTCTTTGAGAAAGCGATTTAAAGTGTCGGACTTTAGTGTGCAATGACTGGTGAAATACCAATTTATCTAATCAATACATTTACTAATGTATAAATAATAAGCTGCATTTATAGAGCTGCTAGTTATTTTTTTGTCATTGGTGATGATGCTAAATTGTTGTATGCATTCTTGTTTAGTTGCAGAATTTTAAAATAAACTTTATCCGGAAGGTGATTTACTGCATAAGCTTTCTTTTTGGAGCACTTTTGCATTTTTTAGTTCATGACCCCTTTAATATAATAAAGATGTTTTCACATCATTGAAATACAAGAGCTATTAACTGTTTTTGAGTATAACTTGTTCTCAGAAACAGTTCTGCAAATTGCCCCTGCTCTATGACTTTAAAAGCTTGCCATTAACTGCTCTAGAGAAGAAGTGTTGATTAAGACAATCTCCCAAAACTGTGCGTCATGCCCCTGATGGTGAGCGGGTGGATTGACCAGCCGTCTCTGTCCCTGTGCCGTCCCTCAGCAGGGGCTGCTCAGCGAGCTCATTCTCATTCAGCAACAGATCCAGCAGCATGAGGAGGAGATGCGGCGGGCGGCAGCCAATCCCACTCCGCCGTCGCCGCCTGAACCTCGCCCCAGCCCGGTCCCAAGTCCCAGCCTCTCGCAGTCCAAACGCAAGGTGAAGGCCCACTTCCCGACCACCCCTCTAAAGCTGTGCCTCTCTAACCAGTCGTTACTACCCATGCCATTCTATTGCAGTTACATCATATTTTGTAAGAATTTTGGGGGAAATATGGACCCAGAAAGAGCTTGTTTATGACATTTGCAGTACTTTGTGTGTGTAAATAATAAAGCTAACAGAATGGTTGAGGTGCTATTGGCTGGCATGAGAGGACTTCAGCTCTAATAGAATCTAGTTTTAAATCAAATTCTTAGATCCAGCCTTCGATTCTTGTGATTTGCATCCTCCGTTTCCGAGTGACTAGCAGTGAAGGCATCCTGAGTGATTGTTTAGTTTGATCTGCGGACGTGTTTACATCTGAATGGTGCCTGCTTTCCCACTAAAATTCTCATTCCACTGGGGCTCTGGTAGCAGCTCAAATCTAATTTTGATTAAAATAGGATCTAATTTTGAATAAAATAATCTGCCACTTTATTATGCATTTTAAGATCAGATTTAAATCGTCTTTCTGTTGATGCATTTAATTAGATTGGCTTTCCTGTGACTTTAAATAAATCATTGATAAATTGTAATATATGGGGAACAGAAGGTGACAGAATTATTTATCTAGCTGTAAAAATGCACTATTCAACTGCCATTAAGCAATGAAAAGAGAAATTTAGTAAACAATCAAAGCAACAAATAAATCCGTAAATTAAGTGTCTAAGTCTTTAAATACAAGTTAAATATTAATTGTTCTATAATATAAAAAGTATCCATGTTTTATTAAATGTTAGGATTTAATTAATTAATTAGTGCATTGTTGCATGAAATTGTTTTAGCTTTATGCGTAACCAATCCGGTAATAGGATCTGCCTGCTCAACTTTAATAGATAAAAGGAATTCACGCAAAATAGAATCATAATTAAATGATTTATATATTTTATTTTTTTATTAATTAATTAATTTTATTATATTAATTAAATATATATAATTTGAGTAATCCAAATTTGTATATACATTTACTTATTTGTTTGTTCAATTCCATTTCAAATTGATGGAAGTTTAGAAATCCTTCTAAATGGCACATTAATGTCACATTTATTGATTTTCTCATTTATTTAATTAGGACCCAAAGTAATTAATTAACATGTGGTGTACTTCTGTAATTAATTCTGAAAATTAAATGCATATCAGTTTTTATCAAAGATCTCATTTCAGTTGACCATGTGACCTCTGAGCATCTAATGTTACTAATTTAACCTTTTGATCAGATTTATCAGATTAAAATACTGATTTATTCAACAATTATCATGAAATTTAGAACTCTCGACTGACATTAAAGTTGTCACTTTTGAAATTAATATTTTTTAACTGATTGTAGAATGATATCTTTTTAATCTTTTTTCGTTCTTTTTATTTATTTATTTTTTTATAACCTTTTGTACCTTTTCGTACCAGAGACTTGCAGATGTCTTGCAAACGTTTGCAATTTTAAAATATCTTGCAATTTTTTCCAAAACAGTACACTGTCAGCACTGTTGGATTATAGCAATTTTTCTACACATTTACATTTAAACATTTTCATTATTAGGCCTGAGCTTGTCTGCCTAACACTTGCAATTCCATTTTTATATAATAAAGTTAACATTCACTGCATGGAGTGAAGCTCCATCCTGCTGCAGTTTCTGTCCTCTTACAAAAAAACTTAACCTGCCCAAAATCAATAACACTAGAACGATAGCTATAAAAAAACACATTTATAAGCAGGGAACAAAGACCATTCCAATTTCAGTTGATGTGTCTTTGTGTTGTCTGTCCTTCATGTAATTCACTCCTCCAATCATTGTTTTCTATGATTTGTGTGCTAAACAGTTTAATTACAGGTGGAGGCTACGAAATAAATGTGTGGTGCTCGTATAACTGCAATAAGTGCATCCTTTTCCAATCTGTTTTGCATAGTCGTGTGGAAATGTTATGTTTTGGTGAAATGATTAATCAATGCTTGTAAAAACCTGATCTTGAGTGTGTTGTCTTTGGAATAATCAGCTTTTCCTCTGTGGGGTGCTGCTGAAATTTAATGTTTGAGAGGTGAATTGTTTGACCAATCAGCATTACAGGGTAGTGTTACCTAGGTGATTCGCTGTCCTGAAGAAATATAATGTGATCATAGGCTTCTGTGATGTTTCTTCTGCTTACAGTCTTCGGATAAAGAAAAAATCGACCAGCTTCAGGAAGAACTTCTACGAACACAGGTAGCTATCGCATTTTGTTGTTTAGGTTTCCGCGTTAAGATAATAGCTTTTCACTCAATTTCTTTCATGAACATCCAGTTAAAATACCAACGAATGCTGGAGCGGCTGGAGAAGGAGAATAAGGAACTGAGGAAAGTTGTCTTGCAGAAGGATGATAAGGGTATTCACCAAAGAAAAGTGAAGGTTCAACTTCAAAATGATTTGAATTATTTTTATCCTGCTAAATCGAACAGATCACTGGGTTTAATGACAACCGTTCTCCTGTTCTTGATTATGTGCAGAAGTCTTTGATTGACCTGTACTCTGAAGTTCTGGACATACTCTCTGATTATGACTCCAACTACAATACTCAAGATCACTTACCAAGGGTTAGTATCATTCTTTTTTCACATGCTTCATATAAAGTTAGGCTCAGATTTACTTACTTCTTATCAAATAATTTTTTTTACTGTATTTATAACATGAATATGAAATCTGTAGATTAATAGACATTGAAATGTTTGTCGTAAACTTTTATTTTACTTCTAGAATTTACAGAAAAATATTAGTGCACTTTAATACAAACCTTATTTTGTAATATCAGTTTTTTTAATCATACTACAGTATCTACACTACATGATAATAGTATACAGTATCATACTACATAATACTTTAGTATCTTTAGGCCAGGTGAAGGGTTGTAGTTCAGGAATCCTTTTGTGTTTTATTCTCATATTTATTCACATTTTAGTCCTAGTATTATTAAGACTTTGTTTATGCTGCAGTCCAGTGTGGCACAAATCTGTTTTTTTTTCTGCTCAAATTTGACCTGTATTGTATATTTTCATGATCAGCTGCATTAAAATGGTAAAAAATCAGACCAAGCTCACTTTTCTTTGTATATCATGTTACGTTGATCTAATTTTTACATCATCAGGCTCAACTCAAACACGGTTTCTCATGGATGCAAGTCACTGAAGAAATCATCTAGTGAAATTGATATAGGATGTCATTCATTTTTAATGATTGGAATAATGTCATTAGTCATATAGTTTCCATTTACAATGAAATTGCACAAATTATATTTGCGATAATAAATTTGCCTAATAGAAACATGACAATTTATTAAAAAAAAAGTTACTGAAAATTTTTTTCGTCAACAAAGACATAAAAAATATGATTTTAAAACCTTTTCTGCTGTGAATGGAACCTAAATAATATAGCATAAATGAAAGTTTGTTCGAACACAGATAGTAGTGTTACACTCCATCTAGAGTTAAATGTTTATTTCAATTATCTGCTTTTTAAAATTAGAAATAAAATGTTAAAAACTAAAGTTTCTGTAAATAGAAATTACATTTCTGTAATAGATTTATTTGATATTTTATTGCCAAACGTGTGGTGTGTTAATTGTTCTGATTTATTGCCTTATTTTTGTTATATTTATACATTACGAAAATGAGCTGCTCATAGTGTAAAACAAATTAAACAATACATCACTTCAAAAGACAAAGATGTTTGTTAGTCAATTGAAGAACATTTGCTATTTATTTTTCGTTACAAAATAGTACACTGGTGTTGTATTAAAGTTTGCCTTTTAAACAGTTACAAAACATGCTTGTAATAGAGCAGGATTGAGATTCTGGTGTCTCTTCTCTAGGTTGTGGTTGTCGGGGACCAGAGTGCTGGGAAGACCAGTGTGCTGGAGATGATCGCTCAGGCGCGAATCTTCCCCCGAGGCTCTGGAGAAATGATGACGAGGTCTCCTGTTAAGGTGAGCTTTCACTGTTGCTCAGATGTTCTTCTCTATTTCTTCCATTCATTAGAGTTATTAAGGAAAATGTATCAATATAAACAATGTAAATAGATTAGTGTTGTATAAGGCTGCAACAAAAGACTATTTCCATATTTGATTAGTTGGTGATTTGGTGAGTTGGTAATTGTTTCGCTTGTCAAATAAATATGATAACCTGCGAATAATTGCTTGTAGAGTGAACACAATATATTTGGAGTGTATTTTTCACAGTTCAGGATGCAAAGGTTTATATTATTTTGCATTGTTTATGTGCTTGTAGGTTAAATTGGCATTTTTAGTATTTTAAAAACTAATTATTTTGTACGCTCCAAGATTATCCCTTTTTAATTGCTTTGCAGGGTTTTATTTTTACTTGAACATATTTATGACATGAATGAAATTCTTTCATTAGTAAATAATTCATATGAGTTCATGTGTCTGTTGTTAAATTGCATTGGGCTTTTAAAAAAAAACTAAGGATAGTATGTAGTTAACAGCCCTCTCCAACATATGCTGTTACTTTAAGAGCTTTTTACTTTTACTTTTTAAGAGTTTTTCCACATCAGCTATTTCTGAGCTAGTTATCATGTTTACGTCACAGTACGTCATGTGACATTCTTATTCTCCTCCCATAAAAGTGTGGGTATTGTACCGATTGGGACGCAGGGTAGAGTTAAATTCATTTTCAAACTTGAGCTTAAAGTGAACACATTGCATATGATCAGCCAAAAGAGTCAAGGAGAAGAATCTGTGAGATATTAGTGCTAATCAAATGGAGTCTGAAGATAAACTCTCCTTGTGGGTATTTAGTGATAAACTGCACTTGTTTGTTGAAAGAACTCTGTGGAGAAGCTTTTGTCCCTGTTAGTCACTTATCTCCAATTTAATCCTCTGAAATGAGAAAAACATATCGACAATGCCATTTGTTACCAATAAATAACAACGATTAGTCATGGCAGACTTAGTCTAAAGGTCTTTGTACGTCAGGCGCGATATGTATTAACACCACTTTATTAAACACCTTTATTAAAGCAGAGTAGGAATCTCGAGTTTCCACATTTGGTACAGGAGCTGAAGCTTTATGATTGGCTCCAGACCTTACATACTTCAGAGCATCTGTGGAACAGTTTGAGGAGCTGCTGACACCAGACTGACGCAGAATATATCTGTGTCCGTGTCAGAGTTGTTCTGTTATTTAACTTATCAACAAAGCAAAGCGGGTTTTGTCATCAAATTTTTTCACATTTTTCTTTAATCACCCCTGTTTTTAATTGTGTAAAGGCTAGGTATTGAGCAGAACATGCTCAAACATGCCAAATAGTTCAAGAATATAAACAACTAGATTGCTATTCTCAGCCACAACGCTGATCTTTCAGGATCAGCTTTAATGCTATGTGTGTGTGGGTTCACACACAAGGAATTTCCTTTGTTACATTGGAGCCATCAGTGCAAACAACATAAGTACAATACAAGCCACAATACAGACCACATAAGTACAGTAAAGGGTAACACAAAAAGCAATTAACAGAAGGCTATGAGGTAGAATGCAGGATTGATAAAATGTAAACAGTTGAACAAAGTCTATAAAATGTGGTGTGCTTAAGTGCAAACTGTAAGGAGATTAAATGTACGAGAGTCTAGGTGCAGGTAACAGATTGTTCCGCAGATGGATAGCTTGGGGAAAGAAGCTCTGTTTGTACTGTACTGTCCTGGTGTTAGTGGCTCTGAAGTAGTGGCCAGAGGGCAAGAGCTCAAAAAGGTGGTGTCCGGGGTGAGTGGGGTCTAGAATGATTTTGTTAGCCCTCTTTCTCACTCTGGTGGTGTACAGGTCCTGGAGGGAGGATAGGGGAGCACCGATGATTTTTTCAGCCGTATGAATAGTCCTCTGAAGTCTACAGAGGTCTGCTTTAGAGGCGGAGCAAAACCAGACAATGATGGAGGAGCAGAGAACAGACTGGTAAAATTGGGTTAGCAGTGTCTGTGGAAGGTTGAACCTCTGGCTGGCGCAGGAAGTACAGCCCCTGCTGGGCCTTCTTCACAATAAAGTCGATGTGTGTGCTCCACTTCAAGTCCAGAGAGATGATGGTGCCCAGGAACCTAAATGACTCCACTGGTTTCACAGTGCTGTTCATGATGGTAAGGAGAGGGTGTGCAGGGGACTTCTCCTGAAGTCCACTACCATCTCCACTGTTTTGAGGGTGTTGAGCTCAAGGTTGTTTAGAGTGCACTTCTTGTCTGTACACAAACTCCTCACCATCCTGGATGAGACCGATGGTTGTGGTGTCGTCTGCAACCTTGAGGAGCTTTACAGAGGAGTTGTTTGAGGTGTAGTCGTTGTTGTAGAGGGAAGTGAAGAGAAGTGGAGAGAGAACACACCCCTGGGGGACGCCAGTGCTAGTGGTTTGGGTGCATGATGTGAAATCCTCCAAAGACCTGTTAGATCGGTAGGGGACCAGTCTTTCAAAGGACTTCATGACCACAGATGTCAGGGCCACTGGTCTGTAGTCATTGATACCTGAGATTTTAGGTTTCTTGGGGATGGGGATGATGGTGGAGTGTTTGAAGCAAGCAGGGACTTCACACAGCTTCAGTGATCTGTTGAAGATCAGAGAGAAGATGGGAGCCAGTTGGTCAGCACAGGTTCTGAGGCAGGTTGGAGAGACATTATCAGGACCTGGTGATTTCCTCCTCTTCTGCTTACTGAAGAGCTGACAAACATCACCCTCGCTGATCTGTGGAGAAGGAGTGGGAGAATGGTCTTTGTTGAAGGTGTTTGTGAGTGTGTTTGCTGAAGGGGTTAATGGCTGCTCAGGGAGACAATCAGAGGTTGTCTAAAATCTGCAGTACAATTCAAATCATTCACCAAGTATTGATTGTGAGTTTGTGATGGTTTTTAGGCCTGATCACACTGAAGCAGGGTCATTGGTTGCAAACTGTTTTTTCAGAGTGCGTTCTTTTGGCAGCTCTGATCTCCTTGTTCAATGTATTTTTGGCCTGTTTGTACAAAGCGCGGTCTCCATTCTTGTAGGCACCTGCCTTGGCTTGACGACGCTGTTTTAGTTTTCCAGAGAACCATGGTTTGTCGTTATATGTCACATATGTGAGGGTGGGGATGCACATCTCTTCACAGAAACTGATGTAGAATGTTACAGAATCAGTGAACTCGTCCAGGTCAAAAGCAGCTGTTTCAAAAACACTCCAGTCCGTGCAGTTGAAGCACGCTTGTAAATCCTGCTCTGCTTTAGTGGTCCATCTTTTAACAGTTCTAACTGCAGGTTTAGCTGCTTTGAGCTGTTGGTTATTTGATGGAATAAGGTAGACAAGGCAGTAGTCGGAGAGTCCTAAAGCTGCTCGGGGGACGCCGTGGTAGGCACCCTGTAACAATGATTCAGCATATTCCCCTCTCTGGTGGGGCACTCTATATGCTGGCAGTTTTTTTCTCAAATTGGCTTTGTTGAAGTCTCCAAGAATAACACAGACACAGTCCGGAAAACGTTGCTCCACTGTTGTGATCTCGTCAGCCAGCTGTTGCAGCGCTTCGCTCACACGCGCCTGCGGTGGGATGTAAACACTGACAAGAATATATGAGGAAAACTCACCGACTGAGTAGAAGGGCTTGCAGATAATAAAGAGCCGTGTACAGGTTGATAGCGGCATACGGTATCCCTTCGTTGACCCAGGTCTCAGGGAAACACAACACAGCACAGCAGAGGTTGAAAAGTCTAGGTAAAGAGCGCAGATTCGCCACATGAATACTGGCCAGCGACGTTCGAAAGCCACGCTCGCAAAGTTTCACTCGTTTCCCCGCATGGTTGCCCCTCCTCCTCCTCCACTTTTTGAGAAACGTAGCGACCCCACTTGCTAGAACACTCAATAAAACGTCTGAAAATTCAAAACCTGGTGGAAAAATGTTCTGGGAGTGCTGCTCAAAGATGAGCAGTTCCTCTCGGGTGTAACATATATGGTTAGTGAAACAAATAGCAGGATAAACTAGCAAAACAAACAAAAACACTGCAGAGCTGTGTACAGAGTCGGCCATCCACAGCGCCATCTTGCCCTTCGCTCCGCATGTTGAATGTGTAAAGTGATGTGGAATCAAGCTGCAATGTGATTGGTCCGATGTGTTTAATGCTCAAACCAATAAGCCTGAAAAAACAACTTAGGAGTGAATAAAATAAACAGCGCTGTTGATGTGAAAGGGATCACTGAGTTGTTATTGTTTTGAATAGTGTTATTGTTTTGCAAATAAATTGTTCGCTAAAATCATTCTTATAATGCAAGGCTACATTCAGACTCCAACCCAAAGTGACATATATCAGATTTTTTGACCATATGTGACCTGTATCACATATTTTCATGACAGCTTGTTTGCGATTAATTTTTTTGACCCAGGTAACTTTTACAAATTGCTCTCAATCTGGTACATATTTGATTTTTGCAATGCAACCTAACTTTTTTGTCGAGGCTATACTTCTTCGTTGAAAACATAAAAAACATTTTTGTTCATAAATTAAAAAATATGTCATTTGTATTTGAAGTTCCTACAAAGAGAAATGGTTAGTGTTAGAAAGCCTGATGTGATATTAAGATTACTCTCATTTACCTGTTTATTATTGTAGGTGACGTTAAGTGAAGGTCCTCACCATGTAGCAATGTTCAAAGACAGCACTCGCGAGTTCGACCTGGGCAAAGAGGAAGATGTAAGCCTTCACTTTAGTACATTTTGACTCCAATTATATTGGGCTTTCACTTCACCAGGTTGTTGCCTTCTGTTCTTGTCTTTTGAAGCTTGCAGCATTGAGGCACGAGATTGAACTCAGAATGAGGAAGAGCGTAAAGGAAGGGCAAACAGTCAGCCCTGAGGTCATTCTCCTATTTCTTGTCCTATTAAATCTGTCTGAATTCTTGCATTTAAGATTATATATAAATATGTATTTCTTTCTCTTTGATTTCAGACTATCTCTTTAAGTGTGAAGGGTCCAGGAATCCAGCGTATGGTGCTTGTTGACTTGCCGGGGGTGATTAGTGTATGTTTTTTTTTTCATATTCTCATATAAAACAACACAATGTTATTTTTATAAGTTTAAATAAACTGATGCATCTCATTTATTCATTATTATTTCATTTTTCTACAGACTGTAACAGCAGGAATGGCCGCTGATACAAAAGAAACCATTTTTAGCATTAGTAAAGCTTACATGCAGAATCCCAATGCCATCATTCTCTGTATACAGGGTGAGTTCTTGTAGGTTTAAGTATACATCACTGAACTAATCACTCACTCAACATTTTTTAACATTTTCTTCCAACAACAGTAGTTGACCAAACTGCATTGCAGTGCATCTAAAACACAAAGATAGATATAACAGCAATCCGTCGTAAATAGTAAAATGATGATAAAATCATGAAAAGGAGTGAAACAATTTTAAAAGACTACGTTCTATGATTAACACAACTCAGATTTTGAGGAGTGATTTAAACAGTAGAATTTTGTCTCTATCTTGACCTTTAATTTTTTATTTCACTTCCAGATGGCTCAGTAGATGCTGAGCGCAGTATAGTCACGGATCTGGTCAGCCAGATGGACCCTCAGGGCAAGCGGACCATCTTTGTTCTTACTAAGGTTGACCTGGCTGAGAAGAACCTTGCTAGCCCGAGCAGAGTAAGAACTCTGTTTCTTTCTAGATTCCTTGACAATAAAAGAGCATAATTTTTGCCACTAGAGGGAGTCATATAATTTGTTCTGGTTACAATACACATTTCTGGCATGCATTTTAAATGTTTCTCTCTTTATGTTCTTGATGAATCATTGTTTTGTTGTGCGTATTTTCATTTAGATCCAGCAAATAGTTGAGGGTAAATTATTTCCAATGAAGGCTTTAGGCTACTTTGCTGTTGTAACTGGCAAAGGTAAAAATATATATTTATCCACAGCAATCATTCAAAGTTAAACAGTTTGAAATCATATTAATGGCCGGTTCTTCTTAGGTAGTACCAATGAGAGCATAGATTCCATTAAAGACTATGAGGAGGACTTCTTTCAAAATTCGAGACTAGTGAGGTAGGCCTCAAGTTGCATTATGTTTTTGCAAAAGCATTTGAAACTGGTCACAAAGGCTCACTTATCTGTGGCTACCTTTTTTTTTGGAATTGCTTTAGGGAAGGCATGTTGAAAGCCCATCAGGTGACCACAAAAAACTTGAGTCTGGCTGTGTCAGACTGCTTCTGGAAAATGGTCAGAGAGTCAGTGGAGCAACAAGCAGATGCTTTCAAAGGTAAATATAGACTACAAATATTAGCAACAATTTTGCAACTTTCCTGGGCCAACTTTGGATAGCCATGTTCTATTTGAAGGTGGCGCTTAAGGTAGTTATCAAACCTTTAAAAAAGTGTGAATCAAAATAGGAAATTAGACACTAGAACAACGAGAAGTCCATTTGTCAAGTCCAAGTCACTGTTCGTGACTTAAAACTGGCATTCTGAGGTTTGTCCTTGTGGGGTCAGTCGAGATGTGATTAGTGGATAAGATTATGAGACTGGTAATCTCATATGCATGTAAAAAAATTACAGCCTAAAATTGTTACTTCTTACAACAGCAAGTCTATGAAAAATCCTCAGCGGTTGTTTCTTGATGTGTTTTCGAAGATACATTTAACGTTTATTTTTAAAAATGCACGTTAATGAGAGAAAATACATGGAGTTTGAATGTTAAAGATTGATATTTTAATGTCAGTTTATTATCAGTAAGTTTAATGTTTTTAATATGTCTTTAGATTATTAGTAGCTACTTTCTCTCTTACTTGGTCTCTTTGTCAGGATTTTCAGGCTTACTTTACTTAAAGCACTTTTGAACTGTTTATACACATTTTCAGCATTAGTTAATGAAAGTAAATATTTATTTTAATCAGCTGTATTCATTTATAGCTCAATTATCTGTTTTACTTTGGGGATACACAGCTTAGTGCCATGTGTATAGCCCCGAGATTTAAATCAGTATACATTTAAAATAGGTTTATTTAAAGTCTAAGCTTAGTTTTTTTTTGTGTAAGTATACCACAACAACCCTTTCTATTGAACTTTGGTACTGTTCTCTCACAAGAGAACACAAATCTCTCACAAGAAGATCCACAAATTAGAACATCTGCCAGCTATTGTTTTTAGAGAGTTAGGTTCAGCTGTAAGTAGAAAAAAGTAATATGTATTCAATTGTAATATAGATTCTGGGAAATAAATGAAAATCATGGCAGTCAGCTTGCATATATTTTTTATATATCTGAACTGGTTTTCTGTAAAATGTAAAAAGGTAATTGGTACGGCTAAACAAACTACAAGTAAAGAAATGATTACTCAATGTGTTTCATATTTGCACTGGCACTGCACTGCACATTTGTTTACTGGTGGTGTATTAATATTGTTTTTATATTGATCTTAAATTGTATGCAACTCAAATAAAAAGGTAAATTCCCCTGGTTTAAAAAAAGAATAAAATTATCTGGACCTGATGATTTATATTATATTGTAATTATTTTGGATGGTACACTAGCATTACCTTAAACTGGTCATGTCTGGAGAGGTTTTTCTTGTTTTGAAATAAAAAGATAGTTCAAAACGACAATTATTGGCCTGGTCACTTAATGGTCACTTCAGAGAGAAAAAAATAAACCTTTCTTTTATTTGTAACAGAAATAAAGATTTGACATTTAATGTGATGATTATTAATATTGACCAATATGAAGAAAAGATATCATGATATCTTTTTGGGTCTTTGGCAAGAATCAAATATGTTAAAAAATATTGAGAAATGTTTCTCTTAGAGTAAGAATTTAAAACGTTTTTTGTCAATCATTAATTTGGAGAATGCAGATGTTTTAATTTTTCATGGACTAATGAGTTTCCATTCTGTTTTTATCTTTGTCATTTTTAATGTTCAAGTGGTTTTGTGAAGCACTGAACACCTAAGCTCTCAGGAGACCCAGTAAACAAACCTTAATAGAATACAAACCAGCAGCCTGACAGGCACTTAACTCTGAAACTCACCACGTCTGCGCTGAATCCCATCACAGCTCACCTCAGCTTGGGCGTTCTGCACCAGGCACCATGTAGGCCTCCATGCTGCCAATTAACAGGCCACCCCTGCTAACACTCTACCTCTAGATTTATTGCCTGACCCGGGATGCTTCTCAAAGCTTTGTGTGGGCTATCGATCTCCACAGCTGTGCTGGGGCTGGCCCGATAACCAGAGCAATTAGCGTCATCTCCATTGTGTGAGTGAGGCGGCCGGCCGGTGCGTATGCTGGGGACGCAGGGCCCCTAGGGGACAGTGGGTTGCTGATACAGTGCACGCCTGGCTCCAGGTGCATTGATCGCGGCTGCAGCAATGTTTCTCCTTAGGGAACACGATGCCGTGCTATTGGAAGCCTCGCAAAGTTTTTGTTAAAGTTTTCACTGATGGTTTAGGTGATTAAGTGAACTTTGAAAGCTTTTGATTGAAAATTTAATTTTACGTCTTTAATAGCCTGACTCCCAATGAGGTTTAACCTAAAAATGACGTTTCTTTACACTTTACATTTCGAGGTTGTGAAAGGTTTTCCATCAACATCTGTAAATACTAATTGAATTCTTTCTTGTTGTTTAGCATCCCGTTTTAACCTTGAGACTGAGTGGAAGAACAACTATCCTCGATTAAGAGAGCTGGACAGGGTAAGAATGGATCCTTCTGAACATTTTAAAGTAGCTTCACATAGCTGGTAGATATGGCCCAAATGTTTGCAGTAAATCTGGTCAAAGGTCAAATCGTTATTTCACATGGTAAAGCTCATTTGACTGGTTTAGAAGTCCTTTATTTGTACTTCTTCTGAACTTGACATCACTTAATTCTGTAACCGCTTATACATGGTACACATTCATCGGTCTTTGTCTGCTGAAGACTAAAACCTGTACCATTTAATTAGCAAAAATATTAGCTAAAAATAAAAAGGTAAATTGAATGTTTCATGTTTATTTTTGCAATTCCTGCTTTGAAAGGAAATGTTGACAAAATCAATGAAGCTTTATTCTTGACATCACTAGGTTTCTGTTCATATGCAAGAGTAAAACTGTGAACTATGCTAAAGTATATGACAGCAGAATGCTTAATTATGTCATTTCCACATTAACTTAACCAAGATAGTAGCATTCTTATGATCAGCTTAGGCATGCTATCTACTTGCTAATGATGAGTTCCTCCCAGATGTTAATATATTTTCCTGACAATTTTCTTAGTATCCATTTACTAACAACTTCATGACAGGAGAGGGAGAAATAATTATTATCTCATGATCATTTAAAGGGCCAAACTATTAAAATATGTACCTTAAAAATGTTGTCCACTTGTAGAAAAAATCTTTTGATTTCAATAGTGACTTTATTGTCAAGAGTTTTTAAGTTTTTTTTTTTTTTTACATCAAGTGGAACAGTAGTGGAGTTGTTTTTTTTTATAAATGGAGGTTTTTTAGCGGTTCGATCACCACCAGGTCCATTCTGCCATTGTGGCCCTGGGCAAGACACTTCACCCACATTGCCCTGTATGGATGTGTGGGATTGGGTGGGTGTGTTTGGTGGAGGGCAGGAGGCTGTAGGTGTGAAATGGCAGTCACACGTCCTGTCAGACTTCCCCAGGGCAACCGAGTTCTACGAAGGTAGCTTATTGCCACCAGTGTGTGAATGTGGAGTGAATGAGTAATGCTGTAGAAACGTCTTGAAAAGTGCTATATAAATTGAAGGCATTAATATTGTGTTAGATCCAAGTCACTTGAAAGTGTGCCATTTTCAAAGCTTTTTAAATTATTTTAGTTTTAAGTGTATAAAATGTCTGCTGGCAATGTAATGTTTACGAAATGTTCCTTTAAACACTTTCATGGGTTTATAAATTTATTGAATTAGTTTTAATTATTACACACTTTCATAATACCATGAAGGGTTAACAGTGTTTGTGATGGTTGCTAATTGTCATGTTTTGCTTCTCAGAATGAGCTCTATGAGAAGGCCAAAAATGAGATTCTTGATGAGGTGATCAGCTTGAGTCAAGTTACACCAAAACACTGGTGAGCACTTTCTTATGCAGAACTATAAATCATTGCAGTAGTCCTAAATACTTTTTACTGCTAATTTGGGTTACAAATATTAAAGAAGGTAGTATTTCTGGCTGCAATTGTACTGTTTTGTTGTTCTATTAGAGTTATTATTACTTTAGAAACTTGAAAGCTTATGTAAATAAGGTATTAAGCTTTGAAGCACCATGAATGTATTGATAAGGAGGAACCAACACTAAATCATGGTAGAAATCTCCAAAATAGGAGGTATACTAGGAGCCCTTTTAAGCCCATTTTCATACATGAGGCTTTACATGACCCATGTGTCCAAAATATGCGTGCTATAGAATGCAATTAATGTATGGTTAAAGTCTATGTTCCTTACATTAGTCCATCAGAAAAGCACTAATAGGCTATGAAGCATGAACACAGTTTGATATCAATAAGATACCTTTCATTAACATGACGTCACTGTGTAATAACTTGCATCAAGTTACAGTGAGTGAATTAACTTATGAACTATTAATGTAAACCAATTTAATGTATTAATGCATTTGGATAAGAATAATAATCGCTAATTTACTATACAACACTTTTTTGTTAAGTCATGTTATCTAACAAATGCTTATTTTTGAAAAGTGTTTGAAATACTAGTTTTTCCATTTTTGTAACAGTGATATTATATACTCTTAAAATAGTAAATCTTATATACATTTACTATAAAAGCTGAGTTTTTCTATTTACTGAAAGGTTATGACAGATGTTTATTACAATGCAATGCTTTTATAATAATAATATATAGTAATAAACTTCTGTTCTATATAATAATTTAGTTATTCAATCATGTTTATTATTATTCAGCTGTATTAATAAAGGTAGTTTGTTCAATTCATGTTTTTGTGTTTACATTGGTATCGAAATTGGTTCCTGAGAAGTGTGGATTTTCACTGGTATCGGTACTGAATAATGAAATTTTGTTAGCGTGACAACCCTAGATGCTATTCTTATTTGTTGGCATTAAGAGCATTTGGACTATCTCTACCTAGCAAATAATATGATCAGATTGGTGGTCAATATGTTCAATCTATTCTTTAAAAACATGAAGTGCATATCCTCTGTGTGAGTGCAATCTCTAAACCAGTAATGAGGTTTCTCTTTCGACTGATTGTTAGCGTGCAGACTTTAAACTGCATCTCCATTTCAAGGCTTCGGGGCAGACGCTAGCATCAGAATGCAAAGCTACTACATTCTGTACCTGCAGTTATGAACCCAAAACTCAGGGGAGCTGCTAAATGAAACAGATCTGATGTTTGCAGGGGGCCCAGTGTGCTCCATCAGCCTCTCAAATCAATTGCATGATGAATAGCTGGAGGGTGCCTTCTCTGGCCTGAGCTAGTTTGCTGGGATTGGAGATGTGTGTAAATTGATGTATCTTGATGGAACAATGCAAACGGGATGTTGTGAAATATAGCTGCATTTTCAGGATTTATTAGATAGATTGTCATCTCTCGATTGTCTTTGTACATGTGACTGATTAGAATTATGAAGTGTCAGTCAGGAGCTCGTAATGCCTGGGGAGCTCTTAGCATGCTCTTGTGGAATAATGTGATTGAGTTTATTTCCAAAGTGAACAAAGATTTTTTTTAAATGTTGTTTTAGGGAATCTATTTTACAGAAGAAGCTCTGGGAGAGGGTCTCAACACATGTTATAGAGAACATCTACCTGCCTGCTGCCCAGACCATGAACTCTGGCACTTTTAACACCACTGTCGACATCAAACTTAAACAATGGACCGATAAACAGCTTCCACACAAAGCATTAGAGGTAAATAACACAGATGAAAGCATTTCTTTCTTATGCTAGCCTTGTAGCTGCTGTTATCTCTAGCCATGTGTGTTTATAGTAGAGAGATTTTATATACAAAAAAAATCCTTTTGAATTTTATAAAGAAGATGGATCTAAAAGTGGGTTCTATTTTTGATATTTTATACAAATTATATATTAGATGTTTTTATTGAATCGTACATATGTTTATATTGCATTGTTTTGCTTTGTTCTGAATTTTCAGCTTTTTTCTTTTCTTTAAGTTTTTAACATTGTTTTATTAATAATGACTAATTAAGATCATATATATTAATAGTTAATGTCTCCAGTATTTAAATGTATTTAATTTTCTAGTAATATATATTTTAGTTGTGTTTATTTTTTTCATGTATTTATGATTGATGAGATTTTGTTTTTAGTTTGTTTTCACTTTTAGTTTTTTTAATAATTTATCAAACTTCATATCTATTTTTTTGCTTCTTGTTTTTTTATTGTATATAAAACATTTCTATTTTGTGTTTTGTTTGAAGTTTTATTGTAAATAAACTTACATTTTTCTGTTCTAGTTTTTATGTTGTATTTGGGTATGTTTTTTAATACGAGTTATTGTTTGAGTTTTGGAAAATAATTCTGTCTCAAATATAATACAATTTAGTATTTACAATTACTTTTATGTATTTCAGAATTGTATGATATTTTTTGTACAGAGACTAAACAATTCTTAAAAACATTTAAAAATGTTGTTCCACCTACTTTTGAACCTTCTACAGCAGGGGTGTCCAACGTCGGTTCTGGAGAGCCGGAGCCCTGCACATTTTAGTTTGCATACTACTCTACTTCAGCCAATCATAGGACCATAACTAGTGCCACAGGTGTGTTTCATGAGGGTTGAACCAAAAATGTGCAGCGCTCCGGCCCTCCAGGACCGACGTTGGACACCCCTGTTCTATAGCCTTCATCACACAATTACTAAGAAATCAGGAACTTTGCATTGATGTCAAAATATGTGCTTTCATTTTACATGAAATCAAAATGTTTTTATAGCTTTTTGTGTTTTTAGATGTTGGTTTCAAAGGTTCACTAGTACTAGGCTTATATTAGCTTAAATTAATAACAAAACTCATAATACATAGCTTCATGGAAAGACTAGATTTTCTGTTTATAGTTCAGTTAGCGTGGAGTTCTTTGGAAATCAGAAAATTGTATTTGGGTTGGTTTATTTATGTTACGGATCAATTATATGATTAAAAATACCCAGTTTAGGTGCATTTGCGGGTAATGTAGGATTTTCAATTCACTTTTTCACTCCCACAACATAAAAACAAATGAAACCACACGTGTGGAGAACATGAACTCCCCCAGTGGGACGCTCCTCTGTGAGGTGGATGGAGGGGGTGCGTGTGACCTCAGGCTTGACGTATGGCCCAGTAACAGACTGACTTGTTTATCAATACCGTAAATAATTGTAGGATTTATGACTAATAAAACAACATTTCCATTCTTGTTTTTCAACTGCTACTTTTCAACTCAGGTAGCTTGGGAGACATTGCAGGAAGAGTTTGCACGCTTCATGTCAGAATACAAAGGGAAAGACCAGGATGACATCTTTGATAAACTGAAGGAAGCTGTCAAAGATGAGAGCATTAAACGACACAAGTGGAATGAAAGAGCCATGGATAGCTTGGTAAATATTTCACTTGATATTTCACAGGATTTCTCAAGTGCTATGTTGCTATGACTATGACACTGTGTGTTACAGAGAGTGATTCAACACAACGCTCTGGAGGATCGGTCCATCACAGACAAGCCCCAATGGGACGCAGCCATTCAATTTATGGAGGAAACGCTACAGTCTCGCCTTAAAGACAGTATGTCTTTCCCTCATGAAGTCGCTCCCGTCTTGCATGTTTCTGGAGTGTTACTCATCTTCCTGTGTTGCAGCTGACTCAGTAATATCAGATATGGTGGGGCCAGATTGGAAGCAAAGGTGGTTGACCTGGACAAATAGAACACCCGACCAGGTCTGGTTTAGAGCAGTATTAAATATTCATATTTTTGGGTTCATCTTATGATAGCTTGCCTTTTGAACTGCAGCACATCCGCAACGAAACCAAAAATGAACTGGAGAGATTGTTGAAGCTCCATGAGGATCACACAGCTTATCTGGCCAACGATGAGGTCACTACTGTTCGTAAGAACCTAGAGGCACGGGGAGTGGAGGTGGACCCTGTATTGGTTAGTGAGTTCCTGAGAAGAGTTTTTGTGTTGCTGATGCCTGATTTGTTTTATTTTATTTATTTATTTGTTTCATTTTGAAGATCAAGGACACTTGGCACCAGCTCTATCGACGCCACTTTCTGCAGAAGGCTTTAATGCATTGTAACCTCTGCAGAAGAGGTTTCTACTACTACCAGAGACACTTCGTAGACTCTGAGGTAGAATTTTAAGCTAACGTTTTTGTTTTGGATCGTATTTAAATGGTCTTTTCTTTAGCAAAAATTGAACCAAAACTGTAGCACCGCCAAGGTTGTGTGTTTGTTTCTCAAAGAAAGTAAAAAGTGAGTAAAGTTTTTCATTCAATTATCTGTAAATCCTGAAAACTGACTTTTTGACCGTTTTTGAAATTATGACAATAATTGTCTTATATTTCTCTGGATTGTTTATAACTAATGTTACAAATCTGAAGCTGTTTATTGCTTTGTTAATAATCTTGAGTCTTTCTTTATTAATGATATATATATATATATATTAAATGTATTAAACAATTTCATATTATTTAATAATATTGAAATACTTTTGTCTAGAAGGAAGTTTAAAATTCGGCATTAGACATTTTTGAACAAGTTTCCATTTTTTTCAGCTTGAGTGCAATGATGTGGTTCTGTTCTGGAGAATCCAGAGGATGCTTGGAATCACAGCCAACACACTTCGACAACAGCTCACTAACACAGAGGGTAGGTGTGAAGGAGCATTCCAAGCTTTCTTTAATAAACAGTTTTAGCTTTAGATGGAAAATCTTAGTTAAAAAGTGTTAATGAAGCTCGCCTTCATTCTTTGCAGTGCGGCGTTTGGAGAAAAATGTTAAAGAAGTATTGGAAGACTTTGGAGAGGACACAGAGAAGAAAGTCCAGCTGATCACAGGCAGGAGAGTTCAGTTGGCTGAAGATCTCAGTAAGTTTATCCACATGTTTCGTCTTGATTCATTCAGCTCATTGAATATCAGCCTACATGGCTTGTCACTAGAGGGCAGTATTTATTTAAATCTAACTCTAGTGTCACACCATTAAGAGTATTTCTTTAACATTTCTTTGAGTGAAATGAAATAAATACCAGAGAGTTATAACATACATTTTTTTGGTTCTTTCTTTTATGTTTTTTTTTTTTCAAATAGTTACTCTAGACTGATATTTTTATGTTTCCATTTAGATGTAGGTTTTTCCTATTCTAATTACAAAGTTGTTTATTAGTTGTGAATCTGTTTTGGTTGGCTTTTCCTCATATTCCTCCTTGATCCTTTGAGGCTTGGACCTTTAATTACCCCTTGCAGTGTTTGAGCCTAAGTGAAAGGTCTCCAGTCTGCATACTGCCTGCTGTCAGTCATGTCTTCAGCCCTGGTTACTGTTAAACACGCAGTCATTAAAGCAACAATTTGTGGAGGCAAGGCCGACATGCAAAGACTTGATCTCCTGCAGGCACACGATTTACACACACGTACAGTACATCCCTGTGCTGTCATTACTGTGAATACAGAGACTTTAAAGAAATGGCATCCCAGGTTAGTGTGTGCTTAGGCAGTGTTCAAACTGACACGGCGTCTTAAGCCCTAAAGAGCCATGGTGTTTTTTAAAGAGGATTTTTAACTTGCTAAGAGGTTTCATATGAACAGTTTGACTGGCCTAAGTGTTTTTTTTTTGTTTTTGTTTTTTTTTTTTAGAGGGTGTGGGAAAAGTGATGATAGTTATTTTTGTCTGTCAGCTATACAAACATTGCTCATACATGGTTCATCAGTGGGTTAGACTATGATGTGCTCATCTCTTTTTGCTGTTTCGTTGACTATAATCATTAGAGCATTAGCAGAAGAGTGTTCATGTAAGGACGGGGAAGCTGGAGTTGACATGTTGTTGCCAAGTTACTTAGAGTCAACACTAACTAAAAATGTTTGAACAACATTAAATCTCTTAGCTTCTAAAAGGTTTTGTTAAATGTAGTTTTTTTTTAAGGTAAAGTTTGTCATTACATATTTATGTAATAAATAATGTTTTTGCAGTTGCGTCAAAGCAGCTTCAAAATGAATCATCTTAATGTAGTTTTCTAAATATCAATTTAGATCTTTTATTGGGCAATATATGAAATATATTTAATTGGTCATTTAGAGGTAATACTTTAATTTTCTCACTTCTAAAGGAACTTAGAGCGGTCATTGTTTAATTCAAAGCCTGGTTGGAATGAAGAAGATTGATTGTAATCATGTATGTGTTAAATAATTTGAATTTGTGGTTTATAGAGTAACCAATTCACTTATTTACACGTAAGGTAACAGGACGGAGGAAAAAAACAGAACACCTGGAGTAAAAACAACACACCTACTTGAGAACATCCAAGATTGATTACTTCCATGTCAACATTAACACAGAGCAATTACTTTTGTTATATATTTTTTATATCTGCCTGTTATGAGCTGAGTTCCATTACTTGTTCAGGCATTAAAGTTACACACAAAAATGATTAAATCCTAAAATTAAAATTAGAGCCATATTTTATGAAGCGATTTCAATAAAGCATGGCTGTCTCATATAAAAGGTATAATGTCTTTAGATTTATATTAGCCTGTTTTAATCCATGAAGTTTGTCTATTAAAAGTCACATTTTTAATGAATCAGCTATATTAATAAACTGCTTGTGAATCAAAATTATTGACCACATATGCAGAACAATAAAACACAACAGAACCCGTGTTTAAATATAGCTGGTAACAATAATTCTTGCCATTTCACTTTTGTTATCACTTTGTTTTCTTAGTTGACAGCGGGATTGACAGCCTTTAACTGAAAAACTTTATTTCAATTTCTGTGTTTTGTTCCATTACAATGGTGAATCATTATTAATGATTCTTCAGAACACAAACTTGTATCTTCGTCTGAACATTACCTCTCATCCTCTCACTTTTCATAAAAGATTTCCCCAAAGTAGTTGTTCATTTGGAAATATTCACAAACTAGCTGCATGATTCAAATTATGTGAGAAAAGTTTTGACTTATAGTTTGGAAGTCAGAAGGGAGTTTCACAGCAGGAGGGCATAAACTAGTTAAATTGGATTAAATACTATTATTATTATTATTAGATAGTTATGATTGTCTCATAAGATTGCTTGATTTGTTTGCTTGCATGACTTTGAAGGCGGCAACGTTAAATACCTTCAGTCCTGAGAGCATGTGCACTTGTCCTGATGGAAGTCTAAATCGTTGCGGTTAAACCCCTCTGCTTGGCGTTGGGTAACCCTCAGAGTGGATTCCTGTGCTGTAAAGCATGACGTTGCCTGGTGGACAGCACTTAGAGAAAACACAAGCATGACCTCCCAAGAAGTGGCTGTTATGCTAATAAAAGCAGGTCTGGGCATGCATGCATGCATCAGTGCCCTGTCTGCTGCCACTGCACAAACACACATGGCCACTCCATTAAGGTGCAGTCAGTCTTTATGTGACCATGAGAAAGAGACGGTGGCTTTAGTGACAGCTCTAAGATTATTAGTAATGGTTTCCATGTAATCAAAAACAATCGTTGTGTATAGTTAAACCTACCAACTGGAAGTGCCTGAGTGTTTTACGTAGGTGAGACTTGAAGGGGGCTAAATCTTTGTTTTCTAAAGCACCGTGTACTTTCTAATATGGTTCTAATAATCTAATTTATTTAAACTGCTTGGATAAAAAAATATGATATTTGTGTATACTGTAAGGCTGCAATCAAAATTACATTTTTTTTTACTTTATGGTCTGATGTTTTTTTTATCAGCTTTTAGGTCTATTTTTGTGGTTTCCATCAGTTTTTGAAAAGAAAATATATGTTTTAAACTGAATTCTGGTCTTGTTTAATTTCGTTTCAAATAGCAGGGAGGATTTTTGGGCCTGTCTGGCCTTGCTTCCTTTCCTGCATTAAGTGGCATCATGTTCTGAGTGTTCTTGGAATAGAAATATATATTCACCCTCTATTATTATTATGCTTTTTCATTCATGCTTAAACACTTTTTAAACATTATATAAGGACAGCAAGCCTGTCCAATCCAGTCAATGCTCTCTCCATACAACAATTCAATGATCTTGCTTAAAAAATATTGACAGTTATGCTCAAAAATGTAACAGATAGCAATGTATTATGTTTTTACTTCTCTACTATCATAAAGCAAATGTTATTTTCTATAATAAGGGTAACACTGGTTGCTGTCAAACTAGTTTTTTTTTAAAGCCACCTAAATTCACTTTCTACACATTTTTTTTACTATTATGCAACTATAATGAACTACAAGATTTTTTATTATGTTTTCAACATTTTTCATTTAACTATTCATTTTGTTTTTCAAAACATGTAGTGAATATTCGAATTTAAGCGCTAAGGAAATTTCAACATTTTTGCCGCTTTGGTCTCATAGTGCTTCTAATTACTGAATTATTCATGCTAAATCTAGTTTGGAACCCATTTAGCAACATTTTCTACTCTTGTTTTACTAGAAATGGCAATTTTTTCTATGGCTTTGATATGGCTTTTCTCAGCAGTTTGCGTTTGTTTTTCCACCAACTTGCATGTCAGTTCATTTAAGACATGTCTGTCTTATGTCAGTCTTCATCAGCTTGTATGACGAATAGTCAAAACACCAAAAGCTAATCGCAAATAATATGGAATAGCAGAGAACATGAAAGGAGTCATGTTCTTCATGTTGTGGAAGACTTTGTTTAAAAGGCAGATAATGGCAAAAAGACCAAGAACCACCATTTTTATGAGTCAATGTCTCTTTCTGTTCCAGAAATGTTCTTTCTGGCCAATCATTGAACTCAACTATTGATGTGAAATTCTTTTGATAGCTATGAGGGAAAAGAACCTGCAGGGTACAGAATATGGTGGAAAATCTTTTTAAACCCTGTCAAGCTAAGTTCAGTTGTACAGTTACAAAATAGGTTAATGAAAAGTGAAACGTGTTATCTGGAAAATAAATTACCATACACCGTTTAGGAAACGTGCTTTATTTATCAAATGTATAACCTTAATTTAGTCTTTGATTTTAAACTTTGTTGAATAATCCCTGTGGTTTTCGCCGCTAATGACATGAAACCTTTACATTAATCTTTTATGAATGATCAGTGTGCAATTAAATTATAACATTTTAATTCCATTAATCATGCTAAAGCGAATTTACATTTCATCTTGCGAGAAGTTACATGGCCACAGAAAACAGCATCTTAATGTTTAACACAAAATACTCTGAAACACAGTCTATTTTTACTCAAAATCTATCCGTTTTATAGATATCACGGTCTGGGTAACAGCCTTAACAATTGTCTCTAAACATTTGACTTCTGAAGAGCATCTTGTATTCTTTATCAATTACTCAAGTATATTGTTGTTTTTAAAAATTTGTGTTATCTGTTCACTTTTATAAGGCTTTATTTAATAAAATCTTAAGCTCGATGTGGAAAATGAGCATTCAATTTGGGAACATGTTGTCAGAGACATCTTTTCCACATCACCTATCTTACAAGACCCAACAGGAAAAGATTCCGGAATCTGGTAGCGAACAGGAGGGGGATTTCAAGCTCCATGCTCTCTAAATTACCACGAGCTGTTGTTACATGCTCCTAATCTGTTTCTCTTTTTTTTTTTTCTTGAAAACAGATTAGAATATCTGACAGCCCCTTTCACAATGTTAGAGGTGTATTGACGGGCTCTGGATCTTCGGGCTGGGCCGAAGGTTGAGTCCAGCTCACGCGACAACTATTACCTCCACAGGTGCAGAGGGCTGAGTCGCTGACCCCGAGCTCACCTGTCTGCCTGTTTGAAGACAAGGAGCCAGGGGAGGACGGGGTACTTCCCTTAAAGAGAAAAAAAAATACCCCTTGGGGCACAGTCTGGTGTTAAGAGTGATTTGCCCTTACTTGCTGGCAGGCAGGCAGGCAGGCAGGGAACTGCTTTGGTTTTACACTTGGGGATTGCACATACAAAAAAATGAGTGAGAGTTAGAGAAAATATCTTGAAGAGGGTTAGAAAATGGATGCATAATCTTTTTTTGCTGCAGGTGACAAACCATGCATGTTGGCATCATGGCACCAGGCAGTGGCAGGGCAGCTGAATAGCACCAGAATGCAGACTGAATAATTGGCCATACTTTCTTGGAAGCTAATATTCTAGTAATATAATACCTTTTATTTTTGAATATTACAACATCCAGTTGTGTTGTAATTAACTGTATTTCTTTAATATATAATTTTTCTTAATTTAGTTTTTTTTTTTTTTTTTTTTACATTTTGCCACTATATATGTAATGGGTTGTGGTTTGTTTCATAGACCTTCATTAGAGACTACTTCAAAACACTTTAATGAGTCTTTGGTCTGCACACAGTTGTGTATTGACAGTGATTACTGTCAATACAGTAAACAAAGCAAGAAAATTAGATGAGACAACAATTCTCAGTTCAGTCATTTGGGGCAGTTCAGTAATTTGAGTTTGATAAAGTATAACATGTGTAAATGTAGAATGATGTCGAGCCAACTATTCATTCATCACATTCCTGAAACAGGAATTTATTCTACAAATCACAAGAATCCCAGCAGAATTATCCCATTGGTCGCTGTAAACAAGAAGAACTGCTTTAAGACACATCTGAAAGCGACAACAAGCCTTCTCTGGCTCGGAGCGTAGTTAACTTAATGCAAACCACAGCATAGCCTCTTCTTCTGTCCAGTCTACCTTACAGATGTGATTTGTCTGTATCTTTCATGCAATTTCCAGTAGTTAATTAATGCGTAAGATCATTCAATATATTTTATTTTAGGTTGATTGCAAGCCTTTTAAATGTATTGATTTTTTTCATGAAGGCAAAAACAAGGTGTTGCAAAGTATTTAGCTTTTGTTTTCAACAGAAGGAAAAAAACATTTGTCAATGCATCATAGGTATTATTATTATAAAAAATATAATAGACAGAGTCTTTGCACTGCTTGAAAGATTGGAGGGACCAATCTTTAGCTGCTGTTGCTCCAAAACTATAGAATGCCCTTGCGGAGGGATTGAGGACAACTGCCGTGATAGGCTTTAAAAACAATTAGACAGTACGTAGTTCCTTCACTTCAAGGAGTAGCAAGTCAGGATGAGTGTTGTTAATAACCATATGCTGACTTACTCCCTTCTGACTAGAAAAATAAATGTTCAGAAACAGTTATTTGAGTATCAGGAATGAGTTCAGTCTCACACACCCCCTCATCACTTTGGCTCTTTTTCTCTCTTCTCAAATGATGAAGTGAAAACTGTTTTAGAACTGCATAACACCTCTCCATTTCTATTTGTGTTCTGTTGTGCTGTTGCTTCTCCTGGGCTCTGTGTACACAGGGTTTAACTGTATTTGCATGAGGTGCTATTTCAACACAGACTCAGTTCAATGTTTTCTCTCCTCATAATTCATATTATTTTGAATGAGAACATGACTGTTATCACACAATAGGCCCTTATGATTTTTTTTATTCACTACAGCAATGCAGAAACGAGAACAGTGTTCTTTAAAAAACTGAATTGAAGTTAAGAAATAAAATCTAAGTGACAGTTTGTGTTAGTGAGGCAGACTCTCACAATCACTACTTAAATAGCACACTTTCCAGTCAAATTCTCTTCATTGCATTTGGGATTAAAGTGCTAGCAAGTGAGTGGATATGTTCATGAATAAATAAATAAAAACTTTTCATGGACAACTTCAACTGTTCAGCCCTGCATTAACATACGAACTTGTCTTATTGATTTATGCAAATTCATATTCGCTTAACAAAAGAGATCCATGGATGCATATTCAACTCCCTTTGAACGCAACAGCACGCTTCTCATCCATCAGTTTATGGCGAAATTCTTGAGCTCGCTTTTCATCGTTTGCCAGCCTCTGAGTTTTTCCTCCTCTCACTCTCGCTCTTTACTTTCTCGCCCGCTCCCACCAGTCTCTGCACTCTGATGTGAAAAGCATATTTTTAGCCAGCCCCTCCAGTGACAGAAAGACGATTATGCCTTTCTTTCAAACTGCGAGGAAACCGCTCCCATCCCTTAAACAGCTGGAGCAAGCCCCCCTTCCCCTCCATAGCTGGCTTGTGGACCCAGTCTTCCCATACAGGCGGATAATGGGACGCCCACTCCCACCAGCGCATCCGTGTCAACCCACCCAAGTGTTCTTAGAGGTCTTGCTCTCCTAATATAAATCTCTCCACACTTGTCGTTCCATTGAAAGAAGTCGATGTTAAAACACCCTTCCTTGGAACCTGGGAAAGTTGGAATCAGATGACTGGGAAATGTGTCATTGATTTCCATTTTTACCATTTACCTATCACAGATGGTGCCTTGAGTTCTTCGACAAGGCTGCTCTCACAGCCTCTGCTCACCATGCTAGATGTGTGTGTGTTATGAGATGAATGTGTTATAAAGTAATAGGAAAAGCATATTGTTCGCAGAGTAAAATTAGCAATTGTCAGCAAAATTGCAATTCTTCCCCTTGTGTCACAGTTTTACATTAATATGGATCTGTTTGTTTTCATAGTTAAAGGAAAGGCTCAGTGAGGCTATAATTGTAGTCTTGGCTTCCCTTTAACTGCAGTACCAACAAGTATTTACTTTTAGTCCAATATTTGAACCCTTAACCACTGCAAAGTGTCATTTTGTGAATGTTATTCCTCCTAATTATCTGTAAAATCAGGACCTGAAGGAAATCTTTGGGGGAATTCCGCTCACATTTGCTTATGTTGTATTCAGACTTGTTGGATGCTTGCTGTGTGCCAAGAAGTATGTTTATTATGAAGGTAATGAAAGTGAAATTCAAAATTCATAGCTTTAAAAACACTGAAAATTAAACTTTAGCCAAACGTCTTTATATGTGTATTTGGATATATATGTATATAGCGTGTTATACTTATTTTCATAAAAATACAAGTCAGCATCATAATGCTTATCAGTGTCTCACATTCACAGGTGTTCCTAAATTCTTTCCTATGATTTTTTTTCTCTTTTCATTTGTTATATTTATTTAAGTTAGTGCTTTCAGTTGTTTTATAAAATCAACTCATTATTAGCATGCCCTTCAAAAAAGTAATCACAATTACTATCAGTTTTTTAAAAACGAGTTTGCCCTATTGGATGTTTAGATAATAATAATAAAGGCTTCAATTTATTGAGAGACCCTCAAAGACTCTTGTTGTGAAATGCAAGCAGATAAAGGAAACACACATAAAATCAACGAAAATATTGCTAATGAAACTTTTATTTTAAAATGAAAGTACTGTAGCAGTCGAGAAACTGGGGCCTTGCTCAAAAGCACCACAGCTGTGGTTGTTGAAGGTGTTGGAGCAAGAGTTTTATCACTCTAGCCACCTTCAAATTCCGGAGATCTGGGGATCGAACCGCAACCTTCTGATCACAATTCGGTCTCCTAATCCACCAGACTACAACTGCCTGTTTTAGGAGAGCTTTAATATTTTTGTTTTATTTTAAGCTTTTAACATAACACTTTTTTTTACTGTGCACAACTTCTTTTTTGTAAAAAAACTCTGGGTCAGAAAACTCTGTTTTACAAAATAGCCAGGTATATGTGGACATGGCCTTAGTGTAAATTGGGTGCTTTCTGTGAAGCAGGTGCACAGCTGGAGCCTCGTGTTTAACCTCAACTATTGAAGAGTTTATTTCACTTATGCATGGATCACTGATAACTGAAGGGGAATATGAATCTAAAAATGTATGTACATTAGAAAAATAGGGAACTAATTGGGTACGACGACTATTAGTGCGATAAAGAGAACTTGTCATGATGCAACAAGAGAAGCACAGTGATGTTATCCAAGTGTTTAATATAAATATTTGTATTGAAGCATTTCTAATAATTAACCCATTTGTTGGTTTTTCTATCTTAAACTTAAAAAATGTCAGTGGTGCTTTAGAATTAAATGTGGGATAGAGACCGACTGACCACCTGTGATTTTGAAAGGAGGTTCAAAACAGGATCTTTATGCTGACTGACGTGCATTTATGAGATCATTCCCGCTAGGTAACTTTTGGTCTCCTAGAGTCTTTAAAGGGAAAGCTGTCTATTGTCCGGTGGACTGTTTTTTGGTTGTTCCGCGTCTTGACTTGCCCCTGTCTTACTTGTGCCAAAGCCCTGTAATTAAATGCTTATTGGGAGCCAGGCTGGAGGGAGAGTCCAAAGCAGAGGTGAGGAGTTCAGCATACACCTGGGTTGATATGAAGCTGTGTGCACAATCCATAAAAACCAAGACACTCTTACACAGCCTTGAGGGGAAATTGAAGAGAAAATCCCCAGGCAGCTGAAGTTGTTCAGAGCTTCTGCCTTGGTGTATTATGTTGACATAAATGCTGTAAAGTAGTGTTCGTCATAACATTGCTAATTTTGAAACTAAAAGTTAATGTGTTTTGTTGTAATGCTAACAGTAATCATTTAAATATTTGATCAGTCATCTCCAGGGCATTTGCAAGACTAGTTTACTGTAGTTGTGAGGTGGAGATATATTATTAGCATGTACTAATTCATGAGATCTAGGGTGCCCTCAAACTCATTGAAGACCACTCGTGCAAATGAAAAAAAAATGTTAAGTGCAGTGATGAGGTTGATTATTGGTTAACCTAATTATTAGGAAATTCTGTCAGGCAGTGGCGAGTTTAATGAATCGTTCAACCATGTTCCTATCAAACAGGCTGAGATGTATGATAGTCAGTTCTAGATGTGAGATGGATTTAAACTTAAAATTGTCAGTGAATAGAAGAGGCCCAAACACTAAGCCCTGATGCATACTTTTTTGTGTAATAAAAAAACTACTTTTTTTAGGTTACTGTTTCATCCCACAACATCTGACAACATTTTCCAAATGTTTGTTATGAAGACATGAGTAGAGGCAAAATCCAGGGAAAGTCCACAAAAGCTTTGCGTTCTACAAGATAAACAAACAAAAAATGGAATAAAAAATCTCATTCTTAATATTCCTCTGCTTTAATTTTTATTCTATGTTGCTTGACAACCTAAGTACCTTCTAGAAATCTTGGTATTTCGTCTCTGCCATTTCACCAGGGTTTGTAGGCCCCCCAAAACCATTAAAACTTTTTATAAGACTTTTTGTTGTTCCTTTAAAAAGAAAGTGTTTGGGTCTATGTGCTAGAGAATCGACTCCTTGACAATCGTTCTAAGCCGGCTCATTTCCGGCCATGCACGGTGGGAAACATGAGCTGCTGAAAAGACTGTTGCCACATTTTAATTCCTTGGCCATTTTCTCCATTAGTGATCATGCTACTTGATGGCCAGCACTGACGGCCAGCATTTATATCAAAAGAGATTGAGTTTCACTTCATTTGGATGCGCCTTCATCTCCTTGGCGGTATCCCGTGCCCTGACTCTCGCTGTTTTCCTCATCATTCAGTTCTTCACAGCTACAATGTTTCACAGTCTAATTACAGGTCAATTAAGGGCTTTCTCCAGCCTTCTGCCGCTCAGACCCAGGAGGCTTAGAGGCCCACAAGAGTGGGAGTGAAAGAGATATCATTTCATGTGGAGATCAGCCGAGAGCCCCTTTCAAAGGGGGGATTGAGGAAGAAACCTGAAAGAGAGAAAGCCACCCCAAACCTCCCAAAAAAAGGAGGCCGGTTGGACAGGGGCCAAAGGATTATGGGAATATTCATGACCAGATAAAGTGAGGATACCTATGAATGGATGTGTCCGAACGCTCATCTCTTAAGTAAACAGTGGACTAAATGGAGTTTGGACCATGTTCTCGGACTCACAGAAGCAAAGAAGGAGCAGGTCTTGCTCCTGTTTCACGTTTCCGAGGGGCTGAAAAGACCAGCCTTGTTTTGCTCTTTTCTTAGCCATCATTCTATGTTCCTCCATGTGGAACAAACAGATGGTGACCAGAAATAAATATCTGTTTCTCACAGTCTTTGCAAACACTTTAAGCTTTTATACACACACGTTCACCCTGTGTGTGCCTGGCCATTCTTTGTTAATATAGTTTTTTGTTGTAGTAGTACAAATTTTCTTTTTTTTTCAGTTCCGTAATTCCGTAATCACAGATTGCAGTAGACACATTGCCGTTTTTTTGTTTTTCATTCAATTGTTTTTGTTCTAAATTAGTTTCGCTGTACTAAAATGTTGTCAATCAGACAACTCGAATTAGCAGTGTTGGCAAGAATATAAGCAACAATTTCCCTGTAGAAAATGATGTAAACTTTACTTATAACATCTAGTATGTATTTTTTGTATATGTTATTATTTTTTTAAGGGAGACATGTAACATTTCTAGGTTAAAAGGGTAGGTTAAAGTAATAGTTAACCATTCTCTAATTCAAGTAGTAGTAGTAAAACTTCTACAGTTCATAATAAATTGTAGTTATTTTTATCAAGAACAATTGTTTGGATTTAATAAAAAGGTAGTCAACTTTCAGATCAGCAAAGTTAAAAACCATATTTGAACTTTACCTTCAATGACAAAAATCAAGCACCTTTTCGTAGTTTCTCTTTCACTGTTAGACGTTGAAGCGTCTTGTGTTGGGAAATACATCCTGAAATAGAGCACCAGTAATGCTTCTGAGAGTTTGTGTCAACACCCATGTAAAAGATTGCCATTATGCTAATTGTCAAAAGGACTGGTGGGGGAGGGTAAACCCTGATCTATTCTTCTGCTTGAACTCATATGGGCATGCACCCATACGTAAACAAAGCATTTATAGTTGTGCTCTCCATATGTGCCTCCTACTGGTTTGATAAGAATGCTAACTGCTAGCAAACCAAAACACAACACAGATACAAACAAAAGACAGGATTTATTTACCTTACCATAAATCGTTTCAATATAAGTTCTACAAACATCCGCTGCTGCTTTGGAAGCTCTGTTTCTAAACTGATCAATAGCACAACGTGGCGTGATGACCATGTTAACTTCTAGCTAAAACTCAGCACAGATAACAAAGGAAGGTTGTTTACTTCCCCTCCAATGTTTTATTTCATTATCCGTCATTTAACACGGAGCGCAAGCCCAGAAAGAAAGAGAGTGCTCAGCTTCTGCTCCGCTTCGCCCAATCACAGAGCTTGTGGTCTCCGTAGGTCTGCGATGCCTTGACACAAAGTAAAAATTTTTGAGAGGTGCACGTGGAGTTTCGCAGGAGGGTCAGCCTGAGGCCTGAGGCCTGAGTCAGTACGCAGACGACGCAGAGGGAAATTCAACGAGTTGATGCGGGAGTATAAATTAGGCTTAAGGGTTGTACTTGAGTGCTGATCGATGTAGGAAGACAGGGATTTTGCATCACCAACTGCTTACACACTATAAACTGACTTGAAACAGCTCAACTTTGATGAAACAACTTGTAATTTTATTGACTCTAACAAGAATTTGTTCACACCTTTCATGCACATGTTTAATAAGAAAAATCCAAAGGTTAACATCATAGTAGAAACCTTTTAATAACAATATTTTTTCTTTTACATTTACATTACATTTATGCATTTGGCAGACGCTTTTGGGAGAGACAATATGCAATTTGTTACACCGTCAAAGTCTATCTCAGCTTCACATAATAGAAATTGTATCAACTGATCAATAAACCATAGCAGTGAGGAAGTAGAGGAAGAAGATAAAGACAGAGGAGGGAAAAAAGAAGGTATTTTTTTTATAGTAGTTGTTCTCTGAAGAGAAGAGTTTTCAGTTGCTTTTTGAGAGCTGTTAGTGTTGTTGCTTTCCTGACTGGATCAGGGAGTTTGTTCCACCATCCAGGAACAGTGAAAGAGAAGGTTCTGCTGAGAGATGTTCTGCCTTTGTGGGATGGAACCACGAGTCGCTGTTCCTTCTCTGAGCGCAGGCTTCTGGAGGGCATGTAGGAGTGTATGAGCTCATGGAGGTAGACAGGGGCTGATCTGGAGATAGTTTTGTATGCCAGCGTTAGCGATTTGAATTTAACTCGAGCTGCAATGGGGAGCCAATGAAGAGTGATGAAGAGGGGAGTAACATGAGCTCATTTCGGTTCCTTGAAGATAAGACGAGCTGCAGAGTTCTGGATCATCTGCAGAGATTTGAGCGTATTTGATGGAAGTCCTGCTAGGAGAGCGTTGCAGTAGTCCAGACGTGAGAGGACCAGAGCCTGAACCAGGAGATGAGTTGCATGCGAAGTTAAGAAGGGCCTGATCTTTCGAATGTTGTGCAGTGCAAATCTACACACTCGAGTTGTCTTTGTGATGTGGTCTTTGAAGGACAGCTGTTCATCCAAAATCACTCCAAGATTTCTGACTGTAGGAGAAGGGGTGACTGTAGAGGATTGCAGCTGGATGGTGAGGTCGTGATTTTCTGGGTACTCGTAGAGATAAATCATTTGATTGATTAGATTACCCAGAATAATTGTTCGACAGCACAATTAAATAGTACATTCTAAATACTATATTTGGCACTCCCAATACTTTCATGTGTCTTCAGAAAGATCAACGAGTGGCTTGCATTTCATAACTGTAGATAGTAGTGCTCTCTTAAGCTTGAATGCTTGTGTGATGGAGGCGTTGAAGAATCATATTTCCTGGCTTTAGGATATTTGTGAAAGTGTGTGCGTGCGTGTGTGTGTGCGAGCACGTGTGTGGGTCACAGTATTGCATTTCAGACCTTCAAGCCGTTAGATACCCACAAAGCCAGTCTAAATTCTTTCATCTTACGTCTCAGAAGAGAACTGGGATTCCCCTCTTGACAAACTCAGCTAAACGACTGCACGAGGTTTTGTTACAGCCGCAGACTTGTGGGCCAGTGTCCACTTTAAAGCCCAATTAACCTGTTGTCATATAAGACCTGTGATTGTTCGTTCTTGCACTAGCAGGCCACAAATGGCACAAGTGTTCTTATGCTAACTGATCAAGCTGCGGAGAAGAATTTAATGGAGAAGAAGCATGCTCAGTGTCAAGGCAAAGTTTCTAATATGCATCTTTTACTCAATTATTCTAAAATAATATTAATATCACATTTAAAATGTGTTTTTGCTTGATAATATGAAAATTTTAAGCCCATTTTGCTTTTATTTATATAGGACAGTACAGAAAGACAGGAAATGGAGATATGCTACTGCACTTATGTCCTCTTCACTGGACATTTTTGTTAGTTTTTTTTTACCTGTGGTTAATTTAAAGGTGTTTCAAAAACAATTAGGAAGAGCTTGGTGGGATGTGTCTTCAGTTTTTATGTAGTTAAAACAATTAAATATAATATAGTTTGTTACATGCTTAATTTTCTGAACGATAAAAACTCTTGTATAGTATTATCATGTCATTAATGAGAATGTCATCGATTTACTGCAGTATCATTGTTAGCATTTCCTGACTCTTCCTCATCATTGAATTAGCAGTCTAGTTCATTGTCATGAATCTGCCTTTAAAGATGTTAAAATATTTACTGTAACCATTGTTCACACCTGTTTTCATACCAGAAAATGAATGGTGTCTGAACTTAAAAGTGACGGTAACTAAATCTGTCATTGTTTTGAGCAGAGAAGGAGAATCATCCTCTTGAAAGAGCATCTTCACAGAAAGGGCTTTTTCACTTAGTAACGTGAATAAACTGTAATGTAAATGAATAAAGTATAATAAAAGGGTTCTTGAAACAGGATCAAAGAATCTATTACAATTCTATTTAAGAAAACATGCTTTGTGCATATACTAAATGCAGGAACATACATACATACATTCTTGAAGGGCCCTGACTTTGAAGCAGCATGCATGTGGAGGTGAGTGTGTGCAATAGAACGTCACCTCTTCATCGCCTGCTCTTCATCGCCTGCTCTTCATCGCCTGCTCTTCAGCTGCACACTACTGTCTGGGCTCCATCTGCTCTGACTGACAGAGAGCCAGTACCCTCTTTGAGGCCACTTTGCTCGGATCTGTACTTTTATCTGCTACACTTAACTAATTCGATCTGACCTCATACGTTGTTATATATGTAAATTCTATGCAGCTGTGATATGAGACTGGATTGTGATTCTGTCTCACTTTGTGTGTGATATACTTTTGCATTTTTCTCCACAGAAAAAGTACGAGAAATTCAGGAGAAACTTGAAGCCTTCATTGAAGCTCTTCACAAAGAGAAATAAAGCAAGTGGTAGGTTTTTTTTTTCTCGGTTGCATAGATAAACTACACAGTTCAAGCGAAAAATTATATTTAAAATATTTTTGTTCCTCGAAACTGCAATTTAAAATCCAGTCAAGATTTGAAATAGATCAAAATTATGACGCATCAATTTTATTTAGTGTAAATGCATTTAATGTGATGTTTTAATAAATATCTGAATATTTATAATTCCAAAAATATCAAAAAGTGCACTCGTTAGCGATTAAACTTTATACTGTGCTATTTTTTATCCTTTTAAGTTCTATTGGCTTTTAAACAGATAATCGGTCAGTATAATCTTTTTTTCTCTCAATGTATACTTTTGTAAGATAAACAAATTTTCATTGGTTTGGAGTTCACTTTAATGTGTATGGTGATTGTTGTCAACTTGGTTGTCTTTTAATTATTTTCTCACAATATTAAAATAAGTAAAGATCCGGAAATTGATAGCACACATTTTATTTTATTTATCAAGTGTTTTTCCTGAACTGGCAGTGGGGGTGAGCGTAAGGGGGGGTTGATCGCCTATGCCGACTCAGCATCACGATGTCCATCGGGGTGGGGTCAGAAGTGAGCAGGTTGTCATTCACTCCAATGTTATAACTGTCCTATAGCTTTGGAGTGGAAAAAACATGATTACACCCCTGGTACTGTAATGTTTTTTTTGTTCAGATTGTTAGTTTTGACCTTTATGAACACTCTGAGTCGGGTAAATTATTTTAAATTGCTTTTTAAAAATTCATTAAATGTGTTCCGCCTCTCTGGACCCATTTATGGTTATCAGGTAGTGATGCAGTTCCATGCTGGCGAAGACTGGCTACGCCCATTTTTCACTGCTCTCCAATTCATTCAAAACATCACGCATACTACGTCCATGTTACATACGCTCTATTTATTCTAAAACACTAATGATTTGGTGCACTTTTATTTCAGGACAAACATTTTAGAACCATTTCATATGTCGACTGCTATATATACATTTAATTTGATTTTGAATTAATTATTCTATTTATAAATAGATTTTATAGAAGTCATTTATTTCTTCTAACACAATGTACATTTTAGATGACCAAGAGCAATGAAAAAGTTTCTTTTATTTGTTGGTTATGAATGATTTCATATACATGTAGTGGAAAGCTTTTGATTTCAGAACACAGATTTTAATAAGAAAGTGACTTGAATTCCCAATATTGAAATACATTTAATGTAATCAAATCACTAGATAATGTGATTTGATCTGGAGTTCATTTGATTTGGGATTGTTGAACGTCTACAGAAGCTTTTAAATACATGTTGACTGAAAGCACGATGTGTGAGTTGTGTTGGCACGATGGATTGGTTTCAGAAAAGGTTGAATCTTTTATCTTTCAGGATCATCTTGCTTCTGGATGGAAATGCCCTCACTGAGGAACATGCACTGAACAAACACAGCAGCCCTCTCTCAGCAAACATGAAATTCCCCCCAATTTTCTCTTTCGTTTTTAACAGATTTGACAGAAACATGTAACGTGTTCCCTCTTACACTGACACACTTTTCACTTAAAGGAAAAGTAAGTGAATTTAGTCCTTAGACGTTTGCCCTTTATTTATTCACAGTCGGACACAAAGCACTTGGTCATCTTTTGGAACGGTCCACACACAGTGCCATCTTTAATGCTTCCTTCTATCAGCACCTAAAACACATTTCCTTATGCTTTTCAGACCGTCTGCTACTCTTGTCATATCCCATCCCTTCTCTTCAATAAAATAATTTGTTTTCCTTCACAAGATTTTATTTATTATGTTTATAGATTATTAAAATTGTGAAAAGTGTCCTCTATTGATTGGCCTTGTGTCTATTTGCCAATTATTTAAAATTGTGTTACATTTAAATGATATCAAGCATCAGAAGTCACACATCAACAATTCTTCATCAGAATCCACTGTAAGTAGCTTAATGAATCTGCTATGAATACATAGTTGTTTGTACAGAACAGTAGAGCTGATTCTCGGTGTCCTCAAGAGCTCGAGCGACACGTTATTGGGGTTATATATTTGAAGAGCTCTGAGTATATTAATCCTAAAGCTGTGGCAGCATTCCTTTGCTTTATTATCAGTTTATGGTCCCTGTTTTGGCCCTCTACATTTAACGGCTCTCATATACCAGATTTAGTCCACTTTTTTTACTTGCACATTAATTTGGTCTAATTGGATTTTTTGCAATTCTCAATATTATAATCAAGGGACACATCGTCTTTGTTCCTTGTTTACTTGTATAAATTGGTAAATAGACTTGTAAGATATCGGTGGAGTAGGTTGTCGCTGTGTTCCTTGTAACAGAATATCTGTAGGTTCGATGAGGAATGTTTTCCCTGTTTTGCTGTAGATTGTAATGTTTGCATGTCGTCACCCATCGGATGTGTTTTATTTATTAAGTTGGTGACTCAACACAATCATAAAGTGACAATAAAATATGCTAATCTCTCTGTAATGTAGTTGGCTGTCATGTTTGGATTTGTAAACTTACCTGCTGCTATTTTGTAATTTATTGTCCTTGATTATAAAGAGGATTTCAAATGGTTCTAATATAATGCATTTAATGGGGTTTGGAAAATAGGTAAGGCAATGTACTCTCTTGTGGAATTGTTGCAGAAGGATTTTAACTCACAGAATGAATCCATTGTCACTATTTCTTGGCATCCTTTTCAATAAAAAAAGAAAAATAGAGGTTGCCCCCACATGTGAAGTTTGATCATGTGTTCACTTTAAATAAAGCACCTGAAAGGCTTTGTAAGAAAATCAAATCCCATTATCAATTATAGTCCATAAATTGAGTAAGGACATTATTTTACTGTATTTCTGTGTCCTCTCCATTAGGAATGCTGTTCTACTGTAACATCACTTTAAAGGTCTTATGTCTTGTCTGTACTGTAGATGCAAGTAATGCACAGGGAAAAATCACTGTTGAATTGAAACTAAGCTCTTCACTGCAAAAAATGAATTCTAAGCAAAGCTAAAAATTAGATCTTGAGTTTCTTATTTTAGGAAGAATTTTCTAATTGAAACCTTTTGGGTATTGTTTACTTAGCTTATTTTGAGAAAATTACACATATTTTCTTGAGGAGAATTTTTTTTTAATTCTGGTCAAAGTTAGGAAACTGTGGAAACAAATTGCCGATTTGCCACTGATCTTAAAACAAGAATTTTTGACTCAACATATTCTCATTTCAAGAATGTTATTGATATTTTATTTTAAAAAATCAATATTAAATACTGGTAAAAACATGGTTCTTGGAACAAGAAAAAAAATCTTAAATATAGAATATCTGACAATGGGGTAAGAACGTTTGAATTCTTGAAATAAGACTCAAATGTTTGTGAAAAGAAAAGAAAAAAACTCTACACCATAAATAAATCATTTATACCGCAAACCTTAATACCCCATCCAGTTGTGAACTAACTTTGATGGAAGAGATCTGTACTTCAAAAAAGCATTTTTGAAACAAGAAAAACAAACTCAAACATAGATAAACTCTTCCTAGATCAAGCAAAATAATCTGCTAATGGGGCGAGCAAATTTGACTTGGCAAGATTTCTTAAAATTAGCAACAATTTCTAGCTGATAACAAACGTTGGATCTTAAAAATAGACAAAAACTGACAAAAACAAGTCTTTCCAAACTGTAAAAATGCATTGAAACTAGAATATTGCCATTTGTATCTAGTCTAGTGGTCTTAAAACTAGACAATCATCTGGTGCATCTGGTGACGGGGTTTGAATCTAGCCTTGGTCCTTCGCCGATCTTCTCCCCAGAGCTCTACTTAATGTTCTTCCTCTCTCCTATAAGAACTGTCCTGTCTAAAAATGCATCAATAGGCCTAAATAAAATATAATATAATTGTTTACAATTAAAATTTTAAGCTAGAATTTCTAGTTTTAAGAACCAATATTCTACCTTAAGAACTAAAATTAAGTATTAACTTTCTTAATTTAAGGTCATATCTACTTATTTTAAAACTACATGTTCTAAGTTAGTCTTAAATAAAAGAAAAAACATCCTCGTTTTAAGACAGATTGTCTAGTTTTAAGAGCACTAGAGACTAGATACAAGTTGAAATATTCTAGTTTCAGTGCAGTTTCACAGTTTGGAAAAACTTTTTTGAGAGTTTTTGTCTATTTTTAAGATCCAACAGCATTTGTTATCAGCTAGAATTTTTTTCAAATTTGAAGAATTCTTACCAACTCAAATTTGCTTTCCTCATTGGCAGATTTTTTTGCTTGATATTGGAAGAGTTTAACTTTATTTTTATTTTTTTCTTGTTCCAAGAGTGCATTTTTTTTGCTGTTTAGAATAAAGGATTTTTTCCTACTCTCTAATATTGTCAGGGGTCTACCAGTTCAATCTCAAGCAGAGACCTTTTTAATGATTTCTCCGTTTTGCTCTAGCTTTCATTCGATGGAGTTCGCACCTCAAGTTGTTATATGTTAGTCAGCGTATGGACCGTTAGCAAAAAGAATATGATCCATTAGTACATTACATCTTAATTTTCTCTTAATATTGGATTTCATTTAATTTCCTTTCTCCTTCATACAGAAGGATCACTGACTTCTTTTGTTTACTGTTGTTTACTGAAATACGTACACATGCTCAAAGAGCAGATTTCTCCATCTGTTTCATTCTTTCATTTCACACATGTAAAATATATCTATCACTCAGTTCATTTGGCCATTAATTTATTTCTAGATAAACAGAAGAGCTGGAAATTTTCACCGGCTCAATATATGGTCAGGGAGGAGCGGGCCGCCATGGAATTCTCCTGACTGTCAACTCCTGGCCTGGTCCTTAGAGTAAGACATTAACCCAAGGTCCTAGCTGTCTGTGGTCAATAAAATCCCAGGATATTACTTCAAGAAGAGTAGGGGTCTAACTCCAACATTCTGGCCTAACTTTCCTATACCTAAAAATACTGTGTTCTTAATTGCTATGTTTGTCTCCTATTCACTAGTTAGCTGGTGTGTGTTGAGAGTTCTTTTGAAGAATGTATTCTTGTCATCCAGGTGGAGATGGAGCATTGAACTAAAAGGAGAAAAGCTACAAAAAGAACTAGCACTACACTGCAAAAAATCTGAAAATGTTCATTTTCTTGTTTTAGGAAGAATTTTCTACGTTAGATTGTTATCTAGTTAAAGATATAGAGAAAACATCCTGGTTTTAATACAGGTTGTCTAGTTTTAAGACCACTAGTGACTAGATACAAGTTGAAATATTCTAGTTTCAGTGCAGTTTCACAGCTTAGAAAGAATTGTTTTGAGAGTTTTTGTCAGTAAAATGAAATGTACATTTGTCTACATTGACGATAGAGATATAAACGCAATAGCTTTACTACACTGCAAAAAATGAATTTTAAGCAAAGCTGAAAATGCTTAAAATTAGATTGAAAATCTTGATTTTCTTATTTTTGGAAGAATTTTCTCATTTAAACCTTTTGGGTATAGATTACTTTGCTTATTTTGAGAAAATAACACTTATATTTTCTTGAGGAGAAAAAAAATCTTATTCTGGTCATTTATGTTCTTGAATTAAGAAACTATGTGAAACAAGTTGCCAATTTTGCCACTGATCTTAAAACAAGAATCTTAAAACAAGAATTTTTGACTCAACATATTCTTATATCAAGAATCTTACTTATATTTTATTTTAAGAAATCAATATTAAATACTGGTTAAAAGCATGCATCTTGGAACAAGAAAAAACATCTTAAATCTAGTTCTAGTCTAGATCAAGTAAAGGTAAGAACATTTGATTTCTTGAAATAAGATTCAAATGTTTGTGAAAAAAAATAAGAAAAAGGATCTACACCGTTAATAAATCATCAATACCCCAAACCTTAATAACCGTTCAGTTGTGTTATAACTTTGATGGAAGAAATTTGTACTTCAAAAAAGCACTCTTGAAACAAGAAAAAAAAACTCAAATATAGATGAACTCTTCCTAGATCAAGCAAAAGATTCTGCTAATGGGGCGAGCAAATTTCAGTTGGTCAGAATTCTTAAAATTAGCAAAAACTTCTAGCTGGTAACATAAGCTGTTGGATCTTAAGAAAGTACAAAAACTCTCAAAACAAGTCTTTCCAAGCTGTAAAAATGCATTGAAACTAGAATATTCCAACTTGTATCTTGTCACTAGTGGTCTTAAAACTAGACAATCTGTCTTAAAACAAGAATGTTTTCTTTTTTAGTTTTATATAGCTTATTAGAATCAAAATAACTTGTCAGCACTGATAGCGTAGCGGTCAGAGCGTTGACATGTGAAGCTGAAACCTCTGGTGACGGGGGTTCGAATCCAGCCCTGGTCCTTCAGCGATCTCCTCCCCAGACTTCTACTAAATGTTCTTCCGCTCTCCTATCTGAACTGTGCTGTCTAAAAATTCACCAATAGGCCTAAATAAAATATAATATAATTATTTAAAATTAAAAGTGTAAGCTAGAATTTCTAGTTTTAAGAACCCATATTCTACTTTAAGAACTAAAATTAAGCACAAACTTTCTTAATTTAAGGTTGTATATACTTATTTTAATACAAAATTTTCTAAGTTAGTCTTAAATAAAAGAGAAAACATCCTAGTTTTAAGACAGATTGTCTAGTTTTAAGACCACTAGAGACTAGATACAAGTTAAAATATTCTAGATACAAGTTGAAATATTCTAGTTTCAGTGCAGTTTTACAATTTGTAAAGTCTTGTTTTGAGAGTTTTTGTCTATTTATCAGCTAGAATTTTTTTCTAATTTTAAGAAATCTTGCCAAGTCAAATTTGCTTACCCCATTGGCAGATTTTTTTGCTTGATATAGGAAGAGTTTAACTTTATTTGAGTTTTTTTTTCTTGTTCCAAGAGTGCATTTTTTGCAGTGTAGTAGCCATGTGTAATTCAATTTGTATAAATATGTATTTCCTTGAGATAATGACTCTTGAAGTTGAAGCGGGTTAGCAGTGAGTGGCCTGTGCTCTGAGCTCTGGCTTGTGGAGCAGCACCTCTGCCCTACAGTATGTGTGAGGAAGCTTGGCGCCCTTGAGCCCTCGACTCCAGCCTGCACTGATGAATAACACAGTGGGCAAGAGGTCTTTAACTCCTGGCCATCCTCTCCCATTTCACAAGGCCCTGATTGTTCCTGGCATCGTTACCTCGCCGTAGGGCTGTGCAGGGAATTGAGGGGTGTCTGTTTTTTTACAGAGCGCTCTATTTCTTTTTCCAGCACCTGAGGGTCCAAACATATACATATGCTCCAGCCTCCCTCCCAATCCAGGGAATGATTAAATTCCCTGATTGTTAAATAGGATAGTCTGGGAAGGAGGAGTGTTTGGAAAAGGGAAGAAAATGAGAGAAAGACTTTAACCTAATGACTCTGTAGCATTTCAATAGGGGCGTACAAGAAGTCAACCTCCAGCGAAATGCCATTGTGCTATCAGATAACCGGCTTCTGAAGACGGGGGAGGACACACTATATGGCCATTAGCATCTCCATAGATCGTCACGTTGACTAATAGCCTGTGCCACAACGTCACAGTGGCTCAGTTTGTGTTTTGCTCCATTATGTGTATGACACAAAAGAGCCGAAGCCTGGTAAAGACCTGTCAAATGTGCCACCACTGCCGATGCTCACAAAGCTTTATTTCCCCCTCAAAAGACACTGCCTTGTTCTGTCTATGCCCCTTCTGTCATCGGGCCCCAATCTATCTCACCTCCCACCTTCTTCTGGGGAGGTCGGCTAGGCAGATTCACTTTGTGAATAAGGCTTGGGAAAAGGAAATAAATTCAGAAGTTCAGCTTCTGGGCTGTTTTGGTCATGTAACCATTTGTTCGCAGGCTTGTCTTTCGGGACGGGACAGCCCTTCTGGGCTTTGTGCTGTCCCAGTTCTATACAGATCCCAGTTGATAAAGGGCTGGAAGACATGGTGGGATTTTCATTTTTTACTGCAGTATTTAAAAGCCAATGACATTTTCAGTGAAGCAGTTTGTGTTAGGCCGTTTCTATTTAGTATCATTGTCTAGTTGTAATACTATCATTAAGAAATCCTTTTAGCTAAATTATCTTGCTTTCTAATATTTTAAGCAAGGACAACTTGCTGTTTTGTTAAATACCTTGACCATATTGCTCTAATGATGTAAAAAGACACTATAATTCCACTTGTATATATAACTGTACGCTCTAAAGAATTGTACTTAACACAACATACAATTGTTATACGAAATTTTAAAGAAATTTTGTCTTCCAAAAGTGACTCAGTGAATATTTTTAATAGTCTTAAAACATCACTTTGACAAAGCTCGACGCAACAATTAACTGGACGTACTTTTTTAATACAGTCAACTAGCCACCTAGAATTTGAACTCTATTAGAAAATATATTGGAGAACAGCTCTTCAAGAAAAACTGTACTTACTCAATTCATTGACTTAATTACACTTTTGAAAAAAAGGGGCAAAAAACATGAATTAGGTGTGTGTCTATATATAACAGGATTTAGCTTAATTTCGAAGTAGCACTAAATTATATATATATATATATATATATATATATATATATATATATATATATATATATATATATATATATATATACACTGTGTGCACGGTTGTTAGGCAAGTTATATTTTTGAGTAAATTAATAAAAAACAAATATATACTTATCGCACTTATTTATTTTTGCCAGGCAAACCAATAGAACATCTCAAAATATACAAATACACATTTCTGAGATTAAAAAAGCAAAAAACAAATCACAGACCAATATAGCCACTTTTCTTTACAAGGACACTCAAAAGCCTGCCATCCATGGATTCTGTCAGTGTTTTGATCTGTTTACCAACAACATTGCGTGCAGCAGCAACCACAGCCTCCCAGACACTGTTCAGAGAGGTGTACTGGTTTCCCTCCTTGTAAATCTCACATTTGATGATGGACCATAGGTTCTCTACGGGGTTCAGATCAGGTGAACAAGGAGGCCATGTCATTATTTTTTCATCTTTTAGACCTTTACTGGCCAGTCACGCTGTGGAGTATTTGGATCCTTCAAGAAAACCATGATTTTCATGCAGGACAATGCTCCATCACACGCGTGTCTTCCAGAAACTGGCAGTAGGACTGGGAGTTGAGCTGGACTCCATCCTCAACCCGAAAAGGTCCCACAAGCTCATCTTTGATGATGCCAGCCCATAACAGTACCCCACCTCCACCTTGCTGGCGCCGATTCTGGAGCTTCCTGCCCTTTATCTATCCAGCCACGAGCCCATCCATCTGGTCATCTTCACTCTCATTTCATCAGTCCATAAAACCTTAGAAAAATCTGTCTTAAGATATTTCTTAACCCAGTCTTGATGTTTTATCTTCTGTATCTTGTTCAGTGGTGGTCGTTTTTCAGCCTTTCTTACCTTAGCCATGTCTCTGAGTATTGCACACCTTGTGCTTTTGGCCGCTCCAGTGATGTTGCAGGTCTGAAATATGGCAAAACTGGTGGCAAGTGGCATCTTGGCAGCTGCACGTTTGACTTTTCTCAGTTTTTTGGAAGTTGCTTAGCGCCTTCTTCTTTCAACGTGCCTCTTGCGACCCTGTTAGCTTTTTGCCATGAAACAATTGATTGTTCGATGATCACGCTTCAGAAGCTCGGCAATTTCAAGGCTGCTGCATCCCTCTGCAAGACATCTCACAATTTTAGACTTTTCAGAGTCCGTAAAGTCTCTCTTCTGATCCATTTTTGCCAAAGGAAATGGGAGTTGCTTTATAATTATGCACACCTGATATAGGGTGTTGATGTCATTAGACCACACACCTTCTCATTACAGAGATGCACATCACCTAATATGCTTAATTGGTAGTAGGCTTTCGAGCCTATACAGCTTGGAGTAAGACAACATGCATAAAAAGGATGATGTGGTCAAAAAACATATTTGGCTAATCACTCTGTACACGATATATATATATATATATATATATATATATATATATATATATATATATATATATATATATATATATATATATATATATATATATATATATATATATATATACATATATACATAATTTAGTTTTTCTAACACTTATTATCTGAGTAGGAATTGCAGCTTTAAAAAAAAACATGTATCATCAGATTAACAAGTGATCTAAATATGAATTATCTTTCATTTCTAAAGACAATAGGTTAGAGCAAACAAACAAAACACAAACCATGACATTTTGTTTTAAAGCAAGGACATGTTTGCTAGGTTTGTAAAGACTCTAAAACCAAGAAACCCAATTAAATATACATTTTCCAAGTAATTCCTAGCTAGAAATAATTATTATTGGCTCCTCAATCTTTCAAGAACCTGACTTTTATTACGGTATACATTCTTAACAGCTTTCCTGTTTTTCTTGAATACATTGGTTTGGAAGTCACAATGAGATCCTTTAGCTCCTCTTGATTGCTGAGTCGACACCCTTCATCAGCGAATGCCTTGGTGCCTGAGAAAAGCAACAGGCTTCATTCAGCCTTTACTGTCTGCTCTCAGTTGAGGAGAGAAACCACTGCACAATTGCCTATTGTGTGCATTATGTTTGAGGCATCTTCCCATTGCTAATGTGGGGTCCATTCTCCCAGCTGAAATAGGCCCATGGGGATTTTGACCAAGGCACAAAGGTCACTTATTTCCTTCCCATCCCCCAGTCCTGTGAGTCAGGACAAGCCATAAATTATTATAACTATTTAGCATAGATATTAAGTACCGGTTGTGACGCACTCTACTCAAATGCTGAATAGCTTCACATTTCAAGCACTGGATGCATCCAGAGTTTTCTTTTCCCCCCTCGGCGTTCATCTGAATAGTAAAAGTGGGAAAATCAATAAGATGACCTCACTGTCTCATGGCTTGGAATGTCATAAATGAATAATGTCCTTTGTTGGCAGAATGAGCCCATTTAATGCATTCCCAATGGCAAATCTATATTTCGGCTCCCTAATCCCACCAGTGCCTCTTTTCCCCTCACAAGACAAAACAAGCTGGGCTCTTTCTCTCACTCATAAAGGGACACGAATGCTCACTGTTAGAGGTTTAATTTAACATGCCGAGCCTTGGGTGCAAATACAGGGCATCCCGTGAAAGGATCTGAGATGAGGTTTGCTTGATGACAAGATCAAACTTTCGTGATGCCATGGCAAACCGTTTTTTAGCTGGGCCCCGAAACCCAGCCTGCTGGAATTTGCATGGTTTAAGAGGGATTATTGGGGTATTCATGGCAACCTCGGGAGCAGCAGGTGAGGTCCTAGCTCAGTTCCCTCATCCTTTAGGTAAATACTTCTTTGGCTTGGAGAAGGGAGGATGGAGGGGATTGGTTGCCAGGATGAAAGTGTATCCACAGGCTGGCTGATCCCTCCTAGCGGAGTGGTTCTTGTAGGGGCTTGCCACTACAGCGCAGTGCACTTTAAGGGCTGCATTCACTGCGTAAGTGTGTGCACCAAATGGAGTCTGGTGACATTACTTCTTTGGCAAGAATGGTATCTTAGCAGATGTTAAAGCTCTTGGCAAACACAAGTAGAGCCTTTGCATTCAAGCACATATTCTTTACAAGAGTGAAGTCGGGTAGAGTTTCCTCTACAGCTTACCAGAGCTACAATACGATGAGACCAAAGCCAGACTAATTTTCTTTCTTTTTATTTATTTTAAGAGTCAGAATTGTATTCGATGTTTTGATAGTTTTTATTTTTTCAGTGTAACCAAGCAAAAATGTAAAATTAAATTTTACACATTTTATAAACAAGGTTATGATGTTACGAGACTCATTTTATAATCTGTATAAGCTTTGAATATAAACAAATATACACTTGTAGTGAATCTAGCATCATGCCAATCATTCGCTGGCTAAAAAATGTACAAATAATAGAGTACCTCTTGCGTTTTGATTAGAGTTAATAGAATACCATAATTGTCTCCCTTGGGAAGCCATGACTGTGACTGAAAGAGCAGTTTGTCGACTGAACGATTGAGGCTGGCTGCTTTTATTAGCAACAAGCTCACAAAAAAACAACAACATTCATCTAAAGTTAGCTGCGAACATCGCTACAGTTTTGATATAATTTGTCATCAATTGTATTAGGAACATATATTTATAATTTTTATACATTTTATCATATATTTACTATTATTACTATTTCTGGAGGATCTGTGCTGGTTGCAAAAGCCATTCTGTGGTATACTGCTATTGTTATTGCCCATTAGTCAGAGTATTAAGGCCCTCCTAGAACCGCCACCTTAACGTGGTGGAGGGGTTAGCGTGCTCGAAGGATCCTAGGAGCTATGTTGTCGGGGGCTTGCTGCCCCTGGTAGGGTCTCCCAAGGCAAACAGGTCCTAGGTGACGGGTCAGACTAAGAGCGGTTCAGAAGCCCTGAATGATGATAAGAACGGATTCCGCGACGTCGCCCGGATTGGCGTCACCGGGGCCCCACCCTGGAGCCAGGCCTGGGGTTGGGGCTCGCAGGCGAGCGTCTGGTGGCCGGGTCTTTTCCCATGGGACCCGGCCGGGCCCAGCCCGAAAAGGCCACGTGGGATCGCCCTCCAGTAGGCCCACCACCCGCAGGAGGGACCGTAAGGGGCCGGTGCTTTGTGATCTGGGCGGCAGCCGAAGGTGGGGACCTCGGCGGCCCAATCCATGGACACAGAAGCTAGCTCTGGGGACATGGAATGTAACCTCGCTAGGGGGAAAGGAGCCTGAGCTTGTGCGGGAGGTGGAGCGCTACCGGCTAGAGATTGTCGGGCTCACCTCCACGCACAGCCTGGGCTCTGGAACCCAGCTCCTCGAGAGGGGCTGGTCTCTTCACTACTCTGGAGTCCCCCGCGGTGAAAGGCGGCATGCTGGTGTGGGCCTGCTCATAGCCCCCCAGCTCAGCCGCCATGTGTTGGAGTTTTCCCCAGTGAGCGAGAGGGTCGCTTCCCTCCGCCTTAGGGTTGGGGGCAGGTCTCTCACTGTTGTTACGGTCTACGGGCCGAACAGAAGTGCAGAGTACCCGGCCTTCTTGGAGTCCCTGGGAGGGGTGCTGGAAAGTGCTCCAACCGGGGACCCCATCGTTCTTCTGGGGGACTTCAATGCGCACGTGGGGGATGACAGCGTCACCTGGAGGGGCGTGATTGGGAGGAATGGCCTCCCCGACCTGAACCCGAGTGGTGTTCTGTTATTGGACTTCTGTGCTTGTCACGGTTTGTCCATAACAAACACCATGTTCAAGCACAAGGGTGTCCACCGGTGCACGTGGCACCAGGACACCTTAGGCCGAAGGTCGTTGATTGACTTCGTTGTCGTATCATCTGACCTTCGACCATGTGTTTTGGACACTCGGGTGAAGAGAGGGGCTGAGCTATCAACCGATCACTACCTGGTGGTGAGTTGGATCCGCTGGCTGGGGAGGAGGCCGGAAAGACCTGGCAGACCCAAACGTACGCTGAGGGTCTGTTGGGAACGTCTGGCAGAGCCCCCTGTCAGAGTGAGCTTTAACTCCCACCTCCGGGAGAGCTTCCACCAGATACCGGGGGAGGCTGGAGACATGGAGTCCGAGTGGACCATGTTTTCCACCTCTATTGTCACTGCCGCAGTGCGAAGCTGTGGCCGTAAGGTCTCTGGTGCCTGTCGTGGCGGCAATCCCAGAACCCGGTGGTGGACACCGGAAGTAAGGGATGCCGTCAAGCTGAAAAAGGAGTCCTATCAGGCATGGTTGGCTTGTGGGACTTCGGACACAGCCGACCGGTACCGGCAGGCCAAGCACGCAGCAGCCAATGCTGTGTTAGAGGCAAAAACTCGGACCTGGGAGGAGTTCGGGGAGGCCATGGAGGAAGACTATCGGTCGTCCTCAAAGAAGTTCTGGCAAACTGTCCGGCGCCTCAGGAGGGGAAAGCAGTGCCCCACCAACACTGTTTACAGTGGAGGTGGAGAGCTGTTGACCTCGACCAGGGATGTGGTCGGGCGGTGGAAGGAATACTTTGAGGATCTTCTCAATCCCACTGTCACGTCCTCTGTCGAGGAGGCAGAGGCTGGGGTAGTTGAGGTGGATTCGTCTATCACCCAAGCCGAAGTTACTGAGGTGGTCGGTAAGCTCCTCAGTGGCAAGGCACCGGGGGTGGATGAGATCCGCCCTGAGTACCTCAGGTGCCTAGATGCTGTGGGACTGTCCTGGCTGACACGTCTCTGCAGCATCGCGTGGCAGTCAGGGACCGTACCTCTGGAATGGCAGACCGGAGTGGTGGTCCCTCTTTTCAAGAAGGGGGACCGGAGGATGTGTTCCAACTACCGGGGGATCACACTCCTCAGCCTCCCGGGGAAAGTCTATGCCAGGGTACTGGAGAGGAGAGTTCGGCCGATAGTCGAACCTCGGATGCAGGAGGAACAATGCGGGTTTCGACCTGGTCGTGGAACACTGGACCAGCTCTATACCCTCTGCAGGGTCCTCGAGGGGTCATGGGAGTTCGCCCAACCGGTCCACATGTGCTTTGTGGATTTGGAGAAGGCGTTCGACCGTGTCCCTCGTGGTGTCCTGTGGGAGGTGCTCTGGGAGTATGGGGTCCGGGGCACTCTGCTAAGGGCTGTCCGGTCCCTGTACAACCAGAGCAGGAGCTTGGTCCACATTGCCGGCACAAAGTCAGACCTATTCCCAGTGCGCGTTGGCCTCCGGCAGGGCTGCCCTTTATCACCAGTTCTGTTCATAGTTTTTATGGACAGAATCTCAAGGCGCAGCCGGGGGCCGGAGGGGGTCCGGTTCGGGGACCTCAGGATTTCATCACTGCTGTTTGCAGATGATGTTGTCCTGTTGGCTTCTTCGGGCCTGGACCTGCAGCGTGCGTTGGGGCGGTTTGCAGCCGAGTGTGAAGCGACTGGAATGAGGATCAGCACCTCCAAGTCTGAGGCCATGGTTCTCGACCGGAAAAAGGTGGCCTGCCCTCTCCAGGTCAGTGGAGTGCTCCTGCCTCAGGTGGAGGAGTTCAAGTATCTCGGGGTCCTGTTCACGAGTGAGGGGAGGATGGAGCGCGAGATCGACAGACGGATCGGTGCAGCATCTGCAGTGATGCGGTCGCTGTATCGGTCTGTTGTGGTGAAAAGGGAGCTGAGCCAAAAGGCGAAGCTCTCGATTTACCGGTCGATCTACGTCCCTACTCTCACCTATGGTCATGAGCTCTGGGTCATGACCGAAAGGACAAGATCCCGGATACAAGCGGCCGAAATGAGCTTCCTACGCCGGGTGGCTGGGCGCTCCCTTAGAGATAGGGTGAGAAGCTCCGTCACCCGGGGGGAGCTCGGAGTAGAGCCTCTGCTCCTCCACATCGAGAGGAGTCAGCTGAGGTGGCTTGGGCATCTGTTCCGGATGCCTCCTGGACGCCTCCCAGGGGAGGTGTTCCGGGCATGTCCCACTGGGAGGAGGCCCCGGGGAAGACCCAGGACGCGCTGGAGGGACTATGTCTCCCAGCTGGCCTGGGAACGCCTCGGGATCCCTCCCGGGGAGTTGGAAGAAGTGTCTGTGGAGAGGGAAGTCTGGGCATCCCTGCTTAGACTGCTGCCCCCGCGACCCGGCCCCGGATAAGCGGGAGAAGATGGATGGATGGATGGATTAAGTACAGATAAAGAACTTCTCTCTAGTTTAGTGACAAACAAAAAACAAACAAATCTCAAGAACCATTAGTTTTGTTACACATTTAATTATGGGATTCTTAATTTGGGAAGGATGGTCATAGAACATTGCAGAAAATGATGGACTTTGCTTCAGGTTTTGGTTTAGGACTTTCTCCTTCACTTATGTTCTGTTTTTTTTTAAACATTCCTTCTATGAAAGAAAAGCTTGTGCACAGTTTTATTTTAAAGTTGTTGATCAGGAATCTGGTAAAGATGTTACGGACTTCATGTTCTTAGTTTACAGCCCATATTTCAAATAATTTGTAACACTGTGGCCATATTAGCGTTTGAGAGAAGATTGTATTTAGATCTGTATCCAATTAGTTTGGATGTATCATTTTTGGATATATTTCTATATCCAGAATAGGGTAAGACAACAGGGTGCATTATCATCCAATTCATTTTTATTCCTAAAATTATATATATATATTATATTATATATATTTTTTACTTGTCACTAAGTACATGGCACCTCTCCGATCTGGTTGCCTGAGTGGCAACATTGCATGTCAAAGTTTTAATTGACTCACTTTTAATATAGTCTTGAGTTTCCAGTCTAGGAATTTTCTATGAATTTGAATAAAAGTATAACCTACAATATATACTTGTAAGTTATATATATTATATAAAATTATCATTTAAACAGTTGGGATAACAGTTCTTTTCTAAATCAAGTAGTAACGTCTTAACAAGTCAATAGATTTAAGCAAATCCCCATTTTTATGATAATTTTTTTTTGTCTACCAAATGCATTATTTAATTTAGGTTTGTAAATTAATTTCACAATTAGAATTCTTAATCAAAAACAGATGACAGGCAAACCTAAACAGACTTGGTCTTTGCATTCACAAGACAGATAATTTCTTGAACGCAGACACGAAATCGGTACCACAGTATTCAGACAACAAACGTCACTTTTTTCGTTTTGGATATCCTGCATGTTTATCCACCTGCTTGAATGGGAGGGACCATCCCCCTGTCATCCTCTACTCACAAGGATGCTCGTTCTCTGGTCAACACACCCACAGTCCTGCTCAAATATTGGGTTAGAACCTTGAGGAAGACTGATACACACACAACAGCCTTTGACAGTTGCCTGCTAATAACCATTGTGCTCATTGTCCAACATGACTGCTCTGTCCCTCACCAGACCAGGACATGCCCTTTGCAGCCAGGGAACAAGAATGCCTCTGTGTACATATGTGTGTGCCAAGACTGTTGATTTGTCTGTTTGGGGGGGGTAGGTGGCGAGTTTGTGTACCCATCACTGTGATCCTGTTCTCAGGAATGTTTGCTCTGACAATAGACAGCAACTGTAGTCTGTCTAGTCCAAACCCTCTCCAGGCTCAAATCAAACAGCACTCGGAAAGCAAGAGCCTCTTCTTTATCTGAGAGCTGCTGTCCTTCTTTAGGATGGGGAAGGTAAATAATTACAAGACTTTAATAGGTGGATAATGTGCTCCCAGGGTGCCGGGACTCACCCTGAGCAAATACGACGAGCCAGCAGCTTTCTTGCACAGCACGTTCCACTACATCAAATGCTTGTATTAAGACAAGCCATCTGGAACCTGAATGAGCAAACCCGGCACAAAGAAATTCAACAGTTCCAGTGGTTATTTTGAAAGTGATATAACATATTTTCTGACTTCTGTATTTATCTGTTTCTGGATATGCATCAACTTTTAATCAACTAGTTTTTTTTAAGCTGTAAATAGACTGCGTGTCCACCTATATGATTATTAAAACATCTGCTAATGTTGTCTGATTTTATCAGATTTGGTCAGGTTTAAAGTTGGAAACAAAAAAAATCTGTATTTTTCTCTGTTTTTGTCTGCCCATCAATCTTTGCATCCATCAATATCATGTTATCTAATCATTTGCACCAAGAAGACAAAGTTGAATTATTTCGAATTATTAGAATAATAGGTAAACAGGAAAACCCAATCTTGAGTTATTGCAAAAAAGCAATGCTGGCATTGTATGTTTAGGACTGTGGATAATGCGCATTCCACACTAGTGAAAGTTGAAATATTGGATATTGGCTGTATGTGAAGTGAGATATTTTAGTATTCAACCAAAACGTTCTATACATTTGTTCGTTCTTGGTTTGAACGCATATTGTAAACCTAAGATATCTTGATTGTGAATGTGCAGAGTATATCACTGACATTAAATGTAGCTTAAGAAACAACAGAGACAGAAGAGACAGTAGCTTTTTTTACTAGAGCTTCTCCAGCTGCAGAGATCTACAATAACATTGCCTTAATATTAGCTAGGTGTCTAGTTGTTGTAGGTTTTGTCATGTGGACTTTAATACTGTCTTAACATTGTGAATATCTTCACTTGTGTTTTGATTTTTTGTGATGGTAAATGAATTTTTTTGCCCTAATGTGCTTTGGAAATAGAGCTTATTGACATAAAATGTTACTGTTGCCACATTAGATAAAATACAAGTTGAAAAAAGAGAGGGGATGTGGTCTTTCTTTTTTAATTTTGGAGACACGCATGTATGAGTTCTTCCTTTGCTACCATACCAACCAATCACAGAGCTTGCAATCTTCGTTTAGTTGACACATAGTCACAATTTTAAAGAGCTGCGCATCAGGCCATGAACAGAGGTCGCTGTAAGTGTATGCAGAGGACATGCACAGGCAACTTAGACGGTTGACTACAGCTTGGGTTTACGACCTTATCAACCACATGGACACAGGTATGGCCAAAACTAGAGCTTTCTTTCTGGTATATAAACATCTCATCCACATCTGTGCTTTTAAATCCAATAAAAAGGATGTGTCAGCAACTTGCAAATTCAGTGGATGTTGTAAAAAGTCATGTAGCTAAACACAAGGCTTCAAACTTCTAACTGTGAATTTTCACTTTCTGTACTTGCTGATTAAAATAAGCTCAACTTTAGCCAGGATTTTAAAAAAATTGACTGTGGTGCTACACAAATTTACACACAAGACACAATCACAGTGTGAAACATGATGCTTTAGATCAGCGCATTCACTGCAGAGTGACATATAAAGTCCTTAAATATACGGCACACAATTAAAAAAAACACTACGTATGTCTTAACTAAACCAAACTTCTAGCTAATAAGCAAATAGCTATCAAGATCACAACAAGATGCTATTGGTCTTGGAATCCATCGAGATCAGAGGTCTCAAACTCAATTCCTGCAGAGTCTATTGTTACAACCCTCTTTCAAACAGTAAAGAGAAGCTTAATTAGTTGAATCAGATGCTATCATTTAAGGTTGGAGCAAAACTGCGCAGGCTGCGGCCCTCCAGGAATTTAGTTTGAGACCCCTAATCTAGACAATACATCGTGTTCCAGGCATTACATTTAATTTTCTCTCTCCCTCTTTTGTAGAATTGCTTTTGTCATTTAATTATATTTGTTGTTTATTACTTGTTGTTGTCCAGGAAAGTAACCCAAGAATTGTCCAACAATTGTTCCCTTTTTTCATGCTATAAAAATCTAACTTATTTTGTGTGGCTGATATTTGATGTCATTGTTACTATAAATATTTTAGTTCTTTTCCTTATTTCATGCCGACAAAGGTACACACTCCAATACCTAAAGATAGAAACTCAAAGTTGCCACGTCCCCGGCAGCGTACATAACTTCCCAAGCCTTTGGGCATAATAGTTAATGAGCTGAGAAAGGCACTCAGCACAGCTAAACGACGGAATTTATTGGTCCTTCATACCCCAAGCTCTCCACAGCTGTGTCTGCTGCCTATCACACAGTCTTTCTCCACAGCCGCACACATTCTTGTCATTCACAGAGACAAACAAAAGAGTTGACCTCCACCTCTTCCTCACACTCTCTCTATCTCGCTGTATCATCTTGCAGCTGCGGGGCTCTCCTGTTAATGAAATTATCCAGCTCTAAGTTGAGGCAATGACAGATTTCTGTCAACAAATTGGCCAGCACAAATATGAAAACTTTGCATAGGAATTGACAGGGGGAGGTTAGACAGGAGACCAGGGGTTAAAGAGAATGGAGGTCTTCATTAATGTTGAGGATGAGAATAGCTAGTCTGGATAGAGAGAACTTTGAATGGATGTAAACATGGTTTGCAAAGGAACTTTTATTAGTCATTGGGTTATAGGGAAAATGTATTAAACTTAAAATTTATATAAACATATTCTGTATAAAATCTTAAACAGATAACTGCAGACTTAAGTTTTGCTCATATTTCAAATAAGCCGATACCTTGCTAGTTCTGTATCAAGGTGACTATAAAAGTTTAGATTCCATCTGCAACCATAAATTTGTCCAGACCGTTTACCAAAACAGTCAAGTGAATTTCATAACATTTTCTGTCAAGTTAGTTCATAAAAGACAGGCTTTAGTTTTAAGTCTTCCTCTGTGTTTTCCACTTCTTTCAGCACACTTCAACTACAAATACGTAGCAGCTTCTTAGTAGTAAAATGGTAGCTTGGCGGCTAAAGCTAACAGAGTGTCATTACATTTCCAATGTGATTACAAAACTTGAAACTCACCAGATTTTTTTCTGTCTTGTTTTTTTTTCTATTGTGACTTTCCACCAGATGACACTTCACTAGTCTAGAGTTTAGTTACTACTAGTTTGGTAGTTCGAGGAAAGCAGATTTCTGCCAAACATTTCCGAATTTGTTTTTTTAATTCTGAATCCTCTGCCTCTCCTATGACCACAACAACAAATTATATGCTTTCTCTGGCACCACAAGAAAGCCTGCTCCGTGTCGCATCATATCTGCTCCACTATTGCTCGGCTTTTCTGTCTGTTCTCATTGACTTAACACGTAATTCTGTATATACTATATATGTATAGTTAAATCATGAAGACAGTGTAAATGTCACCAGTCTCAGTAAAATACTTGAGATAAATTAAGAGTATTACATATCAGCACAAAAGAATGAAGAAATAATAAATAGAATTTATGGATTCAGTAAATTAGAAATAGTAGGTTAATCTGTAAATAAGAGAGATTGCAATTTTGAAAATAAACATTTTAATTATTAATTAGCAGTTTAATCTCCATAATGATTATTATACTAGTTAAACAAACGTTTTAAAACAGCAATTTCATCCCTGATCGCAATATAATCATTTATCTTAATAAATTCTGAGGAAATTTTGCCTGACAAAATTTGTTATCATGACAAGCCTAGCAAAAAAAATACTATAGAAATCATTTTTGATCGAAAACAGTATTTTTTATTGTATTGTATATGCGATAATTATTTTATAAAGGTTTTAAGGCTTTTTCAGTTCCTGAGACATCAACACTACTGTATTTTTTCCTCAGGAAGTACATGGGGATACTTCCTTTGCCTTCCCTGAAACCATCACCCCCCTGATGATTCCCTTTCCTACACGTATTATCATAAACACTCCAAGTTCATCCCTGACAGGCAGATCAAATCTTCCCTTCTCCCATTGGACCAATTTAGAGTCTACCTGCCTGAGGCTTCAACACTGCCTCCACACCTCCAGACATAACCTTTCACCCCTGACACACGACCCCTGTGTTGAATGAGAACACACAGAAGCGTCGGAGCAAGACCCAAGACCCCACCACCCCACCGCCTCTGGCTTTGCATTCCTGACAGGAAATGGCAGAGCAGACCACCAACTAACAGGGATGAGGGCCAAAGTTTGGACCCAGGGTACAGGTCAATACAGATGAAAATAATTGATTAATTTGTATGCATCTTAATGCTATGTTTTGAAATGTAACACAATAGTGAACATATTTAACAAAAAACAAAATAGGGTCCCCTTTGACAATGTTGGTTTTGGCTGACAGTGTTATGTGTCATGAAATTAAATGCTTTGAAACTGAACTAATTAAATATAAAGGCTTGTAATTATGATCAGTAGGCTCTGCTGTTAACCCTTGTGTGGCATTCGGGTCAAATTGACCCGCTTCAAATTTTTTATAAGAATAAAAATGTTACAATATGTTCTTTGTATATTATGTAATGTATATTCTTTTCTAGTAGGGACTGGTTGCAATAATTCAAGATATGTTGTCTATATTGTTTGAATTTGAGATAAGTCATATATGTTAATGTGTTATGGAGTAAAATTTAGATTTTTAATTGCTTTTAAAATGGGAATACCTCACAAGGGTTAAGAGGTTAATAAAACTATGCTAATATTAAAAGTAAATGAAAAAGTCCAATTTACATTTAAGGTCATTTCTTCAATAAGATGCGCTTTTGGCATTACGAAGTTAAATGAAAAAAAAGGTGTTTGAAAGTCACATAACACAGTCTCATAAGTTTAATGCATCTAGTATTATAGTCTGTAAAAAGTAATGTACAAAATAAGATAACACCATAAATTGCTAATATTTTACATTTTATCAGTCTGCAATGAAAAATTATCCTTTCCAGCACATCTCAAAATACAGCTATAATTTAAAGGAAAGGTGGTGGAGAAAAGGAATGGTAGTTTTACTGATAACCTTTGAAAAGTTAAGCTTTTAATTTATAGTTGGAGACCAAATGTTAGTTTCCCTTGATGCCCAACATGTGCTATGATGTCATAGAACATTTCCATGGAAACCAACCAAACAATCATTCACAAAAACCTTTTAAAGGGACAGTACTGTGTTGTGGTTGAAATGACAACAGCTATATTTTCTAATATTAATGCTAGTCTTACACTAATTTGTGTAATACATTTAACAATATGACTAATTCTTAAGTTATGCACATTGTTAAACTGTATTTTTATTGCTTTTATAAGTTTAAAAGCTTGGCTGTGCAACATGAATAATTTTGACGCATACACGAACATCAAAAAGTATGAGAAAATCATAATAGAAAGGTAGTAAAAAGGGGGAAAGGTGCTTTTTTTGAAAATTTGACAAAGAAAGAGGATCTTTTTCAAAATGATATGTATTTTTGAAAGCATGGCTATAGAACATAAAAGTGCATTCGACTGAAGAAACACCCTTAGATGTTAGGCCTTCAATGTTAACAATGTTAATATCAATTTTTGTAAACAGAATCCCCCTCATTTTTTGTTCCCGACCATGAAATAAAATTAGTGATGTAACACTAGTGTTAACTAGATTGATTAGAGAAAGCTCCTGAGGAAGTGATAGAGAGTAATGGGGATTTTCAGTCTTATATCACATGTCACCTTTGAGTCTCTGCCATTGACAGTAAAAACATACACGTCATATATATATATATATATATATATATATATATATATATATATATATATATATATATATATATATATATATATATATATATGTTTCCCTTTCAGGAACTCGAGCTGCGTCAAACGCTTTGGGGAACGCTCGCTGCGTTTCCCGCACTGAATTATATGTCAAATCTCATCCAACGGACAGGTGTGACGTCATCCGAGCGCGACGTCGCACCCGCAATGCGCAGTATAAAAAGCCCGCGATGGAGACGGCCACCAGCTTTTCTGCTTTCAGTAAGCGCTGTTTATGTCTCTTCTTGTCTAAAGTGGTTTCCAAGCTTAAAGTTGTGTGAAAGGATGAAGTGTTCTGCTAAAGTTAAACATTCTTTCAGACCGTGTTTTCCTCCCTGCCCGCGCTTTATTACGGGCGAGGATTCACACGCGCTTTGTGTGGCTTGTTTGGGAGCGGAGCATGCCCAGTCGGCTCTCGAGGGAGTCGGCTGTGAGCATTGTAAGCGCATGGCTATGCGCACTCTCCGTTCACGGAGAGCATTTTTTGAGAAAAATGCTCTTCCTGGCGTCTCCGGTGACCAGCCCACCGCTTTTGCTGAGGCAGAGCGGCCGCTTCGGTCCTGGGGCTCGCTAGTGGAGCTAGCGGAGGGTTCGGGGACGGGCTTAGCCTTATCGCCGACCTCATTCGTTAGCTCCGGTCCATTGTCGTCGGGTGTGGAAGCACACATTCCGGTGGTTTCTTCCCCCCACGCAATGGACGAGGGACTACTCCTGTCTTCCTCTGAGGAGGTTGATATTGAGTCAGTCCCTCCACTGGTGGCTGCTGCGCTCGAGCCGGCGCAGCCTCTCCAGTTTGAGGAGCTGCTGGAGGTTGTGACTCGCGCGGTAGAGAAATAAGAGATTGACTGGCCGCCCGCGGCACAGGGTCCTCGTTCGGAGAGCAAGCTCGACGAACGTTATCTGCTCCCGCGAACACAACCTCCACGCCGGGGCCTGCCTTTTTTTTCCGGACCTGCACACCGAGGTGTCCAGGTCCTGGAGTCACCCCTACTCGTCCCGCCTCTTCTCCCCGCATGTTCAATATTATGCGAACATCCAGGGGTTGCAAGAGCACGGTTATGGGACGATTCCTAAAGTGGAGCAGACGCTGGCAAGCTATCTCTCCCCTAGAACGGCATCTTTCTTGGGGGCCCCGGCGCTCCCCACCAGACCGCTTAGAGCCACCTCGGCCTTGGTGGGGAAGGCGTATTCAACAGCCGGGCAGGCAGGCGGTTGCCTGCACACCATGGCAGTGTTACAGGCTTACCAGGCCGAGCTCTTGAGGGACCTCGACCTGGGGGATATACCAGTGGTGGCTGAGCTGAGGAAGACGACCGATCTCGCCCTTCGCGTCACTAAAGAGACAGCCCGCGCATTAGGGAGGTCAATGTCGGCCATGATAGTCGTGGATCGCCACCTGTGGCTAACACTGTCCGAATTAAATGAAAAAGACAGGTCGTTCCTTCTCGATGCCCCAGTAGTTGCCTCTGGCCTGTTTGGCGACGCCGTCGCTACAGTAGTTAGCAGGTTCCAGGAGGCCCGGACCCAGTCCGAGGCCTTCCAGAGGTTTCTTCCCCGCCGCCGTCGCCCTGGGAAATCTGCTGGGCGAGAGCAGATCTCAACGGCTGCCGCTTCGGGGTACAGAGCGACCCAGAAGCAGAGTGTTGCTGCCCGTGCCCCTCCCGAGGGGCAGCGACACAAGCCTCAGCCCAAAGAAGTGACGGATCTACGAACCATCATTTTTCGCAAACGGGCTGAGGCGAAACGCTCCTAACAGGCAGGGGGGGGGTTTCCAGCTTCCTTGAGCGACGCACTTCAGGGGAAGGCTGTCTTCTCGCCATGACCCCCCCTCGACAATATTTCGCTAACCCTGCCACCCTTGGTGCTTCAGGGAGCGTGTACTTTGTCCCTGCGTCCACCCAGATTCGGTGGCCGGGGCCATAGGGCTCCCATGGGATCCCGGGGCCTGTGACAGGAGCCACCACCGTCAGTTACCAGAGGTCGGCCTCGAGAGGCAGGCTCCCCTGAGTGGCTATAGAGGGCTGGCTTCAGCCCCTAAGCGCCTCCCAGTGGGTCTTGCGAGTTGTGAGATTGTGCTGCAGGATCGAGTATCGATCCAGGGCTCTCCGTTTGGGGGGGTTTAGCTACCGTTGTGGCCCCTCGCAAGGTCTGGTAGGGGACCAGGTAACATACACCCTGCTGCACAGTTCTCAGGGCTCAACGATATGTTGAGGGAAGTAATCTGGTTCTTAAGAAGGAAGGGGACCTGCGCCCAATTTTTGTTGTCGATCTGAGGCTCGTGAACAGTCGTAGAGCAGATCATGGCGCAGATCAAGTATAGTGCTGGGTCGTCTATCGACCTCAATACGCATATTCTCAGGTCCCTATTTGTCCTTCTTACAGGAAGTTCTCGGTTCTCCGTAGGGGGCTCGGCTTACCAGTATCGAGTGCTTTCTGTCAGCCTTTTGCTCTCGTCTAAGACCTTCACATAGGGTGTAGGTAGGACTCGGGTCCCCGGTGAGACATCAAATGGCCCCGCATTCTCAATAATAGTGAGGTAGGTCGGCATCGAGACGTTGTCATCCTCGCCTGATGAGAAAACTAAAGGGGCTGAGTTTCAACTGTAATCCCCGCAAGAGGGGGTTTTTCCCCAACCCAAACAGGTAAGTATGTAGGGTATGGGATTCCTCCACATGCGGGTGTGCCTGGCTAAACAGGCCAGGGTCTATGCGATCCTATTGGGGACCCGGAGAGAGAGAGAGAGAGGCTGGGTCACTCACTGTCGGCTGCAGTCTGAGGAACTGCCTTGCCTCTTGGGGCCAGCGGCGACTTTTTCCCCTTTAGATGGCTCCATGAGGCCCCTTCAGTGGTGGCCGGGGAGCGCAGGGTTCTCTCCCCAGAGCTCTCTGCTCTGGTCTATTAGAACTGCGAGACTAACGCCTTTGTGCCATTCTCGTTGGAGGGACCCTGTGTTCCTGTCCCAGGGCCCGGGAGGACACCGTTCCGTCGAGTAACTATAACCACGGGGGTGTCCCCGCACGGGTAGAGGGGCGGCGGTGCTCGGGAACCGCACGACCCATGGTCGGTAGGAGTGGTCCCATCTCCTTGGCACATTAATTGCCTAGAGTTGCTGGCCGCCTTGGTGCATTGCACTTCCTACCAGACAGCTGAGACCATCAGTGCTTCTACGGAAGCACAGACAATATGTCCGTGGTGGTCAACATCAACCGGCGAGGGGGGGCATACGACTCTCCCTGTAGGACCGTATAAGCTCTGCTCCCTTAGAGCATCTTACATTCCGGGCCGGTTGAATTGGAGGCGGTTGCTGTGTCGCACCTGGGACCGACATCTGGGGGACCCAGCCCGAGAAGAGGAACATCATTCCTATGAACAGGCTGTGGTTCAGTGCTCCTGACGACTGGGGGTCTACGGCTTTTTAGAGCGTCGCACTTCAAGGCGGTCGTCTCTCTATGACCCCTCGTCACTATTTCGCTAACCCTGCCACCCTTGGTGCTTCAGGGAGCGTATTTGCCCCTGTGCTCACCCAGGCTCGGTGACCAGGGCTTCGGGTTTTCTTGTATCCCGTGCTTTTATCAGGAGCCGTCACCCCAGTAGCACTGCTTCCCGGAAGCTGACGGCAGGGGGGTCTCCGGTTTCTTAGAGCGGCGCACTTCAGGAAAGGCTGTCGTCTCTCGGTGACCCCTCATCACTATCCGCTAACCCTGCCACCCTTGGTGCTTCAGGGAGCGTATTTGCCCCTGTGCTCACCCAGGCGAGGTGACCAGGGTTTTGGGTCTACTCAAGCCCGTGTTTTATCAGGGCCGTCACTGCTTCCAGGAGTCCTGGAGAAATAACATGGGACGGTGGTTCATCCCCGTCCAGGATTGTGGAGACTGTATCTATAGCCCCGTTGGGGGTGCAGCTCTAGCGTTCGGCCTTCAGGCCGAGGTCATTGTGACCATTCGCCACTCCAGGGCTCCATCGATGAGGAGGTCTGACGCGTGACAGCGACTGTCATAGTGTTCGGGTGTTCCCACACTTTGGATTAGCTCTGCCTGATCAAGATCGGTGCTAGAGGCCTGTAGGTCAGTTCAGGGGGTTCACCGTCCACCATTTGGTGTATATATATCAGCGGTTGGCCTGCCACACCCCGAATGATGGGTTCTTTGAGCAGCCCCCCCCCCCTCTGTTACATCTCGCTGTCTTCGCGGTACCAGGTGGCTGAGGCCCCTGATCTGTACAAGAGTGTCCATATGGGACCTGGCCATCATCTTGGGGATCCTAAGAGGCCTCGATGAGACTCTGGGTAAGGGTACTTGCGACTTCCTGTCACTTAAGACAGCAGTGCTTCCCTTATTAGGATGGGAGATTACACGCAAAAGACTTCTGAAGTCTTCCTGCACCCTAAGCCGAGCGATGTCTCGCAGGTGCCTCACGCGCCCCGTGGCCTATTAGGTTCCAGGCATTCTTCCTCCTCCAGGTGAGTCCCCTGTATAAGTCCTTATTAGTATCGGCCCAGTGTGGGCATTGGGCTGTTATGTCTGTTGCATGGCTCAGTGGAGCTCAGACCAGCTTGTGTGCTATGGTCCTCCCAGGCGGACTCTCCTGCTATTACGCAGTTAGTGAGCAGATGGACTGTGGAAAAATGTTATCACCTATACTTAGGTGTAAGCCTCTGACTTTCTGACCCCCCCGTGGGGGCAGGGCACATTCCACAAGAGATGTGGCGACTAGGGCCTTGTCATCTGGTATTCTTCCAGTAGTGGTAGCGCTGCGGGACGAGCCACGCTCTTTAATGTTGCTCCGGTCCTACATTTGGATCTGGATAATTCTCCGGGCTGAAGACAATGTCAGTCCGGGGCGAATTGGCGTGTTTTGACTCTCGTTCCCCAAAGCGTTTGACGCAGCTCGAGTTCCTGAAAGGGAACGTCTCAGGTTACGTAGGTAACCAAGGTTCCCTGAGGGAACGAGACGCTGCGTCCCCAGGCCAATTCGCCCACGGCCTGAAGGCGCTTACTGTGCCTCAAAGCTGGTGGCCGTCTCCATCGCGGGCTTTTTATACTGCGCATTGCGGGTGCGACGTCGCGCTCGGATGACGTCACACCTGTCCGTTGGACGAGATTTGACATATAATTCAGTGCGGGAAACGCAGCGAGCGTTCCCCAAAGCGTTTGACGCAGCGTCTCGTTCCCTCAGGGAACCTTGGTTACCTACGTAACCTGAGACGATGTATATGTGCTTCACTATCAGGTAATCAAAATTAGACAAAAAGACCACAAAACGGTGTAACGTGGGCATAGCAAAAATACTCGATTATCTGAAGCTTTCACCCTTAAATTTACTCAAACAATTGATCAAATTCACTCCCCCCCTCACACACACAACTTTTACTTTTACTTTAGCTGGAAAGGTAGGAGATTGGCATGTGGGCTGAGCACTCCTCTCACCCATTAAACTGGAGCGCTGCACATTTGTGGTTCAATCATCATGAAACACTCCTGTTGCTAATTGAAACACTAATTAAGGTCTGATTGTCTAAAGAACATTGGACGACATCGAGAGAAAACTGTAACAGGAAGAAAATTGAGGCATTTCACTTGAGGATATTTTAAAAGAAAATAAATTGAACTTTATTACTTCAATTATAAATGCAACTTCAAGATGATTCATTTACACATTTGTTCTGCTTCTTCTTATACAATTCAGTTAAGTTCTGTTCTTACAATATGTAGATTGCATACTATTATATTGTAGGTACTTGGTAAATTAAGTGTTATAAAACACTTTTCTTCTATTCAGATGCATATTTACAAAACCTTTTGTTGTCATACATCTAAAAATATTATTATAGATGCTTCCTGTGTCCTTATCTTAAAATCGAGCAAGTGAACATTTTTTACCGACTTTGTCTCTTTTTTTGTTGTCTATCAACATAGTCTTTGTTCAGGGTGTTGGGTGGAGAAGCGGTCCGAGGAAGGGTGCCCAGAAGTTGTTACTAATTATACTAACCATTCTCCAGCTTTTCCAGGGGAATGTGGGCTGGTGGAGCAATTGCGCAATTGTGAGCCACCTCCAAATTTGACATCACTCTAGATGTCCAAGAGAGCATCCAAAATTAATTACACTACTATTTGAAGGAAAAATTACTCTATTAAAAGCTCCTAACCCATATACAAATGGAGGGCCTAATCCTGTTCATTCGGTTATCCCCCACAGCTCAAAAAATGTGATGAAATTAATGATATTAAAATATGTCTTTAGCCAATCTCAACAGATCAATCAAGGCACAACATGACACAGCATATATACACCTTAAATCCCTGGACACAAGGACCATGCTGAATACAAAACTTTGGTTCAATCCTATCATTCCCTAAACTCCATCTTTTAAAGAATAAGAAAGTGAGACTGTGTTTATCATCTTACTATTTGTCCATCTCCATGCCAACCTTCTCTTTGCAGGCCTTGCTTTCTCCACAGTAGGTGCACGGGTCCATACCCTTCTGCCCTCTTTTATCCTCCCCGTATGCTAATCTCCTGGATTAGGACCTGTGCAGCATTGTGCTTGCATGTGTCCAAACATGACAGGGGTCTGCAAGGGTCACAGTGGACGCTAACCTTGGCCCCTGAGGCCTTCGTGGCCAGTCAAGGGTTCCAGGAGGCCACTGGACCAGAGCTTTGAGGAGGCCACTCCTCTAATCAGCTCAGCAGCTCGACTGAGACCTCTATGCTTTGTCCAATTCTACGACAAAGCCCAGTGACTCAATGGGTAGAGATTCAAAGGTCAGACTGACCGCAGAAGACTACTTTGAAATATAACCCACAATGCACTGAAGCCTTCATCCTCCGTTTTCTTTTGATGGCGTGTAAAAAGGCAGTCAGTGTTAACTGTATAGCTTTACTTTGTTTATACACAGATGTGCAGATTAGAGGCTGATAGGCATAGTTCTTTGTTATCATATGCTCTATTTTCTTTGTTTGATCCTGCTTGACAACACGGGAGTCAATTTTAACTCAAACTCAACCTTTACTTGTTTTATTGCTGATTTATTTAGGCAATTTTGTTTATGTTGGGGTTCTGAGATGAAATGTTTGGTGGTTAAGTAAAGTGTTAATGATGATGCTGATGTGGGTTTCTTTAGATTTTCAGTTTATAGGGATCCATGTTAGTTTGAAAGAGTTAAACTGTTGACACAGTGCTCAATTAAGGCCAATAAATGTCTGGGTTGAGTGTGCTAACCAGTGTTGCTAATGCTGTTAGTCCTTCACAGGAACCGTAGAATTCTCTTTGAGCTACTTGCTTTGTAGTGTTATAATTTCATCAAGTGTTCTGCAGCTTTCACACAGTAATCATATTTGGGAAGGCTAATGCTTGTCAAGAGGCTTGAGGGGAATTTTTTAAGCAGCTGGAGAGGGTTTGAAGACTAGTTATAACAGAAATAGTTCTTTAAAATCTGTATTATATACTAAAACAGGTTCTGAATAATAATTTCATCTCTTGATCTCTGCAAATTCTAAGATGACCATTCCACCCAGGTTCATAACATTTTTACATGTATGAAAATATATCAGCGGTACTATAAATTGAAAATGGTTTTTACCAAGACAAAACAAAACTCTTTTCAAAAATGACTCCTTTAGCCGTACTGTCACTTACTGCGTCCTCAGCTTTTTGTTGGAAGTAAATGTCAGGATCGTACAACTAATCATGAAATATCAACTTTAAGCTATTCTTCAAGCTTTTTCCATCATCATAGAGTGATAAATCCTTGTGTAAAAATATGAGCAAAGTACAAGTTTCAATTTTAAAACAAGTACATTCAAATAAGACCAGCGATTACTGTGTTTTTGTAATAGCTGAGTTTACAAATAATTACCTTTAACAGCATCTGATGGGTCGTCACGGTGGTGCAGTGGGTAGCACGGTCGTCTCACAGCAAGAAGGTTGCTGGTTCGAGCCTCGGCTGGGGCAGGTGGCATTTCTGTGTGGAGTTTGCATGTTCTCCTCGTGATCGCGTGGGTTTGTGGGTAAAGTGTGAATGTGTGTGTGAATGTTTCCCAGTGATGGGTTGCGCTGAAAGGGCATCCGCTATGTAAAACATATGCCAGAGAGTTGGCGGCTCATTCCGCTGTGGCGACCCCGAAAGGGAAGAAAGCCGACATGAAGATGAATGAAGCATCTGATGGCCCCGCCAATAGTTTTGCTTTAAAAAAAAAAAAGTTTTAACACTTTCCAAAAGTTGAAACATTCTCTAAATTTACAGTTGGAGAACTTTAGAAGACTAGGGTGGGTTCATGGTTTTCAAAGACCATGTTTGTGGGTCGAGGTTTGTGACATTAAAAAGGAACCTGATAATTTGATCCACCACCTATTTAAAATAATATAACTCATTTGGTTTTGAACATTTTGAGCATTTACGTACACTTAATAGAAATCCTTAATTGTATTAAATGTATTTTTTTTCTATTTATAGTTGTGTACATATGACATATATCATTGTATTTGTCGTTCTTTGTTTCTCTTTTGGCAACATTCATTTGTTCATTGACAGAGAAACAGCTTTATTAAAAAACTTTATTAGAAATATTACTTAAAATGATGTAGGTAACTCAAAAACGGCTCATCAGTGTACTCTGTTCTTGATTTTTATAGTGAATACTTCCCTGACTTTTTATTGCATTAATGACAAGAATTTAAGTTCTTGAATCTTCAACATGAAAGATGCTTTGGCTTCCTTTAAAAACTCCTGTGCTTTTGCCATGTGTGTATATATATATATATATATATATATATATATATATATATATATATATATATATATATATATATACGTCAGTAAAGATCCTCCCAGTGCTCAACATAACAGTGAATGTTTTAAATCTTCCAAAGATTCCCAAAACCCTTCATAACTGATGATTTTTTTTTTTTTTTTTTGGCAAAAACTGAACAAAAAAATGCTCACCAACAGAACTTTTTTCAGGTCACAGACCATAGTGAGCAATTAAATCAAATTGGAGCCTTTGGTGAGAGCGGGGCCCCTGTAGACTTGACCGAAGTCTTAATGCTGAAGTGACCTACTTGCGCAGCCTGATGAATGGCCATTGGGAGTGAAACCAGTGGCCAGTCATTAATCTGGAACAGATCAGGTTCCAAATATGTCTCCATTCATTGTTAATTGGCCAGTTGTTTTATTGCATGTAGCAAGTGCAGGAGAGAGGTAGCTAGTGAAAGTCACATGATCTTTCAGTTGCACAATAGGAAACAAAAACCAAGTGACCCTCAAGAGACAAAGTGTTTGTTTTGATCTAGTAATACAAAAATAATCAACAATAGAAATAATCCAACTGTTTTTTTAAGGTAGTTTCATCCTTCACAAAATATGTCATGATTTGATCTCAGGCCCTCTCAGGTTCTTTACTGTTGTGTCAGATGAATAATTGTTGAGGTGTGATTTCAGGCCGTCGAACTGCTGATAGACGGATGAATGGCAAATGGCAGTTTGGCCTGGTCCTGATAAGCTCTATCTGCAGCAGGGCTTCCTCAAACGTTTGCAAATAGTCAAACAATGTCAGGCCAAAAGGATGGGGGACTGGATTGATGAGAGGCTAAAGGCAATCGGCTGCTGTCGTCACTCTTATCATGTGGATGTGTTGGCTGGAGCATGAGACCTGGCTGATGAGATGCACAGTTCTCCCATGTCACTCAACTTATCAGGCCTGAGCAAAGAAGATGAGGCAAACCAGCTCAGATAAACAGGAAGGATGTCTCACAATTAAGGACATGTGTGTGATTGATGGTTCTAATTGAGGTATTAAGTAACACAATACTACTTTTTCAAGACTTTGGACAAGAGACAAAGTGAGTTGGGCTGTAAAACAGGACTTTTAATTAAAATAATAGCGTTTTGTTTCAGAATTGGCTGATAACATTTACATAATAAATGGCTTGATTAATCTCGAACCAAATTATATATGGTGAAACTACAGTAAGGGCTTTGGGTCACTAACGTAACCCACAGATTGAGTCTCAATAGTAAATAAAGGTTGAAATGTGAGGGAGATTCTAAGTTAAATGTTTCTTCAAGTTGTGTCATCTCATATTTAAACAAAGGAGCAACATGCTGCCCTCTCTCATAAAGCTATTATGAATTTGACTTATTTTATTTTTAAGGGTGACTGAATAGTTATAAATTGTGATGTTAAAACTAGAACAACATTTTTTCCACAATTAAATATTAATGAACTGTATTACTACCACACATTCCGGGAATTCATTTATGTTTTCTTCCATAGCAAAAGTGTTGTTGGTACAAATTAAGACTTGCATGTGTAACAGAAGTCAGCATTTCAGTGGACCTCTGTTTTATTAGTTGCTTAAAATATCTTTAATCTTCCCAAGAAAGAGTGGTAGGTTGCCACCTGCCATAATCACAAGAAAACATTTTGGCAAAAATGTATTTTTAAATGGATGAAAATTGGATTTAAAATATCATAATTCTTTATGCAGAATTCAACCTTTCAACCTTTTGAAGAGTCACAATGTGGCCGGAGCATTGGTGATAAAATTACTTGCATTGTGACTAGTGTGTAAGTATAAACTAATATATAATTCAATATTCGTTACATAATGTTTATCACTGATAATATATACATTTCCCAGCGATAGGTTGTGGCTGGAAGGGCATCCGCCGCGTAAAACATATGCCAGAGAGTTGGCGGTTCATTCCGCTGTGGCGACCCCAAAAGGGAATAAAGCCGACATGAAGATGAATGAATGAATAAAATAAAACTAATTCAATGTCCTCTACTTCCTTGTCACAATTGTTGACATTTTACACAACAGCATAGCTTCTTTTGCTAAAGTTAATGCCTCATGGAATCCTTTGCACAAAATGTTCTGTCAAAGCCTGCCTGATCATCAGGTAAACATAAGTTTTATTTTAAAATGTGATCTTTAGTGTTGATCTTTAATCATACACCGCAGCTTATCCTGAATGCATTGATTAGGATTATCACCAGAACTAGCTTCCTGTCAATATAGGGCACTGTTCAGCACTGTATAAGGCACTCCCTGACATGTTCACTATTCGACCTGTTGAAAGGCACCATAAAATAAAAGACACCCACAAATATTTTTTTATAAATAAATATATAAATAATGAATTGTCAACCAAAATTGAGTTTCCTATAGCAACCATTTTAATTGTGTATATGTTAATCCCTGATTGTCTCAGACCTGGGATTTGGTTGAGCTTAAAAATGTTTAAAATATTTATTGTTGCTTTTACTCAAGGCAACATTCAAGTTTGCATATCAAACTTGAAAATACAGTTAATAATTTATGTAGTTCAAATATTGTACAAGACAATTTATATGTGAATAAGCAAGTAAAAACAAAAAGTATGTTGTCAACACATCGTCGTATGAAAACCAGAGTCAACCCCTTGACGTCATCGTTCACTCCCCTCAGTGTGTCTCAGCATTGAAAAGAGCAGGAACTTCTCAGTCTGCTGACCTCATCTATCTTGGGTGGTCAGATCTTAGACGTCTCTTTGTGGACCTCTCCTATCTGTCCACACTAACTAGACCAGAGCTGAACCACTGAGCTCAAGGCAAGGGCTGACCTGGTGTCAACAACCTACTGAGAGCTTTCAGTCTCTGGGTCCATCACTAACTTTGGCCCCCTGTGGAACAGGGGAACTACTTCCCCAGGTGGCCATTGTGCAGGTCGCTGACCATCGATAAAAAAAACTCTTTTTAGGGGCCAGTGGTCAAGACGAGAGTCTAGGGAGGTGAAAAGAGAAAAAGGAAGCGCTCCCTACTGCTTCTGTGTAATTTGGCAGGATGCCGTCCGACTGCTTTCTGGAGTGAGGGCAGGAATGGAAAAAACCTTAACACAATGATGTTTGTGTAAAGCTTTTCTTCAGCCATTTCAACCTTCTATAACCACCATCTGTCTAAGACGAGCACCCACATTCTAAAGCCATTTGTTTCAAGTCTTATCAAAAACCTTTTGTGCTCATCCTGAATTATAAGAACAGATTGTGAATATATTCTCTCCACAGCATACACATGAAGTCACTTGAAGGTTTTTATATTTGTAATATATCTCATCACAAGTATATATATAGCAATAGACAAATAACATGAATTGACTGAGTTAGCTGGGTGGCCTTTTCCTGTATTCACATCAGTAGATGGGCGGTCTGTGTTCACAACACATATAGAGTGGGAAAGTGTTTGATATAATCCACCATTTCGTCAACTGCCTGCTTGAAGCTAGTCCCATATGGCAGTAAATTGTCACTTTTTTGACAATATGCACCATCTGTGAGAAGTACATAAGTTTAAACTCATTTAGTCATAAGATTAAGTATACTTAATTGTGGTTGTGACCTTTTGTGTCATCCACAGAGCCATAGAAACAGATCACTCCCCCAAAAACCATCATAAACCAATGGACACTGTGCAAATTGATATAGTGTATGGTTATAATATACAGAGCTTTAACACAAACTTAAACAAAAATAAAAATGTGTGCATAATTGCAAATCTGAAAATAATTCTGGTCTTTTTGTTTTGTTTGAGTACATAAACAATTTAAGCCTGTTTTCCTATTTAATGGGTTATCAGCCATCTTACTAGCTTAAAAATAACCTAAGCCCGTTTTACCAATCGATGGTTATCTGCCATTTTACTAGTTTAAAAACAACCTAAGCCTGTTTTCACATTTGATGGGATATAAGCCACCTTACTAGTATATAAACAATCTTCCCATTTCATGGTGAACAGCCATTTCACTAGTATTTCACCGTTTACCAATTTAACGTTTAAAGTAAAAACCCAACATCATCTCCTTTCACAGCTCATTTCTCATGCTCCCAAATTTTAGGGCCATCACTTACAGCTCAACCAGTACTTATTGCCCACCTCAGGATTGCTCGCCAAAAAATATTTGCTGTAAGTGAGGATGTCAAACAATTAATCAAGCAACCATTAGTTACACATACAAATAAAGATACATTGTTTATATTTATACATAATTAAATCTCTACAATTAATATTGTCACTCCAAAATAGTACAATTTTCTGTTATCGAGTATTTAAGTATTCTGGCAGAAAGAACACGGCCCTCTCATGAGAACCTCACAGGTCAAACTTCAGGAACCACTGGTTTAACCAAATTTGGGTTGCATTGAAGAGTTTTAGAAGCCTTCACATGATTTTGTCTGTTAGTGTTCTTTATACAAAATATAAAAATGGGGATAAAAATAAACAGATTGGAGTTCTTTTTCCACTAATTTCCACTTACTGTGTAAACATTTACTTTAGCCCTCTGAGTGAAAAAACTTTAAATATCCCAGTCACTTGAGCACCAATGCTTTAAACCGTGCCATGGTGCTGTTATCAACTACTGTTTGATACTTAATCTTCTTCATGAGTAAGAGTATTTAAATCCACTGTATGTCAGCCAGGAAACTGCTTTCTGATAAACAGCATTCCTGCTACTCCACTTGAGATGAGCAATGTGAACTCTTCAGATCTAACAGAGAGGGCGAGAGCTTGAGATTGAGGACACAAATCCCTAAACATGATACAGATGCTGATGGAGCCGAGCCAGGGCTGTGAGGGATCTCACCGCTGAGCGTGATCCCTACAACCTGTTGGCCCTGCTGAGACAGCTGGAAAAATCTGCAGTTCTCACTGTCTTTCACGTTCTGTTTCACAAGCTGTCTCCTTGTCAAGGTCTTTCATCCAAGAAACATATTTCAAAAATGTTGGCATTGATGTTGCTCTAAGATCTTACATGCATGCTTGTTTTATTGTTTAAAAATTTGGTTTACAAAATGTTGTTTAAAATTTCGAGCATAGCTGGCCAAGATCAGACTAAATGCACTGTTAATAAAACAATGTTTTATTTTGTATTCTTTGTTGCATTGGGTATGACAAAGGAGACAAATAGGAAATGTTGGAACTGTATCTAAACTTTGAGGCCAGTTTTTCCCGTACATTTGAAGTTCTTTTTTTGCTTTGCCAGCAACTTAGTGGTGGTAAACAATTGATTCATTTGTAATGTATGTAATTATATGTCTGACACTTAAAACACGTAAATAAAAATACATATTTTATGGCTAACAATGTCATTGATTAAAGCCTTTTCAAACATTGATATATGCTACTTCTGCTGGGCTGTCCATCCTGACCAGTGCCTGAACTGACATCTCTTAGTGATTTAAGCTTCATTGTGTCATGGTCTGATTCCAAGACCTCGAGTCCCAAACCAGTTGTGGAATCATCCATGGTCACTAAGGCCCAGCCAGGAGGTGCTACCAAGGATATCCGGACGGGGATAAAGCTGATTTCTCTCCAGTATCTCAGGTGTAGCAGACAATTTGGTGTCACATACTTCTTTAGTATTCCTGTATCCCATGGCCGTCTGATAACTCAGATGGGGTAGTCTCAGCAGCGTTACGGCTACTATGGAGGCTATATGTCCATATATTCAGACCACTGGGTGTCTGAAGATTCTGCAGATGTAGCAGGGCTCAGGCATGTTTTACAGTAAGACATGCTCACATGCTCAACAAGTTCAGCTTCAGATCTAGATAAGCAATGTTCTTGACCAGGGTCTGTTTCAGTTCTAGGCGGGCCTGAAATCTCAATTGGCTTAGGTGTCTTTACACCCTGATTGATCTCTTGGTCAATCGTCAAGAAAAAAACTCCAACTTTCTTCACTTGCTGGTAAGGTACAGTTATAAACAAATGTTTTTTTTTGCACCAGAACTATTTTGATCTATCTCAGACAATCCATTGTGTTCATTGACTGATCATCCTCTCTAGAGCTTGGTTTTAGTGTCCAGATGACATCATCTATTACCCGATAGAGGCAGACTCCATGCTTTATAGGGTAGTGAGTCATAATATGTGAACTGAGCTCTGCTTTATGGTGGTTTCTTGTGGGATGAGGCTGGCTGCTGGGTGAAGTCAGGCCAGGCCGCTACTTTTGGCGCTCTAGATTTAATGAATGGCTTGAAGGAACAAGCAAAGTCAGGAAAACATGTTGTCTGTGTGTCTGGCTCTGGCCTCTGGCTCCTGAAAAGTAGATGTGGGTTCATAGAAGGCGGCCAAAAACTGCATGCCGTGCACCAGGCACCTCAGAAATTGTAGCAGTATGAAAGTGTGCTGTTTAGGAAAGTAGTGAGAGAAATTATGTGTGGTTGTGTCCAGCACGCTCCTCCATTATAATTATACGCTGTTGCGTTTTTAAGTGCACTGTAAAATCGGATGAGTTCAGAATGCTGAAAACTGTTAGGCTACTGTGCCTGAAATATGTTATTGTTAAATATATCGTGAAAACTGTTAAAAAAAAAAAAAAAAAAAGGTAATGCGCTTGATGGGAGGGTTATAATTTAACATCCTAAAGATATTGCTGTTAAGATATACTCTGTTGATGATAATTGGTTAAAGTTATTCTCCTTTTTTCTAATGTTTTATTAGGACACAAAAACAAAGAAAGTGAAAAGTTTGTGTTATTGGCTGAGTGACTCATACTTTAGCAAATTGCACATCCTTGCTATCCTGTTTTTTTTTGCACGTGCTAAAAGATTGCCCTTGTTAGCCATAGTTTCTCTGACAGGCCACTGGTGGCCACAATGTCATGAGGAGACTAACATGGGCAAAATCACAAGCCTTCTTACCTAAGTGCCCTCTAGACTATTATCTAGGTTCCCATAACACGCCTTGGCTAGCACACTTGAGAGGGGGGCATAGTTTACCCAAAAATTGGACAAAAAAGCAGCACCGGACAGGATGGAGAAGTCAGTCGGGAGGGCATTTAGAGCCCACGCAGGTAGCCCCACTAAAGAGCCCAATTTGTTATAAATGACACCAAGTCATTGAGCAGGGACAGGATGTCACCTCTTTCTGTTGAGCTCCTGTCTGTCTTTTGTTGACACACTGATTGCTGAAGGACTGGGGGGCGAAGATGTTGAAAGCAATTTTCTATTTGTCCAAGAAAGCCAGAAAACATCTACAACCTAATTCAGTTAGTGAGCAACCAGCAATAAAGCAGATGCTAATTTCCCTAGATACTGTTTAATAATTTACCAAATATTGATATACAAAAAATCAGATCACAAATGCATTAACAAATGAAATTAATACATTAATAAAAAATTGATAAATAACTAAATAAATACATAAATAAACAAAAAATAAACAACAAAACCAATAAACAATTAATACAAATATTTGAAAAGACATTGAAGTACAAAGCAGTTAAAATACCAGACCAAATAACTGAGAATTTGCTGCAAAATAATAATAATAATAATATTAATATGTGTCATAATGCACTCAAAGTCTTCTAGCTAAATCTCAACCACTTTCTATTTGAGTGGAGTTTGAAAGTCCTCCTCATGTTTGTATAGGTTTCCTATTAACTTTCAGAGATCGTTAAAGACAGATTGTTGCCTAATACGTGTGTATACATAGAAAATAAAGTAAGTAAAAATAAATATAACATTTTAGTACTTGAACACATGAAAAAAAACCTAGTTTTTAACTTGTGTGACTGAAAAATGATCAGAGCTATTCATCAATATCACATGACATCATAAATTTTAGTAAAGTATTATTTGACTGTTATCGCTCCAGGGGACTTTATCCATTCAGTTTAATTGTACACCCAACCCCTCACCAGAGAAACCTTTTATAATAAAAGAAATAGATCGCAGCACTCTGTCCCATTCCCCATCTGTGCTGTGTAGCTTCTACAAGGATGCAAGTCTTCTGCTTTATGATCTGAGTTCTAGAGATTTAAGTTATACTTCAGACCTTCCCCTCTTCAGGCCATGAAACATAAAGCACCTCACCTCAGTGCAACCCCTCGCCATTCAGGAAACATACCCAAGTTCATATTTCAAAGCAAAGTCACCTCACAAGATATTCACTCATGTCCCAGAGAGTGGCCACAAGATTGAATTTATTGAATTAAAACAGAAACAGGAATCAGAGAATTGCCATAACAATAGAGGACTTGTGAGGATTGTCTAAGGATGCATTCAAGTATAGAAAAGTTCCCAAAAGCTTTAATGTCATACGCTGGCTGCTTTCTTTTGTGATTGCGCCCACAAACTGTGACTTCTACAAAAACTCAAAGAGCAAATGGATTAGAATAACATTAAAAAGACGACTGAATTAAACCCAGTGGATTTTGGAGATTAAGGCAAAGAAGATCAAAACGGAAACCCTACCATGATTTGAGGAGGCTGAAAGTGGACTTTAATCTATTAAACCTCTCTAATTTATGGCTTTCCTGGTGAGATTTCATTCACGTATAAAGCAATCACAAGCAAGCCTCACTTCCATAGCCAAACGGATGCTCTGCACCACTTACAGCTTGAGTTTACCATTCTGCAGTTTATTTTAAATTATATGATTATATTAATTAAAAAAGTTATTTGTGTAATATATATGTCGCAGAACATTCCTTAATATCTTAATTTTATCAAGAAGTAAATGAATCCTAATTTTCCTAGAAAAAATTGCAAGTCATTTACAACCGCTATGGGTCATTTGTTAAAGTAAAAAACAAATAAAAAATCTAAATATATGTATGTGGTGTGGGATGATCCTCAGTTTTAACAAATTAATTTAATAATCTAAGTGAAATATTTTGTATTTTTAAGAGCAAAAAAATATCTATATATTGGATTGTCTATATATATATATATACATATATATATATATATATATATATATATATATATATATATATATATATATATATATATATATATATATATATATATATATATATATATATATATATATATATATATATATATATATATATATATATATATAATCCAACATATAGATATTTTATATTTTTAGCTCTTCAAAATTTAAAATATGTCACTTATTAAACGTAACTTTATTAAAATAACTTGCTAAAATGGAACCATCATCAAATCTTCCGGAATTATAAATAAACAAGCTTGTACTCCTAATCCAAGATAAGTATAAAAACACTTTATATGCATTCCTGTAGGAATTTTTTCAAACAAATAAACATATACATAAATAACTAATCTGTTTTCTTCATTATTGTAATTTTTTTCACAGATTAAACTAAGATTATAGTGAGAACATTATTATATAGATTTATTCTGTTTTCCACTATGACAGGTTTTATGTCATAAAATCGATCATATTATCTATGAACCTTTAAGCAGCACTAACGAATATCAACACAAAAGGGCAAGTCTGAACAATTAGTATTAAGCATGTGATCTCTACAGGGCCAAAACAGTTTTTTTGTTGATGCTTTTTTACAAAGAACAAAACTTGAAAACGGTGTGTTGGATGGTCACTGTGGAGATTGCCTTTTTCTCATCGCATGCTCCTCTCCCGCCCACTACAGCCTCCCATTCACGCTTTCCCTTCTTCCCTGCATAAAACAAAAGCAAGCAGCTGAAAGCGCTCTGAGGTAGGTAAATGTATTCAGTGACATCGGCCGGATGATTCTATTCTGCTGCAGCCCTGTAACATTTGTTTCCAGCCTTGTCTGAGGGCTGGGACGCCGTGTTGGCCCTTTTGTTCCACGTGCTCTCCACACAGGGCCACAGTTAATGGTGGCCTTGTCCCGAGCCACTGGAGCAGAAACTCCAGCAGCAAGTTTGAACCACGAGGGGGGTTTACGTAAGACCGCTGGGCCACCTCACAGGTTGCCATGGGAAGATAGCCAGGCTGCTTTCGGAACTACCCCTTTTAAAGGAAGTAGTGCAGAGAAAGAGAGAAGAAAGAACGGACGCCAGGATAGCCCTCCCTTTTACGTTCAGCCTTTTTTATCCTTCTGTTTCAGTTGTCATCACATCTGGTCTATCTAGCGTCTATCTAGCGTCTGAGTGTTTTTCACTAGAGATGGAAACGAATTTGTTCTTTGGGATTCTAATAGAGATAAAGGGTATATGTGGAAGGGGTTGGGGGTGCAGGGGCTGACAAGAGCCTAACCTGTGTGATATGGAGAGCAAGAACGTGAAGGAAAGCCCGGCTCTGTTAGGCCTGCTCATATCATTCACCAAACTCGAGAGGAATCTTCAGAAGAGAAAAGATGTTGGTTGCTTTGGTTGGGCTTTGAGTTGGGTTTGGAAGACTAGAAAACACATCGCCCCTCAACTTTTTCAAATCCTGTGAATAACAGCTTTTATGTATGAAACATGTTGAGATCTATCGAGATCTTTTTTTACATTCTGATATTGGAGATGCCTCTTGTAAACATTTCTCAAAGTCCTGTTTTATTAATAAAAAGAGTGAATTCACTTTTATTGTGCTAGATGTTTAATCCTTTAAACAGTGCATCACACAGTAACACTGTAACAAACTATGGGTTGTTTTTAAACTTCACTGGATGATCTTCTGGATCATTTTAACATGTTAACTTGCACAATGTTAGCTTACCTCTCCAACAGAAGACCCTCTTTAGTGTCATAAACTGGCTGCTTTCTTTTGTGTTTGCAACTATCAGCTTGGTCTTTTACAAAAAAAAACTCAGATTGAACAGATTAGAAGGAAATTAAAAAGACGACTGAATCCAACTCAGAGAATCATGGAAATTATCGAGACAAAGAATTGATTTGAGGAGGTTCTTGAGACCATTAAATTCTCCGGAAAACTTTCTTCACCTTAAAAAATCTAAACAAAAGCACACATTTTTTTAATTTAACAACCTGTTTGTTTTCACTATGATTGATGTTCAAATGACTGTAATAGTTGTTCAAACTGTGGATACACAAAATCACAATCTTACATATTATACATTTATAGAATATGGTGATAAAAACAAGTTTAGTTGATTAAAAAATAAATGTGTAAAGGCCCCAAAAAAAGCAAAACTTTGGCATGTTGAGATTCCAGCTGCAAAAACTTGTTGATAAGCAGCTTATAAAGCAATTTATATTTATATACATGCTTAATGAACTTAACAGATATCAAAATGTTTAATGATTATTAAACTATTTAAAAGCACATTCATGTATATTAATATTCAGATATATGGTAACACGTGCTTTATTAACACATTATCGTACTGTAACTAATGATTAATTCAGATAGTTACAAAACCTTCACTAGCTGCCTGTGAGTGAGGATTGTGTGAGAAATATTGATAATTATAATATAATTTTACAAATGTCTATTAACAAAGATACAATGTTTTATAAATGAAGTATTAACTATTTACTAATGCTTAATTCATCATTAGTAGTTTGTAGTTCTGCTTGTAGTGCTACCATATTTTTACTGTAAAAACAACAATATTCATATAATAAAGCATTACAAAACATGAATAGAATGATTAGGAAGCAATTTTTTTGCTTTAACAAGACAATATTTCATCTTAGATTGTAATTGAATTGTCAGTTACAACAGTAATTGTATTGAAGACTGAAGACAGTATCACACAAAATCAAATTTAAATTGATCAATCTAATCGATTTTGATGAGTTAATTAGTTTATTATTATTCATTAATTATACCATCATATTTTTGTGATTGTAAAAATAAATATGTCATACTTTATTACATATTGAATATAATTTTTTATAGACTGCTAATCCATCACTGTCCTTTTAACATTGTCCTCCTTCCGGATGTCCATGTTTTGAAGAGACCAACCAGCAAAGGACTCTTAGACTCTGAGGCAGCATGGGTACTTAATATATGATGTGTTCTGTTAAATTGATTAAAAGTATTACATTTATGGAAATGTAAAAATTGTGTTTTCATTTTGCTCATTTTTATTGAAACAAAATTTTATTTAAACAGTGAATAGAGTTTATCAGTGAATCTGTGACAGCTAAAAGATCTCAAAATTAGTGAGTGGGTTTTTATCTTTTTTTTTACATCTCATACATGTTCTTTTAGTATCTGCTCCCTCTTCAGATCAAGGACGTGATAACGAATCCACAATGACATTATAATGAAAGTGGCTGGCTATGAACAATCCAAACACAAAGAGGTTTTGCTCGCAAGTATTCATTCGTGAAAATCTGCAAAAGGAATCCTCTTCATTGCACATGTTGTTTCGTAGGATCGGGTCCTCACAAGACTTTAGTGAAGCTGGAATAGTAGTCCTGTGGGCTGCCAGGAAAGAAAAGCGGAGCCTCAGAAAACATCACACTTTCTTTTTCATTTTTTGAAACCACTAGGGGGTTGCAACAGAATATAAAAAGGACCCCTCTCTTTCTGTGCGTTTGTCTTTCTCAGACACACACACAAGAAAATGCTATGTGGAGCTTGGGTAGGGGCACCGTTATTGGAATGGTATTGAGGGATTAGAGACTCTCAGTGGCCTATAGAAAAGAACCCACAGCATGGCCACCATGATTATAGCACTTCGATACTTCAGAATGAAGGGAGCGAGATGTGAGCTCCTATGGAGTACCCAACCACATGTTCCTTGAGGATGAAATGAGTCTGCAACCTAAAGCAAAAGAATAGCCATCAAGAGGAATTCTGGAGCACATGCTGAGGGCAGTTTCAGCCAGTCTTTCAAAAACGGAGATCTCAGCTTTAATTGCCAATAATGATTAATAAAGACAATACTAAATGGAAATAACTTGTATGTATGAATGTATGTATGTCACATTTTATTCTAGGCTGGATTCTAATCGTTCTTGATAAGGTTGGAGTTCCAGACTCAAATATTTATTGACTCAGTGATGTTCTTGTTGCTCTTTCCTGCCAGTAGATCTACAATCCTGTCTCTGCCATTCTTGTACAGCATCTGATTAATTGATATATATGGATAAATATCCTTTTACAGGTAACCAGATGATACTATCTTTAAGAGAGGGTGCTAATCTTTGCTGCCTAGAAAAGATTGTAGAAAAGACAAGGGTTAGATACACTTGTGCTATATTTATGTTTCACTCCTGTTTTACTGAATACTTTTTAATGTGATAATCTAGATTTTATTTGACTTTCTCACTTTTTAACCTGAGGAGTACAGCTAAATTCTTCAAGGACTGGATTTAGATAAAATCATATAAATGCTATTGAAAGAAAGAGACTGATGTCCTTGTGAAAGAAACTTTTTTTGTGTGCATATTTCTATTTCTGTCCTAAAAATCAATACTTAATTGTTCTAAATGTTATTATGCAATGTAGTTTCTCACTAATGCTTTTGCTTCATATATGTTTAATAGTAATAGATGTTTTAAATAGGGAGATGGTGGTGTTTATATTCATTGTTTGCCTTGACTGTAGGTGAACCTGCAAGATGATCCACTGAGATTCCAAGAAGAGCAACTTTAGGCTTTTTAGACTGATTCTATTGTTCTATAGGAATTCTTTGAAATATGAGCCGTTATCGTTTAGTCTTATTATGCTAATTATTTATGTTAATGCTCCCCTATTGTCTTAACTTAGCATGTTAGGGCTATAAAAACATCCTAAAAAGTGGAAATCATTGACACTTTAAGCCGATTTGTACCAAAAGCTCATGAATGGGTGTTTTTGGAATTTTATCTGGCAGCAGGCAGGTGAACTGTATAAGGTCTCTACCCTCAGGGCTGCATACTCACTGTGGGACACAACCAAAGTAGTCGTCTTTGTATAAAGAGACACATCCTAGCCACACAGATTTTTGAGATCTGTGTGAGATAATAACCTTAAAACAAATCTGAGATTTGAAATTTAGTTGCACATTCACATTGAAATGAATGATTTGAGGTAATAAAAAAAACAACATTTTAGTTTATATAAAAATTTCATTAAAATCTCCTATAAAAATTTCATTAAAATGAGTACAAATACAATTTTTTTTTTATTTTGCTTCTTGAATCTACCTTGTTATCAACAATGTGTGCCAATTTTAACACTTTAACACTTCAGTTCTTCATTCAAACTGCATTACATAACATTGTCCTAAATAAATAATAATATATGATCCACTAGAGGGTAGTATAGGCTCTGAAAGCTTGAACCTTCATCTTTGGGCTTGTGGGGTGGTTTTGTGTGTGTGTGTTGGGTGTGTGTGTGTGTGTTGGGGTGCGTGCGTGCGTGTGCGTGTGTGTGTGTGTGTGTGTGTGGTGGGGGTCCACCTAGGGGGTCATGTCTTGGCAACTTCAGCTGTTCTTACATTTCAGACACACTATATAACGACTTACAGTTATGGCTTGGTAAAAATGTTCTAAAGACTAGTTTTCTAGTTTTCTCTGAATTAATTTTAATGTGCAAAAAATACATGCACTATCCACCTCACTTTGAGTCACACTAAACTGTTCCGTAAATCATTTCTACTATCCCAACTCTACAGTGTTTGCTGTCTGGATTACTTTGCTTGGATGTCTGTGGGACATCGGAACGACCCTGTTAATGTCAAAGGCACACCCAGCCGAGTCCTAATGAGAAGAGAGCATCAGGTCCTGGTGCTGCTGTTGACTCAGATGTGCTAGGTAAACAGGACTCCAGGAGTTCCAGGCGAATGGGCCACAGAGCCAGTGGATTAGGCTAATGCTGACCCGTGAGGAGGCGGGAATTCTGGGTTGCCTTTGACAGAGCATGATGGATTAGATTGCTGGTTTGGGGGTGGATGGAGAAGGCATTGGTAGATCCAGGGGTTCCAGGGGCAGGGAGCTTGGCCGGGCCAGGATCAGAGCCGTGTTGACAGGGGATAATCCCGTTTGTCACGTCACTCCAGGGCACAGGTCTGGCCCACGCTGTTGGGATCAGGGCAGTGATGTAGTGTTGTGCTCCGGGCCACACGTTCCAACTAAGACTATGAGGGTGGGATAGATGGTTTGGGAAAGACGGTTCTTGAGATTTAAGCTTCAAAAGATGAAATTCAATGAATGGCTGATTATCACTGGTTAGCTTCATTTCTTCTGACTATTCCATTTAAACTGATAAACTACCAAAAATGTAGTTATAGATCAATAATATTGTGTTTCACAGTCATATAATTCCAGTTGCTATATTAAAAGAACATGGCTCTAACAAAATTTATATTTATAACAAGGATTTAATTTTCAGAGAAAGCATTACTTTAGGATTACTTCAGAGTTGAATCACAATCTACTTACATGTTGTGCTAACTTTATAGTACTTCCCTGACCTGTTACTTTTTTAATTCTAGCAATCTGATTTTTTGTTGTTTATTGTACATTCCAAAAAAACAATAACATGTTATAAGTATTAAGAGAGAGAGATAGATAGATAGATAGATAGATAGATAGATAGATAGATAGATAGATAGATAGATAGATAGATAGATAGATAGATGGATGAAGTTGTAGTTAAATGTTCAATGCTCTTAGCCAAAAGTTCAAAAGAACCTTTAAAAACCTTTAGAAACAAAATTTATTAATTTGTTAAAAAACAGGGTTAGAATAGATTAATACAATAACTACACACTTCTTATTCATGTAAAAGAAAGCAAAGAACCCAACTTTACAGATTTTCTATCTGATATATATAAGAAAAAAGTAAAATACTTTATTGGTACTTTAGTCTACAATGAACTGTAACCATTTGACAGTAATCTCAAACCTTTCAGATATGTTTAATGATTTAAAATAAAAACACACAAAAATTATTACACACAAATGTACTACAGTAACATTGTGTGATTTGTGTTGGGTATTAGAGGAGGTTTTTCTCAAACAGCTTTGCTTTCAATCTATTTAAGTCCCTGAAGTTTCAGACATTGTGCTGCTGCTTATCATATCGACATCAACATATCAACTTAAAATGAAAGTTAGTGTGTGAAATTCAGTACACAAAGTAGTGTTTGAACACTTTAAAACTTCCTTTTTAAAATGTCATTGATTTTCAATTACTATTACAATGTCTGTTTTGTGCACCACTTTGATTGAAGTTGCTGTGTTTAGATTCGCTTTCATCCTTTGCACACACATGAGGCCAGCAGTCAGTCTCTAAAAGGTCTTTTAGAGAGAATTTGGGGTTCAATGTGGAAAATGTATTAAAAAAGTAGATGCTGTGCCAAGCTTGTGTTATTCTGTACTCTTCAGTGTGACATGTGGCATGGAGGTTTCAGATTTGGCGGTGAGGCATGCCGTCACTTCACCTCCTCCCATTTTTCCACTAGCCTCGTGTGTCACGCGTGGGCGCCCCTGTCACATCTCTCACTCCGTCTGGCCTGACACTGGCTACTGAGCCTCACTTTTTGGGAAGCGCCTACATAACACCACTGTCTGCCGCGCCAAGATGAGCTGCCTTCGAGGCCAGACGGAGCCTCCAGAAAAAAAGACTAAAAAATCCTCCTTCATCCCACTTCTCCAGAGTTTGGAGCCATATATTGTTTGATATGTATATCATTATAATCACAAGCACATTAGATAGGGATACACACTGAGAAGAATATCATGTACATTACCTCATAACTCAAGTCTCAAACACGACACACCATGCTTGATCGCCTCACTGCTTGAGGAGGGCAGCTCAATATGTGCTTAAGACTGTGTTTTAAATCTATAGACCTTATTTTGAGCTAATTTTAGCATGCTTGCTCAGTTCAGACTTCTCTAAAAAGAGTTATCAGTTAGTCATACAGTTGGTCTGATAGCTAAGGGAAGTCATAGAGTTAGTCATTTGCTTTATGAGCAAGAAATTACTCTAAAATTAGTCATCTGATTAGTTCATAGAGAGTAGATGAAAAAACAAACGAACAGAGAACTACTTAACCTATCTGTTTAGCATAGCTCTGTTATTTAACTCACTGTGGATTAGATGTTTGTGATAGCAAAGTGTCAGATCTAGTTGATTTTTTTAAGATCTGTGATTGGCTGGGTGCAAGCTAATGAAATTTTTTCGTTTGTTTTCCACATTACACAAAGAGATTGAAATTATTTTAAATAAGCATTTCAGTCAACAGAATGTTGTAAATGGCTTTTTAATTGTGCATTTCCTTAGTTTAGCTTCTGTCTTGCTAAAGACAAATATTTATTAGCACTTTACAATAACTACACACTATGAATCATTAATTAAGCTTCCACAAATAGTTCATTCATAATTGATAAAGCTTGTTTCTATGTTAATACACAATTGTAAGCAGTTCATAAATATAACTTTAAATTATTTATCTAAATATAATTAGCATATAGAATATGCTTAATAACATTAATTTCATGTTCTATTGAGGAGGTTTTATTCATCATTTATAAACTAAACTTGTCACTATTTAAAAGCCAGTTAGTTATTAGTTGTTAGTGATTCATGACATAATTTAGAACGTGTTAGTCAGTTATTAATAAGCAATTTGAAACCAAATTCAAACTTAAAACACTTCTTATAGTGTTATAACAAATGCTTTATTAACAAATAACCCAACTGTAACTCGTGATTATTTCAGGTAGTAAAATTTACTACCTGTTCTTTTTTTTGTTTATCTAGAGAGGGGACTATTTTTGCCTTATAAAGCATTAACCCATGAGACTAAATATTTCAATGGCCAGGCTCCCTCTGTGCCATGTTTTTCTTTGTTGGTTGAGAATATAACTAAGCCTTTACATTTCATTTGTTAAGGCTTCATAAGTCCATTATCACAAGTCCAAGTCAACCTCAGAAAAGGGAAATTGAACAACTAGAATTGTTGCTAAGGACGCAAAATTAACAGTGTTTCTGGGAATTTAGTTTTAACAGCTTTAAACCAATTTTTGAAAAAAAAAAAAAGATTAAAATCAAGGAAAGCATTCAACAAAAGCATTCCCTTGAAGTTAAAGGAATTCGTGTTCAGAGGCGTTCTTATTATTGTGAACTGTGAGTTACATGAGAATGAATGAAGGGATTTGATGTAGTTGTACTGGAAGAGTAAAAGAAAAGTGTGTTGTGTAATAAAAATCCCTGATTGAACCACTAACTTAGTTATATTCAAAAAACAAAAAAAACTATTTTGAAATTGTGTAATTTATTTACTTTTAGGCCAACCATGTAACTTAAATGGCCCACTCTGAGAAAAAAAATACACCAAAATGATAAAATCATGCCCCTTTAAATGCCTTTTCAGCTTAATGTATGTAAATGTGGCACATCCCTATCTTAACACATGCACCAAATGCTTTCCATGCTAAATTTGTGTTACTAAATTTAGTGCTGATGGTATTAATGTGATGTGGATAACACACATCCCCTAATGAAAACAGATAATTATTCAAATATTCAAATGTTCTACGCTTATATGCAATACAGCTGATTCCACATCTGTGATGAGTTTTTTGTTATTCTCAGGGTATTGTGCTACATTTGGAGATCCTGCCCTAAAGACAATGATGAGAATTTCCACATTCAACATTTGGGTGTCCCACTTAATACGGAGGTGTGTGTGAGTAGGCGTTAGACCCCAAGGATTCGCCCACTCAGCATTGTGGGTGTTGTCCAAGAGAAGAAGGGAGGGGACCCGAAAAGAGTGTGGACAATGACCCCATCTAGTCTTTCTCTGTGGGTGTAGGCGGGAGACAGTTATGTGTCATTCAGCCCCCACTGAGTGCTCCCTAGCCGCCCACGCATTCTGGAGATGCCTACCTGCCCAGGAACCCTCCTCTGTCCATCTGTCCCACAAGAGGAAGCGAATGTGAGAGGAGAGAAACAAGTGCATCAGGCAACAAGTGCACAGATTCAAAACAAGTGATTAGATAACTTTAACAAGAATTTGTGAATACATTTATACTTTGGATGTCAAGCGATAACTGGCTGATCAATTCATTGCTCCTCTTGGTTATCAGAAATAACCCTGTGCAGCACATTACCCAAGATAACTGCTCGAGACCCTGAGATGGAGAGATGGGAGAACACAATGGTTCATTTCAACACTCTGAGCTGTGGCTGTTGACTCAGAGAGTAGATTTGGAAAGGCCTAAAACTGATGACACACAGCCATGTTTCAGCAAGCTTTGAGATGCTCATCACTTAATCTCAGTCTGAAAAATTGGAGATAGCTGTGGTTTGACAGGGGCTCTGTACAGCTGTTACCCTGTCATTTATTTTGTTAACGCAAACCCAAATAATTCCTGTATGAATCTCAACCAGAGTGGTTTGACTCAGCCCTTTTTAAGTTCACTCCAGGATCCATGAACTGTACAAGAGGGAGGAACTATTTAAACAGCTGCATGTCTGGCTGAGTTGGGAGCAAAAATCACTGTTCAGTTCTGTTCATTGTTAGCTGTCCTTTTTCCTTTATTTCGCTTTAGTCAAGAAGTTGTATATTTTTTTTAGTCAGAGATTTTTATCAGTTTGAGCGTATTAGTATTCAGTATAAGAATCTCTGCAGCCTATAGACTTCTTGAAGGATCAACATTGCTACAACCTTACTTTACTTGTTGAGGCACAGCTTTTTAAATGTAATTTTGGGGGAAGCAATTTAGTGGAACTTGTTTTGGGAGGAGAGTCATATAATGGGTAATTGGTCCCGGCTGCTGCTGGTTATCAGCCATCTTACTAGTATTTAAACAACCTAAACTTACTTCCCCATCTTGATGTTTAAATAAAAACGCTTAAAGGCGCTTAAAGCACCACCAGCCCCTTTCACCTCTCATTTCTTGAGGTGGAGATTCGCAGGCTTGGGCTCACAGGCCTTATCTTAGACAGCTCGCCCAGTACACTTCTTATCGCTCTTCAAAATTGCTTTGCGACCGGGCAATTTGATGGAAGCAAACTCATAAAATATAATTTTTACAAAACAAGAACATATAAGATGCAAATGTTTCTAATCATTATTTTTAAGTCATGAATATTTGTAAGCAATTGCATACAAAACTGAGATTTATCTAATTCCCGGCTCCTATAGCATTAGTTATTTTGCCCCAAAGCCAAAATGTATTATGGGACATGACTGGACCAAGTTTGGATTTGAGACAAGCCTTAACCAAATTAACAAAATGGTCCATGGCTTCAGCACTGCATTGAAAAAGATTGCCTCTCTGCCAGACTTGCCCCATTTTTGGCCCATAGTCTTTTGATCTTGTATAATAGAGGGCAATTACATGCCAAGGGCTCTGTTGTAAATCGTGAGGCCTTTGAGAGAGATGTTATATTGACAGCAATAGCATCCTTTTTCTTGCTCCGCCTGCCAATTACTTCATAGCCATGGTGAACTCCCATCCTTGAAGCTACTTTCATCTGATGAGTGTTAGACTTTATTTACAGTTTAGATTTTGATATACCATTTAAACCGTCTCCCTAAGAGCAAAATAGTCTACAAAAAAAGTTTACAGTTAATAAAATCTAACTCTTATCATTGAATTACTTAATTAATACTGCTTAACAGTCATGTAACAAGCTAAAAAGTGAGTTCCTGCTGTTATAATCTTATGGATAAAAATAGAATAAGAAACAGATAAATACATTTTAGTATCCAGCTTTAAACTTCAGCTGATTATTTGAGAATGTAAGGATATTCTCCAGAAAGCAAAGTAAAAATGTAAGTCTTTTTGAGTGTTTGGTATATTTTGAGAGATGAATTGAAACAAGTTTTTGGAAATCTAGATGTGTTCTATATCACCCCTATATGCTGGAGTTGAGCTGTCTCATCTTTCTCTCAAACGCTGACCTCATTACACTCAGTGACTTTCCAAAGAACAACTGGTTAAATGTCACCAAAAACAGGTGCCACAAGCAGGCAGGACACTCACATTCACTTTTTGTCCATTTGTAATGTACATACTTTGAACTTGTGAAGTTGGTATGTGAGGACAATCTGAAGGAAAACTCACTTGATATTTAGCGCTTAATATACTCACTTAATCTTTATAGGAACAATACTTTGAGCTGGGATATGGTTCTGGTTCGTTTGTGATCAATCCTCCTATGGTTGAAATGACAATTAAAGCCCCAGATATTTCAACTGAAATATAGACTAATTTTAAGAGACAAGGCTTGAATAAATAGGTTACATGGTTGAGCTCAAGAGAAGAAGTACCAGGTGGTAAGTGAGTCAGACAGTTTATATATGGTTAGGGGATTTATGACATCAATCTGCTTAACCTCACTTCACTGTAAAAGATGAAAATTACTACCTTTAATGTGCTTTATTGTCAGTGTTTTATAAAGCATGTCATGTTATAATACTTAAAAAAAAATTGTCCAATGGATGAAAAAAAAACAATTAATAAAGTAAGTTGCACACTTTCTCATCTGTTATGTCTTGCATGACCACTTCTTCATCGATCTACTCATCAATGCTAAAGTACTCTATTTCACGGTCCATGTCAGTTGTTCCTGAAAGCTAAAGCATGCTTACATCCTTATGATTTGACTATTTTGACTATGACCCTGATGGCCTAGTGTCTCACCCTAAGATGAACAAAACATTTTTGGTGAACTTTCACACGCATCAGGATCTTGATTTGTCAGGCTAACACATCTAAATATTTAATAAAAAAAAATATGTTTATCTCTGAATATGTTCAAAAAGGATTCACTTCAGTATTTACCATCTGAAAGCAGCATATTCTAATACCAAAGCCAAGAAGGCCCCAGATGGTCAAATCTTAATTGGTTTCTCCATGTCTAGTTCCTTTGGAGAGCCGCCTACAGCTTTGGAGCTACCCACAGAGTCTTTTTACACATATGCAGAGGAGAAGAATCCTTGCCTTACCACCTTAAATGCATCTCCAGCCCTCTGGAAAGTCCCCTAATTTGAGCCAGCCCTATCTCCCCTCACCGGGGTTTAGACAGCATGTGGGCCTCTGACAGTTTGAGTTTAGCTCAGCTGCTACGAGGGGGTCTTCTTGAATGTTACAGGACTTGTGTCCACCTCGGGGCATGTCCCTGCCTGTCAAACTTTCATCTGGAAGGGTTCCTGCAATGAAGATCTGGTTTGGGTTCAATTGAATGGTTGATTTAAAGCTTTTTTTCGTGGAGAATTTCTGTGGTGTCATTTAGCTGTTTTACCAAAGTGTATTTGAGGGGATTTACTGTTTCCAATTTCAATGCATTGTTCACTTGATACTTGAAAAGCTTTTAAGGATTCTTTGAAAAACATGTTTCAATGATTTGATTTTGAAATCTCACTGCCAGCGAGTTTCAACATATTTTAAACAAGTCAAACTCACAATATAGTCACAAATAGCTGATTCTTTCTGTATTAAAAACAAAGCACCTACAAATATTTCATCCTTGGAGGACTACTGGAACAAAAAATGTAAGGAAGATTTTTACTTCTGTTTACTCCCTTGGCAGCATTTTCATTCCTTCCATTTAAAAATAGGGCTTTTCTTTACCCACTTTACAGCCAAATAAGATATACAGCCAAATAAGTACCAGCTTAGTTCCAAAAAGACTCAACACATGTTTATTTATTTATTTTTACTTGACAATACATCAATCTCAGTTCAGATTCTTTGTCATGTTTATTTTACACCCTTATTGTTCTTAATCAACCCACTTTTCCTCCCCTGCACTTGTCCCCCTAACCACAGGAAGCCCTATAAACATGAAATTAATTGATCAGTATCTCTACCCAAAAGGTTTTGAGGGTCCTCTTCACCCTCATCCTCTTGGGGTTATGGCGTTTCTCAATACATTTGCATTTTCTTCTCCAGAACTAGCTAACGATATTTTGATTAAATCCAACTTTTTAGTGTTATTATAGACACTCTGGTTTAAAGATGAAATCTTTTCCCCTCACTACCTTGAAAGTCATTTGTCCAAGCTTAATTCCTCTATCCTTTGTAATAAACAAATGTCTTTAAACATACATCTGTGTGTGCTCACAATTACAGTTTTAAAATATTTTTTCTCCTCTTTTTAGGTTTTGTCCTGCTTTATAAACTCATTAAAGAGTTAAAAACATAAACCAACGAAGATGAAGCAATTTTTTACGGTGTTGTACTCAGGCTTTACGTTTATTATTTTTTTTACTGAAATAAAAAAGCCTCAATAAATTGGCATCTAGCATACAAGAGAGAGTTTTTTCATCATAAAGACATTATTGAGTTGATGCGTCCAGGAAACACTTTGAGACATGCAAGAGATGCTTACTCGTGTAAAAGCATTATCTTGTTTTTTTGGAGAAGTTTACTTTTACTCTCGGGTAATAAAAGGTTGTAATATATGGATGATGTAAGTAAATGTTAACCTGAGGAATAAATACAGTAGCCCTAAGTCTTGCAAATATTTATTACAAGTAAATTGCAAAAAAACTAAAACAATTTAGTATTCCTTTTTTGGAATGGATTCCTTTTTGTAAAAAAAAAAAGTCACATACTCAATTGTGATCTTGCGAGACTACAATATCGTATAATACATTTTGAAACAAACAGTTTTGACAAATTGACCAAAACAGTGCCGCAGCTAACAATAAACTCCTTGCACACTTCTTGCACGCTCTCTCTCACATTTTTGAGCCTTTAACTAAAATACCTATGTCATCTGACCTGTTGCCATCTGACCTCCTCTGATCCTGAAGGAGTGCACAACACTCGACTCATTGTAAGCATTCCCCTGCTCAACTCACTTTCGTACAATCAACACGTCTGTTCAGGCACTCCCACCTGCAGGCCGCGTGGACACACAAGTGTGAAATATTAGAACTCTGAGGCTCTGTTTCGTAGAGGGCAGCTGTTTATGCTCACACCCCATGGGTCATGGGAAAAGGTGGGAGTAATATGATGGACATGTGCTACATCCTGTCTGGAGCTGCTGAGCTTTGGCATGTGTTCAAGTCGGGACAGTAGGAGGTCATAGGGTCGGGTTAGCATGTGTTTGTGTGTTGTAGCAGCTGTAACATGGCCTCAAAACATGTGTGTACTGGAAGAAAAAGTAAATGACAGACGTTATAGATATAGTGATACCAGCCGGATGAGGGCTCTGAAGAAGTTACTGAGAGGTTGCTGAGAAGTTAGTAATAGAAGTTTTTGAAGTCGTTTACCATATATAGACTAAATCCAATCAGCCCTAAAGGCTGTTGCCCATCAGGACAACTCCCTGCAACCTCTTGCCTCATTTTGTCTGCAAACCACCTCTTAAACCCGACTGGTTGTGGGAAAGCTAAATTTTTTCCAAAGTTTTTGAGTTTTTTTGTGAGAAAACAGTCAAGGCAAGGAGAGTGATGCGTAGTTCAGAGCATTTCTGTCTCCTGCATGCTCCACCTCAGGTCTGAACTCTATTGTAGACAGCTCAACTGTGTCTGGAGCGGCAAAACAAGCTGATCTTTAAAAACTGCATCAGTGAGGCACAGTTCAAGCCTGGAATGCCTTAAATCCATACATGAGTTATATAAATTATTATTTCACAATTATTATTATGTAATTATTGATTCATTTCAAAGTTTGTTGCTTTAATTAGTATGACTCATGTATGTGGTTAATGAGTTCATTATTCATAATATTTACTCATCATAAATAAATGGTTCATCTATGTATTAACTAATGATTATTCATGTCAACATATTGCAGAGTACTACCATATTGCACAAGAATACCAGCAATTAGAAGAGCCTCAGAAAAGCTAATTCACTTTTTCTTTTTTACAGAAACATGCTTTTTATTAGTCCAAATAAATACCTACTTCTACTTACAAATACAAATATTTACAATAGAGTAAGTCTGCTTTGCAAAAAAGAATTTGACTGGTAACTGATTGTCAACTTTTTACAGACATTTTACAACGTAAAAGCCCCCTTTCTAGCTGATAGGAACTGTGCTGCCCACCAAATTTTTGGAGGTGATGACATTGGGGTTTGATATTATTTACAATTAAGATTTTAAATCTGATCTGACACTACAGGGAAGCTTTTTTTAATCGTCATATTTAATAGAGTTTTGTTATGAAAAATCAAAACCCCCCTCCTTTTAAAACATAAACATCCAGTGATTGAAATTAATTAATTATAAAGTTGCTTTTAAGAAAGATAATAAGCTAATTTATGCCAATTCAACTGCCTGGGAAAATGTAAGACATTCGTAAAATCTTTTCTAGTCTATAATTAACACCCAAGTGAATTGCGTTTGACCCTGCAATCACTGTTTAATGAACTGGCACATTTGAAGTGGGATTTTATCTTTTGAGTCAAACCCATTTTGAGGATCTACAATAATGAGAATAAACCAGAAAACTCTAGAAATTGGATTACGATAGGAAACTGTTCTCTGTAAACTATTCATGGTGATTGAACAAATGAAACCACTTTGGCTACTTGAGATCAGACCTGCTCTAAACAATAATGAAGCTGTCTGATGAATGCAAACCTTTAAATAATCCCAAGCTTTAGAGAGGGAAGTTACCTGTCAAGTTTTGTGTGAAACTTTAACAAGTGAAGAAATCATTCGGGCAATATTATGTATGAATCCCCCATACTTCTTAAAGGACCCATTGACTGAGATAAGAGAGGGTTTAACATTAAAAATAGTTTTAGTTTCTCATCCAATCTGATCAACTAGTCCAAATCTTAACATACTCATATCATGGCTTTTACCTCTCGTGTGGTGTAAACATAGTTTGAGGTTATTCATGCCAAGAAGCCAAACTGAAAAAACCCCTTCGCCCCAAATATTAACGTAATGGCTCTATTATTACACAGTTGTATGAGAGAAAGCATAATTAGGCAAACATTTCACAGAGATTAGCACGCAGGAAGGGAAAATGTTATAGTTTACCTGTGTCTGATTGCTGGAGAATTAATTTATTTCTCAGGGGAGTAAGGAACTGGAATCATATTTTCACCCAGGAATGACGAATGCTCCCACAATGAGTCTCAAGCTTCCCTGATGAGCTTGAGTCAAACCTCGACTTTTTATTCAATCACCGACAATTTGATTTTGCGTTGATTGTACTCCAATTATTAGATGTCATTTCTGTCAACAAAATTTCTCTGAACAGGTCAAAACCATGTCTGATCATTTTAATTAAACAGCTCGTTAAACTGCTTCAGTTACGTCACATAGAGGCTCACTATTACCGAGTGAGTCACTAAAATAATCATTTGAGAATCGCTTGAAATCCAGTAAACGTAAAGGCATATTATAAGAATACAAAAGCTTCATGTGTGTCAACATGTTGCTGGAGACATCCAAAATCAGATAAGAAACCTTTTAAAATTACAGTAGGGGTACGTTAATTTATTTCCAATTGATAATTGTGCATCAAATACATCTTGATCAAATGTACCGGCCTTAACTTCTAGTCCAAGGCCATGTTAAACACATTTAAATATGGTTCTGATCGAATGTGTTTCTGACAAGAAACACTCCATATCACAAATAGACTAATCAAGTTATCGTATAAACACATCTCTCATCAGGCTTTGACACAAACAGAAAGAAATGTTTGTTGAGAACTAATTTCCAGCAGCGGGATATTGCCATGGAAGAAACCACTGTCCCGCAGAGAGCGGGTCAGTCACCTCAGGACCCATGCTGCCTTTCCATGTCCTTTGACCAGAACAGGCTCCATATCTAGTGAGCAGGCTATTATTTCCTGAGATACACAATAGGAAAAGGATACAATGCCTGCAGTTTATCACGCAAATGCCAATAAATTTCAGGCCCAGCCCACGACCAATTAGTTGAAAGAGTGAGGAGCTTTCCAGATCCGTCTCCCTAGTCCGGTGCAGACAAATAGTCCACCCACACACATAGGCAGCTGCAGAGGCATTCAAGAAGTCAAAGAGCATCACTGAACATTTCTTTCAGACCTCAACAGGACAACCAATTCCAAACTGTGACTCAATAAATTTCTGTCTTTTTAATATGTTAATAGTCAAACAGTATAATTTTAAACTAACAAAATATCAATCTTTTTTCAGTGATGCATGCAGCTATATTTAAAAATGATAATTTTTATATAAGCAAATCACTTAAATATAGTTATGATCTTACAGAATACAGTTTATTTGAAGTGCAAGACCAATAAATATTTTCATTGTCATTTCACTAATACAATTTAACAATAAAAAATAGAAGAACATATGGTTCAGAGATAAACATAAACATATTGTCACTACGACGTAACTTCCAAACTTCCAAAAATTTAGGGCATAAAAAGTTTTACAAGTTTCGCAAAATGCTTGTTATCAATTTTTCCTTCATCCAAAAATCAACTTTGGGAATTAGAAGACGTCACTATACAGGTTGGCAATAGCTCATTGTACATAGGGACCGTAGTCTGACAAAGGCCTTGCTGTTGGATTTGATGCCCAGCGGCTGTGTAGTAGAGTGCCCCGGCCAACAATCTGAACAGCCATTAATCATTTCACTGGCCATCGGGGACCACATTTGTCATGAGCATGGCTTGTGTCCGGCCAGGCCACTGACCCATGAACTGGTCAGAAGTCCTCAGCCAGTAGGAGGAGATGGTCAGTGTTGTGGCTTTAGCATGTGGGCTACCTGCTGCTCAGGATGAATGCGATTGGACACAGCCTTCAAAGATGATGGAGAGCTGCGAATTTGCCATGCTGACCATTCCTTGAGTTGTCCCAGTGACCAAAGCATGGCAAAAAGAGATCAACAATTGATACTCTTTTGTTTTTTTTTGTCATGGTCCACACTGCCATTTAATTTTTGGATGATTTTGTGTATGAGGACTTCTAAACGTTAACGCCACATTGATCCCAGCTTTTGTGTTTGGACGCCCATGGCTTTTTTGACAGTTTTTTCTATGACAGAATGGAAGCATCTGTGCAATTTATTAAATAGGAAAAGAAAGATTTAGGGGAGGTGATGCCAACAAAACTACTAGTTGTGCAGGAAGCAGTGGGATATTTTTTAAAAGACCTCAAACCAGTAGATTTGAGCAAATCTCTTGGTCACAGTTGGACATCTCAAGACAATCTGTTTGTCCATTCGGCTTAATGGTCAGTTCTGTTGTGCTCCTGTGCTCTAGTGTGGAGCGTTTGTTAAAAGCTTTTCCATGTTGGCAGCATAATTACTAACTATACTCTATGAGTGAATAGCCCAATAGGAAGCTGGCACCACACTGTTTGTCCCCTACCTCCTAGCCCTGAGGTGTGTGTATGTGCTGGTCTGTGTTTGAGTCGTCATCCCAGGTGTTTCCTCTTCAAACCAACCTGAAGAAACCCCTGCCATGACTTCATAATCACTCACTATGTGGTTCACACAGAAAATGCAAATGTAAACATCTGAGTGAATAAGGAATTCAAGAATGGGCTGGATTTCATTAAGCAAATTTTAAGTTTGCTTGTTTGTTTTCTTTACCCAAATTTTTGGTTATGTATGTTAAGTATGTTGCCCTTATTTTCTATTAAAAACTAAATGCATATTTTAGTTTAAGTCTTAACCATTTCAGCAATTGTTGTATCTGAAGCTGATTTGATGTGGTTGTGACTTTTAAAACAACACTTTTCAATATTTTTTACTTGTGTGTATTTAAAGAGTTAATGCTAAATGTCTGATACAGTAGAAACGATGATGCTGCTTTACCAGGATTTTGAGCTCAATCACTTAAACTTCATAGGTCCAAAACTATTACAACCTAATTTTATTTTGCTAATGATAAACTATACTTTACTAAGTAAAAAGCTGTGTGTCAGCGGCACATAATAATTAAATTACTTCTTCTGGTACAAAATAACAAAAATTAAAACAATAACTTTTCAAAAAATTATATAAATATGAACATTTTCACACTTGTCACTTCTATTACTTTAATTTGCCAGCTGACATTCTTTAGATTTGTTTTAATATTATGAGGGTGATAGCAATTTATAGTATACAATCTCACCTCAAGAAGAGTCATTGTATATTTTACAAAACACTACAAACTTAAAAATAGATCTATTTCTTATAGTAAAATTTAAAAAAAGTTTTTACAAAACTACACTGAATCTTCTTTGCAATGAGAGTAAATGTATGATTCTTTAGCCAGTTAGGTGAGGGCACATTTTGAATCAGAGAAGAAAATACCATGCAGAAATGTCTTTAAAAGGGGTTAACAATAATAATAATAATAATAATGTGTAAAACAAAATGTGTATAACCACAAAATCAGCTTGTGGCTTTCTCTTGAGTCTCCCAATGTCCTTTTACAAACACTTTTGAGGTTAAAAATAATAAAGTATGACAAGTGAATTTTGGCTCAAGGAAACATCTGCATTCATGTTCTGCCAGGCGCTTGTCTCATCCACTAAGCTTTTTCCCAAAGCATATTATACTGTATTCTAAGTATATTCTTGCAAATAAATTTGTTGTGCCAACATCACATTTTTACCTATGTTAAAAACAAACCTTTAACCCTAAGTTCTTTTCTGTCATGTAGTTCTTTTGGTGTCATTACCTAGCTCACTTTCAGCAAAAGCAGAGTGAACCATGAGCAAGTTGGCATTTTGTCTTTGTTTCACATTAATCTTACTTTTAGACGGAAGAAATAAATCAGAGCTCTCGGATTTAACACATGTATCATGTGGAGAACATCCACGTTTCACTTAGGGTGGCCCTGTTGGTTTTGAACCAGTGACCTTCTGACTAAGTGCTACTAACTACACCACCAAGTTTAACTTGTTTTTCATGTAAAAAAAATATTAATAGATTACAATTAACAAAATTACTACTAATTTAAATATTAGGTCTACAAATTAAAAGCATGCCAAACTACAGCACATTACAAGTACAACGACATAAATAAAATAACTAAATACAATTTCAAGTTGAAATGCAGTGCAAAAAGATAGAAAGTAAAGAAATGGTTGTGTTGCCATGTTGGTAACATAGATGAGGCTGTAAAATATCTTTCAAAAATGTCAAATGAAACCCTCTGGAGACACAATTTAATCATAGGTTAGAAGAATAACAAAATGTGTAGCACATTTGGCAAATATTTGATATCATATATTTAAAAATACAAACATTCATTCATCTTCATGTCGGCTTTATTCCCTTTCGGTGCCGCCACAGCGGAATGAACCGCCAACTCTCTGGCATATGTTTTACGCAGCGGATGCCCTTCCCTGCCGCAACCCATCGCTGGGAAACATTCACACACACATTCACACTATGGGCAATCGTTCTTATTCAATTCACTTATTCCACATGTCTTTGGACTTGTGGGGAAACCGGAGCACCCGGAGAAAACCCACGCGATCACGGAGAGAACATGCAAACTCCACACAGAAATGCCACCTGCCCCAGCCGAGCCTAGAACCAGCGACCTTCTTGCTGTGAGACGACCGTGCTACCCACTGCGCCACCGTGACACCAAAATACAAACATTCCAACACAAAATCATGTTTTATGGATGTATTTTGTTCACGTGACTCCAAATTATAAGCAATTTATAGTATGACTTTTTGAGAATTTTCTTCCCATCTGTCCTGGTGCACTGCAAATCAACCATATTTTTTTTGTTGGAAGAATGATTGGTATTTATGATGTTCTGGGTCCATACAAAAAAAGTATTTGGAAAAGTATCCATTGTATTGGGCACGCAGCTAAAAACTATTGAATATTTCAAAAGCTATGCATTGCTTGCATTGGATTTACAAAAAAAAAAAACGGTAATATATTCAAAGATGATTTGGAACACTGGAAATTGACCTATACTTAAGTGCCTCAAGCAGGATGCTGATAACAGCATCTGTTGTCTTTGTTTGTTGAGGAGCGTTTGATAGAGGAATCAAGCTATGTGAGCCTTGTGTGAGAGTCAAAGGACAAAGATTGATGGAAGCAGGGTTATGTGCGCTGGCCGGCACAAAGTAGTACTGTCTTATCTCTGAACCCAGTCGCCAATCGATTTGCTTTGGAATATAACTCATAAACCTCTGATCTTTTTGTCAGTTTCTCAAGACAAGACACTGATTGTCCAAACCTGTTTGTTTGGTTTTCCTCAAAAAGTGCGAAACTGAATTGTGGCATTTTAAATAAATGTATTAAATAAAGGTATAAAACAATATATGCTTCAAGAATAGTTTTGTTTGTTGATCCTCTGACAATGTTTCTTTCAACTTGGTAGTTATTAGGAACAAATTTTGAGTTCTTGTTTTCAATCAGCTTTTATTTCTTTGTTTTACAAAGTCTTGTAGAACATTAAGAAAAGTAAAAGACTAGAAGCTATAACTCAGCACACACACAGTCTCTAATTATGAGAAAGATTTGGGTTTTGAGTACCCATGAGAACTAAAATGGATGTATAATGAGGGGATTTCCAGATTTTGGTAGGTTTTGAGTGTGGCTTCAGGGTTGTGGATACAGGACATGATATCCTGTGGGGTAACCTTTTTAGAGAAGGAAGCCTAATCTCCAGCTCACAGTTCCCAATCGGAAGAAAGGAGTTCCTGAACCACTGGGGCAACTGACAGGTGCTTTCAGGAATATTGGCTAACTCTCTCAGAGGTTGGATACTTTTGTTACTTGCTAAGCCTATTGCGGTATTAGCTTGTTGCTACATTGACTGTCATGTAAAAGTCAGCAGGGGCATCGTTTTCAGCATGGGTAGTTATATTGTCCCTTTTTGTGAGAACAAATTTCCTCTACTCCCCAACACCTGGATTTAGACCCAGGAAATCCAAATCATGTCAACAAAACATTTTCAACAAAAGTTACATCATTAAGCTACAGGCTTATTTTGTGTAGAGTTAACAATGTTGGAAACACCCCTGAAAAACTCAACCTCATTAGGGTGCACAAATACCAAACCAAATCTTCTGAAACATATGTTGCTTATTTTCTTTTAAATAGCGAGTAATTCAATTTAAAACAAACTAAATCAAATACGGTTCTAAAAGTAAGTTTTTCTTACATTTTTGAATACATTTACATTTTGAACAGCTAATAAATTACATTTAATGATTTACCACATTTAATTATTACTTTCTATTTCATTTTAATAAAGAAGTGTAAATTTTAAGTTGAAGCTGTTTTAATTTATATAAATGATTAAACCTAAAATGTTTTTGAAGACGTCACTTTTTAAAGATTTTTAAAATTAGTTTAAAAAAAAAGCTAGAATTAAATTTTCTTCCTGGGACTTTCTATTTTTCTTTTTTTTGGCATTTATATGTTTTGTTACACCTCTTTTTCAGCTAACTTTTGATGAAAACTAATAAAATGGTGGAGAACTTTTATGAGATTTACATATTAAACATATTAAATTAATAATACAATAACAGAGCAGAAAAAAAATTACAATTAAGTGGTCAGCAAAGTGGCGCAGTAACCGGAGGGTTGGAAGTTTGATCCCTGCCAGGTCCATTCTGCTGTTGTGACCCGGGGTAACCCACTTCGTCCGCATTGCCCTGTAAGGATGAGTGTGACTGGTGGGATGTGTTTGGTGGTGGCCAGGAGGCTGTAGGTGCGAAATGGCAGGCATGTCCTGTCAGACTGCCCCAGGGCAGCTGAGGGCTACCAAGGTCACCAGCAGTGTGTGAATGAGTAATACTCCGAAAACAGTAAAGCTTATTTAGTGTCTAGAAAAGCTCAATAGAAATTGAAGACATTATTTTTAAATAACTTCTCTGAGCATTTGACAATTCCTTGCTCTTCCATGACTGGCTTCTCTATACCATCTGCATAGTTGAAATGTAAAGCGATAGTAAAAAAGTGAAATACTTTTTTTTCCCTGTCAATCACATAATTTGCATTAAAGGACAAACTTGCAAATTGGTGAAATTCTTCTTTAATCACTTTCTTAGGGCTTTACCCTGTTAACTGTATAAAATTGCGTAATGCTAAATGTTCTGGATCCCCCACGGTTTACATACATGAAAAAACACATATCAAAGAAGAGCATTAGTTTCTGTTTTATCCACAGATTTTTTTTTATCTTTTTATCCTCATAACTTTTTATTAAATTAAATTAACAACAAATTAACAGGATAATCTTCCAAACAGCACAACAAGCTCAATGACACCCCTGAAACAAACTTAACCCTCTAACATACTCTTCACCTCTCACTCTTCACCAGCTCTGAACAAAAAAAACCTTGTGTGCACCAGAAGTGTTAGAGTTTTCTTTATATTCCTCTGTACCTTCTAGCACACCATCTAACACTGAGGAAAGCTTTTCTTCCTCATTTTTGACCTGAAAACGCAATGGTTTAATACATACAGTAGATGCACAGCTGTGTAGAGAACTGTGTGGGATAAGTAAAGTTTTCTCAACTCAGTTCAGCATTTCTTTTAATCCTTTCAAAAAGAACCCTAGTCTTCGCAATCAGAGAAAATGCAAATCATTTTGATTGCATCTTTCTTAGGTGAGCTCTCTGTCCTGTGGCATCTGCTCAGAACTCATTCCCACTGTTTGATCATTCGGGATGGGGCTGAAAAACTCTGAACTCATCTGGACGTAGGTTACACTGGCTTGGTGAGAAATTAATTGCAAGCTAATCAGAGTGGAATTAGTGGCTCGTGCTGAAATCTGTGCTCAGACCCCTGGCTTATCTCCCAGCGATCCCCCTTTATCCACGATTATTCTTAGAAACTCTTCATTGTCGACAGGAGATGATTTGGGCAATCTTTTGGACCTTGTGTCTGTCTCTTTTGTCTTTGTAACCAAGGGGATTTCGTCTTTTGTTCTTTCCTTGTCCTTTTTCATGGATCACCACAGATGCCCTCTTCATTCAAGGGATGACCCTTCACCCAAGAGTCTACTGTAAAGAAAAGGGGGTTAGAAAACCGAAACGCTGACAGATAACAAGACAGTTTCATCAGACCATGAACAATGCTGGTGTCTTGGCACATTGTTTATTTGACCCAGGGTACACTAAATGTTGCCAGCGTTATTCTTTTGGGAAATGCTGTTGTTGTTTTTGAGGAAGACATTGTTTCTTTTTGGCTTCAAGCTTGTTCAAGGCCTGAATTGTTTAGAAATTAGATCTACTGTTTTGGCAGTGTTGCAGTTATTTAGGAAAACAACTTGAAGTTGACAATTTGCTTCTGCTAAAGTGTATAATGTCATTGTGCTGCTGTGAAGAAAATATTGTTTATTATTTTTTAGGAGCCGGACCAAACATTTTTATTATTATTTTATTTTATTTTATTTTATTTTTTATGAGAATGTAAAAATTTGGTTGCTCCCAGGCCCTTCCATGGACATCTTGCCCAGTCTGATTCTTATTGCATGCAAACAATGCTTGCAACTGGTAATTTAATGTAAGCGAACTCGTGAAATAATATTTAAATGAAGTAATAAGTTTGTTGCTGGCTGCAAGAGAATTGACAAAGACATACTTAGCCATATAAAAACACAGTTAATAAATAGTTATGATAAAATTTGTTTATTTTGGGGGTTTAAAGTGAACAAACCAGGTGATTAGCTTTCCGGGTGTAAACATCAATGTTTCCCTTAATTCAGTCATTCAAAACTCCTGGTGTCATCAAGAAACGTAATGGTCATTTTTTGTTCCTTGTTGTGAAATTTGAGAGCCAGGTTTATTACCTTTAAGTTACTGTATGATTGAAACTTGGCGGAGAAGATTTCCTCAACTTTACATTAAACTCTTCCAAAAAGCATGTATACAATATTAATATATAATTTCCAAATTACATTCAATGTATACTTCTAACAAGACAATATTGAACCAGATCAGATGTGAGATCAAGAATAAGATGTGTTTTTGTTATAAGATTTAACATTTTCTTAGAAACAAGAATTATTTTTGGCAGTTTCAGGTAAAATCTGTGCTAAAGTCAAGCTAAAGCTAGCTGTGTTGTCTGGCCATCTGTCTCCTCAAATGTTACAGACTCATTGAAGTTTTCAAAAACAAAATTAAGATGGTTAAACAATTACCACTCAACAGCTTGTTAATGATTTTATTGCTCTGGGAATGACACCTTGAGAAATAAAACTACAGGATCCTCACAAAACCCTTACATGGTTGTAAATATGTATTAACCAGAAAATGGGCCTTGTTTAGGATCATTTAAAGCAGACAAAGACCGGCATTATCACAAAAGACAGAGATGCAATAAGAAAAGAGGAGTTTCTACTTAGCTAATGAGTTGCCCCATAGAGATGTAAAGAGGTGGGTCTTTAGGGAAAGCCAGTGTTACTCTGGTTTGCTCTGATAGACTGTAAAGTGAGTGAAGCTTGAGCTGAACATGGACCACTGTTGTCTGAATGCTAATTAAGCTCATAATAGCCATGTTTCTATCTGAGGTTATTGTCCTTTGGAGGAGAAACTTTTTGGTTAGACAATGAGAGAATACGCCTTTGTTACCTCTCCCCCTACCCTTGAGTCCTGTTCATTTCAAAGAGATGCTCCTACCCCACAAGCCTTCAGAGGAACGCAGTAGGATGATTGGAGATTGGTTGCTCTTGCAGACAATCCACGACCTGAAGAATCTCTCAAGTACTTTACACCTTTTAGGATATCACTTTTACCTCAAAAGAGACCAACAATATTGTGTAAGTGCACTTCAGTTAACCTAAAACGAGGAGATATACACATTGCTGAATGTTGATGCTGGGAAAAAGAGAGACAAAATGTAATGGAAATCGTCATAAAAAAACTTAATTAGTCACTTTTAAATTGACCATCCAATTGGACAAATTGGATTTGCAATAATAGTAATTTAATCTAATGGAAACCTGACACACAAAAAAATTATTTTGTGCTTGGAGGATATTTAAGGCATATCAAAAGTTACATATTTTACAAAGCTGCAATTTGAAACAATGTGTTTTTTCCCATTAAACCAGTCACTTGACTAACAACCAGATACCTCGCTGATCAACAGGAAGTAGGAAAAGCCAAGGGGAATGGTCTAGCATATAGCAGGACCCTAATGAGATTTTTGTATGTTTGTGTTTGTATGTGAGATTTTATGTATAAAACACTATGCTAGGCAACAAAATAAAGCATAAGCATAAACCTGATAAGCATATTCAAATGACTTGTCTCAGATAATTTACTGCAAGGGGCATGTTGTTGAAAATCTTCTGACATCAAAAAATATAATCTTGACCATGCAATGGCACAGTAACATAACGCGCTAATATAGTTTTCCTTGTTGGAATAATTATTTGCGAGATTGACATTTAAACTTCAGATTGCATTGCATATTTGATTTACATGTTATCAAGTTGAACATACAGTAATGGAGGTAACAATTCAACTGCCACCACTAGCCCCTAATCTCTCTCATCATGTTCACCTGCACTCCTCATCACTTCCAAACCAAATGTTTTAACTTCTTTTTCTTGCAAAAATATGTATGGAAATTAAATCTTATGTGGTACTTCAATAGCAAGATAACAAACACAATAAATGTATTAATATATATAAAAAACATGTTAAATGGATATTAAATTCATTGATGCCTAATATATCATCATTGCTCATTAAATTGTATTTGTAAGAACATATTGGTGATGTAATTATCACTGTAATAAAACATTAAAATGTGTCATTCGTAATTTTAAGTCATTTAAGTGTATTAATTAAAAAAAGAAATGTGGGAGGGTGCACTGTGACAGCATCTGATCTAGGATTGTTTGCTGGCTTGAGCTGATTTAGAAATCAAACTGAACATTTACATGTTTTGAAGAGTAAGATATAACAGAAATTCTGTTGTAATGCTAAGGATTCCTGTACAACTAAGATTGCTTAAAATTTTTGCTTCCAGTGTTCCGTTTAGAATTCTCATTGATCATGATCAACATGGCAGGTGTTATTCAACTCAACTTACCTCATCACAACTAGTCAGTGTTATTAGCATTTTAATATGAGGATCAGAGTGGGAGGTCAAAGAGCAGTTACTTTACAGAGATCCAGCCACAAGCACTGTTCTCTCGACACTGAGGATTAGTTTAGTGATTTCAGATGGGCTGATGGGACACACACAAAGCTGCAACACCACAAATGGCCATAGTTTCACTACGCTCAGCTCAGGTTTTATGTTTGCCGTACTGCTAATTACAAGCTTTAATCACATTGTGTTTGTGGGAGATAAAGTCAGGTTTGAGAGGGGCCAATCCCCTGAATCTTCCAGCCAAATAGATGAAGCATGTGGGACAGATGTGGGATGGGGTCCAAGCTGCTCGGTCTGTTTGCGGCCCGATCCTCTTGGTCAACAATCCTCTCTATTTGGCTTCATCTTAGCAACAAAGATAGCGCACAATTTCTTTGTGATTGATGAAGACTGTGTAGCTTGTCTCGCTAGATCTAACGTCAGGTTTGTGTTTGCTGATCAGTTGTGTGTCTACTCTGCTTTTTGTTCTAACATGGGATCCACTTCAGAACTTTTGCAGTGTTTGGATTGGCTGATTAACATAAACAAAATCGAGAGGTTTTTGTTTTATTTAAATTGAAGAAATCCAATTACAGTTTCTGTCATTACATTTAAAACAATTTCACAATCTAGGACACAAAAATATCTTTACCGTATGATGGCCTACTAAAACAATACAGTAGCGTAAGTTGACTGATTTTGCTGACACATTCAACATATTTGATTTCATATCTAATTTAATATCTAAGTTTAAACAAAAAGTTATTTAAAAATCAATATGTGGAAACGTGTGTCAAAATTGTGACACCCGCCACTAATCTCTTTGATGCTTTTCATTTATATACTACCTTACCTCTGGCATTATGAGTGATTTTTATGTTAGGTCAATGGAAAGAAGCAATCTTGAATCCATGCGAAGAACTTAAAGTAGATTTTGTGGGCTTTGCTGTCTGGATAGTGCTTTGCAGTGGTGCAGATAATGCGGTTTTGGGTTCGTTGAAGTTTAAGTATTTGAGCTCTCGCAAATATTCGTTTTGGCACCAACCAATCAGGAACTCCATCTATAGTAGTCTTGTACATAGTTGGTAGAGAAAGTAGTTAAACGGTAAAGGTGGATAAGCTGTTTAAATTGAACTTAACCTGCGAAAAAGCAAATTGAGATTTTTTTTGCATTCATCCTGAGACTTTCTGCGCATTTACCACTTTTTGGTCAGAACACCACTTGAGAAACAGTCTTTGAATTGATCAGCTAACAAATGGGTTTTCCTTTTTTTATACTGTAATTCCATAAAGTACCTTTTAAGTACTTTACTATTTTTAAGATATAATTTTTAGCTCAAAAGAGTTAGCCTAAATTGAGCAGATATTGTCACAATTAAAACCTTCATTGGTCGCATTTCATTTGACCATCAAATTGTTCAAATTAGATTTAAATTCATGTAATGGAAACATGACAATTAAAAACGTAGCTTTTATAGCAAAAATAAATGTTTTTTTGTGCTTGGAGGTGGTAATTGAAGCATATCGAAATTGACATATTTTGCAAGACACCAATTTGAAACGTTTTCATTTAAAATGGAATGAGTCAATAGTTCATGGTAGACCCTTCAAGACTCAAAGCTAAAAACAATCCCTTTAATCCATTATTTTTGGTTCCACATGGAAAAAATACTGAAACAATGGTGCTTAAACTTTGATGTTGTTACAAAGATGAATTTGATCTATGGTGTTTTAAAAGTAATTGTTTATAAGAGCTGTGGTACTGTCCATGTCAACGTTCAATAATAAGCTTTTTTAATCTGCTATATTTTCTTTATTGACAAAATACTGACAACCTATGAACACACTTATATTGAACTTAATATTAAAATGTTCAGAAACATCCTACAGCTATTTCAGGTTGCTTTGAGGTTTATGAAGCTAAGATTTACAGCCGTGTATTTTGCTGTGTGATTTTAACAGGTTCAGTGCGCCAGCTCAAGATACCACAACTCCTCCACACAGCTAGAGAGAAAAGTTAAAAAGATGACTGATTTATCGCAGTCTCATTATTTTACCATGGAAATGGGTGTAAATCAAAACTGGAGCAAAAAATACCTCTTAGCTTTTTGTTGGAAAGTAAGTAAGCCACAAGTCCTTAAAACCCCAAATGACACTCACCAGGAGAGAAGGGTGTGAGTGTTTGTAAAAGGAAGCTATTTCATCACAGCTTTTTGGCCTCAAGGTGTGAAACATTAACACCTCAAAAGTGGATGTTGTCAGTCGTTAGAATGTAGATTTACAGCACACTTGCGGAGACCTGAGGCTCATTAGTTGGGTCTAGTTTAGGTGAAACTTTTTGAGGTTTAGGTTTCCTTTTTGATCACAAAAAGAATTCATACTGATGTTGATATATCAATCACCAAACAAGAATTCACCTCAACATTGACCAAAACGTTCAAAGGATACAATTCTCTATGTTTTGTCTGAATCAGTAAAAATGCTGATTTGAGATTTCTTTCCATTAGGTTTGCAACAAAGCTCAGAAGTTTAGTTTTAACAATCAGTTTTTAAATCCGAAAGTGATCCTTCTTCTCTTTGTGTTGCCTTTAAAAGAAAGAGTTGACTGAAATCCTGAAAGAGTTCCTGAAAATGAATCACCATTCAAACAAATCTTTTTATTGATTGCTGAAGAACCAGAATACTTTCCATTGACTGCTGAAATCTTACCACTAGTTGCATACGCACATCATCTCATCACAACAGACTCTTGACTCAAACTCCTAATCACTGTTAGGAGCGTCATAGACATTCGCTTCCTAAATCGTGGAAGTATTAAAAAAGTAAATACAGTCTGATCGTTCATATTTTCAGGTTAGACGTATATAAATGATGGTGAATGTAACCAAGCAGATCATACAGGAGCTAATCAATAAAAAGGATGTCAATAATGATATTAGTGATGTGTCGTTCGTGAATGATTCGTTCAAAAGAATGAATTTTTCTACTGAGTCGAGATGAACTACTCTTCCTAGTGAACAATTTGAACTCACCATCTTATTTAAACTTTCGGTTGCTTCTCAATGGACCCAGATCCGGATATAGAAACTAACAGTTCTTTTCAATGGTTCTTCAACTTGTTCTTCTCATTCACAATTCATTTCAATGGGTACAGTACCCGGATATAGAAATGATCAGTTCATTCGAATAACTCTATAACTCATTATTTTTGTTCGCAATGCTTTTCAATGGATGAAGTACCCAGATAAAGAAATGAGCAGTTCGTATGAATCGCTCTTCAACTCGTTCTTATCGTTCACAATGCATTCAATTTCTACAGTACCGGGATATTAAAGAAGTTTAGTTCATTTTAATCACTCGTTCACATGTGATGGTATTTCATGCGTAATTTAGCTGATATTTCTCATGTTTTTGAGACTCAAATTAATATTAAAGCTATTTTTTCACTGGACGGTGGGCACATTATGGATTTTACTGAAACAAACAACCTAATATCGATGTATTGGAAGTATCAGAAGAGGTTTTTTTCTGGTCCGTGTTAATAATCAAAAGATGCAGGTAAGCTAGTCTAAAATATAAATTTTTGTATTTCACTTAGTTTTGAAGTATTTTGTCATAACTGTTTGCAAGTAATCTTGTTAAGGAAATAATTATTTACGAATAAAAAAAACCCTGAATTGTTCAAAGAGTAGTTCTGTTGAGTGAAGAGAGTCAAAAGAACCGAGTCCTGAAGTGAACGAAACTTCCCACACTAGATGATATATCTCAGCAGTCTCTGCTCTTACATGTGACTCCTCCATAGTTCAACCCTTTCTCCAAAACTGCTTCCTGTTCCTCATATAGCATTGTATTATATATCAAAGGCAAAAACAGTCCTAAAATACAAATAAACCTCATTTAACTTTCTTGTAGATACATTTGTTTTGTGATCAATATCCTGATGCGCTTTCAACCTCTGTCTTTTAACAAAGAGAACTGGCTATGATTCAACAGAAGAAGAACATTTAAGGATGAAAGATTAAAGGATAAAGCAAAAATACAGAAACACTATATTTTCCACAATCATTTGGTTCAGTTCAATATTTACAGTAGTTACATTTGTGGGGATTTGTTTTTGAGCCATGGGACATGTTGTACAGACAGAACTTAGCAGCTCAACAGAGAAGGATGAACTGGGCTTAAGTTCACACTTGAGCGATGACTCGTTGAGTGGAGTAAGTTGTGAGTTTAGCGTCGGTTCACCTCAGCCCTGTGTCCGTGCAGGAGTCTGAGGAGGTGAACTGCTTTAACAATTGACACTCAGACATAGTCATTCAGTTCTGTCTCCATGTACTGCCTGCCTGGGCAGATGCTTATATTGCAACATTAATACTTTTCTGCTTTTTCAACAATGATTTCCAAATTAGATGGTTATTTGTCAGGTTTACTACACTTACAGCCAGAGCGCCACTCTCTCACACAAAGTAAAGAGGTAAAGTTTTTATGTATGTATAGTCAAAATGATATAAAGCATAATTTGTAAAAAATCAAATAAATAATCATAAGAAAATAAAATATTTATATAAAGCCATGTTTTAACGTTTTTGTATGTCAACATTTTTAAATTTATAAATTTATATAAAGTTCACATAAACAAGTCCTTTAAAAGATATAATTGGGGTCTCCTGATTAAAAGAATGTTATTCAATAACTATTGTTTTCATAGTTAGGATTCAAGAGAAATATCATTACATGTTTCCAGGAAATATACACCTGAGAATTTAGGGCCACAGAAAACCACAGTATTTCTGTACTGAAATGTACTTCTTGTTTCTCTAATGAGGGGAAATTAACAAACAGTTCTTTGAGTTTTATTTTTGACATGCAACTATAGATACTAACTGCTGAGAGTATGTAATCTACATAATCTGTGTAAATCTATGAACTCAATTATCATATCCCTCAAAGGGTTTATTAGGAAGTATATAGTATAATCAACTTTAGGAGGTATATAGTACAATATAAGTATTAATCAAGCTTAATATGGAAGTGGCTAACTGGCACCATCTTGGCATTATTTCAATTCTAGATCAATGAAAATGATTAAAGATACATGAAACATGAAACACAGCTTTTCTTTAAAAAGGGAATTTACCTGTAATAAAATCCTATCTCACAGTTGTCAAAACTAACTATACAGGCATATTGTTTTAACAAGAGATGTCGATGAGATTATCCCCCTGGGACCCGTCTCTTTTTTCAACCACTTCTGTTTAGGCTTCATGAGGAAGTGCAGGGTATTTCTGCCTGATAATGATAAAGATTTACTTAACAATAGTTAATTATTAAATGATTGTACAAAATAATGTTTAGTACGATTTTCAGAGCATGTAATACCTATACAATTTCTTCTTTAAAATTCCTCTTGAACTTGATACACTTCATTTTCTCATCATTCCTCTCAGCACATCTCATTCATCATTTTTAATTCTCTTTATCTTCAGTCCCTTGAGTGTCATTTCAGAGCTTGACTTCTGTAGGAACAACTGTACGTGTGTAGATGTCAACCTCGTAATACATCACTATAGAGTCTTCAACAACTCTATCTGTTGTTGTCTATGCAATTCCAGACTGCTTCTCTGCAAGGGTTAAAGTTCAGCTCCCTTGTACCTGGTCTCCAGTGCCCTGACAGTTTTGTGGTCTTCTCCTTTGATTTTCAGATGCATCTGACATCACTGGTGCCAGTGTGGTCGTATTCATTTATTGCATGTCTAACCTGGTTGGCTGGGTGACTCATTAGGCCTTTAATTGAGTGCGTGTGGTGCTGGGGTCAAGCGAGCAATGGGTGATTTATCTCCAGACTCTGACAGAACCTGCATGAACTCATTTATGACTCAGCTAACAACCTAAGCTTCCATAGATTGCTAGATGACCTCTTGGTTGCAGACGGCTCACGTTTATAGCTTGGAAGGCAAACGGTCAGCCTCCCTGTCTGGTCTCATCGGCTTTCAACCACTAAAAGACGTAGCACACTCAAAACAAAAATCAATTCTGGACTCATTTTTCTGTCTCTTGTCCCAATAGGCTACTTGAGTGTTTTAAGATATATGATCATTAAAGGTCAGAGATCAAGTGTTGATTAAAAACATTGTACATGTTAAGTTATCATATCAGTTCACCAGTAATATGATCATTAGGTTGACTCAACACTTTTTTGTAAAAAAAAAAAAAAACACAACAAACACAACAAAACATTTTTATAACACTTATAATAAAAATATGACATATTTTTTTGTATTACTACAATATAATATTTGTATCCAACCACAATCTCAGAGATTACACATCATTAAGTGAATCGTTAAACCCAAGAGCATGAGAACTCCTCAGCTGAAATAACATCAATTTAATATTAAGATTTTTCTAAAGTTGTTTTAATATTCACTTTGGATGTAAAATGCAAGAACAATTTTGAAAATGAAATGCGTTTAACGATTCAAACGAGTAAACAGGTTCCTTATATTTAAACAAAATTGATTTTAAGTGACATGCACACCTAGTTTGAGCTCTGCATGCAATCCATTCCCTTGCACACACACATTAAAGCCATTGCAGTAGCACCTGAGAAGCAGACCTTTCTCAAGAGCACTAGAGAGAAATCAAGTTTTTGATCGCTTATGCCACCTTCAACGACCGCGGAACTGGGGATGACACCCTCACTTCATTTGGAAACTGTTCCATTTCCATATACCCCAAGCCACAGCTGTCCTGTCTTCCTCTTGGAGTTTAGGAGCAAATCTGAACAAAATCTGAAAAAAATCTGGGGTTAACCCAAAGTTCATAAACTTCAGGTCACTGAAGTGCAATTGTTACATGTGACTGTAAGGTACTTCCTGGTGATTAAAGCACAAACCAGACAGATCAGGGGATTTGTGGTAAAGGAGAAAGAAATACCACAAGCCCAAAAGCTTTCTTTTGTTTTGTTTTTTAGCCCTTTCTTGACCCAACGTATCACAAAAAATCAAACACCTTTTTTAAGCTGCCTACAATCTTGATATTTAAGTATTTCCAAAAATGCTAGCATGCGAAAGGACATGCAGGACTTTTTGAAGCTGCTTTGAAAGCAACTGCTAAAAATGGGCTATTTAAAAACATATTGATTGAATATTTGATTGATTGAAGTTTCCAACAACATATAGACATCAAATTTTATGAAAATTCCATCACAGCTATAAAGATTTGCTATTTTACTAAAAAAGATCTCTGGTCTTATTTGGCTGTGTATGGCCAGTAGCACTGATTTTGACAGCTCATCTATCCTACTGAAGGTTACCTCATAATTCCATTCCAATTATTGTCTCTGTCTATCTTCTGTCTTGTGCTGATACACTGTATGTTTGTGTGAAAAAAAGAAGTACAAAACTACTTATTTACTCCCATGAAAGGAACCTTTGATAACTGGATGATAACTTTTATTAATGGAGGAAGTTGACCGGGAGACCTACCAAAACACGTGCTTGTTTGCTCAAGCCATTTGATCCTGAGTGTTTTTGAACGAGAGTCAGTACAAAGTACTGATTTGCAATGAAGTTGAGACTAAAACTTCTATCTGTATCTCAACATTCAGGCAAGTTTAATTCTATTCTGATTTGTTCATTAAGAAAGCCGATATTATGGATCAGTCCTGGCTCAAATCGGTAAGGTTACACTTACATGGGATCATTTGAGGATCCTTCTGCCCTGCTTACTTCATAATTTTTTTTATTGCATATCTTTACTTAGTATTATCATCATATCGCTCTCGGATGTTCCTCTCGAAAGTTTAATGCCATTTTCAAAATATGGATGTTGTCAGGCTCATTCTTTGACCTCACAATGCTTCAGCAATCGGATTAAAGCAGTGACCCTCAGGTTGAAATGCTCAGGCCTAAACAAGATGCGTGTGTTTTTGATTCACCTCCCATTTTTGATAGCTCCTACTATCTCCTACTGTACGGAAATTTGATGTCACTTTTTATGGATGGCTAGTGTGTATGGATACAGATGTCTCAAACAAAGAGAAATTACGTTCCTGTCGGTTTCATGAAACAGACTAATTGTACAAATTAATTTCCTCTCAAAATCACTTGAGCCAAGCAGCTCAGATGTCAAGATAAAGGTAGTTTCGCCTGCCTCTGTCATTTATTACCTATAATGGGTTGACATACCTTATGACTTCATTGCTGTCTGAGTTGTTAGTGTGACCAGTGAAGCGAGAGGTCAAAGTTCACCCTTATCACCGGCCTGTGTCCCTGCAGCTGGCTGAGGACTTCTTTATGAGCAATATCAGCAGCGGCAGGCCTTGCGATAGCTGTCGGAGAGTCAAAAGCAGAGGTTGTTCGCTTGATCACACACATAAACACACAAACGCACACCCTCACTGGGCCTTCTTTCTGTCTTTCCCACAGTGATAGTGATCTAGAGCATGCCATAAAGACTACTCGTAGATCAGAGAAAACAACAAAGGGACTCCTTGCTCCCTCCCCGAGCGTCTCACGGGAGCACTGACTGGGCCGTAGGGGCTGATAAGGGCAGCCTGGCGCCTTGCCACTCCCACCGGTCCCACACACATACACCGAGCCAAGGCACCTGATAAATGGAAGACAGTTTCCTCATATTTGTACAGGTAATGTGCTAGCCAATGTTGTGACCTACAAATGGATTCAAAACAATAGGAGAAAATCTGAACTCGACAAATCAAATTACAGTCAAGGTTTGTGTGGAGTGTGTTGCTGTAAATGTTCATTTAAGGCCGGATGTTTTAAGGAAAAGCTAATTATAGACAATGATCTCGTCTTGATTGTTGTAAACTACCCATGACAGTCAAACTAGGATAAAGATCCTTCTCTCTCAGGGGTGTGCGTCATCATGAAATTTAAGTGTTGTTCTTTTAATGATACAATGCATTGTAGTAGTTTTTATGATGATTATTTAAACAGTAACAATCAAATAAAGTTGGGTCAGTTGATCAAAATAAATAATTTTAAATATATACAAGACAAAATAATTTTCACGATCTACAAAATACATATTTAAAAATAAATAATAGATAAAAGAAAGTATTTTTGCATATTTTATGGAAATGTTCCAGTAATTGGATAAAAAACCCATTTAATTGTTTAAAATAAAAAACAAAATCAACAGCAACTTGTTTTCTTAGGCTTAAGGTAAGACTTCATAATGTACCTTTATAATATGCCATTAAAGCTGATGCCATTTTCCAAATATGTATTTTGTCAGGTGATCTCATTCTTTGACCTCACAATGCTTCAGCAAAAGTGGACCTTCTCACAAACCTTTTTAGAACAACTTGACTCAGCATTTTGATTTGCCGACAAATTGAATTACCTCAAATGAAAAACAAACACATTTTTCTTCATCGATGAATTGTGTTTTTAAGAGTTACCAGGTCAGCAAATGAAAAAGATTTCAGAAGAAGTTCTTGATAGTGGGTTGCTGATACTGATCCAACCTTGAAATCTAACCTCGCAAACAAAACAAAGTCAACTCTACCTAACAACTCTTTTTAACAAACCAGGTCAATTGAGGAAGAAGGTAGATCAATAGGGGGCATATTTGGAAATGTGAAACCTTTTTATAGTTTTTTTTTTATCTTATGTTTGCAAATAAATTAATAAATGCATATTTTACATATCAAAACTCAATTCTAACCCTAACCCTAACTTTTAGTTTCATTGTTGAACAGTTTTATTATTACATAATTGTGGACCTTTCTATAAAAGCCTATATATCAATAAATAAATAAAATACATGTAGAAAATAAATAATAACATTTAGTAACTGTTAAACTGTTACACTTACACAAATAGAATATGTAAGATTTAGTAGCACTTTGTAAAAACTACACTTTGCTAATCATTTATTAAGCATTAACAAAGTTTAATTTACAAATTATTAACTGATCCTCAATAAAACATGAAATGTATATTATTACACATATAAAAAGTATGCTTATAAACCAGGAATAAAGAACTTAAATTAATGTTCATACACTGCTTACAAATATGTATAAAGTTAGAAATAACGCTTTATAAATAATTTATTAACATTTGGCTAATGCTTAAGTATTGTATTAACAGCAGAATGATTAATAGTAGTGTGTAGTTATTATAAAGTGATACCTACGATAGTTTTTTCTTCAGTAAAAATGCAAATTAGGGGAAAACTGATTGAAAACATTTTAGTCACTAGAAAGAAATGATATACAACAAAAATGACATTAGCCCATCAGTGACATTCTGATTTAAATATGCAGTCATTGATGCCACTTTTATTAGCGGTGTTCTGAGGACAGATGTGTGTGAAAGCATGGCTAAGCTCATGCTTGGCCAGCGTGTCTCCTCACGGATGACACACTGCCTCAGGAAAGCTGTCACCAAGCTGACACACAATCGCTCCACTTTGTATCTTCAGCAACTCTCACCAACCGAAGGCTGACAAGCGTTTCAGTCCTCCATTGTATGACAGGCGCAAGCGTTTGGGCCACAGAGGGTTCAATGCACAGGCGCCTGGTCCCATGTCTCCGGCCTTTTATACAAACCAGTCACTGGGATTGAATTGAGCCTGCTCGTGGATGCCAAGGAGGATTACGCCAGCAGGCTGGGGGTGAGGAGGTGGCCGGTGGCAGAGCATGTGAACGGGTGGACGCCCAATAGGAAAGCCTAGTGGCCTTTGAGTGTGGGAAAAGTGGCTGGGAGCTGGCATGCCGTTTTGAGGCCAGAGTTAATGGGAGATTGCCAGGCCAGTGTGCGGGCACATTGTGGTCATTCAACTTCCTAGGCTCAAGGAAAGGATTCATGCTGTGCCTAACGCAGCTAAAAAAACGACCCCTTCATCATGCTTTTTTCACACATGCTGTCACTGGCACTAGCTTAGCACAGTAGAGCCAAGTAGAGGTTTATAACAGGTAACTAAGAGCACAAATGGGCAGTTAGGCTGGCATCAAATCAGCTGATTATTATGATCGTTGTTAGGGGCTGCCTTCAACTGACACTGTTCAGATTTGACACTGTTTGGGTTGTCCAAATGCTGCATAAAATAAAGCAGTTTTAACATAGTTGGTTTACTGGAGTTTTACTAGTGTCTCTTTACTTGGTTTCAACTTTATACTTGGTTTCAACAGAAATACGACTTAACTCTAATGATTAAATTTAACCTACTTGTAGCTTATGAGGTGAATTAGGTTTTAAAGTAAACATTGTTAACTGAAAACAATGTACTTTTAAAAAACCTATACCTATTTTAAACATGTTTTCTTAGACTGGCTCTGATTAAAAATGGTATTGATCCAACCGTTTGCAAATATGAAAATATATTGTTTTTTGATTTAAGACCCCTTTTGTTCTAGAACAGAAAAGCTAAAAGCTGTCAGTGTTTACTTTGGAATGTAAAGCTGAAAAAATGAAATGAAACCAGCGGAGATTAGGATTTTCCCACAGTAAGGAGTTACCAAACTTGAGGCTTGGAGAGTGGCGTTCCACTGCTGTGACTGTGTTCAAACATTACACAGAGATCTGATTCTTATTGTGCCAATTCACCAGTCTTTGACGTGCCACACTGCCAAACAGGAAGGTGGACACAATCCAGAACACTTCACCATCCTGGCTGTCCCATTGAAAACATACAGGTCAGATGCGCCTCTTTGCTCATGCACAACTGATTTGGAGAGGCGAAAGAGAGGCTTCCTATGCCGAAGAATGCAGTTAGGATTACTTTACTGAAAACAAGTGGTTTTCACATAAAGAGCTGGCTGAGCTTTGTTACTCTTGAACAATCAACGAGACCTCCTCTTAAAGAAGGAAGCTGTATTTAATGCTTTGAAAGAGTTAGCATCAAAACGGACACAACACAGGTTACCATTATTATTACAATCATTAATATCTGAAGCAGGCAAATTTCATGGCCCTTTAAAAACACAAGCTTTGTTTCAATACCAGACAATTGTTGTCATTATAAAACTGTGAAAACTTGATCACAGAGAGGAATTCAATAAGGCAAGGCAAGTTTATTTATAGAGCACATTTTTGTACACACTGGAAATTCAAAGTGCTTTATAGAAGAATAAAAACAGATTTGAAATAAAAGACAATAAAACAGTTTAGATAAAATGGGGAGGGAGGAAAAGACATTACAAGCATTCAAACTAATTGAAAAAAGGACAACATAAGTGTAAATTGCACCACTGTTCGGACAGCAGGGGTCAGAAAGTAAATCAGAGGTCTCAAACTCGATTCCTGGAGGGCTGCAGTCCTGCAAAGTTTTGTTGCAACCTAAACTGAACACACCTGATTCCACTGATCAATCTCCTCTGAGTTTGTTTTACACTACTAGTTTATCTCTTGAAACAGGGTTGGAACAAAAACCTGAAGGGTCTGCGGCCCTCCAGGAATTGAACTTGAGACCCCTGCAGTAAATCCACATGGAAAAGTAGAAGCAAAAAAAAAAGGAAAATTCTTTATTAATATTATTATATTTATTTTATTATTTTCTTTTCATTATTATTTTTTATTACATAAAGAAAATTTGTCATAAAGGAAAATCAAAGACTCTTTCTTTTATATTTACCTTTTTATGTGCACTTACTATCTGAGCACTGCTGTCCAGCTCAGACTCAAGAATAATTATGAGGTACCTATGCATCATCGATGAACAATGATACAGAAAAAGACTTCACATCAAGAGAAGTTAATTTCCAACCATGAAGTCAGAAATAGCAAAATAACAATAAAAAAAGTTATCCAGCGTTGTGTAAGAGAAAATAAAATTGTGGTTATTTTCTGTGGAACACCTTTCAATTTCAGATGTTTACCTTGGTTAGTGGCCGTTTTAAGAAGAAGCACCAGGTTAATTACATCTTATAATCTTTGTAATAGTTATACATTTTATTAGATCTTATACCATTGCTCAATTCGTTAATTACATGATAATCAGGGCCACAGAGCCAGAGGGAAAACATTTGTTGATGTGTGATATGGAGAACACAAGAATTGCATTTTGAAGAATGCACACTTAGGAGTCAGTATGGGGTGTGAGATTAAGTCTATAGTTTGGGATAGATCTATTCTCTCTAAGGAAATGAGAGTCACCAATCAACCTGACGTATGAGTTATTTTTGGAGTGTGGCTGGAAAGCCAAAGCAAACTGAGGAAACCAACTGAGAAAAAACAACATACAGCAGAAAAAATAACCTTCTTATTTAGTGGGAACAATGCTACATAAGCAGTGCCGTTGTCTTATTTAAATCATATTTTCTTATATTTTCATATTTTGTAGCTTCTGCTTTAACTCTGTTCACCCACGTAACATACAATTTTATAATCAGTGGTCCGCTAAACATTACACATAATTTTTTTACAAACTATGAATTCTCTGAAATGATATTCTAATAGTTTCCATGAAATTGTCAAAACACACAGCTCTCTATGTTAAGCCTGGTTAATGTTCCATGTACTGTAAGAGTGTGGGAGAGGAGAGAAGAGAGGAGGAGAGATGAGGAGGGGGGTTATTGGCGTGAAAACGTTCTTCGGAAGTCATAGTTCCAGGCGACGCGCTTTTGGCAGCCCCCCTTCATTTCCTGTGTGCGTTGGACGTGGGGCCGGGCGCTTGCCGGGAGAGTGCCAGAGGAGAAAGAGGAGAGTTCAGCGCAGAGCAGCACTTTCCCACAGTCTGGGGATTCGACACATGGCTCTCACACATTCCACAGCCTCAGCTAGAGCCAGGGAGCAGCGTCACACACACAAACACGCACACACACACACACACACAGAAAGAAAGAGAGAGCGATTGTATGTAGCAGTGTCTGCACATCTTTACGGTTGCAGAGTTTTGCACTTTGAAAATAAAGACAGACTATAATACTAGATCTTGTTACACTGATAAAACAATACATCTGATAACATTTATAAAACAGTAAATATGCAGAGAAAAAAATATATATATATATATGTGAATTACTACTGCATAAATTATAAATTACTTAAAAATATTTACTTTTAATGTATATATTTTAAATTATTATTACTTAGCATTTCGAGTAATTTTTCTTGCTTCTGTACCTCAATACATCTGTAGTTGCATAGAAAGAAAAGGTTGTGAAGAAAGAATCGGTTTGAATATCAAGGTTTGCTTAAAAACCCCACAAGTGTGTGAGCTTTCTTGGTCAGTGCAGGAACAGGCACCTAGAGTTAAACAGACGTCTGGTCTATGGAATAGAGCGCTGGTTATCCTCGTTGACACTGGAGTGGAAATACAGGGCTGTGTGTGAAACTTACATAGCCCTCTTACCCTTCCATCACAGGTTGAGTGAACAAGCGAGCACTATATTTATACAGAAAAAGACACAAAAGACTTTTCAATATATTTAATCAAGTTGTCAAGATGTTTCATGTTTATGTTTCAGTTACAAATGGAGTTTGCCAACAAGCTTATTGCTTTAGTCTAGTGATCACAGGAGGTAACTATTTGTGGGCTTAAAATTACATTTATGCATTTACAAATGCTTTTGTCCAAAGTAACTTACAGAAGAGGAGAGACAATCTGCAATGTGTTGAACAGCCAAAGTCTATCTCAGCTTCTCATAATAGACATTGTATCAACTGACCAATAAACCAAAGCAGGAAGAAAATAAAGACAGAGGAGGAAAAAGGAAAATAAAATTCTATAGTAGGTGTTCCTTGTTTTAGTTGCTTTTTGAAAGCTGTTAGATGTTCCACCAATCAGGAACAGTGAGAGAGAAGGTTCTGCTCAGAGATTTTCTGCTTTTGTGGGATAGAACCACAAAGTCGCTGTTCCTTCTCTGAGCGCAGGCTTCTGGAGGACATGTAGGAGTGTATGACCTTGTGGAGGGAAACAGGGGCTGATTTTGGAGATTGTTTGGGGGGAGGCGTCACGGTGGCGCAGTGGGTAGCACGGTCGTCTCACAGCAAGAAGGTCGCTGGTTCAAGCCTCGGCTGGGTCGGTTGGCATTTCTGTGTGGAGTTTGCATGTTCTCCCCATGATCGTGTGGGTTTTCTCCGGGTGCTCCAGTTTCCCCACAAGTCCAAAGACATGCGGTATAAGTGAATTGAGTAAGAACGATTAAATAGTGTGTGAATGTTTCCGCTGCATAAAACATATGCCAGAGAGTTGGCGGTTCATTCCGCTGTGGCGACCCCGAAAGGGAAGAAAGCCGACATGAAGATGAATGAATGTGAAGAGTGATAAAGAGGGGAGCTTACTTCGCTTCCTTGAAGATAAGACGAGCTGCAGAGTTCTGGATCATTTGCAGAGGTTTGAGCCCGTTTGCTGGAAGTCCTGCAAGGACAGCATTGCAGTAGTCCAGACGTGAGAGCCTAAATCAGAGCCTGTCCTCAGTTAGGAAAGGGCCTGATCCAAATCAAAATACATACTTGTTCTTCCAGGAAAAAGCTATTCCCAATTCATAAAACAGTTTAATTCATGGTTTATTTGCACTGTGATGACACAATATGATGGCACCTGAAGATTAGATATTTCAATGGAAAACATACCTTACAGAGTATTTTTTAACGTATCTATCATCTTGAAGTTGCAACTGTAAGTAGTACAGTTTGCGTGTGACTGTTATCTATATTTAATTGATGATTAGTTACCACAGATAAAGGTAGAATCACGTTTTTCCATGCACATTTATCTTTTTAGTGTGGTTGGATTATAGTTTCAGAAGACATTCTCATAAATCTTCTTACCGCATGGCTTTGCTTTCAAAAATACATTTCAATTCAAACCTGCATCAAAATATCCCAAAGAACACTTGCAACCATCAGTTTTGACAGCTGATCTACCTCCCCTCACCATCAGTTCTTCTGTGACCATTACATGTATGGAACAGGTGGCTGTCTGGCACGTCCATTAAGAACACTTGCTCACATCTTTGACAAGATCTTTCATAAATCTAAACCAAAGATGTGCTTTTGCAGACAAAGCACCTGTGTGGAGCGTGCTTTGCTGACTTTACCATGCCTCCGTCAGACTTTCTCCCATGCAATCTTTGCACATGGCTTCTCCCTCCTATTCATGGCCAGGCTTTGAAGTGTTGGCCAAGGCCACGTGGCCGAGGTTCTTCCTCTCCCCTGTGCCTCCTAAATAAACCTTTTGCATGGTGTGATTTTAAAAGAACGAGGAGGTCACCCTCTATGGCAATTAGAATCTCAGCACGGAAACGCAGAGCTTGGGAAACCAAAAACTGCCTTTGCAGATGACAGACCACCCATTAGCTTTGATTTAAAACATGGGTTAGAAGATGACAAGAGGGGGGAAATAGAGAAAATGGAAAGAGACACCCAAGCAGCAGGAAGAAAGAAAAAAAAGAGTTGGGCAGGGTAGTAGGGTAGGGTGGCTGATGAAAGAGGGCCAAATCATTTCTTACTTGAGTGCCCGTCTGCAATGGGGCTCAACTGAATCACAAATTGGCAATTAAGCTAGGCTCCTGAACCCTCCCCTCTCCTCCACCCGGTCAGGGTCAAGATGAAAACATCTCCAGATGACCGCGCAAGCCTAGCCCTGGGAGAAAAATCTAAAAAACAGAACTGGAAATCAGCTTGCTGCTAATTCTGTGTGCCCCAAAACAGCAACAAAGGCAGGAAACACAGGAAGGGGTTGAAGCCCATTCCTACCTCTGACACAGTAACTTCTGGGATAATTAGGATCCGGACTTCCTGTCATCACACTCTACTCCAATATGACTTCTGTTTCTGACTCTTTTAGGATCAAAGAGGGCAAGCAAAACTTCAGAATGACAGTATCGTTTCTGAAATATGAGAACCTAGCATGTCTATGCACAAGGCGGATTATCTTGTGCCAGTCACAAGAAGCACAGACTCTCCCTCCCTCTCTTTCTTTCTCTCAGGGTTGCTTGGAAATGTTGATGCTCTTTGATCTATGGGTGAGATGTTGTCCCCGGCGAGGCAAGCATCAGGCGGTGCACCCCTCCACACGTTTAGACTCTCATCAAGCCCATCCGTTCTGTTTTCCCATAGTGTGTGAACATGGTGGATTAGTGGCCCCTTGAGTTCTACTAATGAAGGCTCCTGTTTGATCTAGAGGGCCCCAATTACCCTGCACTGTATCACCCATTAGAAGAAACCTTTCACTGACCCAGTATTTCTCAAGCTACACAGTGCAATGAAGAAATGCTCTATTTTTCATTTCTTATCACTTTTCTTTATTTTAGATACTTTAATTACAAAAGGACAGGTTTAAAAAAGTTTGATAAATAATATTAATAAAACATAAATCTGTGGAAAATGTAAGACAAATAAATTCCTTACATTGTCATAGCAAAACATCAAAATGGAATAAAACAGTAATTGTTTTTACACATTTTTAGGAGTTTTTAACTGTATTTAGCCTAAAGTGCTCACAAAAATATCAATTTCATACCTAAAATCATCCTGGTAGAAAGGCATAAGCTTTTTGGCTCTAAAAGCATAACGTACCCACCACCATGTTTGACACATTGGATGGTGTTTTTGGATCAGTAATCCCTTGAAAAATACATCGTTTCAATACAACTGAATAATAATGAGCCTTCAGTTGAAACATTGGTTTTAATTTATGAAAAAAAAGTAAAAACGGACAGAAATGTATAGTCTTATTTTAATTTAATTTAATCTAAAGCATTAAAAAGTGAGCAATACAATTTTTCAAAAAGGCTTTAAGGAAGCAGGGATGGATTCACTTGGGTAAACACATTTGTAGCCAATCAACAGGAGCTATCAAAAGTGTTGCAGAGTGTTTTTATTCTAGGGTTAACTTTGTTTTGGAAAAATGTCAAATCAGCCTCAAAGAAATCACATACAGCATTTTCAAGTGAAGACCTCAATTGTTTATATGAGTAACTGTCTCCAATGGCTAACTGGTTATTTTGTTTTAGCTGATCTGTTCAAACCTATGGAAATATTTTTTGCTGAAAGAAAGAACCCAAGACATTCAAAGCTCTTTGTGTGTGCCTGCCAGTCTGTGTGTTGGTTTTTATTTTTGCAAGTAGGCGTGTATGTGGGCGTGCAGCATTCGCCATAAGGAGAAGGTACCTGGGAGAATTCTTCTCAAACTCTCACTTTATATGAGCGAGCCCTGTGTCTGTTTGAAAGAGACGTGGAAGCTGTGGAATGAGTGCATCTCTCTTGACCTCTGCCTCCTAATTCAGTTTTGGAGAATTATTTAGACATTCACAAAGAAGACACAAGGGAAACATCGATGAGCGAGCGCCTCTTTTTAGAACGATGCCTCAAACCATTTGCAAGCTGCATTCATTTGAATTCCATAAATCAGACAGAATGGCTGTGTAAAATGTTGCCGCAAGTGTGCTTGTGTTTAGAGGAGGAAGGCGAGGCATCGTAACACAACACATAACTTGATAAAAAGGGTGAAAATATATGAGTTGTGAGACTGTGGATGTGAAAGATGGAAGAATACGATGGGCAGATGGATGGATTTCTACCCTTGTTAAGTTTACACATCATACTGTAATGCACACTATATCAGTCAATCTTTAATTGTAGTGGCCTGCTTCTTCGCTGACTGTCTACAAAGAGAATTTAAATGTCAAATGTTTCATTTAGATTAAGTTATAAAAATACAAAAAGATATGATTTGACAATCATTGCATCATAATAAATAATGGTCTGATTCATATAGTATGTTCTTGGTATTAATATATTGCCGCAATTTTAGTAAACGATAAAAAGTGAGAGTGCATTGCAAGGACATGGAATTTACACTAAAGAAATGGTTTAATAATTATGAAATGCAATAAAGCATTATCTAATCGTTATTTGTTCAGATGTAACAGTGCTTTTTTCAATCCTCATTATGTCCTTTTGAAACCTTTGAAGTGCTTCATCCATGAGGCTAAAGGAATTTATTCAAAGCATCTGTCTTAAATATTGCAAGGCTTCCTATTTCTTAAACATGAGTCCAATGGGTAGTTTGTTATAAGAAAATGTTGTGGGTCCAAAAGTGATCCTTGTGGGGACCCATTGTACAAATGCACTTAAGAGATAGAGCTGTGCTGCACAAACTTGATACAATGATATCATTGAGCCTGTTAGTCAAGTCAAGCCAGTTCTATTTATATAGCACTTTAACACAGAAGATCTGACCAAAGTGCTTCACACTAAACAGAAAATGAAAACATGGTAGCATGTAAAACCTCTTGTTAGACTAAAATTTTCCTGTTTGACCATTAGGTGGATGAGAAGAAGATTTGAATTTAAATAGATTTTATTTGAATTTATGTGAATTTAAATAGATTATATAAGTGACATATGGCTATATTTTTATTTTGAGGATGGAGTATCTCTCTAGGTAATTAAAGTTGCTGTCTTTGATTTATCCATAATGCTTTATGATAGCTCTGTTGGTGCGACAGGGTGAGTGCCAAAACCAACTTGTAGCCAATAAGCTAAAATTCATATGTGACTTGATGAAATTTTTACATTCTCAAATACTAAGAACAAATGTTGAACATGTTGCAGTACTATATACTCTGTATGTAAATTATGTTTTGTAACAAAAATGATTATATTTTCTTATCGGCTCCATTAAAGCAACCTGAACTAAGCACCTGATATGCTGGAAAATGCAGTCAGATGTCCTCTAAATAGCATATAAGCAACAAATAGATCTTTAATGGCAACTGTGTATGTTTGTGTTCTCCAAGTATATGAAAAAAGTTTATTGATCTTAATAAAATATTGTGATAATATGGAATTTGTGAGAATCAATGAATCTCATGCTCAAAACACGAACGCATCAACAAACAAACAAGCAAGCAAGCAAACAAACAAACAAACAAACAGAAATAGTCTTAACATCTCAATGACTGAACAAAAATATGTTTGTAAAGGATTTACATGGAGAAGGGGATTTGTAGGGTGAGTGGACGGGAAATGAGAGATGACATACTTGCCCTTTTCTCAAGGGCCTCAGCAGCAGCGTGTGTCTGTGTATGTGTGTGCGTGCGTGCGTGTGTGCGTGTGTGCGTGTGTGTGTGTGAGTGTGAGTTCGTCCGGACTCTGGGAGGCCCTCTCTACGTGCCAGCGGGAGCCTGTTTGCCTCTGAAAGCATGTGCAGTTCTCCCTGGAGAGGCCCCGGCAGTTTGTTGTGTGATCTTATCTGGCGCGTGCCTGGGCCGCCCTTTCCCACACTCTGCACGCTGCGCTGTCAAGCATGCTATGGGAGGGGGATGTTGGGGGGGGGTTCCATCAATCTTACATGGGCACGATAGCAATGGCACAAGACCATCACTTTTTTATCATGTGTGCAATGTCTGGAATACCATTTCACCTTTGCGATTGGTTTTAAAAAGCTCAACTGAGAGGAAAGTTGCCTATGTGCATTGAATAAATGTTGTTTATAATTTTAGAATTGTACGAAAGGAAAAAAACTTGTTGTCTATACTGTGTGACATCCATCCATTTATTGCTTTAACAGCTACCCGGGCTTGTGGGAACAGAAGTCTAAGTCAAGACTAAAAACATCATTTGGTTATTTCTGCTAATTTTGTCAATATGATTTTTGTCAGAATCCATAAACAAGAAGCTGAATAACAGAAACCTACTGAGGAGAGAAGTTAACAGAAGTTATCAGTTGAGCAAGTTAAAAGGGGAGCTGCAGTGTTTTCAACAAATACAAATATTGTGATTTATATAAAATAATTGGTTCTACTTGTAAAATTAGTTTGTGGGTTGTAACGCATCAACTATCCGAGTATGTCAGGACACTAAGTATTTTTGTTAAGAAAGACCAAGCAAACAAAAATGGAAGAAATTCCAGAAACCAAAGAATGAAACTATTTGTGGCTCTATGCGAGTTTGCACTTAAAATTGCCTAGTATGGTGAGCAAAGGTGGTAACAATCGAGAAGCACCTTAGGCGAGTTATCAGAGAAAGTTTCTTTGACCAGGAAGCAACCTGTGGCCATAACATCCCACAGAAGACTGGTAAAGGGTTAGAGGGTCGAATAGCTTGCAGATGATAAGACAAGCCTCCCTCACATTTATGTTAACTGGTTAATTATGTTGATTGTCAATTAAATAAAAAATCTGGTTTTCAATACCTCAAAGCAGAAGTAACCAAGTAACAAACAGCCATTCCCTACGTGTTCTTCCACAAAGAAACCATCCACAAAGAAGCCAGCTTTTCTTTCCTTGTGCCCGAGTCTTACAGGATTAAGTGCACTACAGTGCTGGAGAGATCACAGGGGAGTATGGAAACATTTCTGACATTTTAAATAGATCAAACAACCTGATGTAAGGGTTTAAAGGTCTGTGTGATACTTTGGTATTGGTTCAATGGTTCAACTCTATTCTGACTTTTAGTCAGCATCCAATGTAGAAGATCCTAAGAGTACCCAAAAAAGTGAGGCATATTGGTTTAACATTTACTTTTTTCCCAAAGATCTTTGACACCCTGGAGTGTAATTTTTTTTATCTTTAATTTACAATTAGATAATGTTCCATGTGAAAGTAAAGGAAGTATGAGAAGGTAAACAGCACACTTGTGTTAATAAGCAGACAAACAAAAAATGGAGAAACAGTAAGCTAAACAGAAGTGAAAGAAAAAGCTATAACTCCACCTTAACATTAATAGTTCCATTAAGAGAACATGTTTAAATGTAATTATGCAACAACAAGATATTTGTCTTCAAGATGATTGGTGACTATCTTTCTGAACTGAAACATAAGTAATTCTGGCTGCGATGATAGAGACAGGTGCAGAACAAAGCATGTGGTAAGGTAAAATGAAACCATTTGGTGGGTATCAGAGTACAACTGTGAGAAACAAAAGAAAAAATATTAAATATAATGTGGATTTTCTGTCAAATGATAATATAGACCTAAAATATACAAATGGTTGCGGTCTTCCTAACACATTTTTCCCACTTTGCCCTTTGCTGCCTCCCTCTCCTTCGTTCTTAAATACACATGCAGTGCTGTTTGTCTGCACGGGGCCCCTGCAGCAGTCTGAAGCTAAATAAGCGAGAGTAAGATGGAATTTTTGCTCAAGGCTGATCAGTGCTCTGATCTGACTATCTCTTAGTGAACTCTTGTTTCCTTTTGCAAACAATCTTTTCAGCTTCAACTATTATCTTGACCTGGTCTCAAACTCTTTCACAGACATGGAGTAGTCTGAACTCAGGCTTCATCTGATTGTGTCAGTAACATTGCAAATCTCTAAACAGTCTCACAGAAGCAAACTGTACCTGTTGATGCTGGGAAATAAATATCCAGCCACAACATAAATAATGGTACTTAGTCAGCAGCAGCAAAACAGTAAATTCAGCAACAATATCAGCAGCAGAAACATTAACAATGTCAGCAGCAGAAACAACAGCAGGAGACACAGTAACTACAGCAACAGCAGAAGCGCCAACAACGTCAGCAGCAGAAACAACAATGGTATACCCAACAACAACAGCAGCAAACAGCGTCAACAACAGCAGTCGACCCAGCAACAACAGCAGAAGGAGAAACATCAAGAATGTCAGTAGCGTCAACAACAGCAGTCGACCCAGCAACAACAGCAGCAGCAAAAGCATCAACAATGTCAACAGCAACAACAACAGCAGTAGACTCAGCAACAGCAGAAGCATCAATTATCTCAGCAGCAGAAGCAACAGTAGACTCAGCAACATTATCATCAGCAGAGGCATCAACAATGTTAGCAGCATCAACAACAATGTCAGAAGCTGAAGCCTCAGCAATGCTTGTTTGAATGAAAGTTTTCAAATGAACTTATTTAAGGTGAAACCCTGCATAGCTGCGTTAAAATCTAAATAACCAGATACGTATGACAGACATTTTCATGTTTAAAGAGATATTGAACAGTTGACGATAGAAAATAAGGTCATAACCCTTAGCTGCAACACTCATGAGAAATCAGAGCTGTGTGGCCTGTTGGCCAACCATGACTTTTCCATGACAATAAAAATACTTAAGAGGTGGACAAAAATGTTGTCTGCTTTATGATTTAATTTAAGGAATGATGGCAAGAGCAATGGATGTAAGAAACAATAACTGAAGGGTTTTTCCCAGTTGGCAAGAGACAGTCAGACTGGACAAAGATTACCCATTCTAGTAAAAGCTGTAATTGTCTAGTCAGTGGGGAAAAAAACCCCAACAACCCTTGGTTACACATTTAATTTGCTACTTTTCATCCAAGCAAAGCTTTTGTGTTTTTAACAAGTGACTAATGATTAAAGGGCCAGTTGGCTCCTTGCTTCCCACAAAGCATGAAATAGACTCAGAAGGCTCAACATCGTATGAAATCTTTCAAGACGCCTGAGGGCAGAGGAGAATCAGGCCCAAAGCAATTATTGAGGAGAGTATATGACTAGAAGGGGAATTTGGGAATGTTCTTCAGATAAAGAAGACCTCCTTATCTACAGAAGACCCAAACCTGACAGCTGTTGTTATCCAGTCTGATCTGCCAGTGAAGTGCTTTAATCTAGTTAAAGCTTGCTTCAGGACGTGGGATAAAAAAGCAATAGTTCCTACACTTGAAGCACGCTGAACCTTTGACCTAACGGTGACCTTAAACACCTTTTCTGTGCTAAAATATCTTTGCGTTGACAGTGATAAAATAATAACAGGCAACCAAGAGTAAAAATTTTTCCACATGTGAAAAAGATTGTATACTTTATCCATGTCTATTGTTTTGAGAATGATGTGTGGATGAATTTGCTTCAACCTGTCCACACTTGTGTTTTTAAGAGCCTTCACTTTTTAATAATTATGATGATGAGTGCAAATGAGCGCACTTCTGTTTTTAATAGTTTACAAAACCAAAACAACTAGTTATTGAAATTTAACTTGCTTTTTAAAATAGGTTGGGAAAAAATTGTTTTACAGTTTATTTAATTCGAAAAATGTAAGTAACAGATATTTATTAAGTTGCTACTTTACTATTACATTATGAACAAAAAGTATATAAACTGAAATAAAATTAAAGGTTGAAGTTTTATGAAAAAAACATTTTAAATATTTTCCTTTTTAATAAAACATTGACATAAACTTAATATATTAAAATAACTGAAAATATTTATCTTCATCAATGTTTAATATGTACTTAAAGGTTCATCCCATATTGACAATATTCACTAGAATTAATTTATATAGATAACTTGTTCTGTGTATGCGTTCTTGTTGACACAAGGAGTTAAATGAAGGAAAAATTAAGAAATGTAAAGTTAAAATGGTACAAACAATTGAAAAAGCTGCACACTAGTCCACAATCTCAGAAAACGAGGTTTATTTAAAATAAATGAGAAACAGAAAATACAGTCTGAAAGGAAAAATAATTTCTGAAAATTTAAAAAACAACAACTTGCAAGTTAAGGTATAGGACAATCTCATTTTAACCAACAAAAGAAATCAAATAAATAGAATAAATCTAAGATCTACCCGATTAATGCAAAACAAAGTCTATAGCAGGAGAAAATACCCAACCAGTTGCAAGCCTCGAAAACCACAAATTAAAAATGATGATGAGCGTCATTATCACACTGCTTTGAAGAAGTCGTACTGTACTGTCAATGGTTTAGCAACAACTTTTCCTGTCTTAAAGCATATGGATTCAAGTCAGCTCTTTTGAGACTTAAACCCTTTCCAGGTGAAACTACTATTGAAACCAAGTCTACGCTCCAAGAGACCAAACTAGCTGCAGCCATGGGTTTTGGGGGTGAAAGTTGATGCCTTAACAGGACTAAGCTAACCACTTTGTCCAGGGGCAGACAATGGGTCCTGAATGGGTGGAGTGAGACTAAGAGGCCATATTCAGTGTTAATACGGCCAGAGGGGAGAGAGAATTTGATTGAGAGGTGCAAGGTGAAACCTGGAGAGAATGAGCCAGCGATGAGGTCATGTATATGTGAGTGGCTCTGAGTGAGTAGTGAATGAATAGCCAGGGCTACAATGAGCAACAGACCAGGAACTCAAAGGCGGCGTATGATGTCATGGGAACTTCTAGGTAGCTACTAGACTGAGAATGAGTTTGGAGAGGGATGATCCATAAGAGGACAGGGGTTTGACATGGATCAAAGCTTCATCATTTTGAGCACATACCATGATTAATATGGGGCAAAATTAGGATTCTATTTACTTCAATAATGTCTAAATGATTACTTTTACATCACAACTTTATTACAGATTGTAAAAACTTTATTACAAATCTTTAATAAGACCTTCCTTGATTACCATGAGTGATACTTAGATAATCAATCCAACCATCCAAAACCATCTTGAGCGAAATTGCACCTACACCAAATACATTTCGCTTGCTTTTCTTTGCTTTTAAGCACTTTTCTCTCAATTTGCTTAAACATTGAAAATAACTTCCTGAATTGTCTCATGTCATGCCGTTGTTATAGCATGTAGAATATACTTTTGAACCCTCTATACTAGCGCCACACTGTTAATAACTTTCAAAATGCAATATTTTTAATGAAAAATTGATTTTTTCAAAATGCACTGTTTACACCGGTCGCTTTCCACATGCCCCTACTGACTAGCGCTTTCCTCTTAGTCCAAAATCACCAAAAACAAACAGAACGAGTGGCGGTTGAAACACGTGTTATTGTTTTAAAACACTATAATCGACACACAACGGCTATGCGTGATGTAACAGTACCTTAACGTTATATGTGTGATCCAGTGTCTGAGTTTGAGTTCACAGAATGAACCAGAAACCGCAGGAAAAAGGCTCCTCGGCTATGTGTTAACAAGGTAAATCAGATGTAATTACGCTTAAATTTTTTATGTAGGTGAACTGTTTTATTAATTATTTATTTTGTTATGGGTGTACTTGGGACAAATGCAGTAAAATGCCAAAAGAAGATGTTGTCATTATTTTTACTTTTTGACTCGCGGGCCTTGCACAATAATGCGAAGTAGCACCCTGTAGTGTGCATTCCACACGATTTTTTAATCTTGCAGTGTGTGCATGTTTGGGATTTGAGGGAAGATAAAATGCAAAGAGTCTCCATGTGTGCTGAAACCAGATTTTCTTATAGGTCATAGGTCATAGGTCATAGATCTTATAAGTCACGAAGTGTGCATCATATGGCATGTTTAATAAAACAGAATCGCCACAGGATCAATGAAAATGCTATCAAACCACATGCTTGTTAATCATACTTGTTTCAACAGAAGTGACACACATTTTAAAAAGCTTGGGAAAAGGTTGGGCTTAAAGTACATTGATGGTGTTTGTTATGAATAGTATTTGCATTTATTAAAAAATAGTGTTAGTTTTCAGTAGTAAAAACATCATTGCTCTGCTGAAAGAGGAAAACACAGTCATTGTTGTACTAAAACTTGTTGAACATACACAAAACTAATCAAGCAAGAGTATTTGATGTTTGAGGCTATTTTTTTTTTACTTTACTTCTTAGCTCCATGTGAACCGAAGAGATCTTGTTGATCAACCATTTTTACCACACTGTCAAAACAGAGGCAAAACACTTTTGTGACAAAATTTAAACTTTTTAGCCTTTCAGATCAGACTTGGATGTGTTTGTTTAGTCACAATGTACTACAGTAGACAGTCTTTAAAAATGCTATAGTTTGTCTGTTAGAATATTGAAAACATTTTCAAGAAAATGTGTTATATGTCATATATAAAGCGGCTATGTAAAGTCTTAAATATAGTTTTCTTACAACAATACATGTACTTCATTAAAAGAAATGTTGGATTGGATAGCTTGTGGGGTATATTTTTATGCCATTGATCAAAATGGATGTTCTTATATGGTAGCGTTAGATGCCACCATTAAGAAAAATACAGCTCCCTTTTACATTATAACTGAACAAACTCTAAAATGTGAAACTACACATTTATGTCACAATGTTAAACTGAACTTTTACCTGAGTTTAGTGTCTGGCAAAACTGAACTGAACATCATTATGTTGTCTTTTCAACCATATGGGCAGCAGGTTGAAAGACTTTTATTGACTCAAAAACAAACAATCTAAATCCTTACTAGAAACTTTAAAGTTATTCATCTGTGTAATGTAGGCAACAATAAGAAGCAAAGACATTTTAGATGAAACATGCATTTTACACATTAACCAAATAATACATTGCAATCCATGTGAAGACTGAGAGGGGAAGCCGATTACAATGCAAAAATGCTCAACAGTGTCACTTTTTAAGCTCCACTAAAAGCAAATTCAGGTCGCATCAATGTTCTCCAGATGTTACTACAAGGATGTATTTCAGACCAATGCTTTTTTATTTTCAGGTAAAATAAAAAAGTGATTTCTATTGTTATAATGTATCTCTTTAGTTTATTTATCAGTTTGGCAGCAGCTCAGTTTTTCAGTCTCATGTCAAAGAACAGACGAAACACTAAGCTACTGAGATGCAATATTTGCAGCGCAATTTATATATATTAAAAAGGTTTTTCATTATATTTTTTTGTATTTCAGCTTTCCGTTTAAGTTAGAATAATTGTGCAAAAGGTACACAATAAGGTATGTAAATAAACCTAAACTTACACTTTAAAAGAAATGTAAAAGAAATAAAACCCAAACCTGTGGTGACAAAGAGTGGGGGTGGGGGGGGGGGGGGTTGATGCAGTGAATCGATTTGAGGTTCCTCAGATCTTTCAGACAGTGGCACTTGACCTTCTCCAGTAATAAAGAATATGACAGCCGTGAAGCTGAAGGAAAAAGAAGTGAAAGAAACAAAAGCCCCTCAAAGTGCTCCCTGGCACCAAATAGTTAGTTTGCAATCAATGTCAGTCATGCCTCCTGTGGAGACAGTTTGATTTCTACTTTTCAAATGAGGCGTTTATTTCAAGGCCTGATGATAGAGCGGCAAAATTGAAATTGGCAGCTCGACAATCTACAGATAATAGAAACCCTGGGAATGGCGTTTTTTTACCCTCTTTTGTCCAAGACTTGCTCGAGAGAGACAGAGAGTCTGGATTTTATTTTTGTGTGTGTTTATGAGGAAGAGATGTTTCACAATCAAGTTACAAAACAAACAGCCTAAAAATGAGTCCCAGTAAAGTGAAAACTTGACAAAAAAGTGAGGAGATGTTAGAAAGGGGGTAGAAGTGGACTATGTGGGCATGTTTGGAGGGGGGTTGAGCTCTTTAATGTTCCTGGCAGAGACCCAGCTGAGGTCTCAAGGTTATCCTTGGCTTTGCAAACTCCCACGGGAAAGGTGGTATAGGGGGAGGAGGTTGCTGGGGTGGATGGAGGTGCTGAAGGGGGGGCTATGAAGAAGCAAAGCTCATGAACCAAGGGGCTGTTATCTTGAGACCTGATCTTGCTTGAGGTAGATATTCAAATCTGACCCTTACACATTTTCACCATCTAGGAATAACTCTTAAATGTTGACCCAATCAATGCAGGGCACATATCTAAGTCTTTTGAAGTGGGTAAGAGCAACACATTTTTTTGTAAGTGCAGAAGATACTGACTCATTTCTATGTGAATTAAGGGGGGAAGGCAGAGGTAAGTTCCACCTCTTTCTATTTATTTACTTACCCTTCTCCTTGTTGGTGAAATGTAATTATGCAAGGTTTTCAACAGTTTATCTACTGTAAACAATGAGGCTCCCTAAAGTGGAAACTGGTTTGTTCATTCACCTTTAAATCAAATGCAGAAAGATCATGATACTATTGTCAATAACAACCCATTACTTGGTCATTGTGTGGAAAATATATCTTTATCTCTTGAGTTGGTAGATATCATCAACTAAGATCGTGAGAAAGACATCTGTCAGTTATCTGCTATCTTAAACTTGAAAAGAATGTTTGAGAAAGGAATGATTGAATTAGTGTTAACGGTACAAAACATTGTGTTACTGTAAAAGCACTTCATTATATGATCGTTTTGAACATAGAGCTGTGTTGTATCTCCATCGAAAGATTGTCATTAGCAATAGCGCCTTGGGCTTGTTAATTCACTCTCCACCCAAACCAGTTGAGCCTGGCAGCCAGATACTCAAACTCACAGAGTGACCCATGACCCAGTCTCTTCTGCCTCCTCCACACGAGTGCACACAGCCCCTGGTACGATGCTCCATGGGAGACAAAACTTGGCTGCGCTTTCCAAAAGATCCCCCCCTAAAGGCACTCACTTCTCCCCTGCCACAGAAAAAGAAACCATAGCAGCAGCAGCCGAGACTAAGGCTAGCCCGGAAAGGCTTGAATCACCACTGCTTCTGTTTGAAAACTCCCTAGCCCTGCTATGTATAAAACAGAGAGCGCTGATGTCTGCGAGGCTGTTGGTGACCCCATGTGATCTCTCTGTGTATGTGTGAAGGTGTGTTCCGGTCTTGGGGAATTTACATGTAGGTGTGTGCATGTGTGTGAAGAGCGCTGTGAATCAAGGCTTTATCAGGGCCCTGCTTCTGATCCCCTCAGGCCTCGGAGGCTGCACTGTGTGAGTGTGTTTCGGCATTCTGGCTTCTGCGTCTGCTCCGTGGGAAGACAGCTGGAGGCGTTCCAAAGCAACTCACACTCCCCTCTCTCATCTCTCCCACCTCTTATTTCGCTTCCTTTCTGTACTTGAAAAGGGTCTTGGAGCTGGAAGAAACTTTAGAACCCTCTCTCACATTTTTACTTCAGCAAACGCTCACTTTAAATCTTAGAAGCTTTATTAATCAACCTCAATATGAACAATATAAAGTAACTAATTCCACAAATTGAATTTTGATACAAGCAGACAAATAGAAATCTTGTTTTTTTTATAATTTGCTGAATTAATTAATTACCGATGCTAATCATATAGGTGAATTCAGCTCTATTTTCATATCGTGTGACAAATCGCAATCAAGCTAAGGTCACATTGTGAACGTTTGATCACTTAATTTAAAGAAATTGGACAAACACTATGGAAAATTGATTTTATCCAATTCACTTACACCGCATGTCTTTGGAAACCAGAGCATGGGGAGAACATGCAAACTCCACACAGAAATGCCAACTGATCCAGCGGAGTCTCAAACCAGCGACCTTCTTGCTGTGAGACGACTGTGCTACCCACTGCACCACCGTGATGCCCACATTCATTCAACTCATAACCTCCATTATTCATTCATCTTCATGTCGGCTTTATTCCCTTTCGGGGTCGCCACAGCGGAATGAACCGCCAACTCTCTGGCATATGTTTTACGCAGCGGATGCCCTTCCCTGCCGGGAAACATTCACACACACATTCACACTTTAACACTATGGGCAATCGTTTTTATTCAATTCACTTATTCCGCATGTCTTTGGACTTGTGGGGAAACCGGAGCACCCGGAGAAAACCCACGCGATCACGGGCAGAACATGCAAACTCCACACAGAAATGCCACCTGCCCCAGCCGAGCCTAGAACCAGCGACCTTCTTGCTGTGAGACGACCGTGCTACCCACTGCGCCACCGTGACGCCTCTAACCTCCATTAGTTTTTCTAAAATCTCAAATCACTATAAGTTTGCCAAAAGTCTTGAGTATTATAGGCAAACATATATGTTATTGTTTCTTGACATAGGTTCTTCTTCTGATAGTCACAAAACCAAAAAAAAACATGTTTAAGAACAGCATAAACTATGCCCCTGTGTGGTATGTGTTTCTTAATTTCAAATTATGGTTTTCTGAACTAAGAATGCATGCACGCTACCCACCATGAATGAACAGAACCATAAATGGCTATGAAATCAGGTGGAAGACGCAATGGTATATACCTGTCATATTAACCCATTTGGCTATGTGATTAATTGTCACATAAATTATAGTGATAAGCGATGATTATTAGCCAATATAAGGATAATTACATAATTAACCTTGACTTTGACCTTTTAAAGCTGTTTGAATTTAAATTAAAAAAAATTCACAATGCATTTTTTCTTCCAAAAATCTACTTTTATTTAAGAATGAAGATGTAACAATCTTTTGAGGTTAATACAATGCTAAATCCATAATTTTTCACCTTGCTTTTATTTTTTAGCTTTTTATTCAAAATGTCCTGAGCCTTTCTCACAATTTTATTCCAGCAACTAACTGAGCTGACTAGCAGAACTAATGATTTGGTTCATTGGAAGAAGTCAACATTGCTATTATTTATAGCAGGTTTAGCATCAATCAGACTTTCACTCAATCTGTCAGATCTTCTGTGCAGAAGAATATGCACCAAGAGATACAAGAAAATCAAAGGAAAATATTGTCCAATTTATTGAATAATTGTTTGTCACAATGCCTGCTAGGGCCTTATTATCACTCTTATGTATGCATCTTACATATGCAACTCTTATGTATGCATCAGAGCACAAAGGGTAAAAATGTCTTGTTTCAGTAACGTTTTTTTAGGTTTTAAAGGGACCAGGGTGTTAACCCAGCACCCAAACTGAAAACATCCAGACACACATTCATTAATTTATCCATATTGCATGTCTTTGGACTTACGGAGGAAACCAGAGCATCCGAAGTGCCAACTGACCCAGCCCAGGCTCGAACCAGTGACCTTCTTGCTGTGAGACAACCATGCTACCCACTGCGCCACCTTGCCGCCACCTTACTTTATTAACAAATTTAAATGGTTTAAAAAATTTTACTAAATAAAGTTTTTCGAAAGGAACCCAAAAGCTACCACTGTAACACAGTATAACAAGGTTTATAATTTTATAATAATTTAGTATTTATTTCCCAAAGTCTAGGCGAAATCTGCAAACCAAGAAAAACTGAGTTTGTACTACCAAACATAATTTAAAATGAAAACCTACAGCCATTTTAACAAATGCCTAGGTAGCAAGATAATCCATCAGAATTAAGACAAGCTTTATGGGATGAACTTGTAAAAATGTATCTAACTAGACAAGCCAACAAACAGGAATGTTTATCTTTTCCAAGTGAAGTCTGAAAAACTGCACTTCATTCTACATTTTCTTGAATTTCTGCCAAAGCTGTACCATAGATATCAGCAAGCTGTCAGAGATGACTGACAGACGGATGCTACGGCCCCTCTACAGCTGGTTAGCCGACCCCTTGAAGAGACCACTATGAAATATCAACAGCAGCCTTCCCTTGGCAGCTGGCTTTCATCAGTGGCTTACACATTAACTTTACAGTGCCTCTGTGATTGCTGCTCGGCTTGTTTGGGAGTGTGCTATCTCCTACTTTCTCACGTACTTTAACCCTGATTACATTATTGCTGTGTGTGGACAGCCATGCTTGAGAGACCTTGATAAAGATATGACTCTGACAGAGAGAAATAGCGAGAGGTGGAATGAGGCTATGGAGGAAAGTGTGTGTACGTGAGGGAATGAGATAGAATGATATGAAGACCTAGCGTTAACCAAGCTAATGTCTACAAAAAAAGGCTATTCTTAAAAAAATTAATTTGACAAGGGATACCTTGTTGCATTTTTCTGATGTGTAGGCATTATCAAAGGGTCACGCTGATTTAAAAGTGAGTCCTCTTCTCTAATTTAGACACAATATAGACATGATCTCACAAAAAGGTAACACTGCTGGAAAACACACGCGGGACTGGCAGCATCCAGGTGCTCAGGGGGGCAGAGGGTGGAACAACGCAGCCTGCCGTAATTCAATGCACTCTCCAGATCCCTCGTGCAACACGATCATGAGAAAGTTACTCATGCGAAGAGGGAAGGTTTCTGAATCTGCCGGCCTTTGTCTACTTGACATCAATACATTTGTTTTGCGAGGCCTTTACAAGTGTGAGAAAGAACGATGAATCGGTTTCGCAGTGTAAACAACTAGGGCAAAGAGAACTTAAGGAAGTCTTTTATATTGGAATGACTTTGCTCAAAAGATAAATGTTCTCTTGTGTGGGGAACAGAACAGTTAAATTCACCTATATCATGTGTCTCATTTTTTAATTTCTCATAACATACTGTATGTATAACATACAATTAACAATAATCCTAAAGGTGATGTGTGTAAACCATGTTAATGTGTGGTTTATGTGTTATTAATGTAACATTAATGTATGAAATCAATGTATTTCTATACCCCTCTTTCCTTTCAGTAAGCCTTTAAAAGAGTAACTATTTAATTAATTAATCAATCATATTTAAACTAGAACAATTTTATACAGGCAGCATGGTTTGCTCCCTCTCAGTTAAAGGATGTTAGTTCTCTCTGATCTTGTCTTGGATAGATCCGGGTCCTCCAGTTTCCTCCCACAGCCAAAACAAAACAAGCTACAGGTTAATGAAAGTGGTAATGGCTGAAGTGATTCATGTTTTGCTGCAGCCCTCCAGAAATCGAGTTTGAGACCCCTGTACTAAATTACAGACATGGGAGCTGTCACTCATTATGAGCAGGATACAGGCAACAGAATAACCATCGCTGATGTGTTTGAAAATTTTGAAACACTTGACCGGCGTTACCAAAGAAAGATAAATGCACGGAACATCCCTGATTGTATGCTAGAAAATCTCTGGAGGTGAAATTTGCTATGAACCTCTTCCACCATTGTGCTTTTTCACTTTTGGAATTCAAATGTCACTATTTGCTCCTGGTTGGTCATCATGGCTGTGAATATACGCCAACATTCAAACGTTGAAATTCTGTATTATTTGCATGGATTCAAGATTGTGTCTCCCCATTGACTTAACATGTAATCCCTTGCAAATCTTCATCTTCATGTAGGCTTTCTTCCCTTTCGGGATCGCCACCGCGGAATGAACCACCAACTCTCATATGTTGAGAGTGGCATATGTTTTACGCGGCGGATGCCCGCAACCCATCGCTGGGAAACATTCAAACACACATTCACACTTTAACACTATGGGCAATTGTTCTTACTCAATTCACTTATACCGCATGTCTTTGGACTTGTGGGGAAACCGGAAATCTATATGGTGAGTGTGATCAGGGACCACCTGTAACTCTATTTTCATGTGTTACACATCTTTTTTTGCACGGAACAACTTTAGAAACAGACACATAGTCAAACAACAGAATTCCTGTTTTGTAGAGCTAACAGCACATTTTTCTATTTGGGTAAATTATTCTGTCACCTCTTTAAATAGCCTCAACTTCCAGTTTTCTAACTCATCTTGTACAAAAAGAAATAAAAGAAACAAAGCCAATTGTTTATTCTGAGCTTTTGAAAGTCAGCTCACAACTTCGTCATTTTCTTTTTGTTCTAAATTCCACCATATAAGAGAGCATATTGATACAATAATTAGGAGTGTGTCCAACTGTAAAGCGGAAGAAACTTAAACAGCAGCGCAGAGAACAATGTAGAGCGTTGAGCTGTCTGTCAATAAGGTCTGTCTCGCTCTAGACTATGTCCCGCAGCCGCGCGTTAAAGTCGGCGGCTGCAGCAGCAACAGCAGCAGCAGCGGCAGCAGCAGCGGCAGCAGCAGCGGCAGCACCTTCCCCCGCCGCTCGCGCGCCACGTGTCGTGAGCACTGCAGCAGCTGGAGATTTCGCTCATGTAAATGCGCATATCAGAGGGGCTGGCAACCCGCGCAGACGCCTCAACCTCTGTTTTGATTTAGTTGATGTCCCTGACTGACAAGACATTATCCGTCCAAAGCAAACCGCAAGTGAGGACATGTTTACATTGAGATTTCGAGAAGACCACAAAAATCATGAATAAACATAAGGTTCATTCTGTAGCACCCATAAACCTAAATTTGAGTCACTTTTGCGAGTCAAGGACACTGCGAACTGGCTTGACCGCGAGCCCGCGCTTTTCTTTCGCTCTGAAATAGCTTCACACAGGTTCGCATTCCGATAAGCCCGAGCGTCTCAGTGGGCGTGGTTTTCCCAGGCTTTCAGAACAGCAGCTGCTATTTACCTTCCCTCTAATGTAAACCACCACCGCCACCCCTAGCCCGCCGGCCAAACCTCAACCACAGCGGTAATAAAACATCCTGGCACGTGCTCCACATTCACAATAGCGCTCGAGAGCCAGCCGACAGATGTCAGAATGCCAACAGCAGCGACGCGCTTCAGGACACCCAGCGCTGCGCCCTCCGCTCCGCGCCCTCCGCTCCGCGCGCTGCGCTGTCAGAGAAACCTCTTCATGGAAACATGTCCCGCACACTCCACCTGAAAGTGATTCTCTAGCAGCCGGTCCCACATCCAACTTCTGTGAAAAAGTTCAGCCATAAGATGCGCACTATAGTCGATTTGATTCTGGTACAACTGTATTCCCATTTGTATGCTTAACTAATTTTTTTATTGGTAGTATTTTTTTTATATAAAAAAACAACATTATTTTTAAACACAACCCATCTTAAGAAAGAGCAACATTTTCTATTAAAGTGAACCCAGACTTGTAATAATCCTTTAAACGATGAAAATGTAAAAATAATTGAAGTTATTACATGACAACTAAACAGTATTGTTTACACATTGGACCACTTTATAAATAGTGTGACGACCCTGCAATACGTCGTTGCCGCGGAGCATCATGGGAGGCGCTTATATTAAAGTTTAAAAAGCAAATGCTCCAATGTTATGTGTTTATGTTTAATGACTTTATTATTTGAATATGTATGTGATGTTAATGTATGTGTTTGGTGTGTATGTATGTGATTTTGAGTAACATTGTCGGACTAACCATCCACGAGACAGTGTGTGTGATAGGTGTGGCTGCAGGTGGCCGCGGAGTTATGTTGTAATGTGAATGATAGAAGTGTGCTAATAAACAGCTTTGCTGCAGATCCACGACTCTGGAGTGATTTCTACATAGCCCTTTTAAGCGCTAAACAACAGTTCTTTTAAGAACTCTGGGATACCCTGGGGTCGTGCGGTGTATGGGACACAGGGATCTCCGCCGGCATTAGGTGCTCAGCATAGCGTAGCTGCACAGTTAGCTAGTTTAGCCGCGACCTCGACTAGCCGCTCGTCACAATATGTTTTTGTTGTTGTTGAACAAGTTTAAATGTAACATCCGTTTTTATACACGGACAAAATAGAGAAATACAAATAAGATACATTTTCGGTTTTGGGTATGAGGTATGGTTGACTAAATATGTAGATATAAATATGTATAAATAGTAGTTATTCATATTGAAATAAAAGAATGTTGGAAATTTAGTAAAAGGTAAACACTTCAGAAACATTAGACAGATTGCTGTGGTTCTGTTTTAACCAACTTTAAAAGCTCTCTAGTACAGAAGCATATTTTAATTTCCTTCTGATCATTAAGTGTATTGAATTACAACGTCGAGGTTTGCTGTTTGCGCGGAGACCGTCTCTTAAGTGTTAATAAGTAAACGGAATGATTGAAAGCAGTCCCGGTTGTGCCCTAAACCCGGCCGCGCGCCATTGGCCACCCGCTCAAACGCAAGACAACCAATGGAGGCGCGCCGACCACGAGCCATCCTCCCCTCGGGCCGCGTGTCCCTCACGCTGATTGGTAGAAAGTTACTGTGGGAAAGAAAGTTTGGGAAGTTTCACACGAGCCGTTCGCGTGCAGGCGGAGATATAAATAAGAGCAACACGACGCCGAGGCAGACAGTTGCTGGCACACACTGAAATCAGACACTGTGACGTCACCCCCGCGCCAGCAGTTGAGTTCGGGGCTCTCCGTGCGGATATCCACTCCTCTCTGGAACTGTAAAGCGAGCTGTTCGCTCCAACACGAAAGGATTTCTTTTCAAATAACCCGAAAGGATACTTCCCCGTGAAGATGCCGGCCGATATTATGGAAAAAAACTCCTCGTCTCCGGTCGCCGCGACTCCGGCGAGCATGAACACTACACCTGACAAGCCCAAAACGGCTTCGGAGCACAGAAAGGTTAGTATTGGCTCTAATTCTGCGCAGCTGTGAGATGTCTCTGCTTCCTTGCGTATTTATTCACTTTCATTTTTATTCTAGTCTTCTAAACCAATAATGGAGAAAAGAAGACGAGCGAGAATCAACGAAAGCTTGGGTCAGCTGAAAACGTTAATATTGGACGCGCTGAAAAAAGATGTAAGTGCTCACCTTCCCGTATCAGTTTAAACACTGATTTTTCTTCATAAAAGCGCAAACCCTAACCACGATTCCCTCCACACAGAGCTCCAGACACTCTAAACTTGAGAAAGCGGACATTCTGGAGATGACCGTCAAGCATCTCAGAAACATGCAGCGGGCGCAAATGACCGGTAAGCCACCAGCCTGACCCTGGATCACCTTTAAACCAAAACAGCTTCAGCAACAACACATCGTTCAGCAATTCAATATTTCTTACCTTGTTTCTTTTTCCTAATTTTCCCCACAGCAGCCTTAAACACAGACCCCTCTGTCCTCGGGAAGTACCGCGCTGGATTCAGCGAGTGCATGAACGAGGTGACCCGGTTCCTGTCCACCTGTGAAGGGGTCAACACGGAGGTCAGAACCCGGCTTCTGGGTCACTTGGCCAGCTGCATGACTCAGATCAACGCCATGAACTACCCGGCTCAGCACCAGCTCCCCAGCGGGCCTCCTCATCCGTCCTTTGCCCAGCAGATGGTTCAGATGCCGGGTGCCCCTCCACAGGCCAGCGGGGTGCCCTGCAAAAGCGCCTCTCCCTCCAATTTGAGTTCCGACGCCACGAAAGTGTACGGAGGATTCCAGCTTGTGCCGGCGACAGACGGACAGTTCGCCTTTTTGATTCCCAACGCTGCCTTTGCCCCTAACGGCCCAGTTATCCCAGTTTACGCCAACAATTCCAGCACGCCGGTACCGGTGGCCGTGTCCCCGGGAGCGCCGTCCGTCACGTTAGATTCCGTCTGGCGGCCCTGGTAGAGCCGCGCAGACTCTCAAAAGACTGGTTTTCTCTGAGCAGCGTTCTTTTTAAAAAGAAATGTGTTATACATGATGCACTATATTTGTACAGATCAAAAGGGAGAGAAGTTCATATTGAAATAAGTTTTGTATTATTGAATTCCGTTCAATGCATTTTTATATTTGCGGTATCTTTTCCACTGTGCGATGCCAAAGATATGTTGAATGCGCTTACAAGTTTCTTCTTTTTGGAAGACAAATAAATATAATGAAAAGTAACCTCTGTGTGTAGATGTGTACTGTGTGAACTTTTGTGGAGCCTAAAGGCAAACGAGTGAATGAAAATGAATTCTAAATGAAAAAGGGTTTTTGTAAAACCTGTCCTTTAACATTTAAAGATAAAGTACCTAATATTGAACGAATTAGAAGGTTACTAAAGAAGCAGCTAAATTCATTCATATTTAGAAAAAAGCTATCAGAATTTTTCAAAGAAGCATTTTCCAAACTTTAAAAGCTGCCTTCTAAGTTCCAGCTGAGTCAGCAAAGCTTTGGAAGAGTTGAGTTTCATGCCACAGAATGTCCAGAATAATGATATAAGAATAAGGATGTAAAAATCCCTGGAAACTATGAAGTCACGTCTAGTTGTTAGAAGTGAGGCGTTCTTGTCTGTCGCTGTGCAGGTGAAGGGAAAGTTTAATAACAGGCCTCATTGCATTCCTCAGACAATTTATACAACATCTATTAGACTATTTTGTATTTCCACAAAATAGAATTTCACTGTTACCCTTAAAAACCACGAATCTTGTATAAATTATCAGGCAACATGTTTTATTGGAGGAATCAAAAACATTGATTTAACTCACAAACATAGGCTAAACTTAATTAATGTTTCTGTGACAGACGAGGATACATGAAGAAGAAACAAATAGCAACAAGGTTTCACTTCAGCTGAACTTCAAGCCAGAAGTCCACTCTGTATTATACGTTAATTTAGCGCCATCTAGCAAATCAAACGAGAACTGCAACCAACACCACGGGATCACATATTGCAAAAAATTATATTGACTTGAAATAAAACCAACTTTACCTACTCATTTATGAAACATTCATTCATTCATTCATCTTCATGTCGGCTTTCTTCCCTTTCGGGGTCGCCACAGTGGAGTGAACGCCAACTCTCTGGCATATGTTTTACGCAGCGGATGCCCTTCCAGCCGTGTCGTGAGCACTGCAGCAGCTGTTCAATTTACAAGAATCTTCATGTAATCACTTAATTTTTTTTTAACGTCACTTCAATCTCATTCCAGTATTAATACCACAACAACAATGTGCACATAAAGTGTTTATAGTCGTTTTCTGGATAGAGTAAAGAAAGTTTAAATATCTAAACGAACTGCATTTTTTTACTGTAAACTTTGGATTAAAAGTTTCTGTTTGCCTATACAAACCCAAAAGACCGTTTTTTGTTGTTGTGCCTTTTTAAGTACAAAAACGTAATAATTTTTTAATTAAACTCTCTCTCTCTCTCTCTCTCTCTCTCTGTTTAAGCTCAAAAGATCTCCAGCACACACAAACACATCCACTTTTTCGTCTCAGACAGGAAAGAGTGTGGCATGATGAAACGCTTCCTTCTTCATGCATCCCTCATGCGAGTTGGCCAGGTGTGTGTTGCCCATAGCTATTTCAGTGTGGCCATTCTTTGAGGGGGGCACTGCAGGTGTTTGCAATTTCCTCCTATGAGGCACAATGTGTAGATAAGTGCGATCATTCCGAATTTCCATCACACCTTTGTGGTGCTGAGAGTGTAGCGATTGAAACCACATGTAGGGGCATGTATACTCATCTCTGTAGGGGTTAACCTACTCACCCAACCTCAGTGGATTCCACCATGTGATTGGCCATGCAGTCAATATTAAATCTAATTGGCAGTTGGCTAATATAAATCCAGAGTGTACGATTATGATGAGGTGCAATGATCGACAAATTGCAATTTGTTGAAGGATTATTATTTCAAACGTACAATCACCACATTAAATAAAAATAATAAAAAATAAATCAAAAGTTCTACATACTGAAGATTTGTCTGATGTTTTGAAACGCACTAGATTATCTAAACAGTGTTTAGTTGAGGTATATAATATCTCCAGAGTAACATTCTCTGCTTTGTTGACTTGGAGATAGTCACTGGCCACTTTAAGAGGTACAACTGTACATTTGGGAACACAAATTGCTAATTGGACTGCGTCACGGTGGCGCAGTGGGTAGCATGGTCGTCTCAAAGCAAGAAGGTTGCTGGTTCGAGTCTCGGCTGGGTCGGTTGCCATTTCTGTGTGGAGTTTGCATGTTCTTCCCGTGATCGCCAAAGTGAAGTCCAAAGACATGCGGTATAAGTGAATTGAGAAAAAAAAATTTTCCATAGAGTATGAGTGTTTGTGTGAATGTTTCCCAGCGATGGGTTGTGGCTGGTAGGGCATCCGCCGCGTAAAACATATGCCAGAGAGTTGGCGGTTCATTCCGCTGTGGCGACCCCGAAAAGGAAGAAAGCCGACATGAAGATGGATGGATGGAAATTGCTAATTGGACAATCGCATGACAGCAAATAAATGAATGTTGGGATGAGGTGAAGATGACTTATCAAAGTTCAAATTCAGGAGCCAGAAGGAATGCCCCTGTGTTTCAAAAACTGCAGGACACCATGAATTTTCAAGAAGGCATTTGAAGAGACCATAATGACCATAATATCTTACAAGTAGAGATGATAAAACGGCAACAAACTCACGCATATCTCTGAGGGCGGTTAGGAAGATAAAAGTGGTGTGAGTTTGTAAAAGAATGATGTACCTAATAAAATGGCCCCAATTAGCATCACCTATTTAATGGTGCATCATTTTCTAATAAAGGTAATATACATATTAAAAGGTTACAAACTAATTCTGAGTGTTAGTTTGAACAGGTAGTAACAGTGTTTGAAACAAACAGTGCAACCCAGCAATCCGGACGTGCTGCTTGGCAATGGAGGACAGCTTTGCGGGAGGCTCAGGTTACCCACGCACTGACCACTGGGCAGGGGCACTTGTGCACATGTCACAACATGACCGCAGGGTTATCCAGCAAGCCTTTCAATTAACTTTTCCCACACTTCATGCAAACGTAAGAGGCTTGAGAGAAAGCAGAATAAAATGCACTGAACGCAAGCCCCCACTCTGCTTCCTCTTGGCTCTAAGTGTTACCATATGTCATGAACTCTCTCTCTCTTTCTACCTCTCCTCTTACTGTATATCTCTTGCTCTTCCCGTCTCTCTCTTGACTCGTCATCATTACCGCCTGGCCTTTGATTGTATCCCTGACAAGCCAGGGATTTATGATTTAAGCTCAGGGATTGCGGGTACCATGCTCTGGACCTTCTACGAGCTATCTCTCCCTCTTTCTAGCACTCGCCGGCAGTTGCAGGGGAAAGGCTGTTTTCTGGCAGGAAATGAATAGCTCCCAGATGAGCTGAGGAACCTGAGAGGTCGTGAGAAAGAGGCGAACCCCCTTCCCACAGCCGGCGTACTGCCAGCCGCCGGGGGAATGTGGGAGAGCGTCTCTCTGACACACGCATCAACTCTCCTGCTGCTTGCCCAAACAGCCCAGCGCATGCCTGCCTGCCAGCAAGGCTGACGCACAGGGTCCATTCAAGGGAGACAAAGTCAAGCCGAACAGGGCAACGTGTGGGTAGTCACAGAGGTGTTAGTTGAGGACACTGGAAGGTGTCAGGTGTGATGAGGGATCATTAGAATATTGGTCTGCGCTGTACATGGAAACAAGGTTCAACTTAAGAGGTGGTTGTAGCAGTTTTATATCACTAAAACTTACTAAGTAACATGTTACCTTTTATTACATTTAGTCAAACACAACTTTTTAAAAGGGTTTTAAAAGATTTTTCCATACAACACACATCCTTCGATGCTTTATGACTTTGCTTTTTTATAATTGGACAACTGAGTTTTTGTTGCTTTAACATAACTTTATTTTAGCTGTCATTTAACATAAACTAAATAGTTGTGTATCTAAAGATGTGTTGGTTACCATGGGTTTATTTGAAAATAAAATAGAACTTTGTGAACGTATAATCTATGTTTTCAAGCTCTTAGGGAGGAGCAGCACTGGTCATGCACGCAGTCTGACTAAAGCAAACAGGGATTAATGTGAGAGACTGGTGAGTAATTAAAGTGGCATATTTGGCAGAGTGCTTAAATAAGACAGCAATAGAATAAGAATGGAGTCATGAAAAGGCACAAAAAAGGGAAATTAGATCATTACAATATGTGAGGAAACAATACATTGGCATTATCATACTGTTTTTGTATTTTATATGCAAAAGTTAAATTAGTGAGAATATAAAAAAAATTGTAAACGCTTAATGTAGATTCTATATTGCGAATATTATCTCAGAATCAGAATCTCAGAATTTTATCATATAGATTTTTTTTTCAAAAATGTGACCAAATTTGCCTTCAAGTTGCACATAAGACAGGTCTTTCACTTCTGTTCCACTTTTTTTGTGTATTTTGGTTTACCTTATTTGTATTTGCTTTATATAATCATTGTACATGGTCTAGTTTTAGCTTGTTTGTTAGGAGCACTTGATTATCACCAACTGCCACCTGTGTGAAACGGCTCGTTAGAGTTAAGTTGCTTCACCTGTTATCCACCTCATTATCCATTGATTGTGTCTGCTTTATATTCCTCACAGTTAATTGGTCAGTTGGTTACTGGTTCATTGAATGTATTACTTTGCCTTTGCTGAGCCTTCATTGAATGAACGATTGGAAGATATCAGCGTTAAAGAATTTGATTCCAGTTTAAGTTTAGTATGCAGGTTTTCCCATTGTGGAAGTTTAGATTTTTTGCTTATTGTTTGTTTATTTTCTAAATAAAGATCTTTAAGTTAAATGGCTGGTCTGCACTTGGGATCTGCCTTACTAAACACACCACAACCTTACACCTAATCTATGTTATATAAAATATGTGCTAGTATTTTGAATATAGACGTAAGGACAATATTTCTGAAAAAAACTTTTGTTTTTTGGATGCTTCATTGTTTAAGCCATTCAGCGATTAGTAGGATGATTTAATAAACTTGTCTAAATCAGCGAAAGTAATTCATTTTAGAATTCTTTTTTAATATCTTATTTTTCCCTAATAATTCTTTTTTATGGCATGTATGGATCTTTTAATGTGTATCAGGAATAGTAAATGAGTACTTTTTGGACATCTCTTTAATTTAAAACCACAATGCATTACACTGTTTAAGTACTGATTGATTAGAATTTTTCTTCAAGTCAAACAGGCCGAAAGAACCATGTTTCCAAAGTGATGGATGTCATAGGAGTCTTCAGAAGGTACCCAGACATGCAAAATAATGGATTACAGTAAAGTTCTGCTGCCTTTTTCTTCTTATTTTTAAACCTTGCCTCACTTTTTTTACACTCTCCACATATGTTTAATCCATGTCACAGCATACATCTTTCTACATTCTTTCCTATTGATCAAAAATTCTGAAATCACATCCATAGGTGATGTTTTCATCCCTATTATCTTTCTCATGGAGTTTGCAGTAGAAACTGAGAGGCTCAAATCCTGCTGGAGGTTCCATGAGCAGAAACACAGGAATGTGAATGGCATTATCCCACCGCCTCTCATTCCGTCCACACAAGCTGATTTAAGCCTAAGAAATGCTTCTGTGGGCCACTGGATAATCCTCTTTCTGCTATAAAAGCAGTGCTGGGGCCGATACATCGCTGGCCACTGCGATAGTGCACTAGTGTGACGAGTCATTAAAGAGCCGTACTGTCTGTGTGTTTATTTTGCATTCTTGTCTCAAATCCATGTCAGCGATCACTCTAGGAAGCTACTCTGATCTGACACCCACGTTCTGCTGTTCTGCTCATGCTTTTTGGCTTCAGACACAGTGAGATGAGTATAGGGTGGCATGCTTTGATGGAGGCCGGCATTCAAGGTTGCATCATGTGAGGCATTGGTTGTGCTTGACTATTTTTAAAGATATTTCATTTGTATTATATCCTTTTAGAAGTTTGCTATTGTCTTTGAAGTCCCAGACCTGTATCTACTAATGCCACCTAGTGGGTTCTAAGGTGTACTGCACTATGTAGTGTTAGATGTTTCTTGTTTAAATAAACCTAAAGGTTTTGAACCATTTTTCCAGACTTGAATCCGAAGAATTTTACAGTGTATTCTTTGTGTGTTAAGTTATTTCAGAGTGCTAGCCGACACACCTGGAGTTGATTGAAATGTATTCTTGTTTCAGCTGCATGTTGGAAACTCTAACTATTTGATGAACTGCAGATCACCTTGAGCATCTATTGCAAGACTTGCATTATTATCAGTCCAAGAGAACATTTAGAATATATAGAAAACTGTTCTTAATTTTTTGGTTTAAAATTTGTAGAACACATTTGATTTAAATTTTTATAAGGGAGCTCTTTAGAAAAGTATTAAAATGTTACATCACACATGTAAAACGAAATGAATAACAATTATTGAATACGAATAGAAACTGATAGACTTTCCAAAATAAGTAAATGCTCACTTTAACAGTTAACAGTACTTAACAGTACTTAACAGTTTTGGATCAGAGGGTGATTTTGATACACTATAAAATATATACATATTTAATGGAAAAAAACACAAGTGAATTGAATTCTTTTTATTATTCCTTGATAATTTTACCTTTTAACAGACATTGAACTGATTTGAGAGAGCGCTAATATAACGACAGGAAAAAAACCTATTCTAATACAAAACAATCAACAAAAGAATAATTTTCTCTTTTCTGAACACAGGTAAAAATGTTTTAAAGAGGATTAACGCTACTAATACTGTTCAATGCAATTCCATCTTCAGGTGAAAAACAAACTTGTCTGATTTGAAACTAAATTAACCTGAGTAAACATTTTTAAAGTCGCCTAAATGTCCGAAATTTTCACTTCCTTGCTACCTCATTTACTGTCTCTCTCTCGACTCATCATCATTACTTCCTGTCCTTGCATTGTATCGAAGCCAGGTAATCCAGTATTTTTTCTTGAATATCACAACAATTTTCAATTTAGATTCTCTTTGGGGCTTAAAACTATGAACAAAGACATATAGTATTATCCAGTAAACAATGAGATGTAAAAACACATTTCACGTTTCTCTGACTGGTTTCTGCTTTAATATGTGTTTTAATTGTTGTCAAATAGGACTCACATCCAACCAAATTTTGGCACAAAAAAATTGCTGCTCTCAGACTCCATTCAAAGCCAAGAAAACGGACATCTCTAGAACAAGACACACCTCAGAAGTGAAAACAATTTTAAGTTAAGCTAATTTTGAATTTGCAGTGCTGTCAAACAAGCAACAAGTGGCAGCTTTAAAGAAACTACAATATAAACTGATTTTAGGTTTAATTCATGCATTTTTGTTTGCTTCATGGTGTATTCATTTATATTTTTGAAGTCTTCATGATATGAAATAAAATACTAATGAAAAAACTATTTACTAAACAATTTACATAAAATTGCAAGATGACAATACCATGAAAACACATAAATGAGAATGAAAGCATCCTAAATAGAACATCTTCCGTTCCCTAATGTGTGGGATGAGGGGGAGTCCAAGTGTTCTGTTCCCATGTGCCTGAAAGCAACGTGGCATCTTTTTACTTCTGAAAGCCAGAACCCTCAACAAACGGTGTCAAAGTAATCAGCAGTGACTTGAAATATGTGGCGTCATTGAAATGTGAATTCTGTGACTAATGTTTTTATAATCCCTTCGAGCTCTGGCTGTTCCAAGAAGCCATTGGGGGGAGACTCCGTTTGGGCTCCTGTTTGGGTCAAAATCAGCCTTCGCTTGCATAATTTAGGTGAGCTTCTATGTATTAGGCCTTAGCGAATATTAATAATAGTCAAGTTGTATTACCATCTCTATATAACTCTGAAGGTTGCATGATTCTTGCTGAAAGCAAGAACAATTTGATTCACATGGCCGCTGTTTCAATTGTATAACTGGCCACAGATGCTGTATTTCAGAACTTTTTCTTCTGATATTTGTTTGGCCATCTGCTATGAAAATGTATTTATGAAAATCGTATCATTGTTATCCCCTAAATTCATAATTTCCTGTGTAATTATAAAAAAATATATTGGCAATTTTATTTGTATTTGAATAATATACAAATGAACTTGTCTTCTTGGTCTATTACAAGCTGCAGACACGGAGTCATCTAAAAAACTAAACTTTTACGGATGATATCCTTTGCTGAAAACTCGTATTTTAGTCGTTTTAGGATGTTGGATATCCATTTTATTGTTATAACTGACATTCATTCAGATGCCAGCCCATACAATTTTGCATTGGTAAGCTACAGTGCAGCTGATTCAGAAATAAAGCAGTTTACCTGAGTTTATCTCAGACAAGCGCTGTGTTGTTTAACGAATCAAACGAACGGAAGATTTTAAAAGTTTCTAAAGGAAGTGACAGAATTTGTTTATAGAGGTTGTGGATGGAAAAGCCCAAACATTTTTGCTGTTTGCAGGAGGAACCTGAAAGTTTTTTTTTTTTTTTTACTAATTTTATTGAAGTCAGCTCTGGAAAAAAGCTGTATTTGATACTCCACACATTGTATTTTAGGACACAAATTCCTCCTTATTGAAACAGTTGTGTTAAACAAATGAAACTAATGCTGTTAACAAACAGAAAAGTGTTTCTAAAGATGGGACAGAGAATAAACAGGAGAAATCTTGGAAATGTTGACACAACCATTTAATAAATAATCTTTTAGAACCAATATGAAGTGGCATACAGCGATAAACCTATTTATTCTTAATCATATGGCTACACTTAAAAACACGACACTTGCTTCTCCCGAAAATACAGATGAATTAAAACAATTAGATTTCAATTAAAACAACGACTTCAATATTTTTAAAGTGTTACTGGTCAATTGTAACAAATCCATCATATGAGAAGTCAACATTCTTTGGGTGTAATGTCTGAGAATAGGTGATAACCATATCACCAGGGTAGGTACCACCAACATTTTGAAATGTAGACATCATATTACATTATATCTGGGTTTCAAACCCCTACATAAAATCGCTTATTAACTTTATGGCCATTCCTTTAGGCCCTACACACTCTGAACATTGTACACTTTTGTCTTGCATATCAATGCAGCCAGCAATTAAAATGTAGATGTGCTTTAAAATACGGACCCTTCTTGGCTCCATTTATAGAACCTGCATGCTATAAGAACCTTTTTCAAACCACACCGTTAAAACTGCAATCCGTTCTATAAAACTTTGTGTTACAGTCCATTTTGTAGTCCCAACCCCCCAAAAATCCCTGTAAATCGAAACCTTTTGTGGTGGCAGCAGCAAACTCCCGCAGTTCCCAGAATTCCCTTTGACAGCAAGCCTTACTAAATGAGACAGACAGGCAGACATATAGAAATCTAACAAGAGTTTTCCCTCTGCGCTGCTTGTCTGGTTAAAAGGTGACGAAAGACATGTAACCATGGTGAGATGATAGTAAAGCTCCATATAATGATGGAAGAAACTGGAATAGGGTTCAGTTTCTTGGTCTGTAATTGATGTAAGGAATATTTGGATAGTACAATAGAGCCGGACATAGATCAGTCCTCAGCAGAAAGCTGAACAGGTGGTCACTGAAAACACACAGAGAAAGAATGTGAAATCATTCAGTGGTGTAGATTTCACTGATAGGGCCCAAGAGCTTATTTGCTGCCTTGTTCCTTCAGAAGCACCAAATATTTCAAGTCCTTTCGTCCTGGGAAAAAGAGACAAACCTATTCTTTCAACGGCTACAGCGCTCCATTTAAAGGATTAAATCATCCAAATCAAATGATTCAATTATTGCTCTACTTTGTGTTTTACCTCTATTCAATTGCTTTTATGAGCTGAACAGTTGTTTACCAACTATTGTGACATTGTTTTCGACTCGTAATTAGTTGGTTAGAGAAGGGGAGCAATGTCGGTAGTAGGACAATTATTATTAACCCAAATAAATAAACAAGTGGCAACACAACTTCATTGAAAGGTACATTTTGGCTGCGTAAAACATAAGGTTGATTTTATGTATGAAAAGTGACAAGAAAATGCAGAATTTTACTCTTGAAAATTATGTTTTAACCCATTTTCAGACCAAGACTGGGTAATCACATAAAATGTTATTGAATGGATGCAAGAAGATATTAACTCTCTTGCTTTTCCTGCAGGCTCTATAGCCATTGTCCTTTAGTCCCTCTTGTCTCTAGGAAGCCCCTGATTGGTTGCCGTGGCCATGAATATTTACCAAAGTTAAAATATGTATAGTCCACATTTTCCAAGCAGATTTTTTTGCATAACAGAAGAGCCAATAGACATTTTCTCAACAGACTGAACACTGCGTCTTCCTGTTGACTTAACATATAAATCGCTTGTAAAACAACGCAGCTTTCATTCTTCGTGTAAACATGCAATTAGACAACGGAATTTAAAAATCAAAACATGCATAAACTTTTTTTATGAAAAAAGACTGAACAAAGCTGGTGTATAACTAAGCTGGTAATGCCATTTAGCTATGAGGGGGAAAACCAGTTTTTGATTTTCGTTCATTCAAAGAGACCCATGAAAGACTCTGTGTAAAAAAAATTCTGTTCACAGACGAAATCAATTGATCTGATTTCAAAATTACCAACATGTTTTGTCAAAGTGCTGCACAAAAAAAGTCAGAGAACCAAACTGTAGACTTACACAAAACAGGAAATTGCTATAAAAGACCATTGGCAAATGTCTTGGAAAAAAACTGTATATCACTGTCTTGAAAATTGCAATGGAATTCTCAGTGATTGAATCTGAATGTGACAGTGAGGGTGTCTCAAACTATTTGACATTATGGGATATTGAGTAGATTGCTTATGATCCCATAAAACAAACCAAAAACACAGTGTTAAATATCTTGGAGGAAATCGGTTTATGATGGGGATGTTTTTTTCTGCAGAGGAGACAGGAAAACTGCACTCCATCCAAGGGAGAAATAACTAAATATCATAAATATTAGTGGTTGGGCTTTGTGGATCAGTAGTCTAGCACACCAATGACCCAAAAAGTGTGGTTCAAGAAGAAACACTAGAGAAATCTAAAAATTGAGTAGCACAACTTCGTTAATTCAAGAAGAGGGGAAAAACTACTTTTAAAGATGTCCGGAACACATGTTTATAACAAGAAACAAACATCCAATCATGTCTAACAATTAAATGAAAGCAGATTTTTCAAGTTTGAGAGGACTAGAACGAATTCTTATAGTGAGAGAACAAGCTCATTCTCATTTGTCCCTTGTAGTGTGCGTGGGAAGCTTAAAAATACAACAAAAAAAAATCCATACAATGGTCTCAGATACCACTTTCACAAACCTATGTCTGTGCTGTCTTAACACTGCATAAAAAAACTAAAAGCAAAATAACAAATGACACACATGCAGACATTTTTATCTTTTGACTGTGCTAAAATTGAAGTACAACACAAACACAAAAGGGTTCTGATTGGAACTGCCACAGGCACATGCTCATAAACAATCAGCTGAGAAGGTGTTGTTTATAGTGGTCCTTCAGGGGATCTCAGTAACTCTCTCTAAACCTCAACCATAGAGATAAACAGAGAAAATGAGAACCCTTATTAGTCTTCTGGGAGCAGCCAGAGAATAATGCCTATTTAACCTCAACATCTAAACCTTTCACCCATGCAGACAAGATCTGGGAGAGACAAAGGAAGCAGCAAAATTGGTAAGTGCTCTGCATCAAGTACTAATGGAGCTTGAAGAGCAGAAGAAATCCCTGTGGTGTAGAGCATCATGTTTCCCTGATGAACTGTTTTATCTGTCATCTAACCATCCCTTTGGCTTGCAATCACAGAGTGATGGCAGGCAGAGACGTGCAGTGTTGGTGGAGACCACCTGCATTGCTCTCTTTCTCGTCAGGGATTAACATGAGGGTGCAGGGCCAGGCTATGGAGGGCATGTTGCCGGAGGTCCCAGGGCGGAGAGTGAGCGGCGTGGAAAGCTGAGCTGGCGTGAGGTGCCAGGAAGCTTCTGACCACATGCTGCAAGCAGGCCATGCTGTGGTTACTGTGCAGCTGCCAAGCCGTCTTTCATGGGCTGACCGCCTGTGCTGTCTCTCTGAGGTGGCAGCTCTTTCACATTCAAAGCAGTCTCACTCTGAAACCACACATTCCCATACAAAAACTCAAAGAGCAATCCCCCTCCTCATCACCATCACCTCACCCCCATCCTGCCCCACGCCAAGCTAGGCATAGCTTTCCCACCAGCAGCAGACAACTGTGTTCAACCCACGCCATAAAGCAACCGAGATGGCAAAGTTTCTCTTCAGTGTGGGCACATTCCAGGCTTTGTGTTCAAAGCCACAGGACTTGAGGATCTTCAAGTTTATAACACTTGAGAACAGCATTTCAGGATTTCAGTTCAGTGCAGTTAAAAAAATTGTATGATTAAATTTGTCATTGAAAAGGGTAAGTGTGTTTAAGTAATATATTTATGCAATAGGTACATATGATGATTGGCTAGATCGTCTGATTAATAAAAAAAATGAAAAGAAAAAAAGTAATCACCATTGGCTGCTTTATTCTGATATTTAGGCAGATTAACATGCACAAATCTTCATGTTATTTAAAGGGTGCACCCTCTTAGTCTAAAATGCAATAAATAGGTAAGAATGACATTACTGGCCAAAAGAAATACACGTGGTTGATATATAAAGTACACTTTTATTCAGAAGTTAAGATTCACTTTGAAATCTATTGCTAATTTCATTTTACAACAGGAGAATGACCTACTGTAACGTCAACAAAACTTCTAAAGTAGAGGTTAGCAGTTGTCTAGTATCCAGACTCATGTTTCGAAATCTTTCAACCTGTTGTGGGAACCGTATGGACCTTGGATGATATCCTGAGGAAAAAGCTACAGGAACATGACATTTTTATCCAGGCTAAATCAAGAAACATACAACTCAAATGGCTAAAATATTACATAAGAATTAATGCAAAGAGCAGGTCAGGTGACTTTTGTTCTTTGAAAAAGGCAAACTTACAAGAAAAGATTTATCATCTATTTATGCCATGGCATAAATTTATTTATGGCATAAATTACAGTTAGTTCAGAACATAGCGGCCAGAGGCCGCACAAGAACAACTAAATATGATCAAATTACACTGGTTCTGTCCTCTATTCATTGACTTCCTCTAAAATATCGTAAGATGCTGCTTCTCTCCTTTAAGGCCTTGAATAGATGGCCTACTTGAGCCATCTCTTATCAAAATACAATCTGGCTTGCTCACTCTAATTAAAAATGTAGAAATGTTGATAGTTCCAAAGCTGAAAAAATCGACCTTCAGACTTCAATTGCTGCTATTGATTGGCTAATACTTTGTTTTGGTTTAGGCAGAACCTGGCTCTACCAGCGGTCCAAACGAGGAACACAGGAGGAAACCAAGAAAGAATAAGACGTGAGAATAAGGTGACATTTTTTTATAATGAAGAGTAATTGAAGTAAATGGATAATAACATGACAATCTAATATTAACCAGGTCTAGTGAAACAACAGAGGAAAATGTGTGAGTGAGTAACCAATTACAAACATGTAGTAGATCACAGGGAATAATAGTGACATAACTAAAATATGAAAAGTCTAAGAAAAACGAAACTAAGCTAAACACGTATAAAAACAAACCCAGATTTCAAGTGGGGGTAGAAACTGCTAAACATAAATGACCTGGAGGTAATTGCACAATTAAGTATCATGGTAAAAGATCATCATAACCTTTTATTGAACCTAATTAAACACGTTTGTATGTTAAACTATGAGACACATGATATATCTAAAATCACTAAAATGGGTTGTCATATGTTTTAAAAATATTTGGAAGGTGTTTCTAAGGAACAGATGCCAAAATACTTCTAGGTTAAACGTCTTGAATATTTGTATAACCAATGGCAAACAACTCTGCATTTGAGCTTCATGACATACTAAGTTGGTCTTGTTTACACCAGTTACAGAGATCTCTGACCTCTACATTTAAATTAAAGCCTGGACAGATGATTTAAAACACAGCTTGAAGTCCCTAATTACTTCCGCTTTAAACAACTTTCCAGTAGTACATATCTATCGTTAAAGCAACTGGTTAGAAATAAACCAAAAAAGGAAAGTCCCTCTCTAAACCGACAGCTGCTTGATGATTCAGACTCATTCAGTCATCAACCGAGAGCCTACCCCCTTGTCTCCTGCTAAAATTAATAGTTTGTTTAGTTAATTATCTTTGGCTCTGCTATTACTTAACTGTTGGACAATGCCAAACTCATTCAGCTCCAAGTCAATGTGTAATGATTCCCACTGGACTTTGCTTTTCATTCCCACAAACTCTCCAAACTAATAATTGTTGGCTTGCTTTTGTTTTGTTGCTGATTCAGCTAATTAGGGATTAACCGCCAGAACCTTGTTCTGGGTCTTGGCAGTGCCACCTTTGATGGAGCAGTTCTCCATGTGCTCTGTTCACAGCCCTTTCAGATACCCATCCATCCATTTCCTTCTGTCTTTTCAAGGTGGCAGATTTGCAAGCCTCAGCATCCCTGGCCTGCGATTGAAAATCAAATTGAAAAGAAGGACCCCGGATTTCTTAGAATCCAGCTAAATGTGTTAGAAGGGGGTTCTTTATAGGTGTTTTTGTGGTTGTTTTTTCCCAGAATACTTGCCTTGTGCCAGGTTGAAAGGAATTCAGGAGAAGTTGTGAACAGCAGGCAGACTCAGCTGCACTGACATTATAATCATAACCCTGATGGCATGCCTGCTCCGAGGAGAACTCCGTGAGCCCCTGCCATGCCAGCTCTTTTTGTGCGACAGGAGGGAGATGAAATGGGATTAAAATGGTAGAAAATGGAGGGAACAAAATCTATTTCACTCGGCAAGCCTCAGAGGTGTGATCGCTCTAGAGTGGCATGAAAGTGTGTGAGGCTATGAAAGGAAATAAAAAGGCTATTGGTGTGGGTGCTGTCAAGTTGTTATTAGATTCATTCCTTTGCCTCTCGCGCCAGTTATTACTAAACTTCAAATGCAAACAGATGTATAGAAATTTACTTTATATTAAATCACTACTTTGGTTTTGAGTGTAAAATATATGTAAATGAACAACTAGACATGTCTATAAAACATGTATAATAGAATGTAAAAATACCCAATAAAATCATAAACAATACCCACAATGTTATAAAGAAATACAACAAATAAATTTAAAATAAATAAAATCAGAAAACACATCATGTTAAAAATAACAATCATAAGAATAATAAGCAAGTAATAGCAACAACATTATGAATAAAAAGATAGATAGATAGATAGATAGGTAGGTAGGTAGGTAGGTAGGTAGGTAGGTAGGTGTCACACCCAGCACCTGCACCGACACTCCCCATGATCCAGCTGCACCTATTCAATCCCGAGAACCATCACCTGAGTACTGATCACCCGCACCTGTGTTTCAATCACATCACCACTATAAAGACTCACCCTGTTCACTCACTCCTTGTCCCGGATCAAGGTTACTCGAGACTCACCATTCCTGAGGAACTACCTGCTTTGCCTGTCTGAGCCTGCCTGTCCATTCCTACAAGAGGAGAGAGAGAGAGAGAGAGAGATAAAGAGCATCTGAAGGGAAGTGATTGCTCTATTCCCTAAACTCTGGTGTCTGAACTTACCCGTGCTCACGGAGCCACATATAAGCGTATCTTCTGAATACTATTGAACTGTGTCTTCTTAACCACTGTAAATAAACTTCACCTACCTGCATCTTCCTCGTCTTCTCCCTCTGTGTGAGCATAACAGGATCCGGGACCATATTACTAATACGGATCGGTGAAAATGGAAACCGCGGAAAAACCGGATGCTCTCGCTGAGTTGGTCTAGCTCCTTCGCCATTCGCTTAACCCCGTTCTACAACCACCAGCGCCCTCTGCCGGCCATTCTGCGGTGGCACGCCCGACATCGTACACCGGCGAGCCGGGAGGTTGTAGAGGCTTTCTATTACAGTGTTCACTGTATATTGAAGCAAACCCTTCTATGTTCCCGAACGACGTGACCAAGGTAGCGTTTATCATCTCTCTATTGACGGGTCGAGCTTTGCAGTGGGCTGAAGCCATTTGGAATGCAAACCACCCAGCCACTAAATCCATCACTGCATTTATCAATGTATTTAAGGAGGTGTTTGAGGTGTCTCATTCCTCCCTCTCTGCCCATGAAGAACTCTTAAATCTTAGACAGTCCAAACTAACCACCCATGAACATACACTCCACTTCCGTTCTCTTGCCTTAAGGAGTGGGTGGAATGAGGTCGCTCTGCTGGCTGCATATCGTCGGGGGTTAAGTACTCCCATTCGCCAACAACTAGCAATCTACGACGATGCCATCAGCTTGGAGACGTTCATCAGAAAAGCTTTGAGCGTCTCACAAAATTTGTCCGCCTGTCAGCCTCATTTTACAACCCCTGATCCTCCCACCATCACTCCTCTCTCTCCGGATTCCCTCGAACCGATGATCACGGATAATTACCACTTATCCCCTTCAGAACGGAGCCGCCGGATGCAAGCCGGATTATGTTTGTACTGTGGGGCTTCCGATCACTGCATCTCTGACTGCCTCGTTCGCCCTCCCCGTCAAGTGGTGAGTACATTACAAATTACTCCCTATGTCTCAGATATTCCGCACCTACGTGCTCAAATCATTCATAAGGATCGTATTCTCCCCATACATGTGCTCATCGACTCTGGAGCGGCTGGTAACTTCATCTCCTCCCGGTATGTTCAATCCTTTCGAATACCTCATGTCCCCTCGGAGACGAAGTACCATATCACCACCATCCAAGGAAAACCGCTTGGCGAGGGGAGGGTAAATCGGCGAACTACCACTCTCCAGCTTCGTTTCCCGGACGGACATTCGGAGCGGCTACAACTCTTGGTACTACCACACGCGACTGTCGACGTGGTATTGGGAAGGCCCTGGCTCATGTACCACAACCCTATCATCAACTGGGAGACGGGTCAAGTGGAGACGTGGAATCCGTTATGCCTTACCTCGTGCTTCACCACCAAACCGGTCACAGCCCTACCCGTTCAGTCCACATCCGTCAAAAGTCCCAACACTAACCGATCGATTACCATCCCCGAAGAGTATCACTCGTTCCAGGACGTCTTCAGCCAGTCACTAGCCACCCGTCTTCCTCTTCACCGGCCCTGGGATTGCAGTATCGATCTGCTGCCAGGGGCACGACTCCCACACGATAAGTTCTATCCGCTATCCATCCCTGAACGGAAGGCCATGGAAACCTACATTAAGGAGGCCCTCGATCAGGGTTTCATCCATCCGTCTACCGACGACGGGGCCGACCCCGGCCTCTGGGAGCGGTCGTGGGTCGACAAGGAGGACATTCTGGATCCAACCCTCCTCACTGACTTCCATCGTCAGCATCCCGACCGTCCCGCTCCCAGAGGCCGGGGTCGGCCCCGTCGTCGGTCTCGGGTGCCAGGAGTCACCCGTGGGGGAGGGGGTAGTGTCACACCCAGCACCTGCACCGACACTCCCCATGATCCAGCTGCACCTATTCAATCCCGAGAACCATCACCTGAGTACTGATCACCTGCACCTGTGTTTCAATCACATCACCACTATAAAGACTCACCCTGTTCACTCACTCCTGGTCCCGGATCAAGGTTACTTGAGACTCACCATTCCTGAGGAACTACCTGCTTTGCCTGTCTGAGCCTGCCTGTCCATTCCTACAAGAGGAGAGAGAGAGAGAGAGAGAAGGAGCATCTGAAGGGAAGTGATTGCTCTATTCCCTAAACTCTGGTGTCTGAACTTACCCGTGCTCACGGAGCCACATATAAGCGTATCTTCTGAATACTATTGAACTGTGTCTTCTTAACCACTGTAAATAAACTTCACCTACCTGCATCTTCCTTGTCTTCTCCCTCTGTGTGAGCATAACAGTAGATAGATAGATAGATAGATAGATAGATAGATAGATAGATAGATAGAACAATAATAATAATAAGCAAGTAAAAGCAAAAAAAAGTAACAGCAACAGCATGAATAATTGAATAAATAAATGGATCAAGATAAAATAGATAGATAAAACATGAAATCTTTGTATGATAATTAGTTTTTACCACAGTAAAAAAAAGGCATTTTCTTTATTATCTTCATCAGAGTTAAGTCGAAAAATGAAATTAAAGGGAGAGAGTTAGAGCTACACTTTTAAGCATCTTTGTGACAAGAATTCCAGACCACTTGACAGCTCTCACCATCTTGATTGTTTGCTGTGGCCGTGGTAATCTAATAAATGTTTTGGGCTATAATCAATTAGCAATGCTTGACAGGCATCGCCATGATTCAGCTTGTAAAAAAAGGAGCGACGAAAGAAAGAGTGAAGAAAAATTGTTTGCTGAATAATGACTCTTGGAGTATAAATCTTATTCATGGCACACAAAGTGCTCATTGGGCGAACAGAGGCGAGAGCTGCAGTGCTCTCATTATCTTCTTGCTTTAGTTTGAAGGGCTCTACCATTGGCTCCCTTTGTACAAAACAGCAGGTAGCAAAAGAGTGTCAGGTCAACTTGAGGGCCCCCACTTTCCAACTCTTTTTAGGAGCACATTCTTTGACAAACTGACTACTGTGATGTTGAGAGGTCAGTACGATCTTAAGGAGTTTGTTTATCAAGTTGTAGCTTTATAATAACACTATTGTAGAACATCTATGTTTTTTACTTCCTCAAATCTTTAATTACATGTTAATTGAATGATTCTTTTAAAGAGGGCCTTTGAGTCTATACATAGATTGTGCTTAACACAGAGGGTCGTGGCAGCCTTGATCTCTGCTGGATGCTACTGTCTTGCCATCAAGATTAAAAGCAGCCTCATACTGTAGCTGTCTTCTGTTTCAAAATCCCAGACAGCTTTTTCTATTCAGATTATAGTTGCACACTCCTTTTTATTTGCCTTGTCTCTGCTTTGCCCCATCATAGATGAGAGGAGCGTCGTCCCTGCAGGAGGCGAGCTGCTCTCTCAGAATGTAGAATTGAGCTCCCCATTTAGCGACGCTGCTAATCGAATAACAGCCTCAGCGTGGTGCCCAGCGTGAGTGCTCTCCCAGCGGGATCGCGAGGGCAGCTCGACTGGGGTCTGCAGGTACTTTTCATCCAGCCTGGCAGGCGAGCTCCAGCATCCTGCTGCTGGAAATTAGTCGTTGACTGGCCTCTCTTTTTGCTGATGTCAGGAATGGGCCCCTGATGAGAGATTTGTTGATATGATAACTCGATTAGGGCTCAGGCTTGAGGGCATAGTGGCACAGAGCCAGTAAGGGGAAAAAGCTGTCTTGCAAGAATGGATGTAACCTAACAAGTAGTTCACTCCATCTCTGCCAATAAATAAGATATTAAAAACATGTTTGTTCAATTAAACCAATGTCTTTCTTTTATTTAGTTATATTTTATTTCCATACTTTCAAAATGGCCTTGACACCCTTAGGCTTTCGTAAATGTAGATGTTTTCAGTATTTAACAGGATGATTAAATCAAATCATGATTGAAATTGGACATTTCTTATTTAAAAAGATCAACACTCTTCATGCATCACCGAATAAAAAGAAATGCAATAGATGTTAGAAATTGTGTGTTGAAAATATGCATTATATATAGAGATTTGCACAGCTTCCCAGATGAAGGGATTCTAGCTAACCAGCAAAATCAAATCCAAGGATAATTGGAAAAAGCTCAGTGCTGGGTGTAACAAATACTACTACTAATACTGCTGCATCATCCACAAACACCCGCAAAGTGCAAAAACTATCCCTGTTTCTCTTCAGTAAACCTTGCATAAAATCTGCCACTTTGCACTGCTTTCATCTACATAACAAATATAAATCGTCTCTGTACATTTCTTTCACGTACAGCAACAGACACTCTGGTACACACCTTTGTCACTGTAATTACTTGTTCCATGGCCTGCCAGCCAAGGCTTTCTAGAACCTTTCTTGGTGAGCGATCATTTTGTTGTGCTGCTGCTACTCTCTAGAACATCTAATAAGATCCACTGCAGCAGAAACGTAAAACCTTTAAAATCCAGACTAAAAACATTTTTATTTAGACATTTTTTTAGGCAAACAATATCTAGCTGAATTGTTGTTTACTTAATTTATGTAAGGTCTCCTTGGGTGGCTTGAAAAGCGACAATAAAAATATTTATTATTATTATTATTATTATTAATTAAAAAAACCTGGTGACTGGTTAACAAATACTTTGTATTCATAAAAACAACAAAACGGATGACTCAAGATTAAATTTTTAATGAACAATTGATTTTACTTTTAAAAATTAAATAATTTAATTAATAAATACTAAAATCACATGATAATCTACACTGATAGCGCCACCTGTTGTTCGCAAGCGGTTGAACACTCAACACAGTGATGTGAGTCCTCTGACATGCATCTGCTGTGAAACATTTGCAGCACGTTGCGATGTCAAAATTCTTTCTTGTGTAATGTAGCTACACTTTTGACCGTTTGTTTCAAGCATTTAGTTTAAAGCGAGTTTTTTAATTTAGCAAGCTAAGCTAACAGCAGCCTAGCTACTTCAATATACAATACTCTTCGAATGAAGATTGCATGGCTCCGACAGCTCAGGCTCTTATTTGGCACAGAAACGGGGAACCGGTTTTCGGTCCGGTCCAAACCAGTTCTAGAGTTCCGTATTGGAACCGGGTTTTGGTACCCAACCCTAGTGTTAATGTAGGTTTGAGTTGAGAAGACACCTCTTTCATTTGAGTGGAGCTCAGCTGTTTTTTAGGGAAGTCAAGTCTCTGACAATAGTTGTCGCTAATATGTTTATGGCCTATCCGACTGTGCATTTCATTTCATCACATTCAGGAGTTCGTCCTTACTTATAATTGCCTATTACTGCAAGCGTGGTTGGTGAGCAATGGAGAAGCTTACAAACATGCAGTTTGAATGGTAACGGGGGTTGAAGGAGGGATAGCTTGCACAATGTAGATGTTCTTTGGTCATGTCTTATATACAGGAGATGATATGGTTAGGTGAGACCATATGATTAATTGTTAATTATAAACCAAGCTCCTCACGAACTTATGTTAATTATTTTTTCTAGCTTTTTCAACTGATGCCACACCATGTACTGTGTGTCTTTGTCATTTGTTGACAAACTCACAATCACATGATCTGTTTCTAAAAATTAATAACACACTTAAACATCTAGAATGCAATGAAGATATTACTGTGAATGATTTATATGTCTTATAACATTAAACGGTGTTTTTCCCCCCATTAATTTAGGGCACCATTCCCCCTCCTTATTTTAAAGAAATTTATTTTTAATCGAATGCGATAATGCTGCGGTGTAGCTAATGGGACTTTAAACCATAATCAACTTACAAGATTGACAATCATAACTACAAAACTGTCAGTAAGAACATATTTTGTTAATGTGTTGTTAAATTAATAAATAACAGAAACCTAATACAAAAAGTTAGGGTGCCAAGCTGGTCTGTCAGCACAATATTCTTTAAGTTATTGTACAGTAATGCTTCACAACCACTCATTGCAGCATATCGGATGCTTACTTGAAGAACATCCACGCAAATTCTGACCCCAGATGGTCTTGATACAGGACTAGATATGTACCAACTGTTGGCCAAAAAGAGGGCATACAAGAGAAGTCCATACGTGACTCAGAAGATCAAGCGGAGTCAATGTTTCGGGAGTCTTTTCCCAAATACCAAGACAGAATATACATTTTTCAAAAATATTTTTTAGATCTAAAAGGACAATATCTGTACAATTGGAACTCTACAAACACACACAAACATTCCATGACCCCTTTATGTGACTTATAATTGCATTAAAACATTTAGCATTTCTATTCATGGACAGTGTGCTTTAGTGTCACATGAATTTAAATCTTATTATTGATGCTTTTTCATTTAACAAATTCATCCTTGTTTCCAAATTTAGTGATCAAAGAGCCAATCGTGTACTTTTTATAGGCCACCACATGATTATCCCCCTCTTTTACTTTACAAATCATCAGGCATTAATGCTTCTTGACTCTCAGGGGGTCCAGCTAGAATTTCTCCCATGTGAGAAGTTATTGACGCACAATATGTTTTTTTCTGCCCTCTCAAATTATTAGCCGCATGGCGTTTAGGGGCCATTCAGTCAATTAACTTCACATTTCAGCTTTACCAAACAACAGTGTCCGGCAATATGGGCAGGCTAAAGACCAAACAGAAGCCTCCCCTTCTCAGTTCAGCTATTGAAGACCTTCAGAAAAGACACCAAACAAAGGCCAACCCCTCTCTGTCTCGATGACTCCTCTCTTTGTTGCTTCTTCGGCCTTCATAAAGGAAGAGGGACGCTCTTGTTTGCCCAGGAGGTGGTTTAATGGCCCTGGGTGTAACAATGGAGCCACATTCAACCTCAGTAGAGAGACTCATTGTATGAGGCTGCTACCAAAGAGCCAGGTCCAGGGACATTCCCACTGGGCCCACTGAATGGCAGGGAGGCATAGGGGGAATGCTCAGGGGTAGAAAGGCGCCATTGAGGTGATAGGCAGGTTCCATCTGCCCCAGTGCCTCCTTACCTTGTCTTTCGAGAGCCAGGGGCCTCTCCTGCCACAATGGGCAAATTTAGTGTGTCGGGGTGGCTTAAAATGCTCACTTTAGAAGTAGTCTTTGAGGGAAATATCAACACTGTGAACTGGGGTATTGGTTTATTCATCCTTTCCAGCCCCTTTCCATTGAGTGAGATCCTTTTCCTTTCAGTTCCTTTCTCATTTTCCTCTTTCAGAGCCCTTCTCTCATCCCAAAAACTTCAGTCTGTGCTATTTTCCCATACCTTGCAAAGGGGCGGACGACAAGAATTAAGTTAGTTCTGCCACTGCCCCTCGTTTTTGTGCCTTATCAGTTGTGGCAGGTATCAGAGACAGTGATGAAATGATGATTAATCAAACCAAAAATGAAAAGGAGACGTTTAAGCTTCTGAGTGTGGTGGGCTTTTTAACAAGTATTTTAACATACGACATACAGGGTCAACATTTTAAGCATCCAAATGAATAGAGATCACTGATTTTGCAACAGCAAGTTAGACGGTTTGAGGGGCCTTGAGTTGATTTTGCATGTTCACCAATAGCATGTTTTTAGCTTTTAATCCTAAAACTTACTAAAGATCCTTTAAGGGAAATTAATAGTCCTAACCAGTCCTTAACAGGGAATGATGAACAAATTTGTGATAATGTGAACTATTTATATTACTATATATGGCAATTAGTGGAACAAACTGATCCTAACCAAGATTTGGCAGCCAAGGATTACCAGTGGATGGGTGGGTTTCCAAGCAGACATGACAAACTATTCTTAACCCATTCAGTGGATTTTAGAAAGATTTCTACACAATACTATACGATTTTTATATAATCATTGTGTGTTATTGGGGAACCAGAAAGTGACTAAAACATCCGCTAATACAGAGGCAGGAATGTTAAGATTCCTTTCAGACAGGCGTCTGTATTCCTTTTCCAAAAACACTTGGCTTTGGTAACGATTTGTTGTAGCGTGTTTGAAAGCAACCCTTTTATTTCCACGAACCTTTACCAAAACTGCTTCCCAAGATAGTTTCCCTCAAGTCCTCTATTAAATATCAAGTCCAAACCATAGTTACCCAACAGTTGATCAGTTTGCATAGTTCCCTTCATTGTGCAATAAAACATGAAAAATGAAAAGAAAATAGTCAATACAGAGTCAATACAATGTTGGACATATTAACATATACATTACAAAAAAAAACTCTGAATACATTTGACTATTTTGGCATCAGTCTCTCCACAAAAAGGGGTTTTAATTAAAATGACTATTATAGAAAACAAACAAAATGGAAATCTTTGAGTGTGAGTTTGTGTGTGATTTTATGACAACAAAATTCTTCTAACCACTTTCTCTTCCAAATAGGGTGTGGGTCATATTCGAAATGTCAAGAAAAAATATCCAACCAAAATATCGAACAAAATTATAAACCACCTACAGAATAATTTAATGTAAACAAAGCAGTTTGTCAAATCTAAATGACAATAACAAACATCAACAAACTAAATTCAGGTTTCTATCTCATCTGGGATGTCCCAATGAGGACAGGATGTACCCAAACATAGTCCTTAAGACAATTAGAACACAAAGAGAAACACAAGAGATCAAAGTATCTATGAAAAATAAGACGAACATGTAATCCAAGCAAAGCCTGAACAATGAATCCAAAGTAGTGCTGACAAATAACATTCAATACACAACTGGGAGATTATCATTTATTGTGCGGGGAAGAGAATTGGCCAGATGATTAGTCTGTGATTTGTGCAAATGAGTTTTCGGGTGTGGAATTGTGACCATTGTAAATGTATTTCTATTCTTTGAGCCAAGCAAAAAAAAAAAAAAAAACTATTTCTGGCTAATTTTTCTGTCTCACACAATCAGAAAAAATGGTTTTAGTGGTTTTAAGCAATTATTGGCTAATACTACCACCACCACTACTACTGCTACTACTACACAGTGAAATCACGAGAGTAAAATAAACTCTATTCAGAGTGTATTTGCTCCTACTTTGAATAAAATACACATAACACTCAAATTAAGCTAAATTGTTTATGATGCTATCATCTAAACCACCAATTATTGACCGAAAACTGAATAATGTTTGTAAAAAAAAAACTCCACAACTCCATTTTTCTCCAGCAAAATTAAAAAAAAATGTTTATGGTTCAAGTTCCCAAATAGACTCAGAGCAGAGTTAATTTAATACTAAAGATTTTACATTGTAGGCTTGATTACTAAATTTTGATTTCTAAAAACATTCAATATCTGTTAAACAAATGTCTTAAGTTTTAGCAGCTAAGTCTATCAAACCCCAGGAAATACCCAACTTAAACATGCTACCTCTTTATATTTACTCAGATACAGATGAAAGTCAAGAAAGGATCAATGGCAGGATACCCACACACAAGGTCACAAAGATGCCCTCTCTCATCATAACCACAAGAGATTATATATCGCAAATAGTATTTTAAGCTTCAAATATACTAGCATGCATGAAGGACCAATAATACCAATAAAGCAACTTAAAACCTGGACATGGATTCTCCACAGAGATTTGCCCTCAGTAAAGCAAAAAGAATCAGTGATTCAACTGTTTGTAGCCAGAAGGAATGAAACATATGCCAGAGCTCTAAATCATGAAAGCTCTTGGCACTAGGGAAGCTTAAGCTTAGAGCTCTGAGCAAAAAGCTACCACATTTTTGTTTTCCCAGGCACTTTATCCGAAAGGGGTGAATTTAGGGGTACAACAGCTCGCAAAGACGGTTCCCGGTGGGCCTGGGGTGGAAATCTGCATTAGGATCAGAGTGGTTTTGATGTGCCTGAGCTGGAGCAGCTTATGTGTGATGTGAAGTAAGACTGAGGTTCTATTGGGTTCTCACGTGACCTCAACAAGTTGTGACCCATGCTTCTGAAAGGACTACGCGGGGGAGAAAACACTCACAAGTCCCTATTTGATCTTTTTATATCAACAACTTGGAGCTCTGTGTTATATCTGTGCCATCTCACTGTTTTTATAGGAATTGTTAAAGCTTTATATTCAGAGGATCTCTTGAGTAAAACCAATTCACACACTGGAAAAGAAGAACATTGGATCAATGTTCTTTGTAACTTTTTCTTCTGACAAACATTTATTTTTACAAACCGAAATCTCTTTTAAAATAGCATGATTACTGAATTTGCATTTTTCACTTAATGTTCAAAAACATGCAAAAATTTAAATATTGGATTTGTAAACTTTCCTGTGTTTTGTTAGTGGAAGGTCATGGCTTCGGAAGTTAGCCCGAGTGCAATTTGTAATGGTAAAATAAAGCTTCTCATTTGAACACATGAAAAAGCAAAACGTTTTTCAGCTAAATATATCAGAAACTTTAATACGCACAAATATGTAACTGTCTTAAATTGAGCAGGACAAAGTTTCACTGTTTAGCTTTCAAAAAGCTATAGCAATCTTTCATCCAGAATAGTTCGACTTCAACAAGACTGAGTGAAATCTCATGAGTTTTTTTGCAATAAAAGTTTCATTATGTAAGTAATAAAGTATAAAAAAGTCCAATTTAGTCTTCAAGTGGGGTCTTACATAATGAAATTAAAATTTTCTATTTATCCATCCATCCATCCATCCATCTATCTCTCTCTCTCTCTCTCTCTCTCTTTCTATATATATATATATTCATTAATTCATCTTCATGTCGGTTTTTTCCCTTTCGGGGTCGCCACAGCGGAATGAACCACCAACTCTGGCATATGTTTTACGCGGCGGATGCCCTTCCAGCTGCCACCCATCGCTGGGAAAAAAAAATTAAAAATGCTATATATATATATATATATATAGATTTAAAGCTATAGTCAAATGAGATGAGATTTTTTTTGGCTCTGTAAATTGTGTTATAGACAGGTAGATGTTTTTCTATGCATTTTTGGAAATTTGTATTTTTACTAAAGTACATTTTAGGTGAAGTAAAGTTCTTCTCTACATATGAAAACAGACTCTTTAAGTGGGTAAAATGTATAAGAAATGATAGAATGGAAAAAAAATCACTGAGTACATATCACTGATAACCCCCCTCCCCTCCTTTCCAACAGGAGCCTGAATTACTACAGATAAAAAGTGAAGTGTTACTATTTTATATATACATGTCCTTATCTATTTCCATCCTATTGACGGTGTTGACTGATCGATCAATCCTCTGGCCATTGGTCAATTATCTCATCTGTCGTTTGAGATTGAAATATGAGCTGTCGAACCCTACCTGTGGAATCCCCTGCTGATGACAGTCATAGAATAAAGAAAACAATGCCCTTGGAAAACATCCAAGAATACTGAGTTCAACATATGTGCACAGGATGAAATGTTACCCTCTTCAGTCGTCACATTTGAACATGAAAATAAAATCATGAAAATGATAACATATGAGTTCATCGCATCAAGTTCTAGATCAAAGATCAGTTTCAAAGTAACCCTGTTCTATTTTTGTACAAGCCTAACCAACATGCACTGAAAATAAAATATGTGTAACTGTTTTGTTATGTCAGGGCACAATAATGAATAACTCATTAATAATTATATTCTATTTTTGGTATTGCAATTCATTATATAAAGTGTATTCTCTAGGCTCTTGTCTAGGGCAGGTGAACCCTCAAATTGATACAAGCAAAATGAGGTCACTTAGTTCCTTTCAAGGAGCTGGTTAAATCTTATGATGTGGCATATGCTATTTCATTTATGCTACTGCTACAAATTAAAAGTCCCCCTTTTTAGTCCTTGAAATCTACTAATTTACACAATTTGATTATAAATGCACTTCTTTTAATATTTAAATCATAATCAGCCAGGGCCACATTGCAATGCAGATTAATAAAGTTTTTTCCACCACACCTACACACTATCAACATCATTTAAAACATACATAATATGGGCTCTTTAAAACAAATCAGCTCTATTTTGTGTTTGTTAGCATCTATTTTTATAATCATATCCCCATAAGTGCAATTCTTCTGATGGGTGCTTATTATTTCCAACAAACAAAAAATCAAAAGATCAAAAGCATAATGTAGTTATTGTGCTACCTTATAGTTATGATGGACCAAAAAAACAAAAAACAAAAAGACAGCAGAGTAGGGGCAGTTAGTTTGAGAATTGAATGAATCTCAGATGGAGTGAGCAGGCTGTGGGCCCGAGCCAAAGCAGTACTCCTGCACGTAACCTCAGCCCTGTTTATGTTCCACATTCTGGCAGAGGGGAGGCCTTAAATTGGAGCCATGCTGCAAGGGATTAGGCCTATGAACTCTGAGAAGTGTGCGCTGGGAGAGGGTGACAGGGGAGGCGGGCAGACATGTGTCCACGAGGTTGGGAAAAGTGCGACCCACACACATAAGAAACACACCCTTCTCTCCATGTCTCTTTGGCTGAGAGAAACCACAGCTAAAGCCCATGTGTGGCGGATGTTTTCCACAAGCGAGACAGCCAGCTTGGCTGCAGCTGTCCAAACCGGAGAGGCCTTGGGAAGGGGAGGAAAGAGCTGTAATCGGGGGACGGGATAGTGGGTGGGGGTTGGCCGGTGCACTTGGCAAAGGTCAGACACCCCAAGACAGATTTGAGTGTGGGAACTCGGTGGGAAAGCATGTGGAAAATGCTGTGCACTTTGGTATCATTTTCCTTTGAGGGTGCCTGAAGGATGAGGGTCACAAATAAATGTGTGTTCACTTGATTGTGTGCCTGAGCATGCAGATGAAGAGCTGCTGTTGAGAACAACAGTGACACTGGAGGAACAACTGTTCTGCAAACACATCTGCAATTTCACTTGACAGACATCTCGTCACATCGTGTCACATGACCACAAAGATGACCAGAAGGTGTTGCTATTTACAATTACATTTATGCATCTAGCAGACACTTTGTCCAAAGTGACTTACAGTAGGTGGGAAACTATGCAATTTGTTACATAGTCAAAGCATATCTCAGCTCTCATAAGATAACTTGTATCAGATGATCAATCAACCATAGCAGGAAGGAAATAAAGAGAAAAGAGGAAAAAAGGGATTTTTTTGTTCTCTTCATAAAAGTGTTCCCTGAAGAAAAGAGTTTTCAGTTTCTTTTTGAAAGCTGTTAGTGTTGCTGCTTTCCTGACTGGGTCAGGGAGTTTGTTCCAGCAGCCAGGAACAGTGTGAGAGAAGGTCCTGCAAAGAGATTTGCCTGCCTTTTTTGGACAGTACCACAAGACCCTGTTCGTTCTCTGATCGCCGGCTTCTGGAGGTTCTGGAGATGGTTTTATAAGCCAGCATCAGTATTTTGAACTTAACACGAGCTGCTATGGGGAACCAGTGAAGAGTGATGAAGAGTAACATGAGCTCACTTTGGTTCCTTGAAGATAAGACAAGCTGCAGAGTTTTGGATCATTTGCAGAGGTTTGAGTGTGTTTGCTGGAAGTCCTGCTTGGAGAGCGTTCAGTAGTCCAGACTACGACCAGAGCCTGAACCAAGAGTTGAGTTGCATGCTCAGTTAAGAAGGGCCTGATCTTTCTAATGTTGTGCTGTGTTGTCTTGGTGATGTGTTGAAGGACAACAGTTCATCCAAAATTAATTTGAGATTCCTGACTGAAAGAGAAGGTGAGAGTGTTGAGGCATCCAGCTGAATGGTGAGGTCGTTATGCATAGAGGGATTGGCTGGGATTACAAGAAGTTATGTCTCGGTCATGTTGAGCTTTAGGTGATGGTTCTTCATATATGTAGAGATGTAGGGGTGGGGGGTAGGCTTCTTGAGAAGCGTGGTGACTCTGGCCACCTTGAATCTGTTAGGGAAAATCCCTGTAGTGTTGATGATGTGAGGGAGGGCTGGTGTGATGATAGGTGTGATGGTTTAAAGAAGGTGAGAGGGGATGGGGTTGAGGGGGCAGGTGGTTAATTGCGCTGAGTGAAGCAATTTGGACGCCTGATCTTCTGTGATTGGAGTGAATGAGGACATGCAAGGTGTTGAAGATTGTGGATGAACTTGAAGAAGTTTGGACGCCTGATCTTCTGTGATTGGAGTGAATGAGGACATGCAAGGTGTTAAAGATTGTGGATGAATTTGGGCACAGGGGGGAGTGAACTGTATGCTGATGATGAGGGTTTTTTGTGAAGTGATCAGCAAAGTCATCTGAATTGAGAGAGGTTGGCAGGGCGGGCAGGGGAGTGAGTTAGACCTGAAGTCCTGAAGAGCTTTCGGCTGTCCATGGCATGTTCAATCTTGTCGTGGTAGTATGTGGTCTTTTAGTCTTGTAACTTTCTTGAGAAAGTTGAGAGTGCAGCTTGGTACTGCTTGGTTCAAGGTCTGCACTGCTCTTTGATTTCTTCCATTTTGGCTCTGCTGACCTGATGGTGGACCTCTGTTCCTAGAAAGCATGTGACCATCAAGCTCCGCCAGAAATAAGTTGAGGTGTTCTCCTGGTGTGCGGTATATAGTGAAGATGTGCATTACAGAAGTGGAAGTGATAGTGACCTCATGAAATTCAAATGAGCACGTTTTAACAAAGGATATGGAGAAAGTTATTGGAGAGGGATGCAGGCGTTGTTGAGTCCTCTGAACAGATCCATGTCTCAGTCAGACCAACGATGTCCAGTAAAGACTGGAGAGAATTCTCCCTTGTTGACGGTAGACTGACAGTTCCCAAGATCCACAGAAGTAGCAGGGTTCTGGTCACGCAAGATGAAGTGAGAAAATATTTTAAGGTTTAGAGTACGATCTACGAGGATGGGTGGAGCGACAGCCAGCTGAGAAATATTACAGATATTAATGTGGACTCGCGCAGGTAGTTACGGGTTTTTCTCAATTGCTTTGGCTCAGTTCTCAAATCATTTTTTTATTTCCCAAAACATTAAGCTCAGATCTCTGAACAATTAGCTTTTTTTCACATCAGATTGAAATTTCTTATTGATTTGAGAAAATTGCAAATGCTTTGGCACATGTGTGCAAAGAGAACATACAACTGTCTGCAGTTTGGACAACAAATAATTGCATATGGCTTGTTGATCAAAACTGATGACTCGATTCTCACTTACACTGTCAAACACTTCAGAACTTCTCAGACATTTTTTATTGCGTAAGCCATCACATTCAAAACGATCTATTTAATTATCATAATTAGCATACATAAATGTATATTATAAAATATATCTGACATTAACATTGTAAATTGGCACATGACCTCTAATTGCAATCACAATCTAATTGCAACTCTTGTCAGTTACTTTACATGTACAGTAATACACTTGTATTGTGTATATACACATGAAGTACAAAAATAATCAATGTACAAATACATACACTGTTCATATACTTTTTTTCTACATACTATTGACTTTTTTCAACAAATATGAGATTTTTGTTTAAACCTTTAATTTTCATGGTTGACTGTTGTGGTGAAAAAAACAACTAAACATTTTGACCAGTGTGGCTCACACAATAACAAAAATACTTTACATTTTGGTGGGCTTGGCCAAATTATTGACACAATAACTAGGTTTTGAAGCATGAATTAAATGTTTTGGGTGAGTAACTACATTTTGCAGACATGCTATAAAGTTTTGAAGCTCCTGCAAACAGTTGCACTCTCAGTTGAGAAAATTCTTAAGACTGTTTCGAGAAATGTGCCAAAGCAATTGAGAAAAACTGTAATTGTCAAGATGGGAAATGGGCAAAGGTTAGGCAGCAGCTGGGACAACTTGGCAATTATATGACGCTCCTCCTGAAACTAATTGCACGTAAAATGCGTTTCCGAAACCACATTCATAATTTTGTGTTTGTCTTGCAGTTTCTTGTAAAACAACTAGCATCCTTTACATGTTTGGGGGTCCACCTTAGTAGTTTAATTGGACTATCTGTTCTACTTCTCACAATAAAGACTGCTGGTTTGAAATGGTAGGTACCTTTTTAATCAACTGGCACCTCAAATGGGATGCAGTGGGTGAGCATCATTAAATGTAACATATCAAAAAGGTCTTGTGTTTAAAGTCAAGCAAATGATTAACCACAAGAAAGACCGAAAAACAGCATAAATGTATCTAGAATTAACTTCCTTCTCCAGCAAACAATGCCTCACTCAAGTGAAAGGACTTTAAGTGTGTGTCTGAAGTTTGTTTTTCAATTCTCTCATTTTGAATGGGGCTTGAGGATATGTCATATGTGAAATATCCAAAGCAGACAATTTTGTCATTAAACTGTTATTTTAGAGCATTTTTCATTACAGCATATACAAATCATTGAAGTTTTAAACTAATTTAAAAAAGAGCTGTAATTTAAGACCTGTAAAACCACAACAATATACAGCATTCCCACATATAATTCAATAATAAATATTGACTATATTAAAATAAAATGATCAATAATTGTTTGTTGTCCAGTCGCACTTTCCTATTGAGCACTTGGATTAATTTTAACCAATATTTAAAATGTTCAACATGTGTTTAATAACTTTTGTTGCTTATCATTTTATAAAACATTGGCTAAATTTTCTTGAAAAAAAAATATAGGTACATTCTTTCTACTGAGCTGAAAATATTCTTGAACCAGATGAACTATTAGCATAAGATAAAGATGTTGTGGCAAACTCTCTTGAGACTCACTTGGTTAACTCACAACTCAAGCTCTCTCTAGATATCGCCATAGTCTCTAATCAACAGGTGTCATGAAACGGTCTGAACATGCACTTCGCACTTACAAACGCTCACAAATAAAAAAGATTAAAGGAATAGTCAGGTGTGTTTTTATCTGCACTACCAAAGTTTGCTTTCACCCTGCTTTGTGTGAACTTAGTTTGTTGCCATTCATTCAGCTTCACCTTTGAAGGCAGATAATCCCAATTATTTGCTTTCCCATGCCTGAGTCAAGTCCTCCACAGGAATACAGTGCACACCACGCTTCCCAACACACAGGCTCTTTTTTATCCAAATAGGATGTGGCTCAAAAGGCTTTAAAATGTTAGTGAATGATTTGCAAATATGATCTTACCACAACTCTTTTATTGTAGAGTCAACAGATTTAGTTTTGCATCAAGAACCCTTTATGTTTAATGACATGCATTCAGAGGGAGATGATTGAAAGTCCTCAATAAGCAGTCCCCGCAGGACCCTCTGCTCATAATAGAGGGCAATTCATTACAATAAAAAACAGTTGCAGTAGTTATATTGTTTCCCATGAAGCAGTGTATTTGGTATTTTCTTAAAAGAGTAATTGTTTTAAGACCTGAGGTGGCTCTTTTGCTCCCATTCAGGGGCAGGAAACTGAACACGGCAGTGGGAATTTTGGAACGTGCCCCAGGGAGAGTCTGAGTGGCGAGACAGGAGATCCAGTGCTACAAGCAGCTGTGCTGAGAATTACGCTCTAATGAGTTTAAGAGCAACTAGGATCAGCAGAGTTATGGGAAATCCCCGGACTTACTGTCTTGACATATATATTAATATGAGTTAACCAGGGCCAGTTGCAATGAGGGGGACTACAGACATAACCAACATAATCGCACAAAAATAACAAGCGCTCACAAGGAGCACAAATCCTCTCATTTAGGCTCTGGCCTTGACAGCTGTTAAGCTCATCTTAGACCTTGTGTCACACAATGAACATGAGAAGCTGAGGTAATGCTCTCAAACGTCCGGATTGCAGTCATCTAGGGTCGATCTGTTCCCACAGTCGTTTAACAAAAAGTCCGTTGCTTACTTCTCTCTACACTTTGTGTCAACATTCTCAGCAATTTTTGGTCTTAGACGTTCGAGAATCGAGTGCCATTTTGAAAATCTCTGTTTTGGCAATAAGTCCATCATAATATTCTCAAAGATGCACTCAAAAAGCTTTACGACACTCAAAAATGTGACAAAAAAGTAATGTCAAAACAGACGACACCCTCTGCCACTCTCACTTGATACCATAGCAGCAAACATTACTAGTTTGCTCATTTATTTAGTCACTATTAACCAAATAAAATTTGGACATTTTGGAAAACCATTACAAAGAACAGATACTTTTTCCATTACCTGTCACCTCAAATGGGATACAGTGGGTTCAGTTTATACTTGTGAGTATTATCAAGTAGACCTCCAAATCGAAAAATGGTCTTCTGGTTACAGTGAAACAAAAGATCGACTGCAAAAGAAAGACTAAAATCATCAATGTATCAAGAAAAAAATAACGCATCCTTATGGAAATCAATGCTTCACTCAAGTGAATGGAACAGCCCCAGTCAATTAATGATGATATTTGCTATCATATTTTGCCTGTGTGTGTAACTTGGATTAAATTCGCAAGCTTTCTGTCCAATCATACTCAAACAGTCATTGTAACAATGTAATCATTTAGGAAAGCTAGATTAAAATGACTATTTAAATGTGTGTTTGAAGGTTTCATTTCAATCTTTGACATAAATGTCTGATTTTGAATCTGGCTTTTGGTATTCTCATACTTCAAATCTCTACTGCAGGCATTTTTCCCCTCTGATGTTTTACAGGTATGCAAATGTTTAACGAGACTCCAAACGCCAACATTTTCATGCCTTCAAGTAATCTTTAATAGTAGCTGCCAAGTAAGACCTGTTAAATCCAGAGAAAAGTGTAAAAACTACTGAAACTGTATCAAAATGTACACAATACTATATTTCCACAAGTATTGCTAAACAGGTCATTTGGCAATATTTGTTTTAGTCCAGTCGGATGTCAACGTTTGGCACCATTTTGTACCTTACTTAGCATCTGATGTTACACAAACACATACAATATCATATTAAGCTGACCACAATAACGTACAAGTGTATACAAAACTCTCTAGTGCCTTCTGGAATTGAATAATGCCTTCATTTATATGAGCTCTAAATGAACAAGGTGCATTCCGATGCAAAAAAAAATCTTCCAGTTCATAACGGCCATCTGCTCACGCTGCATGTTCTAACCAGAGACTCTGCCCTAGTAGGAATCTGGAAGTGTTTTTTTCATCCCTGAGGCGCAGTAGATGTAAATCATTGTTAATCACCATCAGAGCAGCAACTGCTTTCTGGAGATTCATTGAATAGATTGATATATTTGGATAAAATAAGAATAGCCTAAACCAAGCATGTCATTAAAATGAAATAAAATGTCATTAAATTTATGAATGAATGAATATAAAAATATTTACTGTTTATAATAGGAGGAGAATAATAGGAGAACATTTTCTGTTGTGATCATTTCACCAACAAAATGCTGATTTACACTAGGTAAACAATAATGTAATAAGCTAAAAGTTATGTTTTTTTATTTGATAGAGCATGTTTGGTATATGCCATCAAAACTATTATATTTTCATATATGTTAACTAGTAAAGTGCTTGTTCTTGTGTTCCTTTATATTCCATATCTATGCACATCCAGAAGGTTTCTTTTGATTACCTAATTTTTTATTTATGATAGAAAGTATACAGTTTTTGTAAAAGTCTTTGTCATTGAATGAAATTTGAAAACACACAAAACATAAAATGGGTTTTGTGTGTTTGAGAGATTATGATCTTGATGAGCAGACCAATCGTTTCACTTCATCTTTTATGAGTCAATGTCCATCTGTTGTTTTTCTCCCATGTTCTCTTAGTAATATGTCAGCATCTCTCGGCTTGTTAGTACTCATGTTTGGTTGGTATCTTTATTCTGTTCAGTGTGGTTACTTCATTAGCTGGCTATAAAATACTTCTTTCTGGTCTTCCATCTTCTGAACCCAGTTATCAAATGTGTTTAAATTCCACTAAAAGTTCCTGAATAGAAATGCATGTAATTATAATAATAAAACACACAAATGACTCATAGTTTCTCTCTTGTTCATTCAAATGTGCAATTTCATTCACTCAGTATACCATTTGTTTTGTTCACAAAACATCTTCTAGTCATCTTCTACATATAAAACATTTCATTGATTTGTATATATTTTCTTTTGACAGCCTACAGATTTGAACTTTAGTCAAAATCTTTTTTTTTAATTGAGCTGCCTGCACAGGAAAGGGGGAGGGTGTGTAATTGCCCCCTGAGCACTGTGACTAAACTTTTCATCAGTGTTACCACCCCAGGCAAGCATGACGTAAATGCTAAACCAGTGCCTCGTGCTCTGCTGACTCCCAGCACCTATAATAATCTTCAAAGCCACGAGGAGGCATGTCTGGCTGTCAGCCCACACACAAGTATTAATGAATGTGCACACACTCACACACTCTGCTCAAGCACAGACATGGAACTACAGACATCAGGCTGGCAGGAGATTCTGCATAAAGCAGTAAAGATACTGTTTCACTGCAGGTGTCCCATCAAAGACCGGAGCATGCACTGGCCAGCAAGACTCATAAATCAGCAGAACTAGACTTCCATCTTTTGGGTTTTCTTTTTTACTTGATGAAAAATCCATATGGAGGTTGTGTTGCCTTTGATAATGACTGATCCATCAATAATTATATAGTATTACCTATTTATTTATTTAAGGCTAAGTGTGTGTGTGTGTGTGTGTGTGTGTGTGTGTGCGTGTGCGTGTGTGTGTCATTTTGTTGGACAGTTTGCATGATAAGTTGTCCATTTGGGTCTGAGAATGTTGTGACTTTTGGGAAAAAAAAAACAAAATACATTGTGTTTATCCAATGTTTTCTTATTGTTTATGGCTCACTAAAGAGAAAGTTTTGTAAAAAGATATCAACCTGTCAGCTCTACACCAACAAAAATTACAGTGACGTGGGCAGTTTTTTTCTCTATTTTAAAATGACCATTTCCATGAATGTATAAACAATTTTACAGAACATTTATGAATTTATCAAATATTTTTGTATTGTATAATGCTACATTTCAACAAAGAAACAAGTAAAGTAAACATTCAAACTCTGAACTGAAGAGCATGTGCACTTTCAAGTCCTGCTCACTGCCCGCCCTCCCATGAGACATTACCTGCTGCTCTGATGTTTTAATAGTATATTTCCAGTTATTCAAGACATGAATACAATGGGTCAGCTTAGCATCAAAGAAGCTAGTTTTTTCAACACAGACATTATTTAGAAAGTTATTCTAAAACCCAAGCTTTAACATCTCCAATGACCACGTGAAAAAAAGATAACAAGAAAAGGTGTTCGGGATTTAATGTTACCTGCTCAAAGAGTGCTATGAAAATATGGATAAAACTCTATAATTGATGAAGACTAAACTTTCTGTAAAAATGCATTTTCCTACATATCTCCTCTGTACATATCTTTTAAAGTCTAGTTAGTAAGTTAACAAATTAAAAGCACAATTTATAGACCAATAAAATAAAACCACTGTTTTACTCTCATTTTAGGACCATAGTTAAGTTCAATACACGATTTAAACTTTTTTTTTTACTTCAAAGGTTATTCCCTTGAATTATTATATTGTAAAGAAAAGAGCACATACATTTTTATTTAGTAGTTGACAGTAATTAATTTCTTGACATATTAACACTAAAATATAACTCATAAGATGGCAATGTTGTTTTGTTTCAGTGATTCCAGAAAACTAACAAAGAGGAAATGCACTAAGAAGTAGGGAAAGTAGTAGAAAAAGACAATGTTGAAAAAAGTTGCTAAATGCTCATGTATTTTGGGATTGCATTTGTTTGAAATAAAAGGCGAAAAATAACAGAGTAAGCCTGAGTGATGTGTGTTTAAAATTAGTTGGAATCAATATTCACAACAGGGCATTAGTACATTTTGTTGTCTCTCTCGAATATGGTGAGAGACTTTAAGCGAATTGACACAAATTATGCTTGACAGAACCAAAGTGCTCAACAGAACCTTAAGAATATAGACATAAAGTAGTAAAACATATAAAACAGAGAAGAATAAAAATCTGTATGTACTTAAAAAAAACTTAAAGCTAGGTGCACAATATTTATTAGTATCATACAGGCAATACTCATTAATTTTAAGCATTTTATTCATTTATTTAATATACATGTTTTCAGTGTGTAGCATTTGTGAGTAATTGCTGTGATCATGCCACAATGGCCTATGGTATGTTAAACCTAACATATTTTACAGAGTTTATTTGTCTTTCTTTGTGAATCTGATTGCCTGTAAGTACACTTTTGTACTGTTTTGTTTTCTGCAGATTTAAAATTTAAACTCCAATGGTTTTTCAGTTGAAATGATGCAACCTTTAACTTTTGCACAATGTGCAAATGAATGATAATCATTATGACAAAAACATGAATTCCATAAGAAATTGCCCTTTTGTGAAATATTGTGTTAAGCAAACCTCTGTCAAATTTTTTGGGTGTCATACGTGTGATAGCAAGCATCTTATTCCCAATTGAGGCTAGTGGTCTTCTGCTTTACATTAAAATCTAAAACACAATTTCCCCGCTCTCAGGACCCTTCAAAATACACCCATAAATTGTCTATTTTTTATGGGCTTTCCCTTTTCAGTTTCACATTAAGGATGTCTGGCACTAGCAGAAGCTCACTGCTTTATCTTTGGACCTGCAGTCTACCAAAAAGCTTCGTCCTTCACATAGAATCTTTCAGCTTCAAGGGTCCTTCAGGGTCATGTGAAGTTTAAAACAAAATAATCTTGTGATAATCTTCTGATCATAAATTTGGTGTCATGAATACATTAATAAAAACATTATTTAAAAATATATATTATTTTAAATCATGCACCCCCATATATGGTTGTCACCCTTAGCATTATCGTTTACCACCTTTTGGAAAGGCTGGCCTTGAAAGTTTTGTTTTCTCCAGACTTCTGCAGCAAAACAATAAACAAACAAACAAACTTGAATATCAGGCAGATTGGTGATTCTATTTCACCCATATGTTTGATCGAGTTGGTTATATGATAAGTCAAAAAGAACAAACATTTTTTATTTTACCTTTCATTTGATGCAATTCTAATGAGGGGTGTCTTAGAGAGGAAGTGTAGAAATTGTTGAAGATATGTATTTGGCCAGCCAAGAGCCTTTATTTAGTACAGAAGGACCTGTGGTCTCCCTCCACATCCAACACAGCTCCTACCCCTAGCAAAAGTTTGCGAATGAGTTTTTTAGGTAACCTTCTTGAGGATGGGTTGGGTATAGCTTCATATGAAAGCCAATTCACAACGGAAGCTTTAGAGTTGGATGATTAACTTTTGTATTCAATGCCACTTAGTAAAACAAACCTATCAGCAGAGCACTGGAACCTTCAGCTAAAAAACATAGAGGCATCACCATGATGAATAGTTTTGTATTGGCTTGCCTGGAGCGAGCTACGGCAGATGCTTGCAAAAAAAGGCATGCCATTGATAAGATAGAGAGCGCCTGGGCGGGAGAAGCTGAAGGCCGCTAGCATTGTCTCAGCCACGGTTTTGTGACTCCTCTATGACGAATCCCAGTAACCGAGACTCTTGGCAGACTCATATGGGCTGCATTGCAATAGATGGGCCCTCCATTTTTTAAAAAGCCAAGTAGGCCCCTACAAAAAGAGCGAGATGTAATGCCACTTTTTTATGCTCATTGCAGGCCTCTGATAGCTGAAATGGCATGGATTTGTATCCCAGTTACACTGAAAGAGCTTGCGAATTGGATCGAGCTTAAAAGTGAAGCAAGAAGGCTCTGGAAAATCAGTGCTCAAAGGCACATTTCAACTGGAAAGTATTTCTTTTAGCTTGTGCTCATTGGTGGTTGACAATCCTATTAAAGAATCAACTGCTTCCAATTAACAGAGAAAAGAGATTCATACATAAATAGACAGGGAAAACACACACATTTAGTTTTAGCGCATATACGAGGGAGTGACCTTCCATTGGTCTTTTCTAATATAAAGATACCAGCGGCCCGAATCATCTTTTCACACTGACGTTTGAGTGGCATGAACAGCTTTGCCAATCTCCTATTGTTACCGGTTTTCACATCACTGGTGACATAAAGGCTTGAAATGGAAAATGGGGTTTCTCTTTTAAAGGAGATTTTTGGATCAAATAAAAGAAGAAAAACAGACCATCAAAGGAAAGGCACTGGGCCTAATGAGTTACCATATCATCAGAATCAATGGTGACAAAGACAGAAGGCTCCCTATATATATATATATATATATATATATATATATATATATATATATATATATATATATATATATATATATATATATATATATATATATATATATATATATATATATATATACACACACACACATTTTGACAAAGGGAAGTCTAAAATGGTCAAAACGGACTAAAATGTAAGAAGATACTTTGCATTGTTTTCATACTTGTAAGAGACAGGGAAAACTTTGTTTCTAATTTTACATGATTGAATTATTTCAATGGTAATTGTATGCACCTATTCCAGTTCAGCTATTTTGGTTTTCAATATTACTTTCCTGACAAGTTTAGCAGAACAGTTTTGTAACTGAAGCTAAAATCTGGGCACAGCAATATAAAATGTGAGAAATGAAACATAATTTTGAAAGGGTTAAGTTACTCTACATCTGTATACTTTAAAATCATAATTTTTTCCCAACTTTTTGTGTAGGTATATTTAATAACCCATGCACTTTCACTTCAACAGAATTGCAGAATACAGTTTAGTAATTACAATAAACACTGAAAATTACACATGTTTATTGCCATTTATGCATTTCCTTAACACATTTACGTTAAGGTGATAATTGGATACATTCATCAGTAATCAGTATGTGTTTCTTCATTGCTCACATAATGCTTTATCTATACAAGCACAAAGTATTATTATGATTATAATGATACAATTATATGAATTATAATTATATGATTAGCACATCATAGTTGCTCTAACCTGTCTTCTGCGGTTGTCATGTTTGATCTTTACTGTCATTTCCTCCCAGTGTTTGAAAAGTTAATGTACAAATAAAATTGACTTGCCTAATTTATAAGAAAACGCTGTTCAAAAATCATACTCTTTTAGTAAGGCAATGTAATGTTGGTTCTTGATGACCAATGTGTCTTTTTTGATAGATGGGAATAGATAAAAGTATAAAAATGTTTGTATAGAAAACAAAATAAAAAGAATTTAAGTAGCCTCAAATTCCGTCAAGTATATGATCATAAAATATAATATTAATACTGAGAATTATATTATTTCTGACAGATCTCCTAATAAATTTGCATCTACAGTAACAATAACAGTTTTTCAACACAGATTATTCTCATCTTAAAAGCAATTAAAAATATAAATTTTACTCCATAACACATTAACATATATGACTTATCTCAAATTCAAACAATATAGAGAACATATCTTGAAAAATTGCAACCAGTCCCTACTTGAAAAGAATATACACTTGTAACATTTTTATTCTTGTAAAAATTACAAATGAGTCAATTTGACCCGAAGGCCACAGAAGGGTTAAAACATACATTCAATGTAATTTAAAAAATTTGTTGGAAAGCATCACAAAACAGCAGGGAATTTTTTTTTCTTTTCACATTGAGCAAGTAAAATTTGACCTCACTGTTTAAACACAAAATTTTCAGTATACAATTATTCATCCACTTTAAATCGATGATGTTCTTTCCTGTTGGAAACAGATCTCTTCCCATGTCTTTTTCCACAACAGTGTTTCATGCAAGATGCCAAAAGACCTCTCACCTCATGCCTCTCTACATAAATGCATAATATTTCATAAGAGTTTAGTATTATTTTATTCATATGAATGTAAAATAATTTTTAAATTCTATTTTTTTTTATTTAATAGTAAATACATCCTCATTTGTAATTCCGTTGTTAGCTTTTAACAGTTCCTTCAAAATTTGCACAACACTTTGATGAGCTTAGTAGCTTCCTGCAACATACCTTAAGGAGTGAAAACAGAGCTGGAATAACATCACATACAAACCATCTAATGGCGCACCAACTCTACAACCCAAAAGACCAAGACATTTTGAGTGTTTGTTGAGGTACAGAACTTGTGTTCTACTATACTTCAAAGGGGGACAGGATTAGGAATTAAGCAGAAATGCATTGACGATCAGAGTCATAAGTATCTCCTTGATGAAATACCATTGAAGTTCAATGAAACATTCATTATATGTGCATTAAGAGCACTTCATGAGGAGTGGCTCTGACTCGAGGGGTCGCTTCTTAAGAGGGTCTCCCCTGGTCAGAGGGGATGTGATTCTCCACCAATAATTGTAATTCATCAATAAGGAGCTTACAGGTCTTGTTATCCTTCTGATAGAGAAGTGAACACGAAGAGCTTCATGGGGAGAGCAACACAAGAGATTATAGTTTCAGGAGGGGGCCTCTTTCGCCCCCTCTCACCTAACCTAACATTTGGTACAGGTCAGCCATCGCTAATTGTAGTCTCGTAGTTTGGAGTGGACAAAGGTAAGCTGGTTCACCCTCATGGGGACAGGGTAATGAACATTACGAGCTGGTTCACTAGCAAGCAAAAGAACGCCACAACGAGGAAAATCAAAAGGGCTCAAAGTCTCATGCTTGATTGGGCAGGATTTTATGGGCTTTCACTTTTGGAGAGGTATTATCTTACAAGTTAAGGGTTGAGTGTCGCAGTGTTATATAATTTGTGTCCTTCTTGGGTGCTTCTTAAGACCTGGGCACCTATTAAGATCTTTCAATATGTCATGAGTGTTCCTATGTTGTGTGGTGTGTAATAAATTCTGAAATATTTTTATTAATAATAAATATTATTATGCTGACACACATAAAAACTGAAATAAAAAAGCAATAAGAGCATATTCTCGCAGTAAAAATGTTTTGGATAGTCATTTTATAAAATGTTATGAACATCCAGAGATTTCATTCATCTTCATTTCAGCTTTCTTCCCTTTCGGGGTCACCACGGGGTGAACCACCAACTCTCTGGCATGTGTTTTACACAGCAGATGCCCTTCCAGCCGCAACCCATCGCTGGGAAACATTCACACACACATTTATTCACATTTTAACAATATGGACATTTGTTCTTACTCAATTCACTTATACCGTATGTCTTTGGACTTGTGGGGAAACCGGAGCACCCGGAGAAAACCCACGCGATCACCAGCGACCTTTTTGCTGTGAGACGACCGTGCTACCCACTGCGCCACCGTGACGCCTACCATCCAGAGATTTCTAATTTCTAATTCAAGATATATCAGACAATATTTCTGTTTTTATAACAAAAATAGTAGATGCCTTTCAAGATTTTCTTTTTTTTCAATTAAAAGAAATCTATTTTGATAAATTCCAATATTTACGGGAAACAAGTGGCTATTCACAAAGATGAACATGAGGAAAAACGCGCCCAGTCTAACTCAAGAACCCTCAGAGTGATGTTTTTCGTGACGAGGTCCATGCACTTTAAAAAGTACTTGTGTTCAGGTCTATTTGATGTCAAAACACAAAAGTTACTTTTCTCTGCATTCATGAATAGTACACTTGCTTTATTTTTCTCAAAGTTGCCATAGTACCTCTTGACTACAAGTAAAACAGATGACATCCATATGTGACTTAAGTCATTTATTTCTTGGAAGTGTGAACAAATTACGTGAAACCTGTTGTTGTTTGGTTCTGAACTGGACCACTGTAGGTCATAGATCGTTTCTGACCTTTTTTGTTTAATGTTATTTTGTTTTGGGCTTTGTATTTATTTGAATTATGCAAAACTGGAAAATATTCATGGTGGCCAAGAGGTCCAAAGTAATTCACTATTATGAAGCTCTCAAGCAAATAAAAAAACAACTGAACAATTCAGAAAACACAATGACAAATTCAAAAACACATTAACAATTTAGAAAATACAAAGACATTTCAACCAAAAGAAACACCACAAGAAAGGTATTATATCATTCAACTTAGCGCTGATTGGACAACATTTCTGTAAATCATGATGAGCGCTCAAACAACAGTCCTTGGACTATTTCTGTTGTTTTCGCAAAAAAACAAGATTATAATTCCTAAAACGGAATTCATTATTTTCCCACGTGAACTTCAGAACTTTGGAGTATAGCGTCATAATGTGCAGTACTTATGTGCTCCAAACTTTCTCTGTCACTTCCTCAGTAAATTGGCAGAGAACTCATCTAATCAGAGCAAAGCTGTCAGTTCTCCATTAGGCCAATCCCTTTCCCAGAGCGCTAGATATAAAGCTCTTGCAACAGATCTTGGTCTGAGTATCAAAATGAATCATGACACATGGTTGAACCAAACCTGGATTTCAGATGAGGATCATCCTTGGGCCATGACCGTTCCAAGACCCAGTCATTAATATGTGACACAAGCCTCTTGTGTTGCATTCAAAACACGAACATCTCTGCCAGACTCGAACCAAGAACTTTCAAGTCTTCTGTCAATCAAACTATCAAAGGATAATTTTGAATTGTTTTGCACCATCTTAGCCGCTATAAGTATTCAAATGTTAATTTCTTCTTACAAATAGCATGCTCACAGATTAACACTGATGAAATGCTATAAATTTCAAGACAGTGATATTTACAACACAGTTAAGATTTGCTTGCATAAAAATCTAATCTGTGACATATCTGAATAGATTTTAGAATTAAGAACTTGGCTTGAACTCTAAGAATTAAGATTGCAGTCACACAGAGCAAATACCTCCAGGCCAAGGCTATCTACCCACATCATTCCCCGTGTCAGCTTCTCTCAAGCACAACAAAGCTAAAGTAATGATAAGCACCTGGATCTCAGCAGGCTTCGTGTTAGAACCAGTTGGTGGTAACTGATAAATTAGGATGGGATCTAAACTGGTCATGACACTCAATGATTCCTTTCATGCTGACGTCAGTTACATGAAGTAGCTCTTTATGTGCGGCACGTCTCGTGGCTGGAATGTACCGCACTAAAGAGGTAGAGAAGTGCCTGAGTGAAGGGAAAGAAAGAAGCAGTGACAGGCTCCCCCCAAGAATCCACTCCTACACGTCAGGAATGCATGAGCCCTGTTTACAATCAAACACACCATGTGGTGCTCTTCCAAGTCTGCAGACAACTCAAAACTATCAAGAGCACCTTGAAAGTCGTCAAATCACCTTCCTTGATAAATAGGGATGTAAATCTCCCCATGCAGTGAACTTTTGCCATTGTGCTCTCTAAATTAAAGCACACATTTGTGGTTGGTATCAGAGTCTGCTGTTAGTTTTTTTTTTCAAAGCATTTAAATAAAGAGAAACTGGCTTGAAATACTGGCTTTTTTGGCATGGAAGGAATAACAGATGTTGATACTGGGTTAAGATGAACTATAAAGGCCATTGTTTCCTTTCACTTCCATTTGTTATTGTATTTTCACACTTTCTATCCTTTTCTTGCTTCTTTCCTTGCCCAGTCCGCTCCGACACTTGGCCCTGGTCAGCCAAACTGAACTGAATAGCCTTTAGATTGTGACAAGAGCTCCAGGGGGTCTTTCTGCCAACCGTGGCTTGGGGAAAGGGTTGTATTGTGGGGATCAGCAGGCAGCTCCGGCTTCCTCAGAGGCCTCCGTCCAATAAGAATAATGTGAGCGCCAGGGTTAAGGGTCACCCCACTTCTTCAGTCCCCCACTGGGCTCTCACTATACCTGCCTTATCCCTTTCAGCGCATCTGGTCAAGGGATGACGAGAACTAGACAAACAGTGTCAAGAAAATAGACTCCCAACACTAAGTCGACTTTGGCTTTTCAAATCATTATTCTAATATGTTCAAAAGAAAATGTTATACATCAAACCATGGTAAGCAGAGTGGTGTAGAAACCACTCTTTGTGAGTCTAAAAATAATGATAATTATTCTAAAACTGCTGACATTTTTATTCTGCACAAATGCTGTAGGGCATTTTCTTGTCATTATATATGTTAACCTAATAGACATTGAATATTTAATTGAAATGTACTGTAGTTAGTAGGTGCAGCAGGCACATTAAAAAAGGTATCTCTCTAGAGTGTTCAAAAATAGAGTGATGTGCTCCTGGTCTAGTGGGTTTTTGTTTGAGATCTGAAAAATAATCGTTTAACTTGTGTTTAGGTTCACTTTAAATGTGTTACTGAAATGGCTGTTGTTCTTTACTTTAAGTATATTGTACTAAATTATGTTGCAATTGTAAAAAGTGGAAAACAACAACAACAACAACTAAAGGTTGGAATTAAAATTATGGAAATGAAAGTACCATATAACCACTCACAGACAATCTCCTCAATTACGACGTGTTTAATTTTATTATTATTATTGTTAAAGCTCATAACAGAATAAATAAATATAAATATTACTTATATATAAATAAATAAATTACGGAAATAATACTCAACTTTATCAGGAAAAAAGTTTTTGTAAAATTTGGAATTTTTTATTTTATTTTATTGTTTTCTAGTTTTGCTCACAACAGTCATTTTAGGTTAGAACTCAATGATAAGGGGGTCCACAAAACTAGAGATGCAACTTAAGTGGTGATGCTTTAAAACATGCATGGGCAACTGATCAATGAATAACTTGACACAATACTGTCCCCAAAATCACTGATACAGAACAGCACAGAAGTTAAATGTTTTGTTTTGCTCCAGCAGTTTTGTATAATGTGTAAAGGGGTCGTCTGTGTGCACACTGCACATGTGTGCTACTTCATCATGGCTCTGGATGCCTGCAGACACAGTATGTCAAACATTCAGTCATGCTTTAAGCCAGAGCTCTCCTTCACCTTCTTATCTTGACATCGCATTTTAGCACCGGGGAGTTCCAAACCTCATGCACACATTGCTCATCAGCCAGCAGAGCATAAACATCTCTGTGAAAGTCAGGAATGGCCATGATGTATAATCACTGCACACAACTTTATCTAGCTTCCAAATATCAACATAACTTTATTTATACAGCGCTTTCAAACAGCTAGCTGCAAGAAACAAAGTGGATTGAGTTTAAACATAATATAACATTTGGTCCATGATAATACTGTATAAAAAATTTTTTTATTGGAACAATAAATTCTTCCATACTGAAATCCAGAAGACAGTAAAAGCAACATTACAAGTAGAACTTTGTCCACCAGCTACATATGAGTCCACCACAATTGATTATAATTAATTTAATCATCTTTACGAAATTTGCGATGCACTATGCATTACGATACAAGGAAAACTAAAAATATATTGACAACTACATTACAATAATGTAAGGACTATAAACCTTGGACACTAGATGTCACCATTCTTAATGTTCCTAACTGCTTCTCGGTATAGTTATACTCTAATTATAGTTATATATAATTATAATCTACTTCATATACATTCTGTTTGAGACTATTTAAGGTTTAGTTATTGTTTTAGCAGCAGCTCTGCTTAGTTCACTCTCAAGTTTATTTTACTCCTTTTTCCTAATGAAACATTTTGTTTTTAATCACTGCTTTAACACATACTTATTTAGAAATGTTGATATTGCTTGTCATTTGTTTCGAGATCTGGTTTTCCCCCACTATTATTTGATTCTTAATAATAGAATAGTTCATTTGAGAATAATTTCTTGTTCTGTTGGCTCATTGGATCCTTACTTCAGTTAACCCTTGGTTGTTGTCCCAAGCTTGATAAATAGGGAATACATGCCATTGCACATTTAGCAACTCAGTTTCATAAACAATTTTTAAAATACAGAGGATCAGCTCACACAAGTATTCCATCATACATAAGTTTTTAAAGCATACACTTCTACTCCTCGTAGATCCTGTTGTTGATCAGATTCTCAAGTTTGATTGTGTACAAAATAATTCTAAATTGTAGAATTTAATTAATGAATCTAGCTTTATTGTAAAAAACACTACTATGCTGTATGTTAACGAAAAACTACAAACATGGCCAGCTACTTGTATATTTCACAAAATCATTGAAACAAACATTTTTTATGATCTGACTGACCCCAGGCTTAAAACACAATGGACTTCAAAACGAGCCTTCTTCGCCTAGATCAGAGCCTTCTGCTCCAAGTGGCTGTCAATGGTGATGTACTGCCGTGAAGCCTGCACCCTGACCCCACATAACAAGTACATTAACCTCTTCAGAGATGCAGCACTCCGGCCCTAAAAACTCTGACCTAAAGCACCTCTACTGGCCACAGGAGGTCCCTCAGTTCCTCTCGCACACTGCATGATCACGCCATTGTATGTCTGGATTCTTTGTGCATGTGGCAAATAATGTTCCTCAATTCCACTATGATGCTACAACCCCCCATCCAGAGGAGACACAAGGGGAGCACGCTCTCTGTTGTGCCCAGCGTGAGTGCTCTCCCAACAGGGTTGTGAGAACAGCTCGACTGTGGTCTACAGGTACTTTTTTATCTAGCCTAGCAGGCGAGTCTCAGCGTCCTGCTGCTGGAAATTAGTCGTCGATTGGCCTCTCTTTCTATGAGTGTCAGACATGGGCCCCCGATGGGAGATTTGTTGAAATGATAACTTGATTAGTCCTTGAGGATGTTAGAGGAGGACCAGAGAGCTCGTGCAGACAATTTAACCTCTCTGCAATTGCCTAATCCCCCCCCCCCATAACCAAATACACTTCAAAGAAAAAAAAGTACTTCAAAAGTGTCAAAGGTTTTTCTTCAAAGAAAAATGGTCTGTTCTGTTATTTCACAGGTTTGCTTGTTTATAACCAAAACAGCATCTCCATATTCAAACCTTGGATATTCTAATCAAAATATTGTTATCTTAAATGGTACTTAAATACGCATTCTACTTTAAAGTAAATCGACATTTACTACACTTTGTTTTATTTAATTGAATATTTCCATATCAATTTTAAGTTAATGCACCAATATGAACATTTGGAATGTCCCCCTACAGACAAGGAATGGTAAACAGTAGACAAGCCATTCTGTTGATTGGTCCTACCTTATAATATTTCTGCAACCATTGGGAAACAATAGAAACTATAGAACCATCAAAAGAAGACACAGCAATAAATGATCAGCTAACAGTGCTGGGAGGGATGAGACATTTGCCTTAAATGAATAAAAATGTGCAGTTCTTTTATTGTTTATGGTTCGTATCTGAACCACCCTTTTTTGTAGTGCCAATACATGTTCTGAATTGATTAAATAATTTAAACTGTTGAGTTGTTTTTGTACTTTCAATACAAAGAACTTTTATAGGCTGAAAAACCCATATAATTTCACTACAAAATATATTCTAAAAAGTAGCATGAGCATTTCAAATGCATCATGTGCTTGTTGCTCTCGTCTCTAAAATTTCTCTTTTATTGACTCGTGGCCAAATTTCTCAAATTTAAAGATAATCCATAACAACGGTTACTGTTTTCTATACAAGTCAGCAGAATAAATTCTTGTTTCAGCTATGCTTTACTAAAGATTATTTTAAACTACAGCTGTACTTGTATTTTATATTTTTTTACACAACAAAATAAAGTTGTTACTTTTTCATTTTTTTACCTGAAAATAGCTTCCATATCCAATGTTTTCACCAAATAAAGGCTGCATTTAGGAGTATTGGCAAAACTAGCACTGAGTAAAGACTGTAGACTCTTCTTTTTTAAACACTATGGCAGAAAAAGGAAAGGAAAAAGAAGCATAATTATACTAGATACCTCAAGAGTTCACCCCAATAGCATCAAAACGAACCTCACCTCCTCTTGGAAATAAACAGTTCCACCAATGAAACAGACCACAAACCCCACAGTTCACTCCAACCTGAAGCAATGCCCAGTTAACTCTGCCCTGATGATATCACAGGAGGGCATCGAAGAACCTTGGGGTTTAAAGACCAACCTTTAACAATTTCAAGCAGGATTCATGTTAGGGCCTCTAAAGGATTCTTCATTCATTTTCGAAGAGAAAATATCAGTTTCATCAAAGACCATGAAAACACAACATAAAAAGACAAACATTTAGAAAAAGCCCTGTATCAAACATTTCTTCCAATGAGGTTAAACTGCTCTGAGAATATCATCAATTGTATTTAAATATAACAACAAAATAGATTATAAAAAGAATAACAAAAGCTGACATTAATCAATTTATGTTTAGACTCTGAAAAGTTTCTTTATCAATGTGATTTGCATCATAAAACCTTAAATGTGATGCAGCTGAGACTGCAGAGCGTTCCCCTTTTTAATTCATCATGGCCTGATGCAAAATTCCACCACACATCTCCATGACAATTCTATATAGTCTGTGTGGAGCTGGAGCAGCTTCACTGAATGTAACTTTGTTCTCCAGAACTCAATGCTCTGGGAAAACAAACATGTAGAATACTGCAGTTAAATATCAGGTCAAGCAACTGTTTAGTTAGAATTTTTATAATGTAAATCTAAGACAATTTAATTAATTTATATCAGACACTGATTTTCAAAGGGCATTATGAAAGGCAGTAGGCAGTTGTGGTCTGGTGGATAAGGAGATCAACTTTTGACCAGAAGGTCACCAGTTCGCACCCCAGATGCACCAAGTTGAAGGTGTGAGTGATGAAACACGTGCTCTCCATCATCAACAATCACAGCTGTGGAGCCCTTGAGCAAGGCACCAGTTTCCCGACTGCTCCTTGGGCCCCGGAGCCATATCTGGCCAACCGCTCACTTTCACGGAAAGATTTAGAGGTGCAGGATGTAAGTTTACGTAACTGAGTAACAAAATTTGAATATTAAAAATTATATTTGGAGGATAGATTGACTCCCTTACCTTCCAACCCAATGTTTTTAGCTCTACCTTTTCTAAACTAGGTGTAAAGGCAAAAAGAGGACAACTTGAGTGAAAGGCGAGAGGTAGCGGAGCAGGCCAAAACAGAAACATTACTTCAGGGTAGTAACTTTTCAATATTCTGACTAGAATGCCCCTTTTTCAGTGCATGAAACCAGCATGATTATTTGATATATGAAGGGCAATGTTTTCAAGCTTTGTTTTTCAAGCTTGAAAAAAGAACCCTTACTATAAGCCATCATGATCAGAAAATTGTTCAGAAGAACACATATGGCTTTGCTAAAACAAAATGCGCCATATAACTTATAACATATTTTAAGTTTGAACTCTAGTAACACAGGTTTGCGCAGTGGGAGGATTGCATTGCAATCATTTCATATTATCTTGACAACTTTCAAATTGGCCAAAAACTTTCCAAAAACTTACAATCTTTAACCCACTGTACTATTATTATTTTATAGAACTAAAGGGACAAATAACAGTAAATATTTAAGTAAATATTAACATTAGGCTTCCCTTAATAAAAAACAAAATAAAAGAGCCTTTGGGGACAATATTTCTTGGCTTAAGAATAGCAACATCTTACATTTATCATTTACAGTGTCCACAGACAGAAAAAAAAGTTGTTGCATCTGAAATGTGCAGTTTCAAAAGGTTTTAACTTTTTAATTAAACTGGACGAGTCAAAAATGTATTGTTTATTCTAAGCATTTGTAAGCTAGGTTTTACAGACCACATAGACAACAGTAGTCATCTACATGTTTGCACACATCGCCATCTAGTGGTTCACTTGTTTAATTACTACATGAAGAATATGAGATGGAATAATATAAAAGATTTTAATCTGAACTGAGGGAATCATTTTAATCTTGATGGAAGTAGATAAAAGTTTCTTGATGACAATTAATGTGATGTGGAAAGGTAAATTAAATTTTTTTGTATGATTGACAAGACCAATGAATTAATGATTATTTTTGTTTTCTTATATTCTGGTTCTTTATTACATTTTATTATATTTATAGTCTTTCCTACAAAAGGACCAAGATTTTTAGAGAATTTATTAGAGGCAGTTTAGCGTTTTAACACTGACATCTAGTGGAAGACCTGCCAGATTGTTTGGAAATATTGATCAAATTTAGAAAGTGCGTCTGTTTGAAACTTACACTGTGAAGTTGTTATAAAATTTTAATCTGTAACATTATTTTCAAATATTTTCTAACCTGTATATATGTGTCCTGAAATCTGCAAATGTGTTAGCTAATGAAGGTGCCAACAAGCTTTTAGGTTTACTCCATGACATGCATAATTGTATACCTTGATAACAAAGACATCTAATACTGTATTGTGACAAGTGTTAAGAAATATATTAAAGGTTGTTAAAGAGTCAGTAATGAAAAAACTTAATAGTGTATCTTTGCAAATTCAAGAACATGTTTAAAAATGTCAGTTTAGCAAAATCATGAAAAGCCTTGAATGATCTCTAAATGATCAGCTTTCAAAAAGCAACTGAAAACGCTTCGCTTCAGATAAAACTTGCTATAATAAAGAAGTCGTTGTTTTCATCTTCTCTCTTTATTTTCTTCCTTCTATGGTTGATTGATCAGCTGATAGAACTTCTATGAGCGAACTGAGATACTGTGTAAAAGACTGTGTAAAAAACAATGCATATTGTCTCTCCCCTACTGTACGTCACTTTGGACAAAAGAGTCTGCCAAATGCATAAATGTAAATATGATAATACAATTTCAGTAGTACAGATTTAAAAACAAACACAAAAAAAGACATAAAAATGGTCATGTTTGCACATTTAAAAACTGTTACGAGTGGCATGTGTCACAGGTCAAAGACTTATCTATTGATAAAAACATCTATATAGAGATCCAAACGGACTTCCAAAAGTGATGTTGTTTGATTTGATCTAAGATGTTTGATTTTATTTTCCAAATAAAACATTTTTACACAATTTTGTCCGAAGTGATTGCATTTGAAACCTGTAGACTACATACAAGAAGAGCTGCTTTGCATTTATTGTGATTGATCTAAATCACTTTACATTACAACTCTTAGACTCCTAAACAGTGTCAATTCATGCATAATACTATAACAAATCAAGGACTTTGGTGAAAAATAATATTACAGGGCTACAGTCTCAGTCTCATCAACTGGCCTAAGTATAATAGACTTTGTGTAGGAGAAGTGTGTCAGGTTGACCTGGGTGTAAAGTCTCTCCCTTCGTTCCAAAGTGCAGTATAGCGAATACACAAACTTGGCCAGAACCAGAGTACAACATATTTCCACCAGCAGCAGTGAGGTGTAAATCATCGCCTGTTCCTTGCATAATGAGTGCTTGTTAGTTAGAGTTTTTCTTGAAAGAGGGGGCTTGAGAGAAGTGGTGCAAGTGAAAAAAGTTAATGTGGTTTGTGGAGGTGTGCTAGACTGAAAAGTTGGTGGGAAAAATGTTGTAGAAGTCATTGAAGTTGTTGGTATTGTTGTTGTTGGAGCTACAGTTGTTATTGGAGCAGTTGTTTTCGGTTGTAACGTCATCGGTACTGTTGTTGTTTGTTGGGTTGAAGTTGTTGCTAATGTGGTAAGAGCTAAAGTAGTTGCCAGGGTTGTAGTTGTTGGTTGTGTGGTTGAAGCTGTGGTTGGCACTGATGTAGTCGTTTGGGTTGTTGGTTGTAGTGTGGTTGTTGATTTTGTAGTTGAGACAGTTGTGGTAATCAAGATCGTTGTTGTTGCCTGTGAAGTCATTGCAGACCTTTTGGTTGGCATTAAAGTTGTTGTCATTGTGGTAGTTGTTGCTTGAAACGTTGTGGTTGGAACTGTTGTAGTGGTAACAGTTGTCGTTGGTGGTGTGGTTGTTGTTTGTAGTGCAGTTGTAAGTTGAGTAGTTGTTGTTGGGGCTGTGATTGTTGTTTGTAGTGGAGTTGTGAGTTGTGTGGTTGTTTTTGTTGGTGGTGTGAATTTTGTTTGTAGTGGAGCTGTGAGTTGAGTAGTTGTTGTTGGGGGTGTGGTTGTTTGTAGTGGAGTTGTGAGTTGAGTAGCTGTTGTTGGGGTGGTGGTTGTTGTTTGTAGTGCAGTTGTGAGTTGAGTAGTTGTTGTTGGGGGTACGGTTGTTGTAGGTTGTGTTGTTCTCATGGAAACAGTGGTTTGTAATGGCATGGGAGTTGTAGTAATAAGTAGTGGTGTGGTAGGTGATAGAGTTGTGAGGCAGATCAAGTCCTTTTCTTCCAAAGAGAGAATTGGTTGATTTTCGAGGTGATTTGGGGACTCGCAAACTGGAGGTTTTAATTTTACCTTGTCCTCGTTGTCTTTCATCCATTCATAGAATGGCAACAGGTTACAGTCACATTGCCAAGGGTTGTTGTTTAGAAACAGTTTGCTGAGTTTTGGAAGAGAGTCGAAAACATCTCCAGGAAGCCTTTGTAGTTTGTTGTTTTCCAATCGGAGTGTTGTTAGAGCTTTGAATTTTTCGAGATCCTCTTGATTGAGTGATTTTATGTTGTTATTTCGAAGATTCAGATCAACCACTTTTTCAAGACTGTGAAAGAAGTCCCCAGATATCGCTGAGAAATGATTCGATGAAAGGTCTAGCTTTTTAAGCTTCTTAAGTGGGCTGAAAACTCCTGTAGGTAAATGTGTCAGGTTGTTTTGGCTCAAACTCAATTCCGTTAGTTTGGGCATTTCTCCAAAAAGAACTGAGGGAATTTTTGTGAGTTGATTGTTGTGAAGGGTTAAAGATGCCAATGAGGAAAAACCTACAAACTGATCTTGCTCCAGATCTGTTAACTGATTATGGTCCAAAAAGAGTTTTGCCAGTTTGGTTTTGTGTGGAAACAAATTTGGCTGTAGAAATGAGATTTTGTTGCCCTGCAAAGCTATCTCTTTCAGCTCAGGAAGGTTGGTAAAAATCCCATCAGGCAAAGCAGAAAGCTCATTGTCATAAATTCGGAAAATGCGCAAGTTCTTGAGATTGGAAAAAAGAGACGTTGAAACAGATATAAGATTGTTTCTAGCAAGATGAAGAAGTCTGAGATTCTCCAAATTGTCAAATGTCCCCTCATCAATAGAATGAATCTCATTCATATGAAGACTTAACTCTTCGAGATTCTTTAAATCATTAAACAGCCCATTTTGAAGGCTATAGATTTTGTTGCTTTTTAAAACAAGTTTTTGAAGGTTGTTAAGATCCTTGAAAACTCCCACTGGTAATGATGTCACATTTGTCCCAGAAATCTCAATGGTGGAGATATCAGGTAAACCCTCAAAGGCTCCTGCCTCCACCGACTCAGTCGAAGTCCCAAGAAATTCAAGTTTCTTTATTTGAGGGTTTTTGGTGAAGGCTGCCTTTGGTATGACAGGAATCTGACTGTTTACAAAAAATATTTCATCAGCTCCCTCCTTCAGATCTTCAGGGATTGTTGTCTGAAATTTATCAAACACTTCTTTATTTTTGCAGTCTTCTCCTGGGGGACATAAATCATCAGTGTGGCACCAGGGGAAGTGCACAAGTATTTGTATTAATACAAGTGCACCTTTTATCAGCCCAGACCTGTTAAAGAATTAAACTTTAACAGCAAGTCGATCGTTTTTGTGTGTATGTGTGTGTGTGCTTGTGTGACTAGAGTTTATTTTAAACATTATTTAGCTTTAAATAAGTAGGAAAAAGTTAAATACGTTTGATACGATGAACAGCCTGCGTTTTTGGAGGTCTTGAAATGATTAAACAATTTTATTTTCCATCTGTGTTGCCACGATATCTTCCTGAAGTCTTTTATTTCTTCAGGTGTTTTTTAGGAAATAACATATTTAAAATATAATTTACAATTTGAGGATTTTACGGAGACCAATTTGTTGACTTGTTATATTTAGAACCTTAATTCAATGTTGAAATGGCAAACACTTTGATGGCCAATTATTATCTTTATTATTATTATTATTATTATTTTATTTTTAACAAAAAGTGGTTCAACAAAAATTCAACAAACCCAGACATCTTTAATAACAAAATATACTTATCTGCAAAATTTTAAAACAAAAAAGGAAAAAAAAATATTCTCTCACCTCCTCATCTCTGTTGTAGCCGAATAACCACAGAATCTTGCCCCAAAGAGTGAAATGCGTAGTTTTGTTATCTATCATAGCTCAAGTGTTTACTGTGAGGCAGCAGAAGGGGTGTGGTCTGTGTTTTCTGTTTGTAGAGATAAAAAAAAAAAAAAAAAACGGCATGCACGCTGGCGTTCAACATCTCACAAGCTAAAAACCATGTTTTACTTCAGACACAAACTCTTAGATCTCTGGAGGAATTCGGACATGTTTTTTATGGTTTATGCTTATGTTCATGTTTGTATTCTTTTATTTCAATTAAAATAAGAAGAACATTAATTTATTACATGAAAATTAAAATAAAAAAATGAAATATTTTCCAAACGGAATTGTTGGGAAATGCAATTTTGTGGAATTGATTTAGTGAAGAAGATCACATATTATTGACCCATTTGACAATTGAAAGAAAGAACCACCACCACCACCACCGCTTTAACTTTTTCATTTCCATGGGGGGGATCTCGGGCCCGGGTCGCCATCCTGGACCCAGGAACCCTCCGCGAACAGCTTGCCCAGTACACTTCTTTATACTCATCAATCGTGCTTCCGATACTGGGCTAACTTGAACACTGAACACTGAAAATTACACGTGTTAAGTGCCCTTTGCTTTTGCATTAGCTTAACACATTTAAGTGAAGTGACTAGCGGTGAGTGGTTACATTTTATCAGAATTTCTTTCCTTTTGAAATGGGAAACCCTTTAAGAATGCTAGACAGTGCAGCCAGAAGAAAGCCAATAAGATTTAGTCAACAATACTAGTAAGATGAAAAAATATAGGTATTCTAAACACTCAGTGGTCATTTATTAAATTTATTAAACATTATAAACATTTATTAAAAAACAAACCATGTTCTCTATTAGAATTTGCTAAAGAAAAATAATACAAAACTGCAAAATTCAGCAAGGGTGATGGGAGAGAAATACCAGATATTATTTATATGACAACCATGATCGGATTTTATCAAAAATGATGGGGAGGCACACACTTGTAAAAAGTATGACCAGGAAAGAAGTAAGGAAGAAAGAAAGAATGAACCTTCCTCATAAAAAATGTACACATTGTTAAATAACAGAATTCGCTTTTCGTTCACGTTCTAAATCTTGACTCCCTCTTTTGTTCTTTCTCCATAACACTAATGCAATAAGACTTAAAATGCTAACAGTACAGACAACAGCTATTATAATAATGAGAGTGTCATTGGAAAGACCTTGACCCAGAGCATCATTTCCAGTCAGGCCATCTTTCTCATCCGAGACTGTGGTGTAGTTAGAATTCATTGAACCTTGGGTCAAAACTGTAGTATCTACCGTCACTGTAATTGTAGTTAAAACAGCCAAAGTGTCAACCGTTGTCGAAGCTGCTATTCGCTTAATAAAGATGTCATCATCTTGTAAGTCCCTTACATGTCTGCCGTTCAGAGTCGGAGGAGAGGAGCAAAGCACATAGGTAAGGTTCTTCACTTTCTCAGCATTATCTCGAAGCCAATCACGAAAAGCCACAATGTCTTGATCGCACTTCCAAGGGTTTTCATAAAACAAAACGGTGTCTACCACAGACAAAGTGTTGAGAAATTCCTTGGGCAAGTTTGTCAGAGAGTTATTTTGTAGCTCCAGGAGAGATAGACGGGACACGCCATCTAACAATTTTACTGAAAGCTCCTTGATTTGATTATTCTCAATGGATATGTTTGCTAACTTGGGAAGCCCTGTGAAAATCCCCGGCTCAACACTGGTCAAACGGTTGGTGTGAAGAGAGACCTCCTCTAGTTCCAACAAGCCATTGAAAGCACCAGGAGAGATGTGCTGAATCCTGTTCCGACTGATAACTAAGAGGCGTATGTCTGTCAGGTTGTTGAACACGTCCTCCTCGAGATGGGTAAACTTGTTGTCATAAAGCCAAAGCTCCCGAAGGGCCATTGAACCAAAAGTTCCAGGCATTAACCTAGTGAGCTGGTTTTCATACAGCGAAATATGAGTAAGACTGGGAAGGTTCAAAAAGATTCCAGTGGGAAGCAACGATAACCTGTTGTTGGACAGGTACAGTTTTTTGAGCTTCAGCACATTTGAGAAAAGATTTGCTGGCAGCTGAGTGATCTTGTTGTCTTGAAGATGTAATACCTCAAGGTACTCCAGGTCATTGAAGATGCCTGCTGGAACTTCCGATAATTGATTTTGCTGCAAGAACAAGGATTTGAGATGACTGAGTCCTTGAAATGCACCACCGTGAAGCTGTTTGATTGAGTTTCTCTGCAGCATGAGCTTTTCCAGTCTTTCTAAACCCTGGAAAACATCCTCTGGCAGAGAGGTTAAATGGTTTCTGCTAAGGTCTAGTTCATTTAAATTTTGTAGAGGGCTGAGAAGAGATAACTGCAGAGCTTCCAGCTTGTTATTACTCAGTTTTAAAGTTGATAATTCTTGTAGATTTACAAATAAGTCTACAGGTAGTGATGTCAGCAAGTTTCCACTGAAACTTAAGGCTTCAAGATTAATGGTTTGATTAAATGTATTTGGTTCCACTTCTGATATTCTTGAATCTCTGATTATGAAGATAGTGACGTTTTCAGCGAAAGAGTCAACATCAGCTGGTTTTAATGATTGTATGCTGCTGTTGGAGATAATGAGGGCGTTGGTGTCTGGGGGGATGGAGAGAGGAAATGTGTTTATTGTAGAGCCTTGGCAAAGCACTCTGCTCACTTGACACTGGCAGTTCTCTGGACATGAAGAAGCAACCGCATTCATGGCGCAAAGGCCGATGATAACAAACCATGGTGGGTCCATTGAATTCTGAGGAGAGGAAAAATATTTAATGTATTGTACATTTTAAGAAATCCCTAAAAAATGGCGATATTGAGTCAATCCTGAACCTGGTTTCACAGTCAAAGACACATGTTTAAAACTCAAAGTCACATGAAAGGCAGAGATACTGTTGACACAAGGGAAAAATCAGTGGACAGTTGGCCATTTGTGACAAAGCCTCTTAGGAAACCTTCCTGTTATGACACAAATCTCTTCTCCACCCAAAACACACATTTTCAGTTCTGTAAAAAAGGCACACAGCCTTTGCAATCATGGTTGCTCAGAACTTGCATCTACATCAACTGCTGTGTCCGTTGTTTTTTTTTTTTATATATATTTCTTTGACTTTTTTGTATTTAGAGTTTGTATTTATTTACTATAATACATCCAAAGTAAAACACCATATGAGCCATTGAATGTTCCCTTTTAATCCTGAATTTATGGAAATTAAGTACCTGAAATGTAAACTTGCAATAAAGTTGTTTCGTGTAAAAAGAACAAAAACCAAAACGTTCTGTGCAACAAGTGTTTCAATTTGGGACTTACAAGTTTGTGGATGATTATAGTAAACAGATGATTTCAAAATAAGATTCTTTAGAAAAAAATGCTTTCAATATAAGTGTGATGTTTAGTGGCCAAAAACATTGTTAACAGGAGGTGCCCCTGCTAAAAATGAGGAGATGGCTGTTCCTTCTGCATCTATAATTTGTTCAGTAAATGCAGGTATATGCAAACATGCAGATGTCTGTTGCAGCCGAAATGAAAAGCACATGGAAAACTGTTCTGACCTAATAATCTGTTCCAGTGAAACCAAAACCATATTCTGCAAGAGGTAAAGCATTTATAGTGTAATCTGTTTCTAATACAGCTCCCTTAAGTTTTCATGTAAAAGTGCTTGTGGCAGTGATTAATTTTTCTGAATCACTGTTGCTTCTCATTAGATATTTGTTCCTGTCACGCAAAGCAACAGTGAAAAAAAAGTATGGACCTCAGCTAACAACTGAACTGAAGTTCAGTCAGGTACTTTAGAATTTAAAAGAAGAACAATTGTATTATTTACTTGTGATTTACCGTTGTATCAAAAAAAATATTTAAGAAAAGAGAAATAAAATATTTAACTTTGTTTTCAAAATCATGTGAAATTTCAGTTGGAGCAGGAGGGGAGGAGACCTTTTTTAGTTGTAAATTATCTTTAAAGTATTATTATTTCCCAAAACAAGTATTATTTGAGCTTGGCTCAATCCTAGACTGTTCAAACGTAATAGCTATGTTTGCAGAGTTCACTTTTAACTGGCTCAAAAAGTTTCTCCAAATATTAAAGGATTATCCTGTTGTCTCAATGAGCTTCAATTTTTCCAACCAACAATTAATCCAATAAACAATTAGTCCAATCAACACAGTTTTCTGAATGGAATCTTTATTTGAAATTAATTTCTCATTCAAAAAAAAAAAGACATATAAGGAATTGACTGAATATCCAAGTTGTGTAAATTAGAGAAAGGTTTTTATTTCAGAATCCATGTTTCTATACAATTCAACAAGTACTTTAAATTATTGATGTTTAAAATAACCTGTTTTAGGTCAAAGTTTAGCCATACTGACAAAAGCTAAGAATTTAAAAGAAGTAACTTACCCTAAAACCTGAAGGGAATTAGTCAGAGATATGGCTCTCCTCGTTCGGTATTTCCCAGTCCTTTTTGAAACAGAGGAATGCTTTTCTTTTCCCGGATTCCTCCCTAACCCCTCATATCTTTATGCTTATCCCTTTTACAGTAAGCTGCTGACCACTCCACACTACGCAAAAGCTCTCAAACACTCCTTCACATTTTTGGTGGGGAAATGCCTCTTCAGGACTCCACCCTTCTGCTGCTTTTTAAAGGCACATCAACTTTGTGGCTATGTTTGCAACTGAATCACAAACCCATCCTAGAATTTCCCTGAAAATGTCAACTACATATTTAAACTGTTTGCAAAACTGAAATGAACGAAGGGTCTGTTATCATATTGTATGGGAACAATAAAAATTGTTAGTAAAAGAATGCAATGCAATGTCTTTTGTTAATCTCAGCTTTGTGGATGTCATACGCATACTATTCTAACCTCCTCCTATGACTTTTTTACCTTCACATGTTTTTCCTCTTTTCTTCAGTTCCACATAATTTACGAAAATACAGTACTGTACATGTTACTTTGTTTATCATTTTAAAGAGATTATTCATTACTTGTTGCAAAATAGGGGCCTCCATTCTTTTGGCCATATAGAAACTTATTATTTAAAATTTTAGTTTGACATTCCAGTAAGAAAGAGTGGCTACTTGAGAACATTTGTTTCTCCTCGGATAATTACATCCTGTTCACAGAGATTTCTTGTCAGTTCAAATGTTTTCACCTGTTTGTAAAAGATTTTTTTGGAGTATGTATGTATATTTTGTAAAAGTCTTCACTTACATAGAATTAGCTCAGAAACCGCGAGCGTGTGTGTGTGTGTGTGTGTGTGTGAGGTGTCTATGGAAACAGGGGAGGAGGGGGAGTTTTTCATTTTAGTCGTCAAATTGGAAGGGAGGTGGTTATGGTTTTACATCTTTGGAAGTGAATAGAGGATTGAAAACTCCTGTAGATTGTTTGGTAATTATAAGATTGCTTCTCACAAAAATGCGTATTTTATATATATTATATAAGTATATTATAACATTTTGTTGTGGTCTTTTATTTTCAATGATGCCGATGAAGTGACAGGTGTAGCTTACACTGGCTAACAGATCATCTAAATCTATCTATTAAGCAAAAAGAATAGTTTATGTGTAGAAACACCTTCCATTCACCACTTTTCAAAGAAATGAAACATTACCCTTATCTACGGCAGCGAGAAAGCGGCAGACAAGTGCCAGTGCAACAGGTCCAGTGTATGGTGATGGGATTTTTACTTTAGACCAATCTTCATGAATATTCGGATAAAGAAACATCCTGCCATTAAATTATAGATTTTCAGATCTAAAGAAAGCCCTCAAAGAGAAACATCTTCCGGAGCCCTTCCTGTTCACTCTTTCCTGTGGATAATTAGCCTTCAGGACACTTCTGGAATTGGATTCACAGAGAACAAAGTTCATGTTGCTTTCATGCTGTGCTTTTTTTTTATCTGGTGAATGTGTGATCTGATTGACTTGACCCAAATCACTCAAACAACTTGATAGATGTAAATGTAAAGTATGCCCTGATGACTTTCAGGATCTTTAGGGGAAAATTATAGTGTGAATGAAACAAGATCGCTCTACCCTATGTATGGAGTGTTACTGAAATTCTGAATGAAATACCATGTGAAACCATGTTTAGTGGTATTCCAAAAAATAAAGTTCATTGTGTAACTAAACATCAACACCACAATGAGAGGAAGCACTGCTGATAGTGCTGATATGAAACGACTTATTGGCTTAGAAAGAGATACATTTGGCATGTGAGGATGTGCGTTTATCAAAACAGAGCAGGGTCATGATAACAATGGATGTTTTTTCTGCGCTTGTTGTCACTTTCTTATCAGAGATGACTCAATTTCTCCACTTTTTGGAGTTTTTATTTGCAGGCAATTTGTCACCACATGCAATACTTATTGTAATGATGTTATTCTAACAATTGTCTAAGTTCACCTTGGAGGTTTTTACTTTTGCTTATAAAAGATTTTCATTTCGTTTTATGGCTTTTTGATGCTAGAAGATGGATGCTTTGTCACAAGAAAACTTAATAAAATTGGTTTTATTTTAATAAAGCAGCCTTACAGATGCAAGCAATTTCAGATAAGTAGTGAGATTTTAAAGTTTCGGGGCCGTACCAAAAAGTAAAATCAGTCCTCAGAAAAGCAACCGTGGCAACAGACTGTTGTGGATGATGAAGGAAAAATATATTTTAACTACAATTTAACTACAATAAAGAAAAACACTTAAAAATGTTTTATTTTTGTACAGGATTTGCCAAAGTAAACTAATTTCACTAGTTATTTGTATACATTAACCCTTTTAAGTCAGTGAATAATACAAAAAAATTCTAACTCAGCCCAGATTTTAAGATTAATGAATTACAACAAAGTTGGTTTGCTTCTGAAGAACTTTTGAATGTATAATCTATGAAAGTTTGTCTTCTTCTCTTTTACCAATCTCAACGCTCTCTTCTACCACAAGAGGGCCCTGTTAGAAAGCATTTCCTCCAGTAGATAACTTGCATTATTCTCAATAAAAAAAGAAGTGCTATATTCTCTCACTTCACTCTAAGCAGGTGACTGCCAGGATTTTGACACGGTTGCAGGTATGTGATAAGGTTACATCACTGTCATCATTAGTATGAGAGAGAGCCTATAATGTCACGCTGCCTGTAACTGACAGATGAGATCTGAGAGGGGAAGATGGGAGGAGGACATTTCCAGATGGCGAGGTGGATATTTCGGACAGCTTCAGGAGAGCAAGGTGACAGGCATTGAGTTATTCAGAGGTGTTCCGATATAGCTTTTGCAGACTGTCATGTCATATCTCTGTCTGTTTAAGGTACAGTATCTGGATTCACACAAACATAGTACAAAAAATATTTTTGTTTGTTTCATTCTGCTAATTTATATGTTTACTATTAGTGTCCGTTACAGAGCCTTTTACCTTAAACATTTATTAACACTCCTGATATCCTAAAATCTGCAAACACCTTTTATCTTCTGGGGTCAATTTGACCCCTGAAATTTACAGAATGTAATTCTCCAAGTAATTGATGTCTTTGTCAACTACTTAACAACACTCCCCACCCCCCACTTCCTGCTCTCATGTCTACAGAATACCTATTACATTAATATTGAAAATTAACTTATAAAAACTCACTGTTTCACCTAAAATTCGAAAGTAATATATATGTTGTATTTTGTGTTCATATTTATTTTTGTTATTTTTAACATAAGAAAATAATATCAGTTTCTTTTTACATATCCTGGAAAATAATTATATATGGGGTCAATTTGGCACCAAGAAAAACAAACACAATTTCAAACATTTAGAATGTTTTTATTTTAAATGGAACATCACTGCTGTTAGGACAACTCTAAGGAACACATAAAAGTTATTTCTGTTATCAAAGGTAAACACACATAACAGCTCAAATCAATTTGGCTAGAACTTTTTAAAATATTTGATTAATAACTGAACATCATCATAACATCAAAGGAAAACATAATAGTTTAGAAAACTTCTGTCCAAGCTTTTGTTGCACCTGCTCCATGGCATTAGAAATATCAACATTCTTGTGAGAATTAGGATTGCCCCTCCCTTATTTCTACACTAACTCTCAGTGGTCCTCGCAATACTACAGGTAAGGTTGTGTTTTTATTTGTATTATATTTAACATTTACAGTGGTAGTGCACATTATAAAATCGTGTCATTTTCTAGATTTGGTGTAGCAGAAAACATATGCACTGCAGCCAGGTATCCAAGACAATGATTTTATTTTCAAACACTCAGAATAAACTGAACAGAAATTACACAAGAGTAGGAAAACGTACAATAACTAAATTACTTAGTAAAACAGAACACAAATCCCATGAGAGAGAAACTTGAACAAAAACTCAATGTTGAAGAAACAGCAACTAAACAAATATATAACTTCAATTTCAATCAAATAACTCATATTTGTATATGTAAACATGTTAAACACTGAATGGAGTCATTTTGACCCCAAGGATAATAGGAGGGATAAGTTATTATTTTTTCATGCATTGAGAAAGGGGGAAAAAAGAGTTGTGAATTATATATATAAATAAATACAAATGCTTATTACAAAGTAAAATGTTTTGGCGAAGAATTGGCTCTTTATATGATGACAGAGAGTCTTATAGACATTTTAACTCAGTTTGAGTGTCATTTATGCTCTATAGCGAGTCTTTTGAGTTATTTTTATTCTCAATAGCTTACTGTGAATTAGTGATCTCCAGGCTTGTATGCTTCTTTTTAAGAGTTTAAAAAGTTCATAACACTATTTGAATCTCTTGAGTGAATGTTGTTGCTCTGCAGTTTCAATAGATTTGAAACAATATGAAAAAGAGTTATTAGTCAGAGATATTGTGATAATTATTTATTTAGTTATTTTGAACTAACTAAAATGATTAAACAAAAACAACTTTTTAAATCTGAGTCTAACTTATTCCACAATCTATTTTTATGGACATCAGTCACAGCAATCTTATCTTTAACTGCTTCAGCAAGAAGCATAATGTCACATCATGCATAAAAACATTTCCATCAACTAGCAGAATTATCACCTGGTTATCATTTACCAGATTATTGTCTGTTAAGTCATTTTACTTTCCTTCAGTGAGTTGGTCTTATGCAAACATTTCAAGATTAAAATAAAAACAAGATTTGTAAAGAGTTATGATGAATTTTCAGTGGACAATTATGTAAAGAAGTAATAATTAACAAGGAAATTTCAGAATTTTTAAAAAACCTTACATAACGATTACATACAGACTTTTACAACAACTTATCTCTCGGCTATACTACTTTATATCTTCATTACAGCAAAATGTCTCATCTAACAGAGTTTGTGTATTTTCACAAGCACATTGGAACAGATGGGTTGTTTTGTGTGTCCCACCAGCTATTTGGCAAGAATATGGGCAGCACATTGACTCAACATTTTCAACAAAATCATGGTCCCAAATGCTCTCTTTTATTACACTCTTCCACATCCACATTGCATTTGACTATTATACAGTCCATTTCATTTACGCTAAATGAGAACAAACAAAATCACTTGTGCAGTCATTTTTTGGTGTCATGTTTGCCTAGTTAGAATAAATTGCTAAATTCTCATTATAAAACTTTCTGTTTATGTAATGTTTTTATGGACTAATTTGAACGATGGTACAGGGGACCACTCCAAAGAGTAAACTATTTGGCAACAGTTTAAGGAAAACATTACAGATTAGTGGTTAATCAGAAGGCCTTAAGAAGCCCAGCAGGTCTCAGAGTTCCTCCTCAGTTCAGACTATAATTGCCTAATTCACCATAGTGCACCAGAAACGTGGCCAGCACACATTTACAACACCATCATGCCAGAAAATAATAGTGAGCCCATAGCGCTGTTTGACCACAAGGGATTTAACTACATCTCAGAACCTGAACTCACACCACTCTGGATATTGCTTGACGATGTGTAAATTAATTGACATAGCAAAACCTTAAAACATAATAGAAGAGCTTTTCTCTAATGAAACTCAAAATGTTTGGGGATTTGACGACTGGCCAGGATTTGAGCCTCTACCCAATAAAAACAATTTGGTCCTAGCTGACCTTACGTGTTAATATAATATATGGATGGATTGTTGTATTGTTGGTTCCTCCCTGCTCTGCTACCATTTGAATGTATCTGCTCCTCACTTCGATCAGCTTTGCTATTTTTCACTTTTTTAAAACTTACACAGTCTTGAGAGGCTGTGAAAATCTTGAGAGTAAAATGAACTCTATTCAGAGTAGGAGCAAATACACTCTGAATAGAGTGAACCAAAAACACTTAAACTGAGTTAAATCCTCAATGAGCATATCATCTAAACCATTGATTACTCACCAAAAACTTGTATGTAGTGATAAATGTTCGTATTTCACTATAAAAAAACTTCACAACTGTTTTCCTCATCACATTGTAACAAAAAATAAGAGTTTAACTTAAACGTGTTATGGTTCAGGTTGACGAGCTCAGTGTTATTTGAATTCTATTTAGAGTAGGACAAAATAGACTTAGAGAAGTGTCAATTTAACTCTATAAATTTTACTGTGTACTTTTATCTGTTTCCTAATTGTCTACACTATTTGTTAAAGCACTGAAAGCAAAACTTGAACTGAGCACCAATGTCCAAACAACTATTTTATTTATCTCTGGACTCCATCATCTTAATCTATGTCTAAATTTAATGTTTAATCACTATCCTTTTATATAACGTGTTCTTATACTTGATTTTATTAAATGTACTTTCTTTCTATTTGCTTGTTTCCAATGTAATGCACTTTGAATTATCCTCAGTATGAAATGTGCTTTACAAATAAACTTGCCTTGCCGTGCTAAAAAGTATATCTCATTGAATATTCTCGTACAGAGAAAAACAACAAGAGACAAGAAACCCCTGTCAGGAGAGAGGAAAAGTTAAAATTCACGATGCATATTAATAAGAGCTGAAAAACCAAAGATGAAAATTAGCAGAATGGTTTAAATCCAGGCAGTAAGATAAGAATGGGTTGCCAGGGGAAACAGCTGCTGGAAGTTGAACAGTGCAAGATAAGAGGATAAAACATCAGGGCAAGACAAAGCCCTTGGCCTCTGAAGATGATTGGCTGATTGTGTTTGTACTCGGGAGGCCAGCTGAATTCTAAATGTATGGGCAATTGCAGATATACAAACACACACACACACGCGCACGCGCACACACACACGCACACAAACACACACACACACGCTCACACACAGTTATAATAAAAAATTGTAGTTAAGAGCCAAATTTAAGGGACCATGAACTGAGAAACCAGTAAAGCAACACTTAAAGTTTCACAACTAAACATGTTTTTTTTTTTTAAACCAGTGATGATTTTGCACATGGTTCATGGTGACTTTACATCAACACATTTACTCTCCTCTGATAGTGGCTATGGCTTAGTTGCTATTGTTAGCATGTTGTATAGAGAGGATTGACTCAAGACTTAAACAACTGTACATTTGTACAAAAAGCCAAACTTCAGTTGCTGGACTGCTTAATGTACTGTAATAAAAAGCTATTCAGGGATTGGGTACAATGGGCTAAAGGACTACTCTATTTTAGATTAGACAACTGGGGAGGAAGCATCAAATCTGTGTGCTCAAGTTGGACAATTTAATTGCAGAGATTCTCTGTGCAGCAGGCTGTGAACAAATTCAAACGCTGGACTGGCAAACCATTTAACATATTCAATAACAGAGAAATTTATGACAGGGAATGCTATTGTATATTTGGCTGCTATTCTCTGTGGTATGTTTGTATCTACCGAAAAGATTCTGGGCAAAAGCAGAAAAATGGCATAACAAAACAAACACATCCAGGCTGGCAAACAGTTAAGCTTAATCCTTGTATTCTTACTTATTGTAACATTAGGGTGAAAACGAACATCGAATTTTAATCTTTTTTATATAATTTTTTAAATATATATATATATATATATATATATATATATATATATATATATATATATATATATATTTTTTTTTTTTTTATTGATGATTGTTTAGCAATAGTGAAATGCTCTTTACTGTAAGAAATAGATTTTTATTTCCACTAATCAGTGTGAGATTGGCATACATTTGTATTGTTGTGTCTCACTAGCTTTAAACAAAGGGGGTGTTAAATAACATTTAAAGTTCTTCCAACCAAATTCTGCCTTGTTCAGAATATTTTTAATTTAAGATCCCATAATATATGTAAATACAACCACAGTAATTTCAGTCTGTTTTTATAAGCATCAGCATTATTTAACATGGTCCTACATACAATTTTAGGTCTTTTTTTATTCTATGTAATATACATGTTGTGGTTGTGGTCTGGTGATAAGGAGATCGACTTGTGACCAGAAGGTCACTGCTACGATCTCATCTCCAACACTTGCTCTCCCATCTTCACAAACCACAACTGTGGTGTCCTTATGTCACCAGTTTCCCGACTGCTCCCCGGGCGCTGCTGCTATGGCTGCACTCTGCTCCGGGTGTGTGTTCACAGTGTGTGTACACTGAGATAGGTCAAATACAGAGCACAAATTCCAGGTATGGGTCACATTGGCCAACTGGTCACACAAAAAAAAAAAAAAAAAAAAAAAAAAAAAAAAAAAAAAAATATATATATATATATATATATATATATATATATATATATATATATATATATATATATATATATATATATATATATATATACATACATAGACACATATATTATAGCTACACAAGACTACAGTATGTGACATGGATGATATGATGTGCATAATTAAAGAATTATCATTATGTGAATATTACTCAAAGGATCTTCTGTAAATGAAGATACTGTCAGTGGGATTATTTTGCTCAGCTGCTTGTTTCCAGAATGTTTAGCCTCGTTATAAATCCATGCAGGTGCTTAATTTTTCACTGCTCTTTTGGGAGAACAAACAAACACAGAAGCGCATGCTCCCACATTACTCACACTAATTGCTTTACATAAATCACACTGGGGAAACTGACAGTAATCAACAAAAGACAAAATTTATACTTTGGTGACCCAACTTCCCATTCCATATTTCCTGCTTCTTGATGCCACATATACTGCACTGAAGTCTTTCAGGAGCATTTTTCACATTTTCCTTTAATAAGGCCTAAATATCCATGATTTCCTTCCCACTCAGAATGAGGAGGAAAGGGCAGAGGCTGCCAAGACTATTTCCATAAATGTAATTACCGAGACAGAGAGTGAGACGACCAACCTCTGCCCTTTAACCATTTTCAAAGAGTACCAAACATTCTTATATATGCAAAGAGAGAGAGAGAGAGAGAGAGCGAGCGCGAGCGCTGACATAATTACTCTCGTGGAATTTCTGAATTTAAGGTAAAATAATGAACCTCCTATTTCTACACCAAATCATCTAATTGCACTAGCCATTGCAGGTAATGGGTCATTAGTTACAGTTACTGTATAGATTGGCCACATTACGGACCAACAGCACAAAGCTCTCATTTGCAGATACCATAATTACCCTACTTGTATTTGCCTTATGCTGTAATATCTACCCTGCACGAAAAGACGATAATTTAATTATATATTTTTGTAAATGTGCCTGGGGTCATAAAAGATTCAGTAGTTCCTCATAGAGGGCACACACGTGGACAGAACGTAGGAATACTCCGCTTACTCTACTATACCTGTTGGGGCAAGAATAGCCAAAAACCTGGAGGTTATCTCCAGGGACAAAAAATAGTGCCCGTATCACTAAGAATGGATACTCAGATTATAGTACCTGGTGAAGGTGTTGGGTGTCGACCAACCCGCAGGCTTGCAGATTTCTGCCGGCTGATTACCTCTTGCCAACGCCCAGGAGGCCACGACACCCCTGATAGAGTGGGTTCTCAATTGCAGGGAGCAAGGGACATCGAATACTGTATATGCGGTAGAGATGGCCTCCACCAGCGAGTGGGCCAACCTCTTTTCGGAGACAACCTTCCCTATCGCCTGCATACAAAGAGCTGAACAGAACTTCTAAGGGTCCGGGTCCTTTCTACATAAAATCCTCAGTGCTCGAACTGGGTAAATGTGACCAGGGAAGGATGCTGCCTCCTCTCCGGGCAGAGCTTGAAAGTTCACTACCTGAGTTTTGAAGGGGATGGTAGGAACCTTGAGCACATTTCCAGGCCTGGGCTTAGGAGTAACATGAGTATCACCAGGCCCGAGCTTTAAGCAGGTCTCGTCAACAGAGAGTGCCTGCAGATCCCCGACCCTCTTAATCAAGGATAACACGATCAGGAGCGCTTTCTTAATTGACAGATATTTAAGCTCTACTGATTCAAGCAACTTGATTGGAGGACCTTGAAGGCCTCTAAGGACACTGGAAAGGTCCCAAGAGGCAACTAAGGACTAGAAGGTCTAACGCTTCTGACCATTAACTCTTGTCTTCCCAACGTGCTGCCTTAAACCGAAAGGCAGAAATCGCGGCGACGTAAACCTTCAAGATGGATGGAGACAGTCCCTGATCCTGACGAACCGACCCAGAGGTCTGGGTGCTAGTGCTTGTGCTCACATCCCTGCGTCAGAAGGTCTGACCGCAGGAGAACTGGACAGGGAAGGACTGTCATAAGGGAGCAGAGTTCTACGAACCAAGGTCAGTTGTGCCAATAAGGTGCCACCTCTAGGACCTCTGACTTGTCCTCTCTGATCTTGCACAGGAGGGGTGCAAGGAGGCTCACTGGGGGAAATGCATTTCGGCATTTGTTCTTGGGCCAGCAATGGGCCAGCGCATCCATCCCAAGTGGAGCCTGGGACAGAACAGCCTGCACTGAGCATTCTCTGAGGTGGTTAACAGATCTACCCCTGCTATACCAAAGCGTTCCCAGATCTGCTGAACTGCCAGGGGATGGAGTCGCCATTCTCCTGATCAGGGTTTCCACCGAGACAGTGCATCCACTGTCTGATTCAACCTGCGGGGATATGGACTGCAACTAGGGACAGACGCAAATGCTCCAGAGGAGGTCCTTCAGTTGCACCGGGGGAGCGACCCTGCTTGACTCATCTGGACGCCAGAGACATGCACTGGTCAACCCTTGCAGACGGGTGCTACAAAGCCTCCAGTGGTGGTATGAAAATACACCAACCTCACCTTAAGTGCGCTGCCAGACTGAACTATGCAATCAACACAGTCTGATCCCTCAATCCCTGCCTCAGCATGTTTACACCCAAGACAACCGAGGCAATATCAATGCGATTAATACACCAAATCCAACAGACTTGCACGGTCACGACATGTTTGGAACATGCTACAAACAGTTCGACTGGCAAACAAGTGCTCTACTAAAAAAAAGAATCTTACTTGTTGGTGGAAGGCAGAGAAAGACTTGAAGTCTGGGGCGTTCAGCAGTTCCCACCTTTGGATTCGGCTGAAAAACCTCCCTGGTTTAAATTTTAGGAATACATTTTAGGAAAGGACAACCCCCCCCCCCCCCAATATTTTATTATTGCTCAATACAATAATAAAGGAATATGTGACACTTCACTACAAGATAACAAAAAAAAAAACAGACACACACACACGCACACACACAAGAACACACACGCACAAAGAAAAACAGAAACTGAAAAAATCTACTTTTTATGACAACATGCCGCAGGGGTACACACAGTTTAGCAAAATAATGTAAAAAAAATATTCGAAAACAAATTCGCTTTCATTTTAAATTTATAATCAAACGAACAATTGGTACACAAAGTCAACCCCCTATGGGAACCCTTATTTTTGGGATATTTCTTTCTAAGCATCCACAGCAGACCTCTCATGTATCCATCAGAAAGCTCTAGAGTGAGGGGAAGCTTTGGGGAAGGCTGTGAAGATGAACGATGACCGAAGGAATGGAACAGTGGTGTGCAAATGAGGTTGCCTGTCCACCCCACTTACACACTTGATGTGATTTGTGAGGCAGCTGCAAAGAACCTGCATCACTCATAAAAGGAATAAAAAATCAAGAGATGGTGTGGTAAAAGTGTGATGCAGCTGGAATGTACTTGTGTAGCTAACAGCTCAGCTGTGGAAACCATATCTCACCAAGAAATGTCTGAACATGACATAACTTAATCCTCTCATTTATTGATGCAGTAACTTTGTATGTTATTAATTATTAATGTGAAAATAGAAGTCTTGATTTCCTTCTAGTTTGTCATACTGAGAGGACTTTCTAAAAGGACTGAGACAAGAATGATCTATTTATGACAAGTGATTCCAGATGGCATGCAATATATCAAAAAATGACTTTGTATATAAATTAAAGTGACACTTAAATATCAGACCAGTTTGATAGGATTATTTTGCTAGCTTAAATAGTAGATTCATACGTGAAAATGTGTGTTTTTTTTATTGTAAAGCAGGCAAAGAAATTAACGTCTTTATATGTTTTATGTTTGTATGTTCTCAAATTTAGGGATAATGTATAGATCAACAGCAAAGACAACACGTATGCACTTTCAACTTCAGTCAGGTTTTATTTATATCATGGTGCAGAATATGTTATAAAGGTTTCTTATGAAGCAAAAACATACATTAAAATACAAACAAAACTGCAAAAACAGGCAAACTAATTTTCAAACGAAACAATATCACCAATCTTTTTTTTGAAAGGAAATGGACAAAGTCATTGAAATAAAAAGGCTAACAAGAGAAAACAAGACTTTCAACATTGAATCTACAATAGGGATCCCCAAATGCCAGGCCATGATCAGGCCCGCCAAAATCTGGCCCTGTCTGAAGCTTTGACATTTTCTAATAATTATCTACCTACAACAAGGTCTCAAAATGTAATACCTTTTTTTCTCCATGTTTTTTCTTTGTATGTGTGGAAAATATGGTTAAAACCTCAATAGCTGTATTTTCCAGACTTTTTGAATATAAAGACATTCTGTTTAATATGCTTGTACAGTTATATTATTCAGTAATAGTTGTGAATACATATGTGTTATTTGCGCTAACTATATTTGTGAATATACCTACATTTAGAGTTGATTATTTAGATTTTAGAAGAATTCCCGGGACACACAAAACAACCTTCAGAATAAATGTTCACTGATAAACATAAGTTCTAAGATGGTATTAACAGCCTTATAAGTCACTGAAAATGCCCCCGGAAACTGGGTTGACTCTGTGGGTAAACATAGTAGATACAGGCATATATTTGCATAGAGGATTGGGACTCCCTGAAGTAATTGAGTTGGGTTTTTCCACAGGCAGCCCTGATTTGAATAACCAACAGCAAACTGGCTGCACACTGAATGGGTAATGCAGTTCTCTCTTTGGTACAGAAAACAGAAAGTTGATTTTTGTTTGTCTATAGGGAATGTTGGGTGGGCGTTGAGTAAGTGTGCGGAATAGAATGATTATTTTCTTAATTAACTTTTTGTTATGACAGAAGCTGGATTGGGAGCTGCATATCTAAATCATCTCATTTACATCCTCCTCTTCACTCATTAAGGTACAGAAATAAAAAAGATATTGTCTTTTGGAAAATTAGTTTTTTTTTGTACTTTCACCATGGTGCTATGATCCACAGATGTACGGTCCCCGGTATTTGGCAATTTCAGGAGTCTCTTTGTTTCTTTGGTTTCAATAAAGAAGCATCATAATTACATATTCAGGTTTTGCTGAACTTTAATATTTGAGCACAGTTATCAGCATTAACATATGTAAAAAAAAAAAAAGACAATTTGTAAGACTTAAAAATTTTGCGGTTAACCCTTGTTTGGTGTTCGGGTCTGTGGAAGACATTTTCAGTTTTCATCAGAAGAAAAATTAAACAAGCATTTATTATTTGAAGCTGAGATTCACTGGGCTTGGCTCATTTCCTGTGAAAAACATATATCAGAACAGATTTTTTATGACCCCACACGTACACCCTCCTACACATTTATATTACACACAAGGTGTTCAGGTCTACTGGACCCGGGGCATGTTAAAGTGTGAAAATGGTAGATTCTTTACCTTAATTCTCTCTTCCCACACAAACATAAATCACACATAAACATAACTTTTTAGAATAAAATTGTGTGAATTAAAAGCCCCAAAATGCAATGGGTCCAGCAGAGCCACCAACCCTGCCAAAGTAACAATAATGAGAACACCACACATGGTTCAAATTCTAAATGTGAAGAAATCAGGTTAAAGAACAATAAATAAAATATATTTGCTGTTTATATCACTATTTTCTTGGCTAAATGAAATATTGTTTAAGTATTTAACATAAAATGTTTTGATTGGGTGAATTAAAATCTGCAAAAGGCAATGGGTCCACGAGACCCGCAAACATCGCCTGAGTAACAATAATATGAACACCACACAAGGGTTAATCAAACAACGCCTGAGTAACAATAATATGAACACCACACAAGGGTTAACCTATTCCCAAATTTCCAAACCCTAATCCGTGTCTGGGAGCATCACGGGGCGGATCTACGGAGGGTGCAGCTCTTTTGCTTTTACACAGCTCATGTCACTCAGAGTGACTAACAATGTATAAAGTGCAATTCTTAATACAGTTCTTGATTAAACTTGGATATGGCTTTGTTTAAAGCTTTAACATACTTGATAGTTTTGATGACTAGTTTAGACTGTTATTTTTCATTCATTACATAATATAGCATATCATAAGTAGTGTTGATGTAAAAGCCTGATGGGACACATAAAATAAAATATTTTTGCTCAAAAAAAGTTAATACAATTGCTAATGTTACATTGTTAAAAAAAAGCATATAAAAATGCAGATCCTTTTACATTTTATATGCAATGATCTCAACAGAGTATGGATAAAATTAAAAACACTTAAATTGACGGTATGTTAATCAATATCCTCATATTAAAAAGCAACATCTATTCTAACTTTATGTAAATTTAAATTTTGAGTGGCCTCGAGCTCTCATTAACAGATAAAACAATAATAGCTCACTTTCAGCACCTACAACCTCAACAACTCAATCCCAAGCTCTGTCCTTGGCTAAAAAATCTTTACAAAAAGCACTTTGGGGATCAATTACTTTTTGTTTCTGAATTTCTAGGAGAAGGTGAATCCATCGTAGCTGTTAGTAACATCTGTTTGGGTCTTGTGTGTGACGACACTTCCTGCATCAACATAATAGATATGCAATTCAAATCTTTGTCTTTAAAAGAATTAAAAGTACTTGCTTCCATTGTGAGGATTTTTAGGTACACTGAACTCCAAACTAAATGTCAGAATGGGAAAGAAAGGTAATTTAAGCAATTTTGAGCATGGCATGGTTGTTGGTGCCAGACGGGCCAGTCTGAGTATTTCACAATCTGTTCAGTTACGGGGATTTTCACGCACAACCATTTCTAGGGTTGACAAAGAATGGTGTGAAAAGGGAAAAACATCCAGTATGCGGCAGTCCTGTGGGAAAAAATGCCTTGTTGATGCTAGAGGTCAGCAGAGAATGGGCCGGCTGATTCAAGCTGATAAAAGAGCAACTTTGACTAAAATATAATAACCACTTGTTACAACCGAGGTATGCAGCAAAGCATTTGAGAAGCCACAACATGCACAACCTTGAGGAGGCTTCAACAGTAGAAGACCCCACCAGGCACCACTCATCTCGACTACAAATAGGAAAAAGAGGTTAAAATTTGCACGAGCTCACCAAAATTGAACAGTTAAAGACGGGAAAAATGTTGTCTGGTCTGATGAGTCTCGATTTCTGTTGAGACATTCAAATGGTAGTCAGACTTTGGCGTTAACAGAATGAGAACATGGATCCATCATGCCTTGTTACAACTGTGCAGGTTGGTGGTGGTGGTGGTGGTGTAATGGTGAGGGGGATGTTTTCTTGGCACACTTTAGGCTCCTTAGAGGCAATTGGGCATCATTTCAATGCCAGTTCCTACCTGAGCATTGTTTCTGACCATGTCCATCCCTTTATGACCACCATGTACCCATCCTCTGATGTTTACTTCCAGCAGGATAATGCACCATGTAACAAAGCTCAAATCATTTCAAAATGGTTTCTTGAAAATGACAATGAGTTCACTGTACTAAAATGGCCCCCACAGTCACCAGATCTCAGCCCAGGAGAGCATCTTTGGGATGTGGTGGAACGGGACCTTCTTTCCATGCATGTGCATCCCACAAATCTCCATCAACTGCAAGATTCTATCCTATCAATATGGGCCAACATTTCTAAAGAATGTTTTAAGCAACTTGTTGAATCAATGCCACGTACAATTAAGACAGGTCTGAAGGTTAAAGAGGGACAAACACCATATTAGTATGGTGTTCCTAATAATCCTTTAAGTGAGTGTACGTTCTTGCTTAACCATATCCACTCATATTTAATTTAATTTTTACTTTACAATAAAGGCCTCTTTTTAAGTAATGAGTGGATATGTCAGAGATAGGTGAGAAGCAAAGACAAGTGAAACAAAGCACTATATTTTTGGGAGTTTAAAGGTGGTGCAGTGCAGGAGTTAGTCGTCTTGTAACTAGAGGGTTGGCGGCTACTTCACCCGCATTGCCCTGTATGGATTTTTGAAACTGGTGACTGTTTTTGTTGGTGTTCAGGAGGCTTTATGTGAAGAATGGCAGCTACGTCCTGTCAGACCACCCCTGGGCATCTGAGTGCTACCAAGATAGCTTATGACCACCAATGTCTGAATGTGGAGTGAATGGATAATGCTCTGATAATTGTAAAGTACTTTGTAATTATAGTGTCAATGTTTAGATTTAATTATATTTTGAGAAAATTTCTCCATTGTCATTAAAAGAAAATTTGTGAATAATACTTATAAAGTGTATGGTCTTTTTGAATCAGTATTTTTTTTTTTTACTTTATAATGGCAACAATAACACTAGAGTTCAGCTTCAAAATGACCCTATTTCTTCTTTATTTGATTGCAGTTTCCCGAATAAGTGTTACATGTTGAATGTGCTGAATTCTCACCACAGCGTGGAGCTCTCTCTCTATCCAGCTACTTGTTCTGCTTTGCCAGTGAGTAAAGAGGCTCAGATGGATGCAGCTCATTTAAAATCTCAGCTGGGTTGCAGTCGGCCCTTGGACCACTGCTCTGAGACCAGTCTTTCACTACCAGCTGCTGAAAGACCTAAAAAATGTTACAAGCCCAACCTTGAAAGTTAGGTAGAAGGGGTTTAGTCTAAAGCAAGAGAGTAGAGAATATTTTCAACTTTCAGCCTATTTATTGTATTGCACATGTGTTCCAACAGATATCATGTAGAAAACAAAACTTGCTGGCTTCACCCTCCTCAACCATCCATCTTCTCTATTGTTCATGTAATCCTTCTTGGTTTCGGTGTGTTAACAAAACCAGGGAGAACAATCAGGTCTCATCGCGACTAGTATGTGTGGGTCACAGGCAAATTAACTGCCTCAATATTCAGACACTGTATAATACCAGAACAAGCACACATAATACATTCAAGGTTAACAAAGTTAATATTTTGAAGATTTTTTATCTTCAAAAAAATAATTTAGCGTCTCTACATCACATTTGCATCTCCAATTGTTTCTGAAATTCATCTTATAGTCTCAGGGGTAAAAATTAAATTATTCTTCAGATGATCAATTTTAAATATTAAAATAAATAAATACATTTCTCACAATTAAACTGTGCATAGGTACACATCAATGTGACTGTAACCCTGCAGTTGTGGAATGCTCCTTCCCTAGACCTCCGGTCAGCCTCGTTTGCGTTTGCTGTGGCTCTAAAGCTTTTTAAGGTGGCTTTTGACTAGAATATGGCAGGCAGGCAACTAGTGTCAGATTGTTTTTGTCTCTGGTTTTAATTCTGTAAACTCTTTGTTTTTATATTTTGATCATTATAATCTCTGTACAGCACCCTGACAAGCATAAATGCTGTAGAGTGGTGCTAATCAATTACACTATTATTTCATTTGAATAGAAGACCAGAACAATGAAGACACAAAAATGGTTTTAAAATGTAAAAGTTGGATTTAGTTTCTCAAATGAAATAATTTGTCTACCACATCAGCATAGTTCTCTCCACAGATGTTTCGCCAAGTTCTGAATGCAAGGTGAGATTTGCTCTGCAGGGGTATGGACGACGCATGGCTGTTGGGGGTTAACGATGTGTTTTGCAGAGACTCAAGATGGTGTTTACAATAAATATTGCAACTTTAAAATACATTAAAGGTAAATTAATAGTCTAGAAGGGTCCAACATTTATTATTAAATTCATAATAAAACCACTTTAACAAAAATGATCTTTCTTTGGTCTTTGCAGTGAAACATGATGTGGATCAAACAGATATTGACTTCTGATTTTTGGCAAGTTTTCTTACAAGTTCTTTTAGTCTGGGATCTTGTTTTGTACCAGTCTGTTTGTCACACTTTGTATATAATCATTAATTTACTCTATACCAGTGCTCAAATAGTGGAGCGCTGGGGACTCCGCCAGGGGGGTGCGAGGCTCCGTCAAGGGGGGCACGTTTGAACATGCTTTTTTATTTTTCTATTTTTATACTGTTCTAGAATAAAGTGCAATACCACTCCACTACACTAGGAGCAGTGGCGCTCTCATTGGCAGAGTGTGCGCAGGGAGCATTTGCTCGGTGGTGTAGGGGTTTTGTTTGCACTGAGCAAGTGGACTTTGCACACAGTACAGAGTATGAGTATGAAGTGTAGAAGACCTCAAGTGACATCATGAAAAAATACTTAACATACGCGAGATGTTTTCTTCTTCCTAGGTGGGTATGACAGAAAATAATTGAGACGTACTGCTCTATACATATAAAATATTGCAAAAAAATAGGTCTTGAATTCATTTCAGAATGAAGCGATACTCAATTTAGTATTTTTAATTATGGGCAATTCTAGTAAAGGATGAACAGACTGCTGCATTTATCTTCTGACTGCTCAGAGCAAGTATTTTACTTCGTCATTAAATACCTTTATTCACATATTTCAACCATGCAATGCAAAACATCTTTTTAACATCACCCTAAAGCATAAAACGTCCCAGGATTGACCTGAGTATGATCTCAAAAACAATTATATAAAACTGTAACATGCTTTCAATCATTATGTCATCACAGTGACTAGTGTTTTGTGTGTTGTACCTTTTACCTATTATACATTTTGTATACGTAATGCTACTTTGTAGTCATCTTAAAGGTTTGTATGGCATCATAGTCATGTTGGAAGGCTGCTCTGGTCTTTTAAGGTCTCTGAAGCCAATAGATACACATTTAAAGTTACAGTACACCGAGCCATATGGTTCCCTTAACAAACTGGAGCTCCACAGAGCTGGCAGCACCTGTCCCGCCCCAAACTCTGAGACTTCCACCACTATGCTTGACCGTAGGCAAGACACACTTGGTGGCATTTTTAACTTCAATTGACCAGTATGGGAAGGAATACCAGCACATTTAATAACCCTATTTGTACGTCACACCTGAGACCTTGTAACACAAAATTGTTTCACTACTTGGGCCCAATTTGGAAAAATTCTCTGAGCAATGTACTCAATTTTGTAGCCAGGGGGTTAGATATTTATGACTGTGTTTTTTGATAGGGCAAAACACTTACAATATTACAAAACATGAAGTTTCATTATTTTGCATTGTAGCCAAGTTTATTTTGTTAGTGTTTTCATGTAAAAGGTATAATACACATCATTTAAAAACACACAAATGTTGAGGGGTTTGCACACTACTGCGACTTCTATTGCTGGCTTCTCATGCTAAAAATCCTTTCAAATTACATCCAGTAAATCTAAATTTATTTTGTTTTCAATGAAATGTTCATATGTAAAATGTTTTAATATATCCTTTAGCAATACCCTTTTTCCTCTTATAACCTCATCTCTACACACTTTAATCAAATAATCTGTTTTCTGTTGGCGTATTGAAAACTTTGATCTTAACTGGTCCCTCTAGTCAACAACTTAAACCACTGCCTGCAATTAAACATTTATTAAAATAGGAAAATAGAATACCATCCACTCTCATTTGTTTTAGCTTATTGGTTCAGGCATAGACAGACATTATGTTAAAATAAATCCCATAATACACTCAAAAGCAAAAAACAAATAAAGAGCTAGGGGCTGGTGTTAATAATTAAACACAAACACACATGTGTACAAGCACACTCTGTTTTTTATCCTCTAAATCAGGTAGACTGTCCAAATTTAAGATGTGTTTCTTTGTGCAGATGGTATAAAGTATAGAAGTCGGATTTGTGGTGTTATTGACAAATTGGTACAAAAATGCGGGCAATGGGCAGTATCTATTTGACAAAACCTTAACATGTCTCAGTTTTAGCCTATAGCCGAGGTTCTGTGAGCTACACTTTTAATTGTGTACAAGTGTAAGAAGTCTCTAAACAAAGAATATAAAAATCACCCCTCACAGTTATTTTGAATGAAAAATTGCTAAGTATATATAGTATAAAAAAACAAGATATTGTAGCGTGTTTTAAAGTGTTTTGGTGCAGGGTTCGTTGGACCCTTGAAGAGATGGGTGGGACGTAAGGGGAAGTTGAGAGGGGTTTTCCGAAGATATGAAAAAGAATGTTCGGGACTGTTGGCTTGTGAACTGTGTGTGTGTTTGGAAGAAATAAAAAGAAAACTGATGTTCTACGATCTTAGCGTTTGCTCCCTGGATTAAACGCTACAATATTCTTCATTTCCATTTTTATTTTCTGCTGTTCAATTGAACAGTTCAATATGAATTGTCTGTAGTTGTTTTTATTTTTTTTACAAAGGCTTAATGAGAGACAAAGGGGACTGCCATTTGACATATCACAAGAAAGAGGCTGTAAAGAGAATGAAGTTTAAGGTATACTCCACCTCAAATATGAAAATGTAGTCATTAATCACTTAAACCCTTGTTGGCCCAAGCCCATAAAGGCTTTTTTCCCTCTCACAATAGATGTGGCCCAGTGAAATGTTGTGTCATGATAAGACAGAAAAAATAAGAGAGGATCCATTATTCCATAGTGAAGGCCACCGAATTATCTTCCACCACTCCTCAGACTTTTCTTATAGTAAAAAGGTACACTAAGCAAAACATTTTATTTTTCAACTTTGCACTACAACATTCACATGCATGTTGCTACGGTGAGTGTTAACACACAATTAGAAATTGGTCACAATTAGAAATAAAATGGATAAAGGCATCATATCAGAATTGATCATCAGGGCTGTAGTGTAAACGAGCCCTGAGTGTCCATGACTTCCTCGTTTATATATACTATTATTCTTAATTTGCGCAGAGGAACAAAGTCTTTATGGAGTTTAGAGCAACAACAGGATTAGTGATTTAAGGGTCTAGGAATACAATAGAAAAAACAACAAGAAGAAATCTTCCAGAAAGGTCACATGGTTGTGTGATCTTTCTGGAAGATCTTTCTGAACACATATCTCGTTGTTTTAATTGTCTGCAGTTTCCCAGACATTTCGAATGATTGGTTGCTCTGCCAGAAAGTGGAAGTTTCCAATAACCAGAATGAGTCACTTCAAATAGTGGCCTTGGGCTCAGGCTGGTATGTCAACCCAGCTGTCATGCATCTATCCATCAAAGTAACGAAAACGCTGTTTTCACGTTTCATAAAAAAATTATTACTTTTATTCTCCAAAAGAGCATTTAGCACATTTAAATAACACACATATGCACTTAAGTTTTAGTTTAGTTACATATAGTTACATTTCTTTATCAAAAAATGACTGATCATATAATGATTACCAATACTTGCAATTCAAGAAGAGAAATCAATATGAAAGAGTGGCTGATCTTAACTGGACATTGGATAATTTACAAAGATGAGAGAAAGTCTTGCAGTATGGGTGAAGGAACGTAAAGAATTTACACCTGGACAGTTTGGAAGTGTTTTCGTCAAAGCTTCAAAAGCAGGACAGGTTAGTCAGGTGCTAGAAACAAGATTCTTTCAAAATTATTACATAGCACATGACAGAGCTAAAATGTTCCACTGAGTGGGATGTCTTAGCCATCTACAATGCATTTATAGTTATTCAATCTTCATTCACTGCTGGTTCCTGCATGATGTTTTTTTTTTCAGGTTGCACCAATCCTTACATATCACTTTGTTGATATCTGCGTACAGGAGATGAGGCTTTAATTAGGCATTTTCTTTTCATTATCATTTTTTATTTACAAAAAAAATCTAAACATTATTGCAAGGTTACCCTGAATGGTTATCAATTTCTTTACATTTTAATGTAAAAAAATGTAAAAAGCATGTTAATATAAGTTTGATGATTTAGAAACTCACGTATCTGGCAGCCTTCTTACATGATTTATGCTCTGAGGTAGAGAGACTGCACCCCTTTCCTCATCATCCTCAGGAACCTAAAGATTACAGCCCAAAATACTGTTATGTCATCATTTTGGAGTCATTACAATTCTACCTGAGAATATTTTTCCTCTCACCTCCCAGTAAACCTCGTCATCGAAGCAGTTGTTATCCGAAGGGTCTCCCCAGATTGGCAGTCGCAGAATGCCACCTAGAGAGTACTAAATATTAACCGCTTGCTTCTACTTAGGATAACAAGACTATCTGAAGCAGTTTGGCAACATGATTTCTGGGTCCACTGACCAACTAATGCTCCTCCTCCAAGCCCAAATGCTAATGCCACACAGAGACCGGCTGCCTGGTAGCCACCTTGAACACCGACCGTTCGATCAGCAATCTTACCCTCAAAGTTAAAAGTACGAATCAGCCTTGGGAAGAACACAGTGGGATGTTTTACTTTATTGTTCATGTAACAAATCAAAAAATTGTTGGCTTCTGCAAATGCATAAAATTTACTTATACAAAGAAAATCAATTACTCATTTATTTTCTGTAATTAATAAATAAACAAGTAAATCAACTGGAGTACCCTTCGTGTCCATAAACGGATTCACTGGCAGCAGCTGCTGTTACAGCTCCAACTATTCCACCAATCACTCCAGGCATTGCGTGAAGGTTGTGTATGCCACAAGTGTCTTGGATCTTCAGTTTTCTTTCCATGAATGGCTATTGGATAAACATTAAAAGGTTAAAATAGATAAGAGTGTTGCTGTAAACTGCTCACGTTTTAACTGATGGAGCTACTTTAAAGGTTGATTAACCACTAAGATAACCAGGGGAGTTTTCCTTATCATGTTACGGTTTAAATAATGTTTCATTCTAAAAATTCCTTCCAGAATATGTCATCAAAATGAAAGTTGCTTTAACAAACAGGATGTCTCACATGATTATTACCAAACATCAGAACACAGGGAAACATGATGAGAGGGATCATCTTTCATCCTTAGGCACAACAGTCTTCTACACAAGGAAGAGTCAAATTGAAATGTTTCTTCTTTATTGTCTCTTCTCATAAATAGAATAGATGTTTTATGTAATTCTTATTGAGCATCTACAGAATGGCAAAACAATTTCCCCCTGGCATAAAACAGAAGCCCCACCCTGAAAATTGTCTTCATTAATCACTTGCCTCCACGTAGTTCCAACCACATAAAAACATTGTTCCTACTCAGGACACAATGTCAGATATATTTACTCAAATGCAGGAGGAAAGTGATTAATTAAAATCTGCCATAAGGGGTTTCATATCAATTGTATTTATAAAAGAGAAAACTTTTTGTTCACAAAATAGATTAAATATTGACGTTAAACCTCTTTTTTGTGTTATCTTCATATAGAAAGTGCATTCATTATTTTTCATGTATAGTTTGCTTTGATGATGGAAGGAATGAATGGTGCATCAATGCAATTCATATTGAACCCATGATTAAAGATGAACCTCTTTGAATATGTTTTGATACTGATCTGAACCAGAGAATTACTTGGTTGACTGTTGATCATTTTTCTCTTGGATTTGATTTAAAATACCAACAACTTTTTCCAAGAAGGAGAAAAGTTTTTACGTGCTCATAACATCACATGGTAAGTGGTTAATAATTAATTGTGTACGGGTTGGTGTATCCCAGATGGCTGGTTTTTTATATAAAGTAACAATAAAGTTAAACGTGCTATGCTAATACATTCTAAACCGTTGATGGAAACTTACAGTTAGATATATGTATCCAAACGTGGAAACAATGCCTGCACAGAAACCTACGATCAGAGAGCCGTAAGGTGTAATCATGAACTCTGAAGCCGTTCCCATAGCAACACCCCCAGCTAAGGTTGCATTCTGAATATGTACCTGGACAACAGAAAGAACTCCCTGTTATTTTCTGCACAGTGAAATGTCTCTGATCTCAGTAGACAATCAGTTACCATGTCAAGCTTTCCGTGTTTCTTTGAGAGGCTTGAAATGGCGAAGGTAGTGAGAACAGATGATGCCAGAGCAAGGTAGGTGTTTATAACAGCTCTGTGCTGGCCATCCCCATGATTAGCAATTGCAGAGTTAAAACTAGGCCAGAAGAGCCAAAGGAAGAGAGTGCCTGTTAAATAAGAGACAAGTTATTTTTATGTTCCAAACATTCTAATTACTTCTTTATATATTTGGGGCTAAACTTCAATGAAGTAAATTAACTTTTTTTATTGAATTCTTTTCTAGCTTTAGTAACTACAAAGGTATTATATAATATTTTAACTTCAAATAATAGTTCTTGTCCTTGAGTAGGATGTATGAATGTAGTTTCTGAGAAAAGTTAGAAAAGTTCAGTGAGTTTCAGCTTTAAAGAAACATTGTAATGATTAATTTTAATCATCATTACTGGTACATTCTATTTGAATTTAATTTCTACAACTTTTAACTTTTAGTATAAATAGTAAACGTACAGTTTGTCAGTAGACATTAAGAATACATTTTTAAAGAGCTGTCCAGTAATAAACCAGTCATAATTCATCTCACTCTGTCCAATTTACTTTTAGTATTTAGTAATGTGTTATAGTAGAACTATGCTGCATTAAAGCTGAAACCACCACAATCTCTTATCTTGAGGATGAAATTACTCTGTTATACATTCAATACGATTTTTGGCAAAAATCTGAAGAGGTTGTATTGGATATTGAATAAAAGTGTTTTTGTTTTGTTTTTTTTCCATCCATCCATCCATCCCTGCAAATGATGTGTTCGGTATTCCAAGCAAACTTTTTAATCACCCATGAAAGTGCACCTCTTATGAAAAGGTCATAAGGTTTTGAAATTTTTAAAGGCATCAATTGGAGTATTTAAGGTGTGAGCACACTCCTGCGAAGGTTCCTAAACTATCTCAAATCGTTTTTGTAAAAATTGTAAGTAAAATGTCATCAAATTTGAGCTGTTTTCTGGTTCATAAAGTTATTTGTGATGTAAAAGTCCCTGTCAACATTTGTTGATGCTTACACCTGTCCCCCTCCCAACAGTTTCTTTTGACAATTTGTATAATGTCTGCCATTTTTTATATGTGAGAAGCAATCTCCCTGAAGAGGCATCAATGTTGTTCTATTTCTGGATATATTTCCCAATACAAGCTTTAATCGCCACCAGTTAAAATACTTGATTTTTGTTTTTGAAGATGGTCTGTTTAATTTTTTTTTGATTGAGTAGCAATCTATTGTTGGATTTATTTGTTCAAGTGTGCAACAACATGTGAGTTTCACTCATTCTAAGTAGTACATTTTATATGTTCTGTCATTAAAACCTCTTTCTCTGAGTCTGGGTCTTCTTTCTAAAAATTATACTGGCAGTGTGGCAAGCCATTATACAATTTTAGAAAAATATAAATTATATTTAGATCTCTAATTCATTAACTAGCACAATTGTAATTGCAAATATATCCACATGTCTTAATGACTAATTAAAATATAGTGACCTCTCTGCAGAAAACACTTATTCCTATATGGTTAGTCATGTTAGAGGTTTAAATTGGCAACACTAACCCCCCCCCCCCCCCCCCCCCCCCCCCCCCATTAGTCATTAGAATCACATCATGTCAAAAAAGCAAAATAGATGACCTTAAAAATTATAATAATGAAACTAAAATTAAAGCTAAAATCTCAACAAGAAAAAGGCACATTTTGATTCATAGATGGGGTATACAGAACAGTGTTTAAACAGTTACAATGATTTACCTAATAAACTGTGTTTAGAATTTAAACAAAAAAGCACATTTTTTATGTCAACTACTGTACTTCCCCAATAAAACTTCTGATGGTGTTTATTATATTTAGACAATCGTTTCATTATACTTTCATATTACATCAGCCGAGAAGGATGTTCTTTATTACTCACCAATCATTGCAAACACATCAGAGTGGTAGACAGAAGTTTGCAAATGCTTGCACTGAGATAGTGTTGGTCGATATAAGACCCAGGATATGGCCAAACCATAATAAGCTCCAAAGGCATGAATGACCATTGAACCACCAGCATCTTTTGCCTAAAAGCATATAAATAACATAAAAAAGCTTCCATACTATTCACCAAGAGAGAATTGTTGGTGCCAAACATACATGAAGAAGTTCAAGAATGATAAACTCTTCTACTGCAAACAGAGTGACTCCAAACAGAGTCAGAACCATCAGCTGCACAGGACTGACTTTTCCCAGACAGGCTCCATATGCTATGAGGCATCCTGCCACACAGAAGTCTGCATTGATGAGGCTGATGGAGAAAATAAAAACACAAAAATTCAGTCTTTTAGTTACTGGCTGAGGAAACTGACATGAATTGAAAGTGAACAAGACAAATGCTAATCCTTTCCCTTAGTTTACATGTCTGGGCAGGATGATAAGCATTTTTTAAAATGAAACAAACAGAGATAATTACTTCTCTATCCCAATATTTATCTTCCAGCTTTCTTTGTCAAGAGAATGGAACCAGCCTTGCATCAGAAGAGCCCACTGGATACCAAAAGCTGCAATCAGAAAGTTGAAACCAACTCCTCCAAAACTGTAGCGCTTGAGAAAGGTCATGAGGAATCCAAATCCAATAAAAATCATAACATGCACATCCTGAAAACCTGAAGTAACACAGGAAAATTATGACTAGAAATAAAAAATTACAATCACTGATAATTATTGATGATACTTACTTGGATATCTATAGTAAAAATCATTCTCCAAATGAGTGGTGATATTGTTCTCTTTCTTGTATTCAACCCAATGGGCGTCAGATTCCTCATTGTAACGGATGAACACCCCAAACAGGATAATCATAGCAATCTGCCAGACAAAGCAAACTGCTGGCAGACTGATTCGGATATTGGTGTCTTTAGTCATTTTGATTCGTGGAAGATTTCCCTGATCAGATGCTGTAGAGAAAAGCAGTCAAATTCCTGTCTTCTCACAATGATCTGTTGCTTTCAGTTGTTACATGTGACATATCTTTGTCATAAAGGATTTATAGCGAAGTCTGGAGGTGTGTCATGATGTCATCAACCACTCCTCCAAAAACCTCCAAGAGTTACATGTGACAAAACACCGGAGAAGATTGAGTGAAAGAGCATTTGTTTGCTTTGTGAGTATTATATATGAAAAATAAGTTTAGTCATTATAAAGCAAATATTTTGATAATTTAGACACCCTGTAGCAACGATGAAGTGTCTTGTGACAGAGCAGTCCCTGTCTATCAGAAATTAACTCTTGCATTAGTAGCACAGAGACTTAATTGATGCTTTAATTCAAGTTTCGATGCATGTGATCAAGCTCAATCAACTCTCAGACTCCAGAGGGGTATTCCAGTAAAATAGTTATTTATTTAATGGGCTCAATATGTAAATATATGTTTATGCTACCTTTAATATGTTCTATTATTTATAATTTTACTATTAAGTTAAGGGTTGTATTTTTGTGCATGTGCTCTTACCTGTCCCGATGATATGTCCCGAACTGGATTGCTCCATAAGTGAGATGGCCCTTCAGATCTACATCAGTTTTTTGGTGGTTTTAAACACTGCTCAGCCCCACTCACACAGAGAGAGACTGCAAACCGAAAGACCCTGAACCAGGTATCCTGGAAACCTACCTTGGTCTGCTCTGGCTTTTGTATTTTAACCCTCTGTACTTGATCTAGCCTTTGCTAGATTTTATTGTAGATTTAGATTTTTAGATTTATTGTAAAAAGTATAGGCAGAGAGTTTTGGCTATCACACCATGTTTTTATGTTTAAATATTGTATGTACCTTCATTTGGTTGTCTAATTTTTTTTTTTTTTTTGGATTTTGATGTACATACACTGGTGGGACCATTAAAGCACCTAAGTGGATCTGCTTGTGTGGCTCGTCCTTCGATCCAGCCTCAGTCCTTCCCGAAGGCGTGGCATGCCTTAATAATGATGAACATATTTAACTTTGTAGAATGTTGTCTATCTTGTTTTGCATTCACACTGTTCACAAATGTCTCATCGTGAACACCTTGTAGGCATGACATGAAGTCAGGGGGTCAAGGATTACCTGTCTGTATTTGCATCAGAAAAGTGCAGTATGTGCTACGTTAATATTTTGTGGTATGTGCAACATTCATCTTGAAGTCATAACCCGCTGTGTTAAAACATGACCCTCGTTTCACTCTTTGCTGACTTACAAAAGAGCACAGCCACTATATTTCATGCTAAGTAGACATGTCGAATTTGGCACATAGTATTGTATTAGGTATACCACACTTCAGCAAATATCCAGCCGACACTTTTGAACAGACTTACGCTTTGAGCAGGTTGAGTTAGCTTATATATTTTTATTAGGATTTATTTTTAAATAATTAGACAGTTTGTCATCTTCCTTTTTACATAAAAAATGTATGTTGCACTGAATTACACAGGGACAATATTTCTATTGTGGTTCATAATATGTGTTTCATTATTTATAAACATTAGGGTTAGGGTTGCCAGTTGTTTTATTTGAAGTATTCCGTGTTTAAGTGAGTATTATACAAGTTTTTATGGATGCCTAAAAATACAAATAATATAGTCACTATCTGATACTATTACTATTATCATACTAATGATAATAATACAATTGGCTGTGTTAAAAAAGCATTACAATCCAAAATGCATTTTAATTGCTTTTATTTATCTAGCTTAGTGTGCTTCCAGCAAGACAATTATTGTGTTTTTGTATTGAATAAATCAAGAAGCCTTTTGAGATTTTATGTTTAATGCAAAAGAGGATTTGTAGGAATTCATTTAACAGAAATGTTTACAGCAGTCAAGGTGAAGCTTTGTGTGAAAGCTGGGAATCAACCCTGAAGGCATTGCACACGAGTCCTAACTGAAGCACATCCACCCTTCGCATCAGCTGCATATGCTCAATGGTGTTTAACTTCAGATCTCTGTCTAACTATAGAGTTTAATTTCATACACCCACAAAATACAACTGCTGTTTTTTTCACCACATCATTAGAAGGAAAGCCAAATGTGGACCCTTGAAGATATGCTCTCTTGAAAAAAAAAAAAAAATACAGAACATAACAGTTTAGTAAAGTTTATAACTAAAGCCTGAATTATAATTCTGCAACAAGACTGCATGGTGCATTTAACTTTATGCATTTAGCAGATATTTTTATCTAAAATCACTTACAATAGAGACAGAGAACTTGTTCAAAAAAACTCAAAGGAAAAATCTAACTCGTGAAATTTTCATAGATGTTTAATCACCCAAGAAAAGGAGTTCTTTGAGGAAAGTTTCAGGAAGAACATTATTTAACATTTTTTATTACTGTATGTGTTCACGAAAGAGAAATGTTCTAGTTGTTTTTGGAAGGTTCCAATTGCGTGGGACAGTACATGACAAAGTTCTGCTCACTAGTTTCCTGCAATACACTGTTCCATGTTGGGGAGCTAATGAAGTGAGATTAACAGAGGGTTCATTTGGGTTCCTTAAAAATCTGATGGGCTCTAGAGTTCTGAGGAATCTGCAGAGGTTTATTTGATAATAATTGTCTATATTTTATGGAAGACCTGCACGTAGAGCATTTCTGCAGTCAGGTTAGTCAGGACCAGATATGTCATCAAGAGACATAGGGATCTGTACAGCCACCAAATCAATCAATAATATGGTTTGCATCACAGCAACATGCAGTTACCGTTTTTGGGAGGTATATGTCAGGCCACAAGAAAGGGACTCTACAATACAATACTACATCGACACTTAAGTAAAAAATCAGCATTTAAACTTTGAGCAGTGTTCAAATGACTGTTAATGAATTACCCCAAAGAGGACTCATTCATAGATCATGAAAAAATAATTTTAGTTGATTGTTTTACCATTTTCACACTAGGACCCCACAAACACTACCTCTCTTATCACTGTACATTGATGTGACTTGATTCTCCTTCCCATGACATGCAATTTTAAACCAACATGTTGCTTTATGTGCATAGATGGTTCTCCACCTTTAAGCAACATACCCTGTGTGCAGAATTATTAGGCAAATGAGTATTTTGACCACATCATCCTCATTATACATCTTGTCTTACCAATTAAGCATATTAGGTGATGTGCATCTCTGTAATGAGAAGGGGTGTGGTCTAATGACATCAACACCCTATATCAAGTGTGCATAATTATTAGGCAACTTCCTTTCCTTTGGCAAAATGGGTCAACAGAAGGACTTGACAGGTTCCGAAAAGTCAAAAATAGTGAGATATCTTCCAGGGGGATGCGGCACTCTTAAAATTGCCGAGCTTCTGAAGCGTGGTCATCGAACAATCAAGCGTTTCATTCAAAAAAGCGTGTGGAAAAACCAAGGCGCAAAATCACTGCCCATGAACTGAGAAAAGTCAAGCGTGCAGCTGCCAAGATGCCACTTGCCACCAGTTTTGCCATATTTCAGAGCTGCAACATCACTGGAGTGGCCAAAAGCACAAGGTGTGCAATACTCAGAGACATGGCCAAGGTAAGAAAGGTTGAAAAACAACCACCACTGAACAAGAAACACAAGATAAAATGTCAAGACTGGGCCAAGAAATATCTGAAGACAGATTTTTCTAAGGTTTTACGGACTGATGAAATGAGAGTGAGTCTTGATGGGCCAGATGGGTGGGCTCGTGGCTGGATCGGTAAAGGGTAGAAAGCTCCACTCCGACTCAGGCGCCAGCAAGGTGGAGGTGGGGTACTGGTATTGTTATGCTCACACAGAGGGAGAAGACGAGGAAGATGCAGGTAGGTGAAGTTTATTTACAGTGGTTAAGAAGACACAGTTCAATAGTATTCAGAAGATACGCTTATATGTGGCTCCGTGAGCACGGGTAAGTTCAGACACCAGAGTTTAGGGAATAGAGCAATCACTTCCCTTCAGATGCTCTTTATCTCTCTCTCTCTCTCTCTCCTCTTGTAGGAATGGACAGGCAGGCTCAGACAGGCAAAGCAGGTAGTTCCTCAGGAATGGTGAGTCTCGAGTAACCTTGATCCGGGACCAGGAGTGAGTGAACAGGGTGAGTTTTTATGTGGTGATGTGATTGAAACACAGGTGCGGGTGATCAGTACTCAGGTGATGGTTCTCGGGATTGAATAGGTGCAGCCGGATCATGAGGAGTGTCGGTGCAGGTGCTGGGTGTGACAGGTATGGGCTGGTATCATCAAAGATGAGCTTGTGGGACCTTTTCGGGTTGAGGATGGAGTCAAACTCAACTCCCAGTCCTACTGCCAGTTTCTGGAAGACACCTTCTTCAAGCAGTGGTACAAGAAGAACTTTTCAACAAAAACATGATTTTCATGCAGGACAATGCTCCATCACACTCGTCCAAGTACTCCACAGCGTGGCTTGCCAGTAAAGGCCTAAAAGATGAAAAAATAATGACATGGCCTCCTTGTTCACCTGATCTGAACCCCGTAGAGAACCTGTGGTCCATCATCAAATGTGAGATTTACGAGGAGGGTAAACAGTACACCTCTCTGAACAGTGTCTGGGAGGCTGTGGTTTCTTCTGCACGCAATGTTGATAGTGAACAGATCAAAACACTGACAGAATCCATGGATGGCAGGCTTTTGAGTGTCCTTGCAAAGAAAGATGGCTATATTGGTCACTGATTGGACAGAAATGTATATTTGTGAATGTTGAGATGTTTTATTGGTTTCACTGGTGAAAATAAATAATTGCAATGGGTATATATTTGTTTTTTGTTAAGTTGCCTAATAATTATGCACAGTAATAGTCACCTGCACACACAGATATCCTCCTAAAATAGCTAAAACTAAAAACAAAGTAAAAACAACTTCCAAAAGTATTCAGCTTTGATATTAATGATTTTTTTGGGTTCATTGAGAACATGGTTGTTGTTCCATAATAAAATTAATCCTCAGAAATACAACTTGCCTAATAATTCTGCACTCCCTGTATTGCAACACCTTGACATGCTCAACAGGCAAAGCAGTCTTAAACGAATTGCTCGGAAATTTAACATAGTTCAGAAATTAGTTTAGACAGAAACAATACAAAGACAAGGTCTAATTTACATTTCCTAACATTCTTTTGAATCATGTTCACTATTTTGTTAGAAAACAATAAGGATCATGTAAAAAACACCTACAATAGTTTTGTGTGAGAGAGGGGAGGGCCCTTGGATAGGTCCAGTTTTAATTAGTATTCAGTTTAAATGTAATTCATACATTTAGTATTTTGTAAAACATTAATTGTCATCGTTGGTAGCTTAGCTAGGAGTGAGGAGCTTAGAAGATTAGTGAGGATGACAAAGCTCCAATGTTCTTTGGATGACTTTGTTGGCGTTTGACATTTGATGACTTTGAGTTTTCCCTCATAGTACAAAAAGTAAAACAAATAGCACAAAACATTAATTAAATATAATCTGTTTTAGTATTAATGTTTAGTTCTATTTAACTAATGTATTAATGTTTATCTATTAACTTTCTATTCTTTTCTTTATTCTAATCTATTGATAATGACTCTCAATGGAGGTTCTTAATGTGTCATTATCAGTATTCAAGGGCTTAGAGAGCATGACATACAGTACAGCTTAGCTGACATGGCTCATGAAACATTCCTTGATATTTCCCTATCTTTAGCATGTAGTGTGCCTCCTTCTTCTTTCTTCTTCTTCTTTCGGCTGTTCCCAGTTTAGGGGTTGCTACAGCAAATCATCTGTTTCCACCTAACTCTGGCCTCAGTATCCTCTACTGTTGCACCAATTACCTTCATGTCCTCCTTCAGCACACCCATAAAACTTGTCTTTGGCCTTCCTCTTGCCCTCTTGTCTGGCAGCTCCATCTCCAACATCCTTCTACCAATATAACGACTATCCCTTCTCTGCACATGTCCAAACCATCTCAATCTGGCTTCTCTGACTTTGTCTCCAAAACAACCAACCTGAGCTGTTCCTCTGATGTGCTCGTTCTTAATCTTGTCCATCCTTGTCACTCCTAAACTGAACCTCAACATCCTCATTTCTGCTACTTCCAACTCTGCCTCGTGTCTCTTCCTCACTGCTACAGTCTCTAACCCATACATCTTAGCTGGTCTCACTACTGTTCTGTACACCTTTCCTTTGATTCTTGCTGACACTCTTCTGTCACACAACACCCCTGACACTTTTCTCCACCCACTCCAACCTGCCTGCACTCGCCTCTTCACCTCTTTTCCACACTCGCCGTCGCACTGTACTGTTGACCCCAAATACCTAAACTCCTCCACCTTCTTGACCTCAGCCACCTGTAACCTCACTGTTCTACTTCCCTCCCTCTCGTTCAAACACATGTATTCTGTCTTACTACGACTGACTTTCATTCCTCTTCTTTCTAGAGCAGACCTCCAACTTTCCAGGTGTCCCTCCACCTGCTCTCTACTCTCAAAACAGATTACAATGTCATCTGCAGACATCATTGTCCATGGAGATTCCTGTCTGACCTCATCTGTCAATCTGTCCATCACCATAGCAAACAAGAAAGGACTCAAAGCCGATCCTTGATGTAGCCCCACCTCCACCTTGAACTCCTCCGTCTGACCTGCAGCACATCTCACTGTTGTCATACTCCTCTCATACATATCCTGAACTACTCTGACGTACTTCTCTGCCACTCCTGACATCCTCATACAGGACCATAGCTCCTCTCTCGGCACCCTGTCATACGCTTTCTCTAAGTCCACAAAGACGCAGTGCAGCTCCTTCTGACCATCTCTGTACTTCTCCACTAGCATTCTCAGAGCAAAAATTGCATCAGTAGTGCTCTTCCTGGGCATGAAGCCATACTGCTGCTCGCAAATATTTACTTCCCTTCTTAGCCTAGCTTCCACTACTCTTTCCAAGAGTTTCATTGTGTGGCTCATCAACTTTATACCTCTGTAGTTGTTACAACTCTGCACATCACCCTTGTTCTTAAAGATTGGCACTAGGACACTTCTCCTCCATTCCTCAGGCATCTTCTCACGCTCTAGAATCCTGTTCAATAACCTAGATAGGAACTCCACTGCTGTCTCTCCTAGACACTTCCACACCTCAAAAGGGATGTCATCTGGACCAACAGCCTTTCCACTCTTCATTCTCCTCAGAGCCTTCCTCACCTCATCCTTTCTAATCTTTTCAACTTCCTGCTCTACAATGTTCACCTCTTCCCCCCTTATTTCCCTCTCATTCTCCTCATTCATCAACTCCTCAAAATACTCCTTCCATCTTCTCTGCACACTCTCCTCACTTGTAAGAACCCTTCCATCTCTATCTTTAATCACCCTTATCTGTTGGACATTCTTCCCATCTCTGTCTCTCTGTCTCGCTAGTCTGTACAATTCCTTCTCACCTTCCCTCGTGTCTAACCTGGCATACAACTCATCATATGCCTTCTGTTTGGCCTTTGCCACCTCCCTCTTCACCCTGCGCTGTGATTCCTTGTAGTGTGCCTCCTTGCGGTTTATTAAGATTTGTGTGATTCTTAAAAAAAATTGATCTTATAATATTAAAAAATTGACAGCCGCTCTGTAGACAGCTTCTTTGTAGTGTAAGTAAGGTACAGTACTTTTTAGTTTCGTTTTTTGTTTAAATTCTGAAGCTCAATGACTGTGCTTCAGGATTATATTATTTAGGAATTCTAGAATACATTTTAGAGTTTGTAACCGAACCAGTTGACAACATACAGTGTTGTAAGCCAAATCAGTAGCAGTCATTTGTAATGACAAACAACTTGAAATGTAAATGAATCAGTTTAATTCATTCAATCCCACACATCAAAAGGTATCATGCTCAGGATTCAAAAAGAAAAATATGTTCTGGGATTAAGTACTCAAAATAAATTACAGGCTATCATGTCAAACAGTCATGTTTGTGAAAGAAACCTGTCCTTTATAAACAATGGCTGACTAGCAAGCTGATTGCACAAGAGGATTGTCTAAGGTTGGCATTCATAAGTACCAATTCAACAAACTGGGCACACAGGTTTGTCTAGTGCTGAACTAACATTTTAATTACTGTTTCTTTATTTATGAATATAAGAATACCTAAAGCTTGGTAACCTTTATGTCAGAAAATTCACTTGACTTACTTAAAACTTCTGAGATTAAATTCTCGATTAATAAATTCAAAAAGTGATTATATGTTGTATGTCAAATTTTGAAGCCCTTAGACCCGGATGTAGTACTGTACACTGTAAAAAAAAAAGTAAATAACTGGCAGCACAGTTGCTAGTAAGTTACGTTAATTAACTGTTTTACTGTTAATTAAGATTGTACACTGTAAAAAAAACTGAGAATAACTGATAGCAAGGCTGGCAGCAAGTAACCGTATATTAACTGTGTCTTGTTTATTAAATGTACTGTTATAGGCTGTTTTGGAAACTACAGCAGAATACTGTTTCTAATTATACACAATGTCATACATATATTAAAAATGTCCTTTAATAAATCTCCCCTTCCACGCATAAAACTTTTACAAAAAAGTATTGTTTCAAATGTTTTATTTTTTATTAAACTTTGAAATTACTTTATTGTGGAAAAGCGTAAATTACAGTAGACAAACTCTAAGGTGGTTTACAGCTTGATACTGTAGACTGAAGCAGTAGTACAAAAAAGATGACAACCTTTTCAAAGAAACCCCAAACTAACATTGACATAACATGTAATTACACAACTAATTACAAATGAATATAAGGCAAGCAAACCAGTAAACATTCTGAAATAATAACAAAATGTTAAGGGATTTATATAGTCAGGACTTTTATCTGTTTTATTTCCTAACACAAATTACCTTGTATACAATGTAACTATAAAAAGGTTTTTTTTTATTTGTCTAAATGAATAAGACTACCATGCTACAGAAAATAATTACATTAGAACACGTTAGTCAAAAATGCTTCAATTAGAATGGTATCAAAACTCTGGGTCTGGAGATTTTACTGATTGCAGAAAAACAATAACCTTTTTTTTAATTTTTTTAAATAACCTTTCTTCTCAGACTGCAACAAGGTCATTTATACTAACAATGCTTTGCCTTTGAAATCACAGGTAAATTATTTTGTGTAGAATATAAGAAACTCACCTTGTAATTGTGAATTTATAGAATCGTGTCAGAACCAATTCCATGAGTCTGGCAAGTTTATCACTCAGAAGAGAATGAATACATTTTTAAATGTATAATCTATTAGTGTAAAAACACAAAGATTAGGCACAAATATAATTCATAACAACAATCGAACCTGAGTCAGGACTGAACGAGCTTGTAAACAGCGTGTGCAAATGCACTCATTCTCAAAACTGTAAACTGCTGTAAAGAATGTTAACATTGTCGCTACAATAACATTTACCTTTCTGATTTCTCATTCGTTCATTTTTCAGAAGTTTTTAATAAAGTTTAACTTGAAAAGTAACAATCATCGAGGGCACAAGCATGACACTTCTCACAAAAACAGAATTTCTTATAACACTGGCTGTGGTTGTCAGCATTCTGATTGGCTTACCAGTCAATGAGCAGAACTTTTCCTCTATTTGTGGATCTCTTGCTGTCTTGACGAGATTTGAGTCTTAAAAATGCTCACAAATTCTGAAAATATCCACAAATTCTAGCGAAATGAAGTTGTGACTATTGAATAATTTTTTTTTTCTGTATCACTTTACATTGATTTATAGATCATAAACCTATGTACTAATTCTACTGACTCTAATATAACCCCCTATTTCTTCCAGGTTAGACAAAACATAATGGCTTTATCAAGTCAAAATTTTCACTTAGGAAGTTGTAATTTTGAGATAAATGTTGACATTTTTACTAAAAGCGTTACGATAAAAGCTACAATTTTAACTTTTATGTTTAAATGCTACTTAAATGAACACACCTTTAATCTCAATATTTTTACTTTTTGACATACTGTACATATTTTTTAAAATGGCAGAAAGGGACCATAATTTGAGACCTGGCACAAAAAAAAACTGCTGGTAAATTCTTGGAAAAGAGCAGAAGGATCCACATGCAAGTCAATAAAGCAGAAATAGAGGCATGAAAGAGATAAGAGGATTTCAAAGTTATTCTGTTGTTTGTGTAGTTGATGGAGTTGGGGTGTGTTTCACTGCAAAGCTCAGTCATTGTTAAGTTAAAAGTTCATCTGAACAGCAACAAAAACGAAAAAAAAGTTTTGCTCTTTAAGCTTATGTAGTGTTAAGAAGCATTCAGCACAGCAGTATCTTTTTGTGTATTTCTTGTTTTATCAATGATGCAAAAGTTGTTGTTTAGGATTAAATTGATTTATCAAATATAATTTGAGAGAATGTGAATGCCTGACTACCAGTCAAAATGCACCCTGTCTTTAACTAAGGGAGAGCTGGAAACTCAAAACTTTATTTGGAGTTTAATTACACATAAACGCCATGTATTTACTGTTCTTAGCTAGAGAGGTTGGGTTAATCCCTGGCATTTTTTACATTTATCTTTTAATTTACTCTGTTCTGATTAATATATTTTACTGGAAAATAAAAATAGATTAAAAGTAAAGTGTAAACAAGAGTGTGTGGAAAACAATGACACAATTAGAAGACACATGGGAGAAAACCAAAAACACTAAGGAGGACTGAATCTGAAACTGAAAATATGGAAGACTAAAACTAACTAAAGGAAAAACCAAAGGAATACAAAAACTTGAACTTAGAATACCTTAACTGAAATGAAATCATAAACAGATGCTGAAAATAGGAAAACCTTAAAATAAAACCTGTCAGAGACTTGTATTTTAGTTTTAAAAACATCTTATAAAATTATTTTTATAGTGCAATTTATTGAACTGTCTAGGCTCTTTACCGTCTATGTTTAGTTACAGTACATTATTTATCTGCAACTGGGTTGCTAAATATAAAAGCTCCCAAGACAGTGTTAGTTTAATCACACGACTCATCGAAAGGCATGATATCTTTTTCTAAAAAAAAAACAAAAAGAAAACTTCCTGTTTCCTTTCCACAGGTTCTTGAGAAAACATTTTTATAGTTTTCATATTATTTTTAATGACTTTAAATGCCTGACACGATTTATGGTACATGATCTTAAACAAAGCAACGTAGTCTTATGAATGTATTTTTAATAATTGATCCAGACATGAATAATACATGAAAATAAGCAAGTAAAATGTATCATATTTATATAAATCAAATCAGTTCAAGTTTCCCATCCAACAAAGGTGTAAAAATTATTTAACAATTTTTTTCCCTATGGAATGCATTTAATGATGTGCTGATTCATTTAAACTCCAGCTGACCCCATTAAAAGCCATTCTTTCCCTAGGGTCATTTAAACTTGTTGAACATCATTTATGGTTTTATATGTGACAAGTAATTACTCAATTGCTTTCAACTTTTGAAACTTGTAAACATCACATAACTCTCCCAAAAGTAAGATATGCTCTAAAGAGAGACTTGCTTTCAACGATTCCTGCTTCAAACTCAGAAAATAATTGCTCTGTGACAACATTCACCAACTCTTTGTTGAGGTAGATCTGAAGACCTATGTGTAAAATAAACTGGGGCCTAAACTGAACTACAATAAGTGAATAATTCAGTCCAGTAATAAATGATTTTAACACTTTCCTTGTATTCCCATGCTATAATAGATGTCCATCAAGTTGATTGCAACAAATGAATCCAAAGGATGAATGGTTGAGACTAAAGCTTCATCGTGTGATCATCCTGAACTGGAACCTGTAGAAGTGCTTGTTCAGGGCATGAAAGTCTAAGACCAGTCATAAGCCCAGGTGAATTTCATTATAAAAACTATAAACTCTTTCCAAGCCATCTTAACTTGCGGCTGGCATCTGGACACATACAAGGAGGTCTTACACTGTTTGCATAAAAAATTCTATCAGATACACTTTGTGCACACTTTAACGGTATGGTACCCAGATAATTAGACATTTTCATTTAAAAAAATTATAACAAGAAGCAGCTGATGGTTGACAACTGTTTTTTTGGTATGGGTTCCCAAGTGTTCTCATCAGCTCTCATGGACCCTCCCTCTGCTTTAGGATTTGCTAAAAGACTCATCCTGCCATGATCATCCCAATAAACAGCAATCCGTTTCAGAATTGTTAAACTGTGAATAATAATAGAACTTCTAATTTGAAGAAATAGGATTGATATGCAAATATATGTATTTGATTAAATGATGACTTGTAGTATTTGTTGTATACTGCATGCAGATTAGAGTTAATATGTATCTGAATTTGTCATGGACAGATAATTTAAAATAATACAAAGAAATGTTTGGAAATGATAGGACAAATATATAATAATTATAGGAAAAATAATGGAAACATATGTGTAACATTAAGACATCTTTTAGATGTGCAGGTTGTGCATAATGTTTCTTTAATTAATGCAAGAAGAATCAAAGTCTGAAAATTCCTTTCCCCAATGAATAGCAGCAGGCACTCAATAAGTTCTCTTCAGAGGTGGGGGCTTTCTCCTGGCCTAAAATCCCCTTTTTGCTCTTCAATTTTGCAGCCCTGTTGATTCACATCTTCCCTAACCTGTACTGAAAACAAGTCCATCAGGCTCAGCACCAAAATCGCCATGCAAGGAACGTCAAGCAGGGCTATGCTAGAGTGAACAACAGACAGTCAACATGCTGCAACAACACAATTTTGGCATAGCTAGAACTTCTAAACGTACTGTCTCATGTGTCAAGCCTGCATGTGCCTTTCTCTTCAGTTTGTTTAAACCTCAAGCCTTTGGTTTTTCAAACTAGAGCACCAACAACTCTGAAAACTTCTGGAATGGAGCAAAGCCTTCTCAACCCAACAGAGATGATAAGTATCTTGCTAACCGAAATGACGCCTACAGCAGATTTGGTGTTTTAGCAAGAGGTTTCAAAAATGTTCTGAAACTTTCTCTCTACAATCAAAAGTTTTAATTGGATTTTGCAAGTATAACGTCAAACGGTCCTTTCACAATATCATGTAGTGACTGAGTGAGGGGGAACCTTGATTATAATGTGTTTAGTTGTATACAGCTTACAGGGTTTGCTGATTTCTACATAAAAGGTTGTAACAGTAGGATGAAATAAAAAGAACTAAAAAGCTCACCAGCCTGTATTTCATTGTGTCTTACATATTAAATCCTGACTTCTTTGTCAGCGGATAAGAGTCAGACCTGTGGGTCTCTTTGATTACTGTAATGTTTCCACCACATGAATAGGACTGTTCTGAATTTAAAAATCATTAAGACTTCCACAGACTTCCAAAACTGTTTAAGTCAGTGTGTGTGTGTGCGTGCATGCATGCATGTGTGTTTGCGTGTGCATACGTGTGTGAGTGACCTAAATCCCAAAGCTTGGGTACTCTTTACCCACACGTGGTTACAGCAAACACATATTTCATTAGAACCAATCTTTAATAAATGCGTCCCTCATGTGTTGAACATGACCACATAATTTAAAAATATGTCCGACTCGGAACAGAAACAATATGGTATTTAAATGCAAATGTTAAAACGTAAAGCAGTGCACATTATAGCACAAACCTAATTCATCAATGCTGCCATATAACGAGTTCTGCTTATCTTGGGGGCATATAAACTCTTGCTTCCGGATGGTATATTGCTCTTTCAGACTGAGTTGCTTGTTCATCACTCATTCTGGATACACTGTTGGGAGTGTGTTCTCCCACAGGCTCTCACTGTACTCTACTGTTGAGGCGAAGGTGAGAATGAAATGGCCAGAACTTCAATAGCAGCTCCACGGGATAATGAGAGACTCGGCTAATGCACTCTCTCTAGTGACTCACCATTAAGGATGCAGTGTGTGAAAATGGAAAAGGTTGTGATGGCAAACGAAGCTCCTCTGCTGTTTCTTATTTTGGACAAATTGTGCTAGAAATAAGTGAAAACCTTCGTTTGTTTTGTAATACTAACTCACTTAGTATTCTGTAAAAATAAGTGTTCTGGTGCATTTTAGGAGAAGTGAATTACTATTATGTTCAAAGTGATTTTTATTATTATTCCTCTTTTAACAATGTTCCTTTACAGTTCTTCCTTTGGGAATTTAAGCATTGCCAATATTATGTTATCTAAAGCAAAAACATCAAATTGATTTAACATCAAATGTATTACTGTCGATAACAATATTTGCTGGCAGTTACTCTCAAAATTAAATTAGTTGGCATTCACATTTCATTTTGAGTTTAATCATGGCGTTAAAATGGCCAAATTTATGATGAATTGCTTTGAAAACTAGAAGAAAATCTTCTTACCTGGGTTCTTTGAGCAAATGATTCAATAAATCTCTTTGATGGCATTTTATCTGAAGGCTCAGCAAGATTATCACAGACACAAAAGCTTTTACATTGCATTATAAATTGTATGTAATGATGCTATTTTAAAATTAACACAATTATAATAACATTGTTAATTCACTAAATATGAAGAAATAAGCCAGTAAAACATAGAAATTAGTAATTTTATTGTAGTATTTTATTAATAACAGTGAAACTATAGTGTTCATTATATTGTGTTTTTGGAAACTATCTTAAAGTCCAATCAGTTAATAGGGGGTTTTAAAGACAATTTTAGTCTTCACAAAATCAAATAAAATCAATAAAATGAAAACATTTTAACAACATTTTTAAAAGAAACAAATACACATGGGGTAGTATGGTGAAAAGGTGAATTTGAATCTACCTCAGTACATTGGTGACCCATCTGACTCATGTAGTCTTTATTTCTGTAACAGGTTCACCTTGTGACGGTAATTGCATTATGTGAGGGCTCTTGCATAATGCACATTATGTTTTCCATAACACCATTGATGTTGTTCATTTTAGGAATATCTATGGTATGCAGGTGTGAGTCAGAGACTAGGATGTCATTAGGAGTCAAGTAGCAGCTAGTGATCAAGTAGCCAATTGATCAACCAATGAGAGATATTCCTGTAAAGGTGCCTAAACACTGAATTCAGGAGGCGTGGGACACGTGAGTGATTACATATTAAGTGTATGTGAAAACATGATCTCTGCAGCATTAGCGGCACAGTGTAAGTTTGGAATGATTGCCCAATTTAAAAATATTGAACTTTGATGAGCATCCGCGCCACATCTACCAAGCAGGAGCACTCTCTTGTAGTGATGTGTTTTTTCTTCATGGGGAAAACTAAAAACAACATGGAGCACACACTCGCTCTGTGCAAGCATCCAGTGATTTATGACTCTATGGACAATTTTTTAAAGACAGAACAAGAAGGAAAGAGAGACAGAGAGATGGATATGAAAGAAAAGATACCATAGTACCATAGTGATATCCCTGCAGAAAGTCAAGGGTTCATTTTACTCCATTGAACCCAAATGCTGCCTGTGTATTTGATGGCTGCATCTCATTTGTAGAATACATCATTGCCAGGATTACTTTTGTTTCCTTACACATCAATTAGGGCTGCTGTGTTTCAGCCTAAAGCAGAGTTCCCGCAGCCCTACAAATTTTAGTTGCAAACATGCTCTAGTATGCTCTAGCTTCAGACAATCAGAGAGAAACTTAGTTACCGCAACAAGTGGGTTTCTAATTATGGTTAAACCAAAAATGTCTTGGACTAGAATTGGAGACCCCTGGCATAAATCTTGCCTGTTTAATAGTGGCAGGGGGTATTTCTGAAAGGAGTTTGTAGATTCTAAGTAGGTTGTATGTTGATGTATAACATATCACTCTTAGCAAACCTTGTTGATACATTTTGGGAATAGTTAAGTCATCTTTTCCCAGTGTTTTAAGGATTTTATGCCCCAACCCATGTCCACTATATTGAATCATATCACTGGGGACCTGAGAATAGAATGAGGTACTGCCCTTGACATCCTGTGGATTCAGTGGTTGTATTTTGTTTTGTAATGTTCTGTCACACTGCTGACAGGGTGGAAAAGATAAAATCAATTTGTCTTCCACAGGGGAATGCAGTGTTGCTCAACTGTGAGACAAATCTGAGTCTGACTCTGCCAGAAATTGAAGCAGCTCTGTCTCATGCATGAACTTCCCAAATCAATTTGGGCATGCTGCTCCCTCCAGCTTCTTATTAAACACACCCATTCTGCACTGACAGCCATTGTCTCTGGATAGACGAGAAAAGTGCTAAATGTTTGTTGGCTTCTCATAACTACCCTGCTTATGGAGGGTTTAAAAATAACTTAGAGTCAAAATACTAAACATGTGGGCTCCTGAGAGCATAGACACCCCTAGGGAATGCTTAGCAGCCATAGGGAATGTTGAGCATCCATGCGGAATGTTGCGAAACCGCAGGAAAAATATGTCAAAGTTAGTCATGCAAAGTATTATTTTATTTAATTGTAATGACGTGAACTAATTTACTGAATTTGTATCCTTGTTCCCCAATATTTACTCATATAAAACTCATTACATGAATGAATGTGTTTAAAACCAGGTGGCTGACTTTTTCTTCCAATCCATTAATTATCAAAAAGATTTTAATATATTTTCTAGATTTTTTGATGAAGGGAGAGATAAAATGCGTTTTAAAAAGTTGGCATTTCACAAGGCATCTTATGGATCATTGACTACATTTAAAATGGATATACATAGCAGTCTAAAAATGGGTATAACCAGCCATCGTCATCATGACAATGCAGAGAGGAGGGGCATGGGCATAGCAAAGACATCTGATTGGTTGAAGGTTTAAATGTAAAATTTCTTAAGAAAAATTATTTCAGAGTTCATGAAGATAAAAACGTCTCAGGTTACGTAGGTAACCAAGGTTCCCTGAGGGAACGAGACGCTGCGTCAAACGCTATGGGGAACGCTCGCTGCGTTTCCTGCACTGAATTATATGTCAAATCTCGTCCAATGGACAGGTGTGACGTCATCCGAGCGCGACGTCGCACCCGCAATGCGCAGTATAAAGAGCCCGCGATGGCGACGGCCACCAGATTTGCTGCTCAAAGAACCCATCAATTGGGGTTTGGCAGGCCAACCGCTGATATATACACCAAATGGTGGACGGTGAACCCCCTGAACTGACCTACAGGCCTCTAGCACCGATCTTGATCGGGCAGAGCTAATCTAAAGTGTGGGAACACCCCAACACTATGACAGTCGCTGTCTCGCGTCAGACCTCCTCATAGATGGAGCCCTGGAGTGGCGAATGGTCACAATGACCTCGGCCTGAAGGCCGAACGCTAGAGCTGCACCCCCAACGGGGCTATAGATACAGTCTCCGCAATCCTGGACGGGGATGAAACACCGTCCCATGTTATCCAGGACTCCTGGAAGCAGTGACTGCCCTGATAAAGCACGGGCCTGAGTAGACCCAAAACCCTGGTCACCTCGCCTGGGTGAGCGCAGGGGCAATATACGCTCCCTGAAGCACCGAGGGTGGCAGGGTTAGCGGAATAGTGGTGAGGGGTCGCCGAGAGATGACAGCCTTTCATGAAGTGCGCCGCTCTAAGAAACCGGAGACCCCCCTGCCGTCAGCTTCCGGGAAGCAGTGCTACTGGGGTGATAATATTATATTATATTATTATTTCAAGCTGAGACTCACTGCCCCCCTCGCCCTCACCTCCAAAAACATCATTTATATTACATCCAAGATGTTATGGACTTGCGCATTTTTTCTGTGAAATATAGGGTTCGTACATTTGTTATGTCTTTCCACATAAACAAAAAGCACACATAAACAATTAAAATAATTTTAACATAACATTAAATTGTGATGGTAGATTGTGTGAAATAAAAGCCCTAAAAGGACATCTGTCATTGCTGTTTGAGTAACAATAATATTAACACCACAGGAAGATCTTCACACAAGTTTTGGGAGAAGCAGGAACCGATAATTAGACTAGGCGTTGACCTAATCATGCTCATTATCTCTCATAAGCTAATCTCTCTCCATATCATCTGTCATTCACACACCGAAATCTTTCCACCGCCCCTTGTGGAAGGGGGTGTCCTGGCTCTTATCACCCCCTAAAGTTTGAGTCCCTCTTACTGCTCACCTAGTGTGCTTTAACCCTCCCAAATATGTGTGTGTTACTAAGGATACTTTATGTGCGTGTGCAGTCATAAAATAGTTAAAACAGCTTTATCTCTTGGATTGCTCTAGTCTAAAATATTCAAACATGAATTTGTTTCGCTTTATCCGTTAAACTTACATTTATGAACAAAATGTAACTTACATACAAAAAAACACAGTTAAAACACACACACACACACGTCCTGTAATCGCCTTACACACTACCTTTTTGTGTCTGACAAAGACCTGTCTATGTGATGGACTGTTCATGATATCATTGACCATAAAATTTGTTTCTATGAAAGTCCTAAGTCAACCAATTGAAACAAAAAGTGAGTCATACAGACAGTCAGGCTCCAGGCTACACACCCTCTCACATATTATATTAATGTATGCACCCCTCAAATTTCCATTTTTTTCAAATCTTGTCTTCATTGTATATATGACATACAGTACTGTGCAAAAAGCTCAAAAGTTGTAGGAGGGTTTAGGCAATGTACATAAGAAAAATCTAGATCAAATTAATATTTTGTTATTAATAGATGTTGCCTTCAAACCTGAACCAATCCTTATAGGCACATTTTTTTGGTATAGGTACATTTTCATGTTAAACCCCCAAAAGATATTTGCTTTACCCTAAAACACCATATAAAAGAATTTATACTTTGTTTTTGCTCGTTAGCCTTGTTTCATCGCATTTACGTGTTTATATAAGGGTTTGATCACAATTTTGTGTGTATTTACCATCCAATACAACTCTATCAAATCTGATTATTATTCTAATTTAGATACTTTTTTAGTGAGCACTAACATCTAAATTATAAAAAAATTAGATATGTACATTGTTCAGCAGCTTTTAAAGTGAAACTGTGTTTGATAAATTTATTCTCATTTTATGGAAATCAAGAATTTAGAATTTTACAGAATACAAGGAAAGTTAAACGAATTATGACAGATTGTATACACAGATTGAGGTCGTTGTGCTCTGGTGAATGGAGGAGATCGATTTGTGATCAAAGGTCTCAGGTTCGATCTCCAGATCCACCGAGTTGAAGTTGGTGTGAGTGATGAAACACTTGCTCTCCATCTTTAACAACCACAGCTGTGGTTACCTGACTGCTCCCCGGGCGCTGCAGTCATGGCTGCCCACTGCTCCGGGTGAGTCTTCACTGTGTTTTTTTCACTGCTGTGTGTGGGTACACTGGGACTGGTAAATGCAGAGCAAAAGTTATGGGTATGGGTCACTCCATATCTGGCCAACTGCTCACTTTTACTTCACTTTTCACTTTCAAACTCAGTGAGAATTTTGCTCTGTTTAACCTTCAAGTGTCCTTCACCATAGTTTAAGAATTTTGTGTTCTTCAGCATAGTAAATTACAGTCAGGGATTTATTGTCTGGCTCATATTCTCCTTGAAAACAGTTCTTTTATCTGTATTAAATTTGATAGGGACAATGAAAAACTTTGGTTGACAGCTTAAAAAATGGATTAGGTTCAGATGCAATTCACAAGTACTGTAATTCATGGTTCCTGTCAAAACTACAGTGACAAATGCAATAGCATTAACATCTACTGTAATGCAAAAATGGGTCAACACCAGCATTATTAACTTGTTTTGTTTTCAGGATGATGTGAAAATTTTTAAGCAGTCTTCAAATATGTATTAATATAATCTAGTCTCATAACCGATCAAATCTACAAATGCATTTTTTTTTTAAATGCAGCATTATATTTACATGCATGATTAAAAGTGTATTCAAATAAAGTGTTTAAAAAAAGAAAACAAATATAAGTCACGATAGAGTTTTAAACTAAAATATAAAATGAAAGTGAAGTTGTTGCCATTAGAAAGTGTGTAAGGCTCAAAATGTGAAATTGTTTATTCAGATTTACCCATTGTTGCTCACTGGGGCTGGAAATGAGCCAAATGGCGATCAGATGAGTGTCATAGATCATGTGAATAACTTATACAGCTACAAATTCCAGCTCCTGAATGACAATATTACGAAAATGTTTGTGTTGGAAAAAAAAGCTTTACATAAAAAATGGCATTCACAGTAACATTGAAAAAATGCCTTCAGGTATTTTCCAACAAACATGTGATGCAATACTACCTTATTCTTTTCAGTATATTTAGTTTTTAGGGGATTCTCCATTAAATTGAAAGTGGTAAATTAAAACATCATAGATTAAGCTATTAATCTATGACTATTAATTACAGTCAGAACAAATAAGGCATACATTATGCATACAAGCAATTTCTAGAGTTACAGGATAATAAAAAAACTACACTAAAATACATTTACCAAAATAAATATGATAATTTTAGAGTTGTTCCCTCATCAAAAACAGTTGTATTCAGATTTGTTCATACCTGCTAGTGTAATCATGTTTGCATTTTTAGGAGTTCAAAATTAAATGATGATCACATTACCCCATTGTTATAGCCCTTTGCCAGTGACCAATCAGATTAAACAGTACTGCGGTTCATCTCAATTTACCTGAAGAACCCGGTGTCTGACCCGGAAGAGTAAGAATAGCATATAACAACAGGAAATGGCAGCATTTCCTGTTGTTATATGCTATTCTTAGAAGCACAATAATCTGAAGAGATTCCAAAAACTTATGATAAATACTGCTTTTTAAGGTTATTAACTGTGAATACACCATTATACAGTTACTGTTTTAAAAATGGTATGAAATGGCACGTTAAATTCTTTATTAAAAATAAATCTATCAGCCAACAATGTTCATTCAATGGTTATCAACAACCTGCTGAATCTTAGGCCGAAATGTGTTAGAAGTACAGTATTATCCTTATGAGAGACCATCTGTAACACCTAATATGTTGTTGACATGGAATTCATTTCAATTTCACCAATGTGAGAAGCAAAATGTGAGTATGGCCTGTTGATAGACCAAATGCCTCTAAAAGTAATAGCTTAGGATAGCAGGGTGATAAGTGGGTTACCTTGAGGCTTGCTGATGCACGGCCCGGCAACAACGTTTGTCAAGTCTGACTGCGCACACCTGGAGCTCTCAGAGGGAGAGATCTCAACTAATATTCATTCTGAGAATCATTGGTCCAGAGAACTGCTCTTACAGCACTTGGCCATGCCCAAATCAAGCCGGGCAAGTAAAACATACTTATAGCTGCCCCAAATTAAGTTGCATTTCTTTAAAATTCCTTAATATCTGCAGAACAACAACAAATTGTTAAAGAATGTTTTTGAGCGTAGACATAAATGTTAAGTGACATCATAAAGTCCATTTAAACTATATTGTAATAAAAAAAGACATTAAAACAATTACTAACCATCTAAAAAAGGTAGTCTATGTTTGTGTGAATAATTTATTTATTAGCTATGATATGAATTGGTTTTCATTTGATGGTAAATAAAACTTCAATTGATTTAAATAGTGAAATTTTATGGTATACATCTATGTATCACCATAAAAATCTGTTCAAAAAGAATCTTTAAGCCAAAGAAAATCCTACCAAAAAGATATTCAGTTACGTGAGTGGAATTTTTCTTACTTCCCATTCTTCTCCTTTTCCTCTATAATCACCCACCCAAGAGCACTATTGTTTCTGGTGCAGTTCTTGTAAAAAAAGACATTTCAAAGTAGTTAAAATGTCAAACTCCAATTCAAGGATCTCATTTAAATTCCCGTAATTAAGCTGTCATTTAATGATGGGCTCTGCAGCAGAGAAAGACATTTGGACAGGCTGACAAAATGTCGAGAATTTTTAGCTTCCATTACATGTGGTCATATTTATTTCCAACAGTCTGTCTGAATCTGTCAAAGTCATCAGAATTGTAAAGATGTAAAACAAAAAAATCTAACCAATTACTATTAACTTAACATTTTAAGCTCTGGTGCCAAAAGTATTCACAGTATTTAATCAGATATTTCTCAGGCAAAAATATGAAAGTATTGGTTTCAATAGAAGTTAAAGTATAAAAGTTAAAGCAATTGATAGAGGTGGAGAGTCGTGTTATCAAAACAATAAATACATTCAGAACAAGATCTTCAGGAGCAAGTAACACAAAACAAACCACAAATGTGAGTCCAAGGAAGGAAACAGTATTCTGGGAAAAAAAACTGTATGGTAACCATAATCTTATTCTGGTGGGAATATGCAGGTTCAGAGATTGGTAAACCGAGGACTGCAGAAAGAGGGGGAGGGAGTGGGGGGGGGATAATATGTTACAAAAGTAATATGTTACTTTTTATAAATAATGCTTATTTTAAATAACATTTAAAGAAGGAAACACATTATTAGAAAGTAGCTTGAAGTGAAACTGAGCAAATTAAATAGCAATTTTGTGCCATAATGTTACAAAGACAAATTTTTCTTTTTAAACAAACAAACAATTAGCAAACAGAAAAGTCAGTTTCAGATTAAACTCAGTGGTGTTTACAAAAAAAAATACAACAAAATCTCAAGTTATTTAATGTATTAAAAAGAGACACTCATTTTTTTTATTCACCGGCCATCTTCACCAGTTAGATTAAGTATTCCTCGAAAGGTTTTCCCCAAGAAGGAAATGAAGATTTCCAGCATTAAGATATGTAAGACCCACTTTGGTATCTGCGGTCTATTCCACCTGCCACAGTGAGAAGCTCCATCTGGTGTGAGAAAATCCTGACATATCTATGAATAAATGAGATGTTTATTTGTTTAACCCCGTAGATGTTTAAACTGACTTATGTCTGTGATTTGTTCAGTTAGGAAAAAAAAAAAAGTGTAAACAACCTTAAACAAGGACTTTTTTCAAGGTTTTAGCTCCAGGGGCTAAAGAGATCATCTGAGCTGGTGTGGAGAGCTTTGTTTTTGAACATAAGATGGAATATATGAGTTATATAGGCTCATAACTCTTCATCGATGGTTGTAAGAAATTACATTTTTTTTTAAACCAAAACATGTTGAGCTTTGAAACTTTCAGTGTTATTGTATTGCAGCTTCAACTTTTGAATGTGAACATTTCAGGCACTTTTTTGTTCCTTAGTTCAAGGCAGAATATTTATACTTAAAAATGACACTGTTCAATATTTTTTGAGAACACAGCTTATTTTAGACATTTGATGTACATGTCCTACATATTTTACCATTGACAGTCTTCAACAAATCAAAACATAATTCCAGTTTTGACAAAAGACAAGTGGTATGGGTAAATACTGAAAGGAAATACTGAAAAGTAATCTCTGTGACACATCGTCATGAATCATGCATTTTTTCTAAAGTATTCTTATGCAACCACACATCACATGGTTAAAAATTGCATCCAGAGAAACAATATTCAATCTCAATGAGTTTTCGGGAGAATAGAGAAGGCTGGCACAGTAATAGTGCCCTCATCTTCCCTAAATGTGTCAGCTTTGAAGAAATGTGATAGTTTCGGCCTTGAGGCGTTACAGTCAGCTTCACCTCTGCAATATTGTAAAATACATGTCACACATGTGGCTCCTTTTATTGACTCTGTGCCCACAAGGTGCCACAATTCCTTGATTGATTTCTTACTAAGTGCAGTGTTTTACTCTCACCCCCTCCAATAACTTATCAAAACACCATTGCAAATTCATCAATGTCAAGCCTGCTGACTACATGCCAACGTCTCACTTGATCTACTTTTGAGTGGTAATAAATCTAAAATGTTCACTTTATTTGAAGGATCTGTAAGTGACAAACAATACACATAACATGCTATGCATAACTTCACATTACATAAATGCAAAAAGCTTGTTTTGAAACACTCCAGATACCAATGGTTTCCCTCACTCTCTCTCTTTCTCTCTCTCTATCTCTCTCTCACTCACTCACTCTCTCTTTTCACATTGATTTGTATGGTTTGTATCCCACATTAAATCTTTGGTCTGCAGCTGATTATTGTTTTGTAATCACTCTCCAGAGTGAGGGATTTAGCATTTTGAGCACACACCCACACTGATTGCAGCATCTTAGGCTGCTAACATTGTCACCCCTGAAGCTGCGCTTGTAATCAAGAAAACAGCATGCAGCAACATGGGCTCCTCTTAATGTGAAAAACACTTAAAATGTGTACAAACTTTGTCTTTGAAGTGTTTGCCGTTACACACAGAAAAAATGCAAATATAAATTCCAACCCAGTCAACAAAACTATATTTGTTTTGTTTTTTAATATACGTGTATTGGTCCTTTATGTTTGCCACTTTAGACCAATCAGGCATAACTTGCAAAATCCACTATTAATATATTGACATTCAAACCCATTGGAAATAGTATACACTTTTTAAGACAAAAGTTCATGTTTTGGAATACAAATGGTAATTTGGGTAAAAAATCAGTTTATAGGTGTCTATGTTGTGTTTTATTTGATGGGGGGGTAACATGCTTGGCTATTGAAAAAGATCAAGAAAGAGGTGGTACAGATTCAAACTTTTTAATTCAGCTAGCAGTTGTGCCACCTTCAGGACATGGTGGGCTTTAAAATAAAATGTTATGTTTTGTTTTTAAGCTGCTTTCTTATTTCTTTATTCTGAAAAGAACAGCATCAGAAATCTTAGTAGTGCCTTTCAGTCGAGGCTTGAGTGTTGTTTGCAGGAATCTCAATTCCTCCCAAAGTTTAAAAACATACTTCAGGGGAATTCAAAACTCTAGAGTTACATTCCGACAGCATAATGTAATGCTCAATTCTATTTTTGTTTTTTTTTGTGAATTAGTTTGCCATGTCTTGTGTGTGGATGAAATAGGGCTTCAATATGATGCGAAGAATAGGATATTACATCAGCCAGAACGCACTGTTAACTGAAATACATACAGTGTGAAGAAATAATGGTGGATGTTAAAATCACTGGTACATTAACAGTGACTAAATTCAAGCCTTTAAATATGTTATTGCGCACCTTCCTATAACAATTTTAGAAAAAAATTACTTTAAGGTGAGTCTCAATGGTGTAAAAAAACAGAAAAATGTGATGTGTCAGATCAAACTAATGTCTTTCGATCAGATTGCTATTCTGTTCTCACCTAAAGGCAATCTCTCAAGATCTACATCACCTGAATACCAGCGTTCTCATTGGGTGATTATTCAATAGCAACCATCTTGGATTCCCTTTAAAGAAGTACACTTTCCATCACTCACCAGCAATAGTTGTGTTTCCGGATTCTAATGTTTCTCCTGTTATATTAGTTGGACTCTGGACTCTCCTTATCCTTTCTGTTTGACAACACGAGTATTTGTTCAGGTCATGTTGCAAAAAACTGATACTTATGAAAATTGAGACTAGAAATGAAAACAACCTGATCAATCTAACAAGTCTAAGCATGTAAAGTTAACGGATTGTTGACTTAAAGGATTTAAAATAGGTTTGTTTTCAAATTATTGTTTGATGCAGAACAATCAAGAAATATAAGCACTGTTTAATTTGTACAGGACATACTTTGTACAGTGGTACAAAGCTAAGATTATTATTCTAGGAATGTTATTCTCAACATTTAATTTATCTAAAGCAACATAAATTCTTAACTGCAAAATAAACATGTGACTGAAAATGAAATTACAGGAAATTCAACCATTTCAGACCTCACTGTTTTGGCCAAGTTTTTTTACTGGCCTGAGGACTCACAGCAAGTGATTGTCAGTAATCCAATGTTCGACCAGTTTGTCGAGAGACATCAGAGCCACACCTGAGGACTTGACCCTTACAGGCTTCATCTCAGCGAAACTAAGTCTCATTATCATTTCAACTAAAGGCCCAGGAGTGGCTAGGTAATTGCCTAATAGATGACAATGGGTGCCCTACAGACTTTCTTCAAGGTAATATTTTATAATAACTTTCATTAAAATTCTGAATAAAAAAGTGAAATAAGCTAAAAGACTGTACTTCTCGCCTCACATGAATTCTTAACAATACATTTTCTGGGTTTTAATATTAATAGCTTTATGAAACGAGATCAAGAAAGGGAGCTAGAAAAAGTATTGCAATGAAAATTACTATTTTTAATAGTTCTTTATACAAAATAATATGTTAAATGTTTAAAAGTTGAATACTTATCATCTGCATTAAAGTATAAGTTATTATAAGTATAAGTATTTTGGGTGTAATTGTGTGGGTAATTCAGATAATTGCTTAATGAAATAATTTAATTAGGAATAATAATTTAAATAAAAAAATGTCTTAATTTAAGTTAGTTGAAAAAACCTGACACGTAGACTGCAAAGTCAAGAACAACAGATATCAAAACATCTCGAACGACCAATAACATTCAAAGCCGGTGATATCTTAAAGTATCAGATATAGAGATCACACATCAGCTTTACTTTTGACCATTTTCATACTTTAATCTATTCTTTTTTTACTCTCTTCAATAATCTACTTCAAGTAAGTTCTCTCTCTCCGGTTCCGGTCAGCTTAGCTTGCACGATTTATCAGTATTTGTCCTAGTTCTTAAGAACCGCTCAGGGATTCAGACAGGATTTGACTCTCATCAATAACCAAGGCGGGCACTAAACAAGCTGCCCCTGAATTGGAAAGGTGAGACAGGTGGCACACAAGCGCCTCTGTATGCATCCACAATTCCCCTCTTTCTAGGTCACTGGCAGAAAGAAATGAGGTGTCAGGGTAATGGATAGATCCAGAGCAAAGTTTGAAAAGCTTGAGGGATTTAACTGTCAATGCATTAAGATCTCTCGAAGCAAAGATTTCAGCTTGCGGTTGTAAAAGTGGATTTGGGTTATCAAGCTCAAAAAATAATAATACACCTTTGAAAGTGATTTTTAACACATTTATTATAAAAGCCAAACTATATCACTAGCTTAACTATGAGCAACTTAAATAGTTTGATCATTTGGATGTTTCCCAAATTTGATGGAGGCTGTTTTCAGATTTTCTAAAGAGACGCTCTGAGAGACTATTAGATTTAGAGTGCCAACTGATTTTAATATTTTTAGATGTAAAAATACATGAACACCCATTAACAAAAGCCTGGCTAAATTCAATCTCACATCGAGCAATGAATTCTGGGAATTTTCTTGCAATAACATTATTCATCAATTATTCTCGACAAGGACTGAATTGCAGGGCAGTTCAACACATCACATCACACAACTAAGTTCGGCAACTAGAATTTTACTTGTATCTTTTATTCATATACCTCTGAAAGCTGTAGCTGCAAAGATATAACATAATCCAAAATAACACGTTGTGGTTTTTATACTGGTTGAGTACTGTTATTTTAACCAAGTAGCATGAGTGTACAGACAGTTTAGTGACAATTGGCTCAAGTTAAAAGTACTTGTATAAAAAGCAGCTCTAATAAAAGGAAAAATTAGTTTTTAATTACTAAGAATATTAAAATATCTAAGAATACTTTGCACCTAACAACTGTTTACAGCAGCTGTGGGGTTTTTTCCTCTCAAGAAGCTCAGAGTCATCGGTTGTTTTGTTAGTGTTAGAAAATACATATATTTTACAATTTATTAAGCCACCAGTCTGGACAACAAAAGGATAGAACAAAAAAAAGCTACAAATGCATTGCTGAAAAAAGTAAAGAAAGACCTTAAGACATTTCACACTGTGTAGGGTAGCACCTTGGTCTGTAGGAGGAAACCAGAGTACACGGAGGTAACCTGAGCACAGAGAGAACATCTGAACTCAATAATGGTACCAAGTCATCTGTAACATTGCTCATATTGTCCATAAACATATGATTCATTGTGAGGAAAAATTTAATAAATTCTGTTATTATCTGAAAGGGTTTTTGCCAGACGGTTTACCGTGATTCAGTGTGTCACCTTGCTTTATTTGCACACACACATTTTTAATTGTTTTGATTGGAGGCATCCATATGCTTTGCCATGAAAATATTAGACTTTTAGGTACCCTCCAGCTCTGTCTTTTTCTCTGTCTCTCTAGAAAAAGTATGACTATAAAATCTCAAGGCAATTAAATACAGCAGTTGGCATTATTTCTTCACATAATAATTTGTTTTGTTTTCAGGCAGTCAGCTAATTGAGTTTCTTTCTTTTGAACATCTGTTGACTGGATAGATTTTTGAGGAGAAGGAGGAGGGGTGTGTGTGAAGGTGCTTAAATATGATTGCAAATACTTGCATATTTAGTTAGCTTGTTTGAGTGAATCTGACGATGGCATGATAATACAACAGTTTAGTTGTGACATGTTTCAACATGTTCAGCAGAATGCTTCAATTTTGATCCAAATATTTCAAAATAAATAATAAAAAAAATATTAAGACGTAATTATAATATGTTTACGGTACTACTTCTCAAACTAATTTTAAAAGTCACAGAGGGTTATATACGGTGTGACTAATTGGTATGTTTATTACGTTTTTTTTTAAATATCACTACAAACTTGATTTAATGAACTACCTGTGATTTTCACCCCTCTCTGCCAGCAGATAAAACTTTCAACCATCACTCAAACACACAACATGACATTAATAGCTTGACTTAACAAAACATTCACAAGATGAGTCCATATGTTAAGGGTGCACAGTAAACCATTAATGTTTAAATAGAATAAAATTTAAAAATCATCTAAATTTCTTGCTTGGAAATATTTCTGTACACTGAAAAAAAAAACAGATTTGCTCCCACTTACCTCCCACACTTCACAGATTCCAGTGTGCTTGTGTTATTGTAACTCAATGTTTATTGCATTGTCTGTGCAACATTAGGAGTTGCTTGAGGTAAAATTACTTTAATTGCATATTTCTAATGGCTTTGTCCTTGTAGAATTTGCTGGAAATATTGAGTTTGGCCTGCATACAAATTTTACCCTATTTTACTGCAGCAGGTAATGCTCATTGATCTGTGAAATTATGAGCTACCATTAAAAAGGACTACTTAGCCCATAAATCAAGGCCCTCTGATCTGCTTTCCTCTGAACTATTCATCTGAAAATGAGTCAGATGCAGTTTTCATTAGAATATACTGTAATTACCTGTAGGGAGATACAATAGTATCTACTCTTGCTCAATGGCCAGAACTGCCTGAGAGAGAAAATTAGCTTGCTTTGAACTCACTTAAAAGTTAGACTATTTAATCTAGATAAGAAATAAAAAGCTCTGATTTGACTTTTGCAGAGCACCTACACATGTGGAACTATTTCTGAGGTGCACTGTTAGCCTTTCCATGAGGTTTTTACAGCAAAATACTGGCAGCACGGTTAAAACAAGGTCTTCTGACAATTTTGCATACTTCAAAATCTTTTTTTTAAACAGTTTTGTTGAAGATAGCTCCTCATGCATTAAACAAGTAACAATGTAGAGGCAGACAGCTTCTACAGAACATTAAACAGCTACAGCTCGTTCAGAATGCTGTGGAACCAAACTAAAACTTCAGAACACATTTCAACAGTTCTTAAGTGTCTAAACTGGCTGCCGGTTTCCATCAGAATAGATTTTAAAGTTCTGCTGCTAGTACATAAGTCCAAACATAACTTAGCACCTAAATACCTAACAGACATGCTCAGTGAATACACAGAAAACAGGGAACGTCTCAGCTTACGTATGTAACCATGGTTCCCTGAGGGAACGAGACGCTGCATTCAAATGCTATGGGGAACGCTCGCTGCGTTTCAGGCTCTTAATGATGTGTCAAATCTCGTCCAATGGACAGGGTGTGACATCATCCGAGAGTAACGTCGCACCCGGAAATGCGCAGTATAAAGGAGCCAGTGATGGAGATGGCAACCAGCTTTCTAGCACAGTAAGCGCCGTCAGGACCCGGTTGGAGTGGACAGCAGACGCAGCTTCTCGTTCCCTCAGGGAACCTTGGTTCCCCTTCAGGAACTCGAGCTGCGTCCAAACGCTATGGGGAACGAGAATCAAAACACGCCAAGCACCCCTAGACTGACAGTGTCTTAAGTGACAGCAGAAAAAAATGGCTGTAAAACCCTGACTTTCTTGTGTTCACAGGGACCACATCAGGAGAGAAGAGGCTGGCTTTGTACGGGTGATCCTAGAACCTAGACACCTCGTTGTGCATGTACGGAAAAAAACAGCAGGCCCCAGCACGGGGGTTGTGACCATGGACACAGGTAGTGTGCATCGAGCTTGCTCTCCGAGTGCGGGGCCTGTGCCGTCAGTGGCCAGGAGATATCCAACCTCTCGACCGCATTTGTCACAACCTCCAAAAGCTCCTCGAACTGGAGCAGCTGTGCCGGCTCAAGTGCCGCGGCTACCAGCGAAGGGACCAACTCCATATCAACCTCCTCAGAGGGAGATAAGAGTAGGCCCTCATCCATCGTGTGGGGGGAAGAAATCAGCCGCCCTCAAGATCCGACCGGGCATGATCCGCTTCCAAACACGCCAAACTGAGCTCGTGCAAGTCCTCACAACTCAGTCGGAAGGCATGCCTGGATTTTGAGGAGCACTTCATTATTTCTCTCACAACGAATACAAGATTTAACCACACTTTTTGGAACAGGAGAGCTTAAGAAAAGCAGAAAAGCTGGTTTCCCTATCAATTGCTGGCTCCTTTAAACTGTTAATTTCCGTCACGCTCAGATGACGTTATGCCTGTCCATTGGATGAGATTTGACACATAGTTCAGAGTCTGAAATGCAGCAAGTGTTCCCCATAGCGTTTGGACGCAGCACGAGTTCCTGAAAAGGAACTGAGATCTCTTGGGTCTGTATTAAATTATTAAATTAGATCTACCACAGGGTTAATTCCAAACAGGGTAAATACTCGTTTAGTTACCATGCGCCCCAGAGATGAAACCAGCTTGCCTTGATGATTCCCAACTCTGCAAAACACAGAAACCTGCTTCTAAAATGGCCTCAAGGAGAATAAGGAGATCTTTAGAGAGGTAGGCTACCTACAAAAAGCATAGTCAGCTAATGTTTTTTAAACTTTTCTTTTTTTTTTTCATGCCTCTAGATTTCATGAAAATCTAGCACAAACATGTATGGATAGACTCACTGGCTGCTGATTTTAGACATTAACAATAAACTATGTGTTTGTGTGTGCTAGATGTAATAATGTAATATATTAGAGACACCCGCAGAGGGTTTTGTATAATTTGCCTTCCAAGACAGTTTTAGCTATTCATACATTAAAGTTCTAGAGACTAAATGAATGAAAAAAAAAACATTAAGATATAAGGTTTTTACATTTGAGAAAAAGCAACACTATGGATAGAGATATTTGTTAAATACATTTCAGATCTTAAATATTGCAGCTCATGCTGGTAATCAAATCATACTGGTAGATGTAATTATATCCACAACATTTATGCTACAATGTTCAGATAGAAAATGTCAATGGTGACTAACTTCTTACAATCTTTCTCAGCCAAATTAAACCTTCTGTGGCGTTGATAATATTGTTACGTTAGGCAGTGTTTTGGGGGATGATGGACCCTTTGATTTTTAATCTCAATCAAGACAGTTTACGTTAAATTACTTAAAAAATATTTAGTTTAGCAAGGAAACAAGCGATAAACAGAAAATATACTTTATTTATTGTTTTTTAACCTTATTTATTTACATGTAGAATTTAAACCATGTGTGGTGGTCTCATTATTGCTACTTTGGCACAGTTGGTTGATCTGCTAGACCGATTGCATTTTGGGCCTTTTAATTCACACTTTTGTTCTAAAATCTAAAATTGTATGTTTCTGTGTGGTTTATATTTGTATAAGAAGACATAATAAATAAAGAATCTACCATTTTCACACTTTAACATGCCACCTTGGGTGTAATATAAATGTGTAGGGGTGTCATAAAAAATGTGTTCTGATATATGTTTTTCAAAGAAAATAAGCCAAGGCCAGTGAATCTCAGTTTCAAATACTAATTGCTTGTATAATTTTTCTTTTGATGAAAACTGAAAACGAGTCCCACAGACCCGAACACCATACAAGGGCTGAAAAGCACAACAGGGTGCATGAGAATGTTGAACCTAGAGCAACTAGATTTGCAAGCATGAAAAGTAAATATCTGAAAGGAGAAGAAAGAGTTTATTGCTTGACACCAAGTCACCCGTAGAAGGAAGACCTATTGAAACGATCCATTGAATCACAACAGTGCAGCTTGTATGAAAATATGAATAAATAAAAATGCAGGGAAAGATTTCAAGTTAAAGGTTGCCTCATCTAACAATGTTGTGAGCCAGTCTCTGATAATACTCAGTCATCTATGAAACATAAAAGATCACATGATGCAATTCTCATCTGCCAGCAAACAGCTCCTTTTCTGCCCTTTCAAAATAAAACAGAGGTCAGAAGATATGGTTTTTAGGTCTAGCCATTCTGACTATGTAGCTCACAGTGTAAGACTCGGTTATCCCATCTTCATCTGCCTTCAAAATAGCTAAACATCCTTCTAGTAGATAAAACATCAGATACTTTTAAAATACTGCAATATGTGCTGACTTTTCAGTCAATGTCTGCAAAAGGATGTGCTGGAGCCACATCAGACATTTTTTTGAACAGGGGCATAATATACGAAGAACGTTTTGCCATCTATTTATATTAACATTTTCTTGGGAGGAATGAAGCATGAACTGAATCTTATTTCATTTATTACTGCTTTAATGTACACAGTTAATTTAAATTAATGGAATCATTATTATGAACTTTTAAGAATTAATTAAAGAGCATGGGAAAAAAGGACATGGTACCTAAGAAAAAAGGACAGGGTAATTTTCTTTTACTTAAAAGGATGAAATGTTGAACAAAGTCCAATTTGACTAAAGAAAAAGAGAAGGTAATCTTATCATTTACCCACACCTTATAATACATTGACTAGTGTTTCTACTTTAAGGAGACTTATTTTGCTCTGGACATGAAATTGTAATAAGTATAAGAAATGTATTAACTTAGTTTAACTTAAATTATTTAAAAAATATATTAAAAAAAGATTACTATTATTGTTATAATTATTTGTTTTAATTTAATTTAAAATGTATGTAGTTCTTTGGAAAGCATCGTATGCCTGTAACCATCATGTGACAAACTAGTTGAAGGTCGACTTAATATCTGAAGTCTTCACTGTCTGCAGATGCAACAACTGGGTTTCTCACATTGCATTTGGTGGCATGAGCCGACACAGGTTGAAGAGATAATGAACAAAATCATCTTACAAGAACTGATCGAAAAATCCTTCTGAATTCTGGGTGCATTAGAGAAAATAGGGTGCCATTTTGTGATGAACAAGTTGATAACCTAAGAGCATAGAAAATATCATCACTTTTAATCTAAACACTTTGTTTAGGCATGCTTTGGAAAAGAACACACATGTTTATGAGGTTCCACATGTCTGTATATAAAGAGTTGAGTCAAGGCACTAGTCGCCAGAAGGAACAGAAAATATTGAACCATGTTTGAATGAAGTTTTCTTCGTGCATGAAAGGAAAAACCTGTCACCTAACTTAGTGATCAAAGAAGTTGCATATATTTCCTTAAAAATAAATTTTTTATCATGGTCATTGGCATAAAACTGATTTGACATCATTTTCCTTGTGTCTGGATGTAGAGTCAAGTAGGGTTTGACTGCAGACACGCAGTCTCGGGTTTGAATGTCTAGTAAAGGAACAGTCTCTTGAGGGCACATGCAGTGACACATGCATTCTCCTCTGATCTATTCTCATTGTATTATGTGAGACTTACATAACCGCCAAAGAAATTATAAACAAAATAAACAGAGAATTAGTTGCTAGAAAAGGTTGTCTTCAAAAACAGCTTGCACTAACCCCAACTTCTGTAATGGAATTGTCTCTGAGCTGCTGTTTTTTATTTTTATGTTTGAGTGGGTGCAGTGGTGGGGCATGATGGAAGATGTAGTGTGGTGTGTACGTGTGATTAATGGCTGTAGAGTGAAGGCGAAAGTGAATAGGGCAGGCAAAACGAGATGTGACTGGCAGTAAAAGTGCCACTGGTGTCAAAAGGTAGTTCAGTTGTGTTGCTGATTGTAGTAAAGAATTGCAGAAGCCTGAGATGTGCGGATTTCATCTCTGGGCGAGCAAATGAACAAACCACATTAAGTTTCATTTATATTACATCAACGTAACGAGTCACACTCCCAACACTTTACACCAAAGTCAGCAGATCTTCCCTTTAGAGATTGCATGGCTAAAAAAGCATTTGTTAGTTCTGGGGTCTCAAACTCAATTCCTGGAGGGCCGCAGTACCTGCAGGTTTTTTCCCACCCTGTTTCTAGCGACACACCAGAAGCTTCAAACAAACCCAGAGGAACTTAATCAGTGGAATCAGGTGTGTTTGGTTAAGGTTAGGTAAAGGAGTAAAACTGTACAAGGCTGTGGATCTCCAGGAATGAAGTTTGAGACCAGTGTGATAGCCTGTGCATACAAACCCCAGATTGGCTTTAAATGCTAAATCTTTGTAATATTTTATTAGTTGTTATATTTCTCAACTGCATACAAATTTCAAAAATCGATTGTTGAGTTGAGAAATGATTGATGATTAAAAAGCATTATGAATAAACAATTTACATGTGCAAAGCCTTTAGAGCAGCTTATCGCATTATCAAAAACACAGATTTAATAAATTATTGATCACTTGGTCAATGAAGCGTGAGGAAATGCACCAATACTGTATGTACGTATGGTTTAATCTCTAATCTCTTATGCTCTACTTCAGTTTATTTGCTTTTGATCTTCAAAATCAATGCCTCACTGAATGTTTCCTTGTGTAGATGGCTAATGCACTGCTTTTAAATAGCTTATTGGTTTATTATTATAATTTTCTGAGCATTTAATCATTATTTAAATGCAAAACAGAGGTGACTTCTTTAAATAGGTGGAGATGCAAAGTTTGAGAGAAACCAAGATCAATTGAAGAAGAGTAGAACAGGAAGCACATCATGGTCAGTGTAGTCTGGGTAGTGCACCACATATTTGATAAATGAAAAGCAAGTGAGTAGTGGCAGACTGTCAGAAGAAATACAAGCACAAATGCTGTTAGATCTAGTGGACGTAGAGCAAATAAATACATCCACATATTGCAGTTGCAGGAAAGAAATTCTATTATGACAACAATCTCTCTGTGACATGAGACATGGGGTCGGAGGGGTAAGGAATTAGAAGAGGAAGAGTGAGAGAGATTGGATGAAGGTGAATGGTTCATGTGGAGGGTATGAAATGGCTTAAATATAAATAAATAAACAATAAATAATGATTTAATTATGTATATAAATGCATGAATGCATTTATTTATACACAAACAAACTGTTACATTCTAAAACATTGTGTCCTATTTTCTTTTTACTTCTGTGTGTTTGTGATCTGGTGTCTCAACGAGTGAAGGAAGTATATAAAGGAAGAAAGACTGGTGTTGCATCTCAATCCACTTCCCATGCACCCTTAAAGTAGAGACTTATTTTTAGAAGAAAATGTACATACTTTTTAGTGTGAGATGGGTGTGCATTTGGGATGCACTAAAACATCATCTGATGGAATTAGTTGTTCCACACATGACATACGTGAGAACTGAACTCCTTCTTTTCCCTTCCTTCACTAAAAAATATTCTAGTACAAAATGTAACAGACTCTATATTTCTACTATTTACTTCTGTGCTCCTTCTTTAAAATAGAGTTGTATTACAGGGAGAGCTAATTATTTTAGGGTTCCAGAGAAAATTCCTTCCACCCGAGCACAATTGATTGTGGGTAATATCAGCTGGTTGAGTGTTCATCGATCTGCACTCAGAATCTAACTGGAAAAAGTACCAGTCAGGGCACCGCTCGGACACTTTTATGTACACTACGGTTTGGGACACACTAATCGTCATATCGCACCCATAAAGTGTTAATAGTGCATAGATTGGGATGCAGCATGGGATTCAGAAACATGCAGTCTCAGAAAAATAAAAATTTTTGTAGTTTTTGTGGACCACTCATGATATTTTCTCTTTTTTTGTGCTCCAGGACATTGTGTGTGTTCCTTGCATGCCACTCTTATTTCACAAGCGCCAGTCTGTATTATTTTGTTTCTGTCCCAACACAAGTCTTCCTACATGGATTTATTTTAGTTCTATTTTAAATATTTTTGAATAATTAAATAAAATTTAATTTCAGCTGCTCTTGACTGTGTTTTACCTTTGGGTCTGGTTTTGTTCTTAATCATAACATAACCATCACATCTGTATTCATTCTTTTATAATTTATATATTTATAATTTATTATATATCTTTTAGGGCTCCGGTTCACAGCCTAAGACTCAGAGCCCTCTCGGAACCTATTACTCTAGGCCACACCAAGTATGCTTGCGGATCATGGCAAATTTTTTGAGTGTACACTCGTAAAGCATTAAATGGACAGTGTTGTTCCTCTCATCAGATGTAAAGTACCAATAAATATCAGAGGTTTGGGCACGTAATATCAAAACCCACTATAACTTCCATTGGCAAATGTTAGAATAGCTAATCAGCTGAGTTGAGTTATCAGGTTGAGAGGCAGGGTTCAAAGAATGCACAAAGATTTAAAACTGAATTAACACATTGGGGACCAGTTCAGCAACATTTTAGCAACAGCCAGATGTGAAACACAGTTAAAAAAAATCCTAACCTACCGTGGGTATCCCAGGTGAATGGTGATCCCAAACTTGATTTGACCTGATTCCTTCATCCAAGCTAAAATTACTGCCCAATTTTATATCCAGGATTGAGGCCCTATGTTTCAGGACTTGTATCAGAGGTTCCAGACCGACAGTCTGAAGTTTTGAAATAGTAAGGAAAATAGTAAGGAAAAACTAAATCAAGAAATAAGCAAATAGAGTGAAAAATACCCCCAAATGTGTCTAAATAATTGAACCAAACCCAACAAGTACAAGAAGCAAAGGAGGATATTCAGGATAAAATCATTAAGTAAAAAACAAGACAGACATAACAATAAAAACTATACCTGGAAGATTACGTCTTTCAAAGACATAAGTCAACACCCAGATCTCGAAGACATAGTTTTCTACCACGTCTGAGTAAATACAAAGTAGTTCAAGGAAATATAACATTCTTTTGGACTTTAATTTGTTTAAAAATCACAAACCCACAATTACACACTGAAGCAAGCTGAAACGTATAAATGGACAAATTAAATTGGCCTCCAATTCGATATAAATTCAAAAGTGCTCTCTTTATTTTGCTCTGCTGACAGAGATGAGGCATACCCTGAATTCAACTCAATAAGTCCTAATTAAATTGGCTAGCTTCAGCCATGAAGAGAAATATCCCTCTCCACATGGGATTTAATGAGATTAGTTAATAGGATATGAAGACTCTCTCCAGTCTAAGATGAAGCACCTGAAAACGTGAGGGATGTGTACAGTGTGAGGTAAGTCAAGCTGGATAAGGTATGCAATCTTTCATTTAATTACTCTAATGACCCAGCTCCTAATTAGTGTGGAGCCTGATGTGTGCTGGGCATAGAGTATCCTGTGCATGGGATGATAATGTAGCCATTACCGCTCAGAAAAGTGCTGTATAACTTGCCCTTCACCTGTTCTCTTTAATCAACAACTTTACTTCTCTGGTATTATGCATCTTTGGTATCGTATTTGTAAAATGCTAATTATTTGTTACAATACATTGTTCAGAGGTCAGGCTACTGTAGGTTTTGAGCATGATGTTTGATGAAATTTAAAAAGTAAAAGTATTTTGGCTTCCGTTTTTCAACATTAAAGTGAGTTTATATTTTACAAAGCTGATGATTAAAATAGTAAAATCATGTTTTTGACACATAATTTCTTGCTAGTGGGAGGAGGTGAGGTTTTGCTTTTTAAGCATCACATGACGGCGTAGGTGGGTTATTACATGTTAAGAAAAGTGCAAAGATTATGTTGACCCATCTAGTGATTAAGAGGCTAATTATATGGCATCCTAATCATCAGTACGATTATGATCATTAAAATATCATTAAAAAAGAGGTGGTTTCTAAAATGTTAAGAGAAATCAGTTCAAGCTTTACAAAAGATGAACTGTATTATAAGCTACTTTTATAATAACACACAGTAAAAACAGCCGAGGGGGGAACAATTCTACATTTATACATGTAGAATTGTTTTAAAAAGAGCAAGATGATTCACTTATTGATTTGTAAACATGGCTCTAATATATATATATATATATATATATATATATATATATATATATATATATATATATATATATATATATATATATATATATATATTACTTTGAGCTAGATTGAGCATGATCTGAGAGGTTAAAATCAGTGATTTTAAAAACATAGACAAACTTTTGATTTCGCTAAATAATAGCTATTTTTCTCTCTCTTGTAACAAGGCCTTCCAGGTTCACTACAAGATTATGGAGCCTGTCTCTAATCAAATCTTAATCTTTGTTGAAAAAATCTTATGTAAAACACATGTTGCCTATACAATCCAGATGCACAAAGAAAGACCAACTATGTTCCCCAAGATACCACCACACTCCATCTGACAGGTTTTCCAGCTTTACAAAATTGTACAAATGAATTGTTTCATGGGGTCATGTAAAAGTGCTAAAACTGTGTGTTGTGGTTCCCTCCTGGGAGAGGGCAGAGTAAAACATTGAAGATGTGAAGACAGTGTGACTTCCTGCAGAAATATAAGCAATGTGAAGTGAGCTGAGACTGACTCCAGCAGCCTTTCCAGATGATGCCCACATCAGTTCCAGCCCAGCAACCTCTGTCTACTCATTCACTTCAACAACCAAAAGAGACACAGAAGAAGCTGCTTGGTCTCTCATGAATGGACAGCATGCAATGGACACTGATTTTAACAAATGAAAAACATTTTCTTTGTGGAATTTAAACTCCTAAATCTTGCAATTACTTCATGATTTGGATTAAAGACTTATAAATACACCATTTTTCCATCTTTGTTTATAAAACAATATTCAACAGAAACAAAATAAATTACAAAAAAAACCTAATAAATAAAAATGTGTCTCTAATGAATGGACAGCAAGCAATGGACACTATTTTCTAAGTTTTTTGTGAAATTTCAACTTTTTCTTAAAAAAAGAAACCTAGATTGCATGTGATCTAAAGTGTACAGTAAGACTATTGTTAAAATAAGAGGGCAATAAAGAAGACTGACTTTCGTTACAGACTTATCAATACACATTTTACATACTTGTTTCTAAAACAAGATTCAACACAAACAAGACAACAAATAAAAATATATGTAACTTTTTTTCCCATTTTAAATATCAAACTTTCCTCTGATGTTGAACAAAACATGCTTGTCAAGCCGCAGTGAAGGTGAGAGCTCAGAGATTAAGAGCAAGGGCAAGAAAACGAGTTTATGCGGATGTGTTTAAATTTAATCATTCTTCCTTCCTTCCACAGTCAGGGTGGAAGATTAGCTCAGTGCTGACAGCAAGGCCTTGTTCAATTTTGGCTTTCATGGCTGTCTGTGCCCCCTATTTGGAAGCTTTGGGTAGGTTGATGCTTGTACCCAACCTGACGTTAGATTACAAACTAATTCTTTAGTTCAGGCTCAGTGAATTTCAATTTAGGGTCTGCATTATTGATCTAAAAGAACAGAAGAGGTTCCTTGACAGAGACCTCTGTCCTCCGAGCTGCAAATGATCAAATTGAGTGACCTAGTCTCCTCAACTGCAATCATTATAGGCTTCTTCAGTAGAAACGTGCCGATGTGATGCAGTCATGGTCTTTTTCACAATATGAGTAGGTTTCTAAATTGATAGAATCCTCATTAAGCAAGAAATAAACAATAAAAAGGCATTTAATTCAGCGTGTTCCTTGCAGTCAAGTTAGACAAAAAAGACAAAGTAAGTAAATCTAATATCAGCAAGGAAAGATTCACAACCTTTTTTAATAATTCTTTTTCATGGTAATGAGACTATATATGTATTAGTTTGATGTTGTGATAGAAATTTTAAATCATTATATTTGGTATTAGTAATAATGAGTATTCTTATTAGAATGTCATTAACCATTTTTTACAAACATATGATTTCAGGGTTTTTTTAAATGAGAAGCGCAAAATATTCTCATATCTCTCCCTATCTACACTCTCTCTATCTCTGTCCCCCTCTATCTCATCTCCGTCTCTTCAATAGCCCCACGCTCTCTCTTTCAACCCGCTCTTTATTTTTCTCCACTCTCTCTGTCTCCCCTCTCCTCTCTCTCTCTTTCTCTCTCCTATCTCTCCTTTCTCCGTCTTACTCTATCTTTCTCCTCTCTCTCTCGTCTTTCTTTATTTCTCTCTCCCCTCTATCTTCTCTATAGATCCCCTTTTCTCTTTCTTTGTCTATCTTTCTCTCTCCTATATTCTCTGTATTTCTCTCTTCCATCTCCTCTATCTGTCTCTCCTCTCTTTCTTTCCCTCTCCTTTCACTCAGGGGGTTGTTGTTTGTCCTTGGTGGAGGAAAATGGGATGGGGTTGGATGGTCATGGCCCTCTTTCTGGTTTGTCTTGTACAATTTGGCCCTTGGGTAAAAATAATTGGGACCTTTGCTCTAGAGAGTTTACTTTAACCAAAAAGCAAGTTATTGACTTCTTTAGTACCTTGAGGGACCTGTTTGATTTGAAAAGCAATGACATCCTCATACTACTTGTCAAATCCAATACAGGCTCAAAAGACTTTATAATTTAAGACTTAACAATAACAAATTACACTTGAACTAGATTAATAATCGTTATATTAAATTCAAATGTTCCCTACACCGAAATATCAAGGGCAAAAACCTTATTTCATGCTTCACAAATATGTGTCTCTGTAATTAATAAATGAGTGTAAAATGTTGTTTAGTAGGACAATAACTACATTTCAAGGTTTAAAGTGTACCAAGTGGTCCTTTTTCTGGCAAGTGCTTCTCCCTATCCATTTGCCTCTTTCCATGCCACAGAAGCATTCTCTTGGAAAGTAGCCACCATTAATATATTGTAATCCAAAAGAGCTGGCAACATAGTGTTTTTGGTCTGATTAATATGGTTTAGCATAGTGTTTCATTAGAGTCATCTTGGAACAAAAGTGCCATTTCTTTATCGCCAAAGACGCCAAATGGAAAAGCAATCTGTTTGGCTCAATCATGTTGAGAGAGGATGACTGCAGTATGTTTATCTGAAAAATGGCAGACGGTTGCAGCATTTTAAACCTGCTTGATGACAATCAATTATTTATTTTTAGTCATGTTTAGTGCTGGTGCTGCAAACCATTGCAAAAATGTGACACTTCATTGCCTAATGACATAACAAAAAACTAGATTGCAACATTCCGTTTCTGCCCCATTGAAGGAAGCAGTTTGATTCTAATATGAAATTGGGGGTTCTCTATTTTCACAAGCTCTGCCAGAAATGACAACTTGACTCAGTGTGTGTCATTTCCATTTAAATGGGAATCAATCTCTTTAATGCTTGAGAATACCTTAGGGTGTTTTCTGGCTATTGCAGGGGGCAGGCGAATTGGTGGGTGACATTTTATGGTATCGATGGCCGTAAATGGTAGGATAATGTCAGTGTAAGCCTCTAAAGAGACTAAATAAACAAGTTAGTCTGTTTGCTTTATCACATTTTTACATTTAACAGAGGTGGAACATATTCACGTTAATAAAATGAATAGTCACCACTGAATATTTGCTCTGTGTTAGACTTGGACGCACACATGTTTGAGTTTGCTTTTAGAATGATTTCATGGGAATATGGGTTCTGACAGAACTCATTGCATGTTGTCATGGCAGTTGGAGAATATCAATTTTACACAACTCTTACAGATGTTTTTTGTCCAGCAAATTGCTTTTAGAATGACTCTTGTCTAGATATTTGTATAGGGAATGGAAAAAAAATATCCAAAAGAATATTATATCAGCAAATGTCAAAGTACTTCGGTAGTCAACTCTGAAAGGTCAGCCTAGTTCAAGAGATTAACTCATAGAATTTTATCAGAACTTTACTATGAGTGTACATAGCGTAAATGGCCTCAGAGCTTGAAACTGAAACTCATCAAACTGGCTCGTAATGCATGTGTCCCATCAGGTGGAATGGTAATATTACAGATGGATTTATTATTGAAGTGTGGGCATATGGGTGTGTGGGCTGAACTCAATTGCACAACAACCAGGGATCCAAGAATATGTCTCTTTATTAACAGAAAACAAACAAGAACAGAAATAACTAAAGAGTGCACCTCAAATAACTAAAATACTGACAGCAAACTAACAGAGCTGGAAGAGAAAAAGGAAGGATCGTGATTGCTAAACTTGACCCGACACAAAAAATTGTAGGACTAAAAATACAGATTCTATAGAATAAGTATTAGTAAATTATTTTAGAGCAGTAACCATTCTAAAGAACCCAGGACATTGAAAATGGTGTCTGATCAGGAGTTAATGACTAGCAGCAGGAGAAAAGGACTCCTGATCAGCAACTAAAACTAACCAACAAGACAGAGTGCTAAACTAATTAGTGAGCAGAAAAACAAAAAAACTAAAGTAGAATCACCACTAACCTACAGAATGAATTAGGCCTGAATTACATAATAGATTTAAAATAAACCCATGAAAAAAACATTCAATATACCACATAGCATTGTAACAAAAACACTAATGGCGTTCGATGACTAACATAATTACTATTAGAATCCTGACATAAGTATATTACACAGATAAAACTTCTATCTAAACAAAAAATGTTATTAGATTTTAAACATATTTGGACAGAATGAATTGAACGTTGTGGCCAGGGGAGGAAGGCGAGGTAGTGCCTCATCTGTCATCATGAGACCTATACTAATAAAATAATGATTTGTTGTTTGATCTGTGCTAAAAAATGGATGGACTGTTCAAATAATGTAAATTGTTCTAATGATTTATAATCAAATCTGCTGCATTTTGTGTATGCATTCCCATTTTTAAGTTGTATTTGTGTATTTACAGTCACACCCAAACTAAGCTCTTCACCAACCAGTAAATTCCAGCACTCCCAAATGCAGCCTTCCATTACCTCCCACACACCTCCCTCTCTATATAGTATATCTAGATCTCTTTGTGCTTTCTCCTTGACTGGTCGACCATTTACTGGGTGCTGGATTTAGTTAACTCTCTCAGACTCCTCTGCAAATAAGTCTCCATTTCTCCTAGTTTCTAGTCTCCACATCATCACCTCTGGGGTTTTGTTTCCATGACCTATTGGTTTCATGGGCTTTATTTAGTATATTCATTCAATGAATGTTTTTTTTTCTGCATTCTAGTTTCTCACGTCAGAATTGACTTGATTTACATGTGTAAAAAATATATTTTTTTATTAATCGAACACTTGTTTGTTGTAGAGTACCCTTAATGATGTGAAGAAAAGTATTCATTTGTATGGCAGAGATTTGAGAGCGGAAACATTTTCTGACACAAAGCTAATGTGTTGAATTCTAAAGTCAGCTGTAGTCGATGTACATATGACTTTCACGAGTTCTGCTCCATTATGTCAGGGACGCTTTAGATCTCTAAATTAATGAGGCAACATGAGGCTGCTCTGGAACGCTCCCCACTAACAGCAGCTGGGATATGCAGTTCATATGCTCATGACAAAACGCTGCTGTTGGAGCAAATGACAGTTTACAAGCTGTGTTTCTTCTCTAACTCCGAAAACAACAAATTTAGAGTATGGAGTTTTAGATCAACTTTGTTTTCATGCACTGAAATTACTTTCAAATGAATAATGTCCTTAAAAAGAGATACAACTTAACGTTTGTTTGCTTTTTTTCAGACCTTTTTCATTCTGCCTCTATGGCTCCATAGGGGCATTGTGGTGAGTATTTGTCAATTGTTGTTGGAAGATGGAAGAACATCAATATATATTTTTTAAATAAAAAAATAAGATCAAATATACTGGTCATATTCTCCGATTATAGTCTAATAACAAAAAAAGAGCAAAAGAAGATAACAACTACAAGAAGTTTTTTTTTTTTAGTTCCAACTAAGTTTCTGTAGGTCTGCATCATCTGAATACTAGTGGTCTCATTGGATGACTAACCAACAGCAATTACACTGGACATTCAAGAACTACACTTCCAATCACTCAGTATTACACTTCCGGAAGTGGTTTCCCAGGGAACTCTTTTTGAACTATTTTGCTTGAAAATGTTCTGTGTACATGTTCATCATAGTCGTGTTTCATCATTTTCATCTGCCTCATCTGCATTCATACTCATATACTTTCAGGAAAGCTGTTTTTACTTGTAGCTGTCAATAAAACGTGTCGCTCTCATCATCTCTGGTTGACTGGTATCCCTGACAACAGCAGTCTCAACTCTTACTAGACAGAAAATGCAGAAAAGACCTTACTGTCTACAGACAAAATAGGTTTTAAGTCATTTGACTAGTTAGCATTAAGCAGCCAAGGTTACACACAGGTGAAAATAGAAATTATAGAATATATAAAATATATATTCTCACATTACCCATTAGTTAAGCAAAAAAAGTGTTCACAACTAAGCACCTGTTAATTATAGATACAGAGCTAATGATATTTTGGAGAGGAACATTCCATAAATTAGGATCTAATTTAGTACTCACACACTGGAGCAGTTATGGATCAGCTTTATTAAGGGACTGAAATTGTATGTTTTTATTTAAGCATGAAATGGCCATTAAATTATGATTTGCTGATATGTTCACGAAGAGAAAAATCGAAATGGAATGCAGACTTTTAAACTATTGTATACTGTACAGTTGAAACTGTCATTACAATTTTTTAACAAATTGTATAAACTGTGTTTTCACATATCCAACATTTTTGCAGCTATTGTTAAGAAAACAAAACAAATCTAGGCAATATTTATATGAATATTAAACTGCACAGTAAGAGTTACATTTCACCACAAATAATATAAAAATGATTTGTTGATACAAATTTCATTTTACTGTATATTTAAAGATCCTATTATCTAAAGTAAAGGTGGCATAGCTCAAACTCACAAAACCTTCTGCTTTAATACTGGATGACAGATAGCCACTAAGCACCTTATTAGCTGAGCACCTGGACTCATGAATTTATAGCAAACGATGGCATCTTATTAATTATTGTCCCAGAACTTGAACTGATGAGAACATCAATACATTCAAGCAGGTTTTTACCATAAATCTAGCTGAGCCAGTTCACATCTATAAATATCTGTGCAGGGAACAGCTTTATGGCTATTTACATAGAGACAACACATTGATTACAGGGTTGAGGAATTATTGAATACTCTGATGAGTTGACATGTAGAGGGGGATGCATTAGAGCCCCACGTATTTGTGTCCATTAGCCTGTAAATCTGCTTTATTCCAAAGGCACGCATTTCTCTCCTTATCCTTTCTCTCTGCACTCAACTGAAGAGCGGTGAATTTCAACCCTCATAATGGGCATGACGACAATAAAAGTTTCATCAGCCTCCATCACTGTAAATTCAATAGAGAACGTTATTGGTTCATTTTTGTTTTCAATTTCAGTTATGATGCCATTACATGCATTCAAAGGGGACAGAAAGCAGAGAGTGTCCTGATCTTGTGCTGATGCAGACGCTTGGCAGATATAGGCAGCTCTCCATTCCTCTGAACTGCCGTTAAAATCCATTGGTGGTCAAAGAAAGGCTTTTAGCCATTGCTAATGGACGATTGGACAGTGTACGACGGACACTATTAGTGCTTGAAAAGCAACCCCTTATAAAAAGGCTCATAAACCATGTTCGACTGGGTTTAAAATACTGGCAAAAACCTTTATATGGTTACTAAAGCCATTTCTAACAGACTCTGACTCTATGGGTGTGTGTTTCCCTGCCGTTGCAACAATCGACACAACTCAATCAATTCAGTAAAAAGGAACCACATCAAATGCAGCTGGAATGTGAAGTAATTAGCTTGCCAATTTTTGTTTTCCTCCTCAAAGATTATTTCCTGCCTAGACTGAAATGAACATTAGTCTTTGTCAAAGTGATGTGTCACCTGCCCTTGGATATTCCTGCCCCTGCACCTTGGTTATGATTTTAGTTTTCTTGTTTGGGTGCTTGTTTTGATTACCTTGTTTCATAGTTATAATTTCACTATTCTTACTAACCAAGTTTACAACTTAGTCATTTTTAATTTCTTAGATTGTTTTAAGTTAAGTTAAATGTGTGTGTGTGTGTGTGTGGGGGGTGTGTGTGTGTGTGTGCGTGCGTGCGTGCGTGTGTGCGTGTGTGTAAAATGTGTTCAGTAACCAGCTTGAAGTATTAAGAATGTTTATTCTTCATTTTCACAACCAACCATGTATAATACCCAAAATACATTATATTCATTATATTCATTTCACATGAAGTTCTGACTGTGGGCCAGCAGACTTCAAGGTTACTAAGTGATGGTTTGCCATCAACAACAATTTCCAAGGCTTAAGCATTTTCATATGCTTTTTCAAAACTCTAACCTTAGTTTGTGTTATACTACAGTGATATTTCAAAACCCTAACTATAGCTGTTGGTTTTCCATTTACTTCTTTTTGGTTGTGTGTGGGGCGTCACGGTGGCGCAAGAAGGTCACTTGTTCGAGGCTAGGCTGGGGCAGGTGGCCTTTCTGTGTGGCGTTCTCATGTTCTCCCCGTGATCGCGTGGGTTTTCTCCGGGTGCTCCGGTTTCCCCCACAAGCCCAAAGACATGCGGTATAAGTGAATTGAGAAAAAACAATTGTTTCATTGAGTATGAGTGTTTGTGTGAATGTTTCCCAGTGATGGGTTGCGGCTGGAAGGGCATCCGCCATGTAAAACATATGCCAGAGAGTTGGTGGTTCATTCCGCTGTGGCGACCCCGAAAGGGAAGAAAGCCGACATGAAGATGGATGGATGGATGGTTGTGTGTGACAGACTCACTGAGAAAACCACTCATTTTCGCTCCCCTTCAATCCGACCTCAATAGATGTCTTTGATGAATTTCTTACCCGTCATCGACTTGGTGGTCACCTCGTTATGTGCTTTATTATGTGGTTACCAGCACAAATAGTAATCTTTTCACAGGCTGCTTACCTGCACTAGTGCACTTGGTTCTTGTTGTTTCCAACACCCTTCAGAGATGGGTGGTAACTGATTACATTTACTTAGTTACATTTACTTGAGTACGTTTTAGGGTAACAAGTACTTTCTGAGTACTTGTACTTTAAGTTACTTTTACTCAACTTTTTTCCTCCATTAGTTATTATATTTGGAAGCAAGCTAAGGATGTTGAAGAGGCTGATGCACGAGATTTTGCCAACTACTCACACCAATTGTGGCAGATCACTAACAGCCTTTTGTTAAAAGTGGATTTACTTTTAAAGATGCTCGCTCATTAATACTGAAGATGCTAGAAGTAAATGCAAAAAATCCATTTTAAATACAAAATACAGGTTTTTATAAAACTTCAGTTGTATTAACTGTTTTTTAATTCAGCTTATTGATTATGCACATTTATATGACTTGAACAGATAAAAAAGTTATTTTTGAGGAGAGATAACTAGATGCTCTTCGAGTTTGGTTATCAGCATTTTTGCTTTGAATTGTTCAGTCAATATGTTTGAAAAATGTTTGGAAATATGTTTGGAAATCTTGGAGTGTTTGCCAATGAAAGTTTATCACGATGACAAACTTGTATGTCGTTTAATGCACTTGCTGCCTAAAGAAGCTGTAAGACTATGCTTGTCCAACTTAGAAGGATTTTAAGAGCTATGTTGATAACAAGTCAAAGGCAACAGCCAAAAAAATGACAGCATGGACACATGAAATTCAATTACATAAACTCTTACCTAATTCTAGAAATGACTGAGCCGATCATTTCTTAGATTTTTACCATATATGTTAAATCTAGATTTAGAGTACTCGAAGATAAATTATTTGGTAGCATTTTATAATAACTACACACTACTAATCATTAATAAAGCATTAACAAATAGTATATATCAAATACAAATGTATATATTATAATTGATAACACTACGTTTATACTTTATTGAGGATCAGTTAATCATTTATAAATTACACTTTTCAGTATTTAAAAACCAGTTAGTTATTAGTTGTAAGCGATTAATGAAATAATTTAGAACAAGTTAATAAATGATTATTGAACTATTTAAAAGCACATATATTCATCTTATTATTCAGATATAGTAACAGTTACCAAGTGTGGTAATAATTGCTTTATTAACACATAATGCTACTGTAATTAATATAGTTATAAAACATTTATTATCTGTCGGTTAACTCTTTGTGTGAGCTCTTCTAAAGTGAGGACTATTTATGGTTTGTAAAGCATTTACAAATGAGACTAAATGCTTTTTGTCAAATTGAGAGCTAACGAAAATAGCTTTATAAAATAGTCCTCACTTTAGATGAGCTCATGCAAACAGTTAGCTGACGGCTAGCAAATGCTTTAAAAATACCTGAATGAATCATGAGTTACAATAGCATTATTATGTGTTATTAAAGCATTTATTATCACACTTAGTAAACGTTAATACATAAGTCTAACTCATAAGATTTACATATTAATGTGGTTTAGAATCGTTTATTAATCATTTATTAACGTGTATTAAATGATCTCATGAATTACTTACAACTAATATCTAGCTGGCTTTTAAACAGCCAAAAGTGTAATTTATAAATGATTAACTGATTCTCAATAAAGCATGAAATTTATGTTATTAAGCAAATTATATAGGTGTTATAGACCACCAGGAATAAAGCCTATATATATATATATATATATATATATATATATATATATATATATATATATATATATATATATATATATATATTATTTTTTTTTTTTTTTTTTTTTTTTTTTTTTTTTACAGAGCAGGTACAGCATAATGCTGTATGCTGTATTTACAAACTCATGAGGACTTTAGCACTTCATTTACAACCTGCAGAGTATTGAGATTTTCTGTGTGTATTAAGTACATAAATTCAGGGCATAAGGAACAAGTTCAAATATTTCAAAATACACTCTTGGAGCATTACATTTTAGCCACCGCAGTTTATAATATTATTGTAATATTTTGTATCTCTGAAAACAATGAATCACAAGAACATCCATGGTCAGTATCCATTCTCTTCTTGCTGCTTTCTTGTTAGGTTGTGTAAATAAAAATCTGTTCTACTCAGCTATGATAGACACTTGGCTTAGGGAAGCTTTATTTTGAGAAAGGTTGTTTTGGTGTCATTTTTCTAAATTCCCAAACAATCAGCAAGTCGCTGGATTCATATGTCTTTGACAGACAGTATTTAACTCTAGCTGCCATTTGACCAAGGCACAGATTTGTTTCACTTAGAATTTTAGTCAATACAAAGAAAGACAAAAGCCTAACATACAATTCTCTGCATGGGGGAACAGACACTGCATTTAAGTATTAGAAACAAACACAACAGGTTTCACCTGTTCAATAAAATAATTTAACAACGGACAATTTAAAGACAATTGCTTTCAGAGAGCACTACCCTCAAGTTAAACCCTCAAATTCATCAATATGCTCATGACTAATGCTATTACTAATAATAATATTAATAATGGCATTTTAAAAACTCAATAACATCAGGATTTTACTTTTAAGGATCCCCACTTTGTCTGAAGGTCATGGCGCTTCCAGTGGTTCTCTTTTAGAAGCTTTTTAACAATAATCCTGTTGCTGTGTGGAATAAAAAGCAAAATGTATTTTATCTCAAAAGAAGATCAAAAGTACCATTTTATGTCTATGCACAAATTCCCCACAACACTCACTGGCCATTGCATGAAAACAGCTTTTTGACTTTTGACCACATGAATAATCTGGACTGCACAGTACAGGTGGTATGGTGCTTCAATAATCATTGCCATGCCCCACAGTTATTTATGAATATATATATATATTCATAAATAACTGTGATGAATCTGATCATTTCAATGCTATCTTTTCACACAGCCAGCATAGTTTTATGAAACCCTTTCAAATTTAACTTATTCAAATTTTCACATTTTCTGTGGAGACCAATAAAGGTTGTTCCCTGTTTGACCTTGTAATAACAGCTTCCACTCAATGGTGAAATTTGCTTGTGCATCTCGCTGGACAAATTGGCTTAATAGAAAAGCAGAAATGAAGTTATTCAGTCATGTGAATGCACCTAACTGAGCATAAATGTGTTGAAAAGAAGGAATTTATTTGTATCATATCTCCATCTTCTAAGGAGCTGAAACTAGTCTCATCGATTGACCCTGTATCTGAAGTTAAATCATTGTACAGTTGTCAAGATTCATGATTCTCTTTTAGTAAAAAGAAACACAAAAAGTCAGGGCATTTTAAACTGCTGTCATGGAATAACTGAAATAATGCAATTTAAGGAAAAGAGTTCCTGCACTATGCAGAAAAGGACGACAGTACAACATGGACGCAATTTCTCTTTTTCTCATCTGTCTGTTTTACATCGTTTACTTTTATATCTGAGACAACCAATGAAAAAAACAGTCAGAGGATCATCAGACCTTCAAGTCACCCCTGTATCCATGCGGTCACCTGTCAGTTAATGTCACACTTTCTTAAAGATCACCTGCTCCAAATCATTCACCACAGTGTCTATATCTTACTCTCAAAATATTACATATACTGTTATACTGATTACCACAGTCTGCATCATTCAGACCTGAAGATTCCCTCACCTGTCGGTTCCTTCTCTTGTTCTCTCTTTCATTCCTGTATTTCTGCATCTTCCGTGTGACTCACCTGTTTCCTGCATGTTAAACGCACAGTTTGGTTCATACATTCTGTTATCTGTTCTCTGAACAATGTGCTCTATCAACCCACTATTCTTGCATTCTCTGTGTCAGAAAATTACACGTTTTCAGGGTTTTAAAAGTCTTTTATCAGGGATTTCTGTACATTTAAAAATGGAAAATTCTTTCATTTTACAAAACATTTATTAATTTAATAGATAATAAAATATTGGAAATAAAGTTTGTTGTTCTATACATGAGAATCAAGTAAGTTGAGCACCTGTGCTCTCTGTTCTAACTTTTTTTTAAAGACATCAATATAACTCAAGTTATAGCAAGTTTACTATCAAAACAAAGACACTAGAAAGAACACTGAAATTTATCGATGCATTTTAGAAGCTATACCTTCTGCATGCCGACCATCTAAATAGGCTGCTGGTGTTCTGGATATAAATGCACCTATTTATTCAAGGCAATATAATAATTCTATAAAATGAACAGTGCTTTATCCTGTACATGTAAAGATTATTTTGTTTATTGTGTACAGTTCTAGATGTCCGAAGAGTCTGCAGAGTTTTCTTTATTGTTAGTTTATTGTTTAATTTACGTTGACATCCATTGATCCATCTAAGTATCAATACAAAAAACATGTATTTAATTTATGTTCAAATGAACTTACTGTTGGGTTTCCATTGTTCAGAGATTATGCACATGTATGTTTACTTTCAAAACACAAATCGATAGAAACCTCTAAATTTTCTTATGAAACCAATAATCATATTAAGCCAACCAACTTGACCTCCCTGCTTGTTTCTAAATACATTTTTATGACTATATAAACTTTATAGATTTTACTTTATAAAAGTATTTATAATATGTATATGTTAAATAGCAAAAACTTGATGTATGTTGATATGCTTAGCAGGCTATTAAATTACTGCTGCAAGCTCATACTTAATACTTAATTAAATGCTTAAATGATGATACATTTTATCATATTTTTTTTAATCTGCAATAATTTTCCATGGACTTAATTTGACTGTGATATGTTGATTAATATTGCCCCAGCCATGTTTGTCTTAAAAAACTCACTTGCTATCTGACTCCTTCGAACCAATATGTTAGACTGCAAAGAAATAAAAATAAATAATAATAATAATAAAAAAATCCCAACAATTGAGCCATGATGATATTGTCAGTATCTTCTACAATGCAAAGGTGAGATACTGGCGAGATCCTGCTCTGCTTCAAATGTGTTCTTCAATCACGACTAATTTGACACCAAACATTTATCAATGTGTTAAAATGTCAAAACAACATCCTCTTTTAACATGTAATGATTCAAACTGATGATACTATAAAAGTGTATGTTATCTTTGATAAGGAAATTGTTAAGTAGTTGTTGTTGTTCCACTTACAGTCTTGTCTCGAACTAAAACATTGACGTTCTGAGAGTAACTGAAGTTGAATATCATGATGGATGAAGAAATTGATCAGTCTAGTTTTCAGTCAATTATGGTATTTACTAAACACACTATGTTGGCCACTGCTTTATAACCAAAAATCTGTAAATTATGAGGTTTAATCAAAAACGCGTCAGGTTTATCAATTTCAAGCTATGGTGGTTTAACGATTTTCAGAATGGGAGAGTAACATGACAGTTCCATAGAGGCAGCAAAAAAAAAGCAGTTCTCACAAAAATCACACTATAGAGCAAATCTGTTTGCTGACCGACATGCTCTGATACATTGTTTTAGGTACCTAATCACCAGAGAGTACACTGGTTCGAATTGACCTGCAGCATTGGCATTCCATGGCAAATAACCTTTTTCTCTGGATCTGTTGCAATCTAACAGGCATTAGGGAGCTTTCACACAGTAAGCATTGGAAGCCGATGGAATGACCTTGTGTGGTCTGCTGGATGTAGCCATGCTTGACCAGTGTCCTTGACTTTGTCAGACTTAACAGCACAGCGGTCCTGGGGGATATTTCTGGATTAGATTAGCTGTCGTGGGATTGCTTGGGATGGGTGTAGACATATGGGCCATTGCTCTCCAGACAACACAGGTGATTAGTTTGGTTTAGTAGCTGCAAGTCCTGGCAGTCTGAGTAGTATCAGCGGGTTCTTCTGAGACAAGAGTATGTATACACCTGAGTAAAGCTGCACAGGGAAAGGGAAACTTTCCTGAGCTTTACAGAGTATGCACTGTTTGACATATCTTGTGACTTTGTGACAGACTTTCACATCATGATGTCTTTATGTCCAGTGGATCTTGGGACTTATTCTCCACCCTTACCAGTGAGGATGCTGCATTTTCAGTTGCAAGCTGATTTGGAATTTGTGTTATAAAAACTTAAAAGTGGATCTTTTTTAATGCTGTGAGCTCATTAAAGTGTTTTCACACTATCCAAACAAACTGAACACAAACTAATGTGGTGCAATGACAGCTCATTTACTCAACAAATCTGGAGGTTGTTTCATGTTCGACTAGTCAAACTAAATCAGGAATGAATAGTCTGTATAACTGTTTTATGTTTTGATGTTATTTTGTAAAAATAAAATTTTAATCCTGTTTAAAAACCTATTGGTCTCAAGAAGACTTGAGAAAGTTAGTTCAGAAAGCCTAATTGAAATCCCCATCTAAGTTTAATTTGAAGTATCTCACTATGATTTCATTAGTTATGTCTTTCAGAGGAAGATCACATGAATATGCCCCATGGTCAGACCCTGCTGTTCATTATAGCTATTGTCAGAAAGACCAATTAATCATGGCATTCGTATAACATTCCAGGCCAGATAAATGAAGGTATGTGATAAAAACAGTCATTAGCAATCTCTGCTCATTTTTCACTGCATCGGGAAGGAGGCACCAATGTTCTTTTCTTTTACATCCCACAGCTATTGCCTGCCTACTTCCTTCTCTCCCGCATATTACATTTAGTTGCTCATTTACAGTCGAGGTAATGAGGTGTCAAAATGTTCCCAATAGAAAGAGCAAAGGATGCCACTCTTGTCAATGTGCAAATAATTAAAGCTGGTGTACTTCACATTTTCACAAAGAGCTCTTTTCAGCTTCAAGGTTTACATTAGCACTTGAGCGGAGAAGGTGATTGTGAATAACTGAAGAGTGGGTTTTCAGTCATTTTTCAAACAATCTAAGCATTGTACAGATGTGATAATTGAGTAAAAACATATTTATGTTTCACAAACTTCACAAGAATATGTATGTCACAAACTACAATATTTTTCAACAAACACTGTTAAACACTGACATTTTCTTCAGTTCATGCTGCAATTATATATTAACATATATTATGTTTGCATCTTTCTTACATGTATCAAACAATGTCAGAGATTCACTGAACCTTGTCACAAAAGGTTTCTGTTCCACAATCAAGCACACATGCAAGGAACGCCAATCATCTCTTCACAAATTAACATCTAAACAGTCAATCAGCAGACTTCCTATCTAGCTCAGTTTCACTGTTTGGTCAACAATTCATATAGGCACAAACCATGGCTCCAGTTCACCTCAGAAAAAAAAAATCATTCATAAAGCTGCACTTGCTAGTCTACATGTTAACTGCTGTAGCAATTATTGCAAATTGTCAAATATTTTATGTCATATTATCATGCAGAAAGTATGTGTTTGAGAGGCGTCACGGTGGCGCAGTGGGTAGCACAGTCGTCTCACAGCAAGAAGGTCGCTGGTTCTAGGCTTGGCTGGGACAGGTGGCATTTCTGTGTGTAGTTTGCATGTTTTCCCTGTGATCGTGTGGGTTTACTCCGGGTGCTCCGGTTTCCCCACAAGTCCAAAAACATGCAGAATAAGTGAATTGAAGTAAGAACAAGTGTGAATGTGTGTGTGAATGTTTCCCAGCGAATGGTTGTGGCTGGAAGGGCATCCGCTGCGTAAAACATATGCCAGAGAGTTGGTGGTTCATTCCGCTGTGGCGACCCCGAAAGGGAACAAAGCTGACATGAAGATGAATGAATGAAGTATGTGTTTGGATGACTACACCCACATGTAATAAAAAATAACAAAGCTAACATTTAGGTTAGGAAAATTAGAAAATGAAAATACTAAATAGCTAACACAGAATATAATTTTCAGCAACACAAATAATGTAAACTCTGAAGAAGTATTCACTTAGTTATAGTTCACTCTGAGATGTTTTTAGGGAAACAGGCCTTTTGAAGGCTGAGACGTGAGAAGAAGAAAAAAAAGAGAAGGGAAGGAAGGGGTTAAATTCTAAAAACTCCTACCACAAGAAACAGTCAATCAGACAAAAGTTTTTTTGTGAATAATGTGTGTTTTAAATAGGATTTGTTGAATTCAGACACTTTATCATCATATCACTAAACAACATCTATTTCAAGGACAATTGTCAAAGCAAACCAGTCAGTATTGCTAGAAGTGCGTTTAACTGCAGGGGAACAGCAGGCAGTTAAGTTGAGCTGTGCTAAGGACTCACAGACCTGTAGTGTTACATACATCAGTTATTATCTCTGCTCTGCTCCAGAGGCCAAGGGTCTAAAAAGCAGGAGATTGCAGATTTGTTAAGTTGCTGCAACTTAGCAGTTATGGGATGGGGTTAAATGGGGATGGGGTTATAATATAAAGGGCCAGTATAAAAAATGGCCAGTTTTGAATGGATGTGTCTTAGACGAGGTAAAACCATTTGACAAAACAATTTTGGAATGTAACAATACAGAATTCCATTAGTCGTATACACTTCCCTGAACATAGGGTTTAGTATCTCATTTAACCCTTGTATTATGTTACGGGTCAATTTGACCCATTTCAGTTTTCATGTTCACCAAAAGGCTGGTTATTGTTTATTTTTCTTCCTATAATTTTGTGACTTTTTCTCATCTTGGATAATGAACTGGTGTGTAAAATTTTAAATCTTTGGTCTGCAGTACAATGTCTGTGCAGAGTTTGTATACAAATATGATGTTGCGGGTCATTATGATCCAGACACTTCAATGTGGGTAAATAGCTGTTCAGATTCAAAATAAACAAGTTTCTTTGGCGGAACTTTCTCGCAATGGTCCTGGGCACTGTTCTCATGTCATTTCTTTGATGTACTTTGTTTAGATTGCTCTGAGGCCCAGGTGAGAGTAGAGGAAAAAGACAAGTTAGCTGCGATCAGAGATGTATGGTATAAATGGGTCGAAATTCTGCCTTTGTTGTACAATCCTGGTCCTCATGTTACTGTTGATGAGTGCCTTGTTCCATTCAGGGGCGCTGTCCTTTCCGACAATACATGCCTAACAAACCTGCCAAGTATGGCATCAAATTATGGGTAGCCTGTGACGCAAAATCTAGCTATGCATGGAATATGCAAGTATACACAGGAAAGCTACCTGGAGAAGCACCTGAGAAGAATCAGGGGATGCGTGTCGTGCTGGAGATGAGTGAAGGGCTGCAAGGTCGTAACATTACATGCGACAACTTCTTTATATCCTACCGCCTTGGAGATGAACTTCAAAAGAGGAAGCTGACTCTTGGGAACAGTCAGAAGAAACAAACCAGAACTTCCCAAGGAAATTCTGAAGGTAATTAGCAGACCTCTGCATTCCTCAATATTTGCTTTCAGTGAGAAAGCAACAGTTGTTTCATACTGCCCAAAGAGAAACAAGAATGTTCTTGTAATGAGCACAATGCACACAGATGCATCTCTGAGCACAAGAGAAGACATGAAGCCACAAATGATCGTGGACTACAACTCAACCAAAGGAGGAGTTGACCATCTAGACAAAGTCACAGCAACGTACAGCTGCCAGCGCAATACTGCCTGTTGGCCCTTGGTGATTTTCCACAATATTGTGGATCTGTCTGCCTACAATGCCTATGTCCTGTGGACTGAAATCAACCAACAATGGAATGCCGGGCAAATTGTTCAGACGTCGCTTTTTCCTTGAACAGCTCGGCAAAGCACTTGTCACTCCCAAGATGCAAAATCGATCCAGGCCACCTAAAACCCCAGCAGCTGCTGCTGTCTTTGAAAAAGGCAAGCTAACGTCATCCAACCAATCTGCAATGGATCCATTAGATACAGGTGTGAAGAAACGGAAAAGATGCCAGGTCTGTCCCTACCAAGATGACAGTAAAACAAGTACCTGTTGTGTGAAATGCAAGAATTACATCTGCAGAAAGCACACACTTACATTCTGTTCATCCTGTGGAGATAATTGAAAATATTGCATACAAGTCAAATGACCAAAAAAAGAAAAAAAGTTCGTTAAGAGTTCAAATAGTTCTAAAATATGGTATTAAAACTATTGAAATTAAAATTTATTATATGTTTCTTTTCAAAATGTTCACATAATCTAAAATAAAGATTCTGTTTTGTATGGATTTACACAGTGCGGGTCAAAATGACCCGCAACATAATCAATGTAATTTTTTTCCAACATAATACAAGGGTTAAGTAAATACATCACCGCTTAAAACTCAAGTTCATGGCTATTCACACCTTTTTCACAATTGTCAATAGAAAACTTAATTTCATCTACAGCACAGCATAAGGAGATGAGGTAATGAGAAAAAATGCCAAAGACAAATCTTGTGTTAAATCTTAAAAGCTACAGGATGAATGGTCCCATCCAGCTATTGTTTATATGCAGAAACAGGAAGTGCAAGTTCTGATCCTGCCACCAAGATTTTAAAGAACTTTTAGAATGAGTGATGTCTTTATCAAAATAACATTGTGTAACCATTAGTCTGTTTTTAGCTATGAACATTTTGTTAAAAACATCCACACTGAGTGAGGAGTCAGGACAAATAAATAATTTGAATTTTAAATGTAATTTCGCACCTTTTACTGGGATGAAACACATGAGTGGCTGTTATTTGAGTAATGTATGCCACCTCCTACATTATGTTCCCGAATTATGTCATGAATCTATAGCAGGTGCTCAATAATGGCACCTAACTTAAAAATGCTTGCAATTTGGGTTGGAACTAATGTGAAAGATCACATTTCATTCAGAACTGCAAGGTTGTTTCTCTCCAACAAAGTGTGTTGTTTATTACAGAAGAAGAGTGCCAGAAAGACAGCTGTGTGACACGTGTTTGCTTCACATTTTTGTCTGCTGAAATGTTAAGCATTAGTAACAATAAAAGTCTTGTGCGTCATGCTGCCATTCTTGTAATGTCACCCTGGGGAGAGAAAGAGTGTGCAGAAATGTTCGATTATGTTATGCTATTTTCTTCATTTAATTTTAAACATATTAGTTAAAAATCGAATAAGTTATACAAATTTACACTTTTATTATTTGATGGTCACAGAAAAGCAAAAAGGTCAAAAGAGCAGTATTTGGAAAATTCTATGCACATTAGGAATAATAATTGTTTCAGATTTGTTTAAGGAGTAAATGTTTCAGAATTTTGATAGATAGGGTAAACTTCTTGTCAGTTTTAACTTTAACACTCAACTAATAGTTGTTAGAGAGCAATTCTAAAGGCCCATTTTTGTTTACGGTAATAGCAAAAGAAAAAAACCTTCATTACTAATCTGTCTATTTAATAATTGATTTCATTATTTTACATTTATTCAAGAGTTTTAAAAATTGTATGAATGCCTTGTTGAGCGATATGTTATGGAAAGGCAAATTCCAAAAGCTTTTAAACAATCAGGGAATTAATGCAGCCAGGTTGATTGCGGTGAGAGAAGATTCTTGTCGTTGTCTTCTAATTTTCTAATATGCTTTTAGATAGACATATGGGCTGTTAATGAAATGCATGGGCCTTTTCAGTAAGGCACTTTGATATTAGATGTAATAGGACAGTTAATTTAAAATTACAGTATATAAATGGCAATCATTTCATGTTGTTTTGAGAAAGCCAATCTTTTAGAGTTTAATAAAACTCTATGCAACTGGTTTTAGATGTTTAACTGTTTAAGTTTAAGACAGTTTAACTGTTCGAGTGACTTTCATTAACAGCAGACAAATCATTACAATGTGTTGAACCAGCTCCTGTAACTGATGAAAAATGGAATTTGACTTTAACTGCAACTGGAATGCTAACTCAAAGCATGATTATACAAAATCAAAATTAACCTACTTCGAGAGAAATGTACTGTACCAAGAAACAACGTTAATAAATCGTCGGGATTTTGTTTAGTGCTTTCCATTTAAATAGCGCTTTTCTAGACGCTCATAGACATTTTACAATAATAAGAGCATTATTCATTAACTCCACATTAGGGTTAGGTCGATAGGCGATGCCTTTATCTATCGGCGATGGCAGACAGACATCATGCCGCTGACCTTGCATTGCAATCCTTCACCACACCCGCCCCACCGCATCTTTACTTATTTTATTGTAATTAGGGAATAATTACAAGATAACAAAGTTGTTAACTATACAAACAAATTACACAAACTTTATTTGCATGAATAATTTGGGCTTTCAAAATAAAATCTAAACAATTGTAATTAAATTAGATTGAAAAGACTACACCAAAAAAACTACACCAATTTTGGTGTAGTTTATTCAATTTAATTTAATATAATGAACGAGCTTAGATTTAAAAAAAAACATGTTTAAATATAAAGGTTTCTGGACAGAAATACTAACATGTTCAACTTTTCTGTCTTTAATAAGCTGCGAAGTGGAATAACATTACTTGCTGTTCTGAACACACGTTCAGACAGAGAATTGGTAGCACATATGCACAAATATTTACGAGTGATGTTGGACTTGAGAGGAATCTTCTTTACTAACTCTTAGCTCAAGTGATTTCATGTGATCCCCATGTGATGTGTATTTTGGGTCAAGCGTTTAACATCTTGCTCAAGGCTCTCCAAACTACTTCAGATGTGTCTCGGGGTTGTCTCTTTCATAAAGCCAAAGTATTGCCAGATAGGTGAACGTACACCTTTTTAACCAACCAAAATAGACTACACCATTATAACAATATGGATTACTCAATCACTTTTTCATGCCACTATGGCATGAACTGACAGACAGGTGGTAATTTGTATGTAACCTATATTTATTTATTTTATGGTTTGGTTATAGGTGAAACAATGACATGCAGGCAGACTTCAAAGGAATTTGACATGACTTAATTATACAACAACAACCCACCCACAAAGATGATGTCATCGTCAATCGCAATTTTTCACATTAGAAACGCTGGCAAATTTGTCAACATCACCCAATCCTACTCCACATTCACACACTGGTGATGATAAGCTACATCGGTAACCCTTAGCTGCCCTGGAACAGTTTGACAGGGGATGGCTGCCATTCCGTCCCAACAGCACCAAACACATCCTGCCCACCAAACACAACCCACCAGTCACACACATCCATACAGGGCAATGGGGGTGAAGTGGCTTGCCCAAGGACACAACGGCAGTATGGACCTGGCAGGGATCGAACACTCCAGTTATAGGACGACCAACTCCTCCACCATCAGTTTAATTATCAATGATACAAATGATGTTTGAGAATGCATAAATATTTTGTTAGCACTGGTAAATCATCAGTTGGTCTCCTGTCTATTTTGTTGATGAGCAAAGCTTTCAACTCAAACCACCTCATGATGTCGATTCATCTGTGTCCCTAGAGTTAATTAGGGTCATTCTCAAAATCTTCCCTCTAAAACTACATGAAAAACAACTGGAACACTCACTCAAACATATTCTCAAAGATGCAAACTGTTTCATTTACACAGATTTTATTTCCCTGCAAACACTAGGCACTTTTGTTTTTGTTTGTAAGTTTTAGGGAAATCTTGTTGACATCAGTAGCGCACAATGTCAAGCAAATGTAAGGTATATATATATATATATATATATATATATATATATATATATATATATATATATATATATATATATATATATATATAAAACATATAGAATGCCAAAAAACATTTATCTTGTTTTGAAAGTTTTCTAAGGAAACTAGGTTAATAGTCCAAATAAAAAAATACCTAGATGTCTAGTGTTTAGTGAGTGTAATGTGTAGAGTGGCCTTGGAGAAAGTGAAGATAATTGATCATTCTAAAAATGCATCGCAGCTGAGATCTGCAGAAAACTATCTCAGTGATTCCAGTGTATAACGTGAAATAAAAATGATGTTTATGTGCAAATGTGTTAGTGTTGCATCTTCAGCCATTTAAGATATTTCCAGTTTATTCAGAAGCACAAGAGAATATGTTAAACCATGACGAGACAGTGTATTCCTGTTAACAGCTCAAGTAAGAATAGAGAGTTCTATTTATTCTGAAGATATCACTAGCAGTCACAAAACAGTTCCAACACAATGAGTTTGGCTTGAAATTTGTTATGTTAGGGTAATCGTCCTTCAGTCAAGTTAACAAAACAATGACTTGGTATTTACATTGGTCTGAAGAATATAAATGGTTGCACTTAATGAGGGCTGCAAGTATGTGGATTACTGAAACACATGACTTGATAATGATTATAGAATGGGATATCCTTGTTACATATATAAATTATTCTTTATTTGGGCTTGGAAAGGGTCTTTGGTAACAAATTGACTTCCATTCATGGAAAAAAAACATGTTTAGAGCCTCAGTTATGCTCACAAATGACAGGGACGCAAAATAAAATGCACAATAAAATGTAAAATAAAAAAAATAAAATGCAAAAACTTGGAAACTTGATATCTCAAATCCCAATAAAAATCCAGATGAAACCTATTTATTTCAAGGAGACAAATGATTAGTGTCAAACAAAATAAACTATTTTAAGTGTAGTTACATTAATGCAATTTCGACAGGAGTGATCATATAATTAGTGAACATCAACAGATGTTTCCAATCCTCCTCCGTCCCACAAGACCTAAAATGCTAACAACGTCTTTACACTTCGACGATATAGAAAAAGCAAACTCTCCCCTCCACCCCTATCTCCACTGTCCCGCAAGGATTTCTCCGTGGGTGGGGGTCATATCTCGACCCCTTGGCTCTTCCATAGACAGCTTGTCCAGTATGCTTACCAATTCTCTCCAAATCTTGCTTTGCGTTCCTGGGCTAATTCTATGTAAGCGAACTCTTTAAACTCCTTTCTATAACATTTGTTTACTCAAAAATTTGTATATATAGAGGGATTTCTGCCAACCTTCTCTTGGTCTTTCATTTCATTAAATACAATGATTAAATCTAATATGCGACTTAAATCTGTGAAATATATTAATGTAATCTAGATTAATTTCACTCGTCAATGTCAATAAGGATTTTATTATCAGCAGCCACAATAAACTGTGAGATAATAATATTTGATTTTCAATTTGTATCTTTATTGAGAAATTATGCACATTTATTAGAGCACATGCTATTATTCAGTGACAAATCCATCAATCATTTTCAAATAAGGTCATTTTGATTTGCTTCCATGAGCCTCCAGTTAGAACGATGATAATATGATTGGAGGATCATGCTGACATGGAACATCTCAAATTGTCTTCAGAAAACTCATACATCCTCAACATCTGGTGAAAGGAATATTAGCTAAATAAAAACTGATAAGAATTGAACAGATGAAGATGTTTACGGATTCGTTTTAGATTAGGATGTGTCTGTGTAATTAATCAAAGGAGACATTTGGCCAGTGATGATTTTGTAATTATGTTGCCAAGTAAAATATTGTGGAGTAGAACAACCAGTGCAGTCTTTGACATATTTACAGAGTAATGTTTCATCTTTTTGTAAAAGATTTCACAGTAGACTCTCATTACTAATTAAAGTCTGGGAAAATGTATGTCAAAACAAACCAATTTAATTGGAATACTTTTTAAGAATAAATGGAAAATGTATGAAGCTTCAGTGAAAATATTCAGTGTTTGGTTTTAAGAAATAAATTTTAGTTTGTTTTAAAATGAGGTTTGTATGAAGAAATTGTACGCTGCATGTTCCACTTATTTAATATCTATCAAATATTATACAATTTAATTGAGAGAATTGGGAGGAATTTGGTTGAAAAAGCTTCAAAATAGGTATATGCATGAATTAGGCCTACAAGAAACATGTATGTATTTTTTATTTAGTAACATTTATTTAGTTCATACTAAATACAGACCTACATCCAAACTTTTCTTTTACCCCAATGTTTGTTTATACATACACTGAACAAGATCTTATACACCTCAATTTTTATGAGACCTTTGTGAAATTTCTGAAAATAACATTCATTTATAACTGATCTTCACTGGAATAAACACAAATCACAGCTAAAGCGTTTGACTTTAAGTTAATAATAAGCCTTAACTTAAGCAAAAATTAACTTTTTGTATTTTTGAGACATCGTGCCGAAGGGGTTAAATTACTAAAGCAAGTAAACTATTCCTATTTACAAATCATAGGAAAATTAAATGTGCAAGATAAATTTAACTTTGATCGTGTTAGTTTGTTTAATCAAAAGAAAATATCTATGTTAAGATCTAAATATATTTTTGCTTAATGACGAATTGTAAAAAATACAAACTATTATTTCTACTATTAAAAACGTTTTCTCACACTGGGCACAGCAGCTGGGACCTGAAAACTGTAAAATTGGTTTGGTCTGCTGAGTCCTATTAGAACTCAAGACAATAAACCATATGTCAGTGAGAGTAATTTCTGTTGTAGGAGTTGAATTCATGTTGACATGAAGTGGATTGAGTAGGGAGATTGGAGGCGTCGCATTCTTGAATTAAAGATGATTTCCTGTGTGTTAAAGCAGCATGAAATTGCATCTGTTTGAAACTCCTTCCTAAGACCCACATTGCTTGAGTCAATTCTAATGTTGTTGCCAAAAAATTCCTAGTGAAGCTGTGAGCATGGTGCTATTCTAATTAGACTCCGCTCTCTGATTGTTTTTCAGCCATTGTGGGCTAAAACAAAGCTTTTTTTAAAGAAAAATGTGGGCTGGAGACGAAAATTAAGAATTTAACCTCGACATTGCTCAGCTTGCTCATACTTTTTAGTCATATAAACAACATATTGCTAAGCTGTAATATCAATTTCAACACAAATTATTTCATTTTCAATATTTTGATAAATATGAACAAATCAATAATTAACGTTTTCTAATCTAAAAAGTATTTGTAGTTTTCATTTCATTGTTCATTGTATTTATGCAGATGTACTAGTAGTCAAAGCATAATACTTTAACTTGAAACAAATCTTTTTGATTGTAATCTGGAAGGTGATTTTGAAAATGCTGCAGCCTCGCTATCAGGAGGCTACTCGTCGGAGAGCAGCTGGAGACCTTTCTTAAGAAGCGTCTTCTTTTCTTATTGGTGTGGGTTAACTCCAGTTGCTCAGGAAACATGTTTCAGGTAAAGTTATAATCGAGAGACTTTCTATGGAACTGTAAATTATCGGTTGTTGAAGCACAGACTGTACCACATCTCTTGACCAAAGTGAGAACTACATTTAGTTAAGTTAAGAAAAAGAAGAACCCTGGCAGCTATTTTGTTAACATTGATGATAGATATTTTAACATCAAATAGAAACATTGCATTTAAAAATCATTCAGTCACCAATTGCATCTGTAGGTATTTGCTGCTAATTAGACAAAATTAAAGATTGAAAAAGATGATATTAACTTGCACTAAGAAGATATTGTTACATTCTAATTATTTAGATTCATTTAGTTGAGTGAGTCCCCTCATTCTTGGAATTTGTAGCCACTAACATACTTGTATATAAAACATGCAGAACTAGTTCTTTCTGATAAGAGTTATGTAATTCTGTAGAATATTTGTGGAGGTTGATTGCTTTATTGACAACTAGCAGGATACTGAAGTCATTTGCATGCTAATTGAGTTGCTCTTTCTTACCTGTTGTTGCTTTTAGAAGGGGTCAGGGGTATAAAAACAGAATGTTTTATATGTTACATTTGCATGCAAATTTGTGCCATTTACTTTAACACAATAATTATTGACAACCAAACAGATTCATCCCCGGTGAAAATACTAGTCTGGAGCTGACAGCAAACTTTATAAAAATTACACTGGTCATGCCTCTTATTCCAAACAACAAGAGTGGCATAAAGCAACTTGACATGCAGAAAACAGCAACCCATAACAAGCACACTCATTGGGAGAGAGAGAGAGAGAGAGAGAGAGAGAGAGAGAGAGAGAGAGAGACAGAGAGAGAGAGAGAGAGAGAGAGAGAGAGAGAGAGAGAGAGAGAGAGAGAGAGAGAGAGAGAGAGAGAGAGAGAGAGAGAGAGAGAGAGAGAGAGAGAGAGAGAGAGATTCAAGCTGGATTGCATTCAGAAGAAGAAAAAAATATCAGTCTTGGCAAACTAAAATGTCCTCTAGTGATTTGTGGGGCAGATATTCCAGAGCTATGGCTGGTGCAGGCCTCCTCAGATCGCTGGGAACATGTCTAAGAAACTGAGAGCAAGGCAATTAGCAGTCGCTCTAGAGAATATCATCCTCCTCTAATGATTCACTTCCTCTACTTTTCACTTTCACTTCCCTATACTCAAGGTTGTTTCCCACCCCCCTTTTATTTTTCCCAACTTATAGAAATATGGAGCTTGTGTGGACAATGGGACTTGATTTTTTTATATTAAAAAAAGATCTTTAAGTAGATGTCTGTATGTATCATGTCCTTACTTTTACTTGGGATTTTTTTTATATCTGAGTTGAAGATAAATATAATCATAATTTAAAGAGCAATTTAGTTGATTTATAATGCCAAGTAGTAATGACTGGAGTCACATTGGCAATTTAATAATTTGGCCAGATGTGGAGTGACCCATACATGGAATTTGTGCTCTGCATTTAATCCCAGTGCACACACAGCAGTGAACAAACACACCGTGAACACACACACACACGCGATGAACACACGCACACATACACGCACACACGCACACTCACTCACATACGCGGGCACCCCTTCAACAATGATTAAAAAATCTGAAAATTCAAGAGCGTTTGTTGAATTGACTGATTGGAGCAGTTTGCAGCTCAATATTTATGCTTCTTTGTTTGCTTATTTGTTTGTTTGTTTGTTCGTTACCCTCTACACTGCGAACAATGCAGTCTTGGAACAAGAAAAAAAAACCTCAATTGAAATTAAACTCTTCCTATAGCAATTTAAAAAAATCTGCAAATGGGGTAAGCAAATTTTACTTGGCAAGAATTCTTAAAATTAGCAAACAAATTTAACTAATAACAAACGCTGTTTGAAATTTGGATGGGGTATTAAGGTCTGAGGTATTGATTATTTATTTATGAGGTAGTTTTTTTTCTTGTTTTCTGTTGAGAAGCATTTGAGTGTTATTTCAAGAATTCAGATGTTCTTACCCCTTTGTCAGATATCTTACTTGCTCTAAGAAGACTAGAACTAGATTTAAGGTTTTTTTTCTTGTTTATTTTCGTGTTTTTACCAGTATTTACTATTGTTTTTTTAAAATAAGATATCATTAACATTCTTGAAATAAGAATATGGTGAGTCAAAATTTCTTGTTTTAAGATCAGTGGCAAAATCAGCAGCTTGTCTCACAAAGTTTCTTAATTCAAGAAAAGAAATTACCAGAATAGGCATTTTTTTTCACCCCAAGAAAATGTAAGTGATATTTTCTCATAATATGCGAAGTAATCTATACCAAAAAGGTTTAAATTAGAAAATTCAACCTAATATTTTCAATCAAGTTTTAGGCATTTTCAGCTTAGCTCAGACTCTGTTTTTTGCAGTGTAATGAAAAAGAAAATTCAGGAAAAATTATTTAGAGTGCAACTACACCAATGTTTGAAAATTGCTAGAATAGTTACATTTTTCAGTCATATTCAGCAGATGAGCATACTTCTTCAGTATACAGAGGCTTTTCAAAGAGGCAATGTATTGAAAACAGCCACAAACATCCTTACATTGTGTAGCTCACAGCTAAACATTGCATGGAACAGGCTTTGCTAAAGTGAAAAAGACAGCCAAGCACCATGCAATTCCCCCAAGGAATATAACCCACACACAGTGACCACTGTATTCTCTGTACTCTGTTGTGTGTATCCAAGGCAAGCAAGGCATCGAGGGTGGTGGAAAACTGATGACATCAGGGAATTCTGCAACTATAGGAGAGGCAAAGTTGGCAATAAAGAGCTCCAGCTGTCAATTCTGGCTCAAGAAACTGACAGTGAGCTGCATGTGAAACTTTTGGAACTCTGCTGAGCCTGTTTCAAAATAATATGCAACTTTGCAGGCTGTACTTCAAATTTGATACTCTACAGGTATTACAAACACTCATTTATTGTATTACTAGAGCGTCACGGTGTTGCAGTGGGTAGCACAGTTGTCTCACAGCAAGAAGGTTGCTGGTTTGAGACTCGCCTTGGTCAGTTGGCATTTCTCTGTGGAGTTTACAATTCTTCCTGTTATCGCTTGCATTTAGTCCGGATGCTCCGGTTTCCCCCACAAGTCCAAAGCGTACAAGTGAATTGGGTAAAAATAATTATCCATAGGGTGTGGATGAGTGTGGATGTTTCCTGGTGGCGGGCTGCGGCTGGAAGGGCATCTGCTGCGTAAAACATATGCTGGTTTAGTTGATGGTTTATTCCACTGTGGCGACCCCGAAAGGGACAAAGCCGACAAGAAGATGGATGAAAAGTAGGATTAGTATCAATTCTATCCACCCATTACACCTGGCAGTCCGTGGATCTGATTGGATGTTGTTGAGATTAGGCGAGGTTAAAAAATATTAAAAAGCCTTGTCTAAGCTTGGCAGTTAAAATCCAGTTTATGTTTGTATAATCTCTTCTGTTTTTGGTTTACAGCATATTTGGATTTCTGCTCAACATTTTGGTGTGCATTAAAGTTAAATTTTTGGTCAAAAAACTAAACAAAAAAACAAGATGACAGCGTGTTGTGATTAACTGTGATTTTTGTAATTAATAAACACAATCATTAAACGCAATCATAAAGTTATTTACATTGTGACATTTTTGTTTTAATGTCGGATATGAACAAAATAAACACATTAGTTAATTGTTAACAAAGAAAAAACACAGACTAATGAGCAAAATTAGACTAAGTATGACTAAAATTATTGGACCCTCTTATAATAATAAAATGTTAAGATTTATTAAAACAACTTTTATCTTAACTTTCAGCACCTGACATATTTCCAACCAGAACATCTAAACAAATACTCTCACCTGTAGCAAAACCCCACTACATAACAGTTCAACAATTGTTATTGAATTTCAGGATTTTTAGAGAAAAACTGCTCCCACATCGAGTGACTCAGAGCTGGCTGGATAAGTAATCAGTCAGTGCCAGAAGGACTTTTGGATTCAGCATTAATGAGTTTTCAGCCTGACTGTGTTCACTCCAGAGCTGGCGTGTTTTGTGAAACAAAGAGCTGCAAATCCAGTTTTATCAAATAATGTCTGATAAAGTGAAAGTCCAATCACTCTTATGCATACAATATGTCAGTGTTCTAACACTTTAGTGTTCTAAATACAATATCAACCCTAACAACAAACCTGCAAACGAGGGGCTGCTTCATCATGTTCAATCAAGAAATGTGTCATTTAGGAACACAACATTCTATTTGAAGGGTTTACAATTTTTTTTGTCACTATTTGTAAGCTAGATTTCAACCCTTGAGAGAAAAATCTCTAGGTTAATGAATTCAGCTGCAAAGTTTTTGTTGCCTGTCAGGGAATTCATGAATAAATTGTATGGTTGACAGTGTTGTGTACTAACACGTACACATTTGATGTGCCATACACCTCCTTAACCTGAAAGCACAAGTCTAAACATCAATCTAAGTCCTTTCCAATGTTTGTTAAATAAACTTTCTTCTCACCTTTCTTTTCTTTTCTTCGACAGATGACAGAATCACAGAAGAGAGTAGATCAAGGAGTTTTCTTTATGTTTCTGTTGTTATTCGGGTCCCTTAACAGTGTTACGTGTTGCAAAACAAATGTGTTCTTTAAAAATCACCCTCTACTTCACAATAAATCTCAATTAAAAGCCAAATCTGGTATAAAATGACTGGGAGACCAGATTGAAAAGAGTTTCATAAGATTGGGTTTTTAAATTTTATTTCATAATTTAGGTCAGTCGAGTGCTTAACAAACACTTTTTTAGAATTCAATGGCTCTTTGGAAAGACTAAAAGTTGTAGCTTGGTGGAGATCACAATTTGATGGAGCAACACCATAAAGTTACTCAACAGAATATCACGATGGGATATAAAGTTATTGAGTAAGAATATATGTTCATGAAAAATACATATTCAAATCTCTTGATTTTAACTGACAAGTCCATGCTTATGTATTTCTTGCAGACTCCAGTAAAACTGAAAATCAAATCTATAACCCTAATGATTGATGCTGTCAGAGGGAGCTAATTAACACAAGCGAAGCATCCAACAGATAACAATCCTTTTCATCCCAGAACAGTCTGTTTCCCCAGTGTGAGAGAAGCCTTGGGCAAGGACCTGGGTCTTGGTGGAGGATGAAAGTAAAGAATATGTACTGAAAGGTGGGAGAGAGCCAGGTGGGGGGCCTTCCTGCCCTCATTTCCTATAGCTTTCAGGGTAGAGGAAGAAAAGCTTTGATTGACAGCTATTGATTTATTCCCTTGAAGAGCAGTAAAGACCATAGGGCCCTAGCATCACAGACCTCCGGACTTAAGATTTCAGTTCTATGATTCAGACATTCACAGAGAGTACACCGAGAAGAAATTTTCCATTGTATTAGTTTACGTTTTGTTAGTTTAAATTTTGTTGGATAAGCAAAAAAAAAATCTAGGAGAAAAACAATGAACAAACAAGCAAAATTGTTTAGATTACCAGCAAATCTTTAGAAAAATGTTCTTTTGCAATTTATAAATTCAATTTGTTGAAGTAAAATATAATAATATTTCTGGAAATATGTTTTCGGAAGCGCATCTGATCTAGCTCAGAATATGAGACAGAATCTCTCCACGTCCACGGTCAAAAGATATATTTCAAAAGCTCCAGAACTGTCTCTCAGTGCTAATGAGACTGAGAGGGTTGCAAAACAGTTGAGACTAAAAAGATATTCATTAATCTTGTGCCTCAGTATTTTTCTAAGAATTTCTTATTAGATTTGTGGCTGACTAAATCCCTTCAAGGACAAGCTGAACATGCGTCAACAGGATTAGGAGCATTTCAATATCTTGGAATGACAATTTTTCAACAAAGCTTGTATTTTCATGTGCATAGTTTCAGGTCAAACAATATTAATTTGTTAATGACTATTGGTGGAAAAAAGATTGTTAACACTACTTCCGTCACAAGTGTGCAAACACCACATCACACTCTTCTTTTTCTGAAAAACCTATGTTGTGTCTAACAACCTTAACTCCACTTCCTATTACCAGAAAATGCATACACATTCAGAACCAATCAGAAGGGAAGCAGCTTTAAATCCATCGTCAGTCTGAGACAGGATGTGGGTCAACGTTGTGGCAAAAGCTCTGAACACATAAGTAATTCTACATCAGAGCAGCTGAATAAACACATGGATTTTCCCAGTTTGGACTAGTAGACGTAAATTGTGAAATGTGCTGTGATGACCTGAAGTGAACAGTTGTTGAGAGGCATCCTCAAAATATCCATGGCCTGAAACTATTTTATAAGGAACAGGAACATCTGGTTAGAACAATGCCTTTTGGACCGCTGGGAGCCACACTTTAGAGCTACACATGCTTCATGGTGTTTGCAAACAATGGATTTGTTTCAATATTGTACTGCAATACCGTATGTTGTAGTTAATTAAGTGAATCAAACAGTTAGTTTACTTCCAGATTCTTGTACATTTGTTGCCGAATACTAAACTCTTTTGTTTTGTTTTTGCAAATAGTTCAACATAAGCATAATTTATGATTTGTATGGCATTCACTTTGATACATCAGACATCATGTCCCATGAATGTGGCTGAACAAACTCAGAATTACCAGATTAACTTTGACTTGACAAAACTTAATAGTTTCAACAAAGCTTGATCGGTATCATGAAGCAGCTCATCAACTTTCTTTGTCGAGTCAGGCTTTACTTCTTCAGCTATAGTTAGTTCACACACGTGTGCACGTAAAATAATGATGTAGTCACCAAATAACCAATCACGATGAACATAAATAAAGCGAGATCATTTTATTTCTCTGCACAGGAACAAGGCTATAGCTAGAAATGACAATGAGTTTAAACATATATTTTGTGTCGTAGTAATACTATAGCTGTTGCCAAGCCAGACAAGATTGTTGGCAGAAAATAGCTGAGTGTGTGAATGAGTAAGTTAATGAAGCACATTCTGTATTTATGTCAAATTGAGTATCATGCATATAATATGCGTATGATAATGGTAACAAATTTTATAGTGTGCTAATTAATTTGGCATGTAAAAACTTTTTTTATGTAATGTTAACATGTTTTGTTTGTACTACAAAATAAAGTAAATGCTTAATTGTCAACATAAAATGGATTTTTAGATGTACAGTTTTTCACAATTTTCTAAATTGATTAAAACGATTAGCACAACATTCGTCTATATAGGCGATACAATTGCTTTGATACAAAATGCATACAGTCAACACAAATTTCAAATGCTTGAACTTCTTTTACACTCACACTCCACCAACAATAAAAGCCAATTTAAAGCCATTTTTTTTCTTATAGTGTTATAATTGACTAAATGTTGCTGTCGGAAGAAAACATGTGGTAGTGTTTTGAAAACTGTATTATTGTATTTTGAAAATGAGTTTTGCAGTTTTGTTTACAGGGGGGTTTTGAGAATGAAATGAACTGTCAATTGTCAATGCCAATTATGTGTTTTAGATGATTTTCACAAAAGTAAGCTATTCCTATTACAGAGAACCTGTATATTTCATGCAAATCGGTGTCGGGAAGGGCAAAGGGATTTTGTCTGTCCCTAAAAACTCTTTTCATATGAAGTGCTCATCTAACAATTTGTGCAGAAATAAAATTGAGAAGAGGAGGTGAACCATTGTTACAGACACTGGTGTGTTATGTCACTTAAAAGCTGATTGGATGAATGTAAGCGTCTCTAATCCTGAACATAACCTACCTCAGAGCAGGTTAGCAGAGTTGCGTAAGTAAGCGAGGTGACAAAGATGTCATAGCACCCAAATCCTGGGATTGGTGCAAACTAATTATAAATTCTATTTCTAAACATATCTGGCTAACCAGTTATTCTGGTATCATGGTACAGACCCCTGGAGAATATTTTAAACAAGAGCAAATTATTCTCTGGCAAAGTTATGAATATTCTGTTTATCCATATTTTTGTGGTTATTTAAACTTTTTTTAGGGGCACAGGTTTCTGCTAGTCCCTATTTCCATCTCACATTGTCTGAAACACAGGGTACAACAAACAGTGAATTGGGAATTTATTGTAAATTGTACAATGACATTAGACCTGGCCACAGAGATAGCTATTTCATGCACTTCAATAAACAGGTTATGCTCAAAACCTTATTTTTCTGGTGTCATGTAAACATAGAAAGCAAGTTTTACTTGCATAAGCTATTCTTGAGAAAGCCGATCGAAGGAGGTATTTTTTTTACCCAATTACCTGGTGTCTCCAGCATGTAAATGCGATAACTCGGGTTCTATCTGTTTTTGTCTGCACTGTATGTCTGTCTGTAGTCTGCTTCGCACAAAGTATTCAGAGTCTGGAAGATTTTTTGAGTTAAAAACTCATAAAAAACGATGCCCTTGGTTAACAGAGTTTTTGCAAAACAATCAAAAGAAAGATAAATTGCTGCATTAGCAGGTATTTGTAGGCAAAGGATCAGGCAAAATACTACAGCTTTGTGTATGTTGTTTGCCACGATATTTGGATATGACACAGTTTTATTTTTCTCATGACGTCACTTCCTATGAAAAATCTGGGAAAGATTGAGTCTCATGTAAACACTTTTACACTTATTTTGAATATATATACTGAGCCAATAAATGGACTGATCAGCTCCTGCTATTTGGGCTAAGCCAGTTATTTGACTTGCTTTTCTTGGAATTTAGTTTGCTAAACGTTGTTTTTATTCATTTTTTTGTGTTTGTGTTGTGCAGCATGCATAACATTTCCATGCAAGGCTTCATAATTATGTTAGATCTGCAAGTAATGAGCTAGAATGCTACAGCATATTAACATCATGATGATGCTTAAATCCACTGCTTCGTTTAAGTCAGCCATAAATAATGTTTGAATGGCCATCTCATATTGTCAAACTGGTACAAGGTTTCAAAACTCATAACTCCAGTACAAGTGACTGAATATCATAAATTCTGGTAAAGAGATTCTCATCCCTCAGTCTTGAAGATAAAGATGATTGCACAATCTTGGCAAGTCTGTCTTTTTGGCAGGCGCTGTCTCCTTTTCACAGAATCAGTGTCAGAGGCACCTTTCCGTTCCAGCCAACGCCAACCAGACACATTTAAAGCAGCCTATCGCCTGATAACAGATGACAGCTCAGAACTGCCAACCCTGTAGAAGCAAACCGAGGAGCCAAGTTTCAGACACAAAGGCAATTCAGTCTTTAATCAACCCAACAGTTCAATTATGCCGATTTAGGGCTTTAATCGCCACACAATCCTAGTCATTATGTTTCTATCACATGGAGGTAGAATGCAAAACAACAAATCATGAGAGTTTAACTCCACTGTCAAGGTTAGTGTGTTTTCCATCAGCATGTATTTCTAATTCGCATCTGTATTTGTTTTCCTTCTGCTAGAGTGATAAATGAACGACCTGTGGGGGCTCTTTGAATTAAACGCTTGTGTGCTTGGTAGACGGCTGTCTTTTGAACTTCATTGTGACTAGAGAAATGGCAAATACCCATGTCAAAATACAATTTGTTTATGCTAAAGAAATGAATTCCATTAAACCCTATTACCCCCACCAAGATCTAAGTGTACCACACAACAGATCAATTAACCTTTCACACAAAGAGAGAAAAAGGTTAACAATCTATAATGGCTCTGAAATATGAACACTAGTTCGGAGCTGGGATCTAGAATGTGTCAAAACATTTAACAAAAACAAATTGATTCTTTGCTTTATAAATATTAAAAGAAACAAATTTGTTAATATATTTAAAGAATCCATATAAATATGTGTAAACACAGAGCATGATGTATATTATATAAAACTATCTATATACATTTGTCATAAATATTCAATGCACATAACAATGGATCTTTCTCACACTTCTGGGTTCCATTTTCTTAAAAGATTATAACCATTTCCTGTTGTATGTCAACACATGGCAGAATTATATGCAGTAAATATAGGTTTGAACCCCGAGTTGAAGGTGGAGTGAGTGATGAAACACTTGATCTTCCATCTTCAACAACGACAGCTATGGGGCCTTTGAGCAAGTCATCAGTTTCCTGACTGCTCCCTGGGCCCCGCAGCCATGGCCCCCACTGCTCCGGGTGTGTGTTCACGGTGTGTTTGTTCACTGCCGTGTTTGTGTGCGTGTGTGTGTGTACACTGGGATGGGTTAAACGCAGAGCACAAATTTCAGGTATGGGTCACTCCATATTTGGCCGACTCTTCGTTTCACTTCATGCATGTTTTTTCGTTCACCAAATAAACCATTTCTTCTTGAACAAAATTTGCAGCAAGCAGTTAGCAAGGAAGCTGACAGCTGAAAGCTAATCTGGACCAGAGTTTTGTTGAGATATGGCCCCCTCATCTCAGCTAATGTGAAGCCATTGGAGTAGTGATAATTTGATGATTTTGATTTCCCATTATTCCACAAAATTTGGGTGATTGTGTGATGAGTATTACTAATCATTTTGTGAATAATTTTACTACTAGTAAGATAACTGCTGAGTTTGAATTAGTCCTATTCAAATAGTCTACTAAAACACTGACAATCTTGTTAAATCTCAACTCAATGAAAGTATTTGCTTTATCTGATGTCAGCCTATTTTAACCACTGAAAAAAAATAAGCTAGGCTTAAACCTTCTGTCCTATTCTGACTGCTTTGGATTGAAGAAGATGAGTGGGGAACACCTTTTGATACAACAATGGAACAAAATATAACCTGCTACAACTAAAACGTATTTTGTTTGTACAACATAGATGAGTCTTGTTACAGCCGAACAGGCTTTCACTGGACTTAACCCATCCGATACATTTTTTTTATAACAAACTCAGATGGATAAGGCTAGCGCAATTGTCTCCAACTGTATTGCTGTCTGTATTTCTACTAAAACGAAGACATATTGTCCATACGTTTTTAGAGGACTCTCAGGGCACTTGTTTTTTTAGCTAATGTGTTTGAACAGCAAGACAAGGTTTTAAAGGCCTTCCTTTTAAAAATATTGTATGCTGAACATGTTTACCAGATTTAAAATCTAGTTTACGCTCCAGGCTTCTGCCTTTTCAAATGAACAGCCCATCCGCTAAATTGCAGTCAGTTGATGAGAGTCCTGAAATTATAATAAGACTACTTTACCATCTTATGATTGCCAATCTAGTTCTTCATCTCTATGAGAATATTGAAGTCTCCCAGGTCTCATTTGGATGTCTAGTAATTCGTCAAAATGCCTTTTATAATTGTTAAATAGTATGTGTGTGCAGAAATTATTTGACTCATAGCAGTGTCTAAGGAACATATACAATAAAGAAACAGTGCAAACAATTGAATTTTTTAAGTTGTGATGTTGTATGTTTTTGTTTTTTGTCTTGCTTACAATAACACTTTTTTAGGGGGTCAAAAATATGGTACAATAGCTGCCCTTAAAACCAAATCAGAACTCTGTTGGATCAAACACATCCTCTCAAAACAAAATATAATGGGCAAACATGTGAATAAATATTTGAAATCTCTGCAATATAACATAAAGCATAGCTACATATTTAGACTGTTTCAGGCGATACAATTTATGTCTTTCATAGATATCGGATTTCATGGATGTTCAACGCTGAATATTGCATTACTGTTCTCATCAACACCAACATAAGTAGAATTAAAAAAGAAACATATTTTGGACAAAAGAGTAGAGTTAACATCGTCGAGAGTATCAGAATTCATCTTGGTTTTGTTATTGCAGTGTTTCTGACCTTTAGCAGGTTGCTATTGTTTCTCATTCCTATTTAGATGTAGTTAAGTCAAATCAATTAAATGATTAGGCAATGAGGTTGGTAATCAGTCAGACTGTTAAGATTCCCAAATGAACCCCAGTTTCCCTGCATCCCTGTAGCTTTGGTCACTCATTTGTCCTCTAATTATCTTGCCATAAAACCAGCTCAGATAAAGCCAATGCCCAAGACCAACACACACTGTTATCTGTCCTTTAAATTAAGCTAATCATTTAATGAGGGGCAAAGGGAATGCTGATTAGGGTTGTTTTGTGTTATTATTAAACAATATAATTTTATAGTTGACCACAAATTATGCCAGAATTGCCAAAAAGTAAATGTTAAATTGTAGCAAAATAACAAGTGATATTTTTTAAAAATGCAAAAAAAAATTACATAATTTATTTAAAGTTTTTCTTTTTATATGAATGCAAATCCTTATTTTACTTTCGAAACCGTTGAACCAGACAATCCTGTAAAAGGAGAAATTCTCTTTTAATGTGTTATTAGTTGAGATGTTCACATACACGTGATAGTCTCCTTCTGGTCTGATGATTTGCAAAAATGGTCAATGGAATGTAATACACACTCTGGCAGCCACTGCTGCACTGCAATGTCTGAGTGCTGTTAGAATAAATATGGCCACTTTCAGCGATCAAATTAGAACCTGAACCTTTAAGATGGTCCTCCATTAGAGACACTTTTATAGAACCACTGAAGTGCTCTCTGGAAATGTCATTAGACTGAAAGACATATTTCCACAGTATACCAATACTGATTACATAAAAAAAATTATTATCAAAATAAAGCAGCTTTGTTTTCAGAAAAAAAAAATAAAATAAGTGCAAATCTAAACATTAATATAAAGTTATTTTTATGAATTGCAATTAAACTCTCAAACAGAGAATTGCAAACCTATACTACATGTTTTTGTTGACCACAGATGAAATGGACTTTCAGTATTTCAGGGAGGTAGTGTTGTACAAAAGGCATGGATTTCTGTCTAAACTAAGTTTATAGTTTATATGACATTAATCATCAGATTAGCATAAGTTCGGGAGGAGCTTGGCTGATAATTGACTAATCATATGGTCCCACCTACCCATATCATCTCCAGTAAATAAGACGCGACCATAGAGCTAACATCTTCATCATGCAAGTTATCCCTCCTTTCACCCCTTCACCACTCAACATGCATGTTTCACTTCTCACTTTGTGTAAAATGGTCTATTCCTCGCTTAAACTGTGGTAATAGTTGTAAATCTAAGGGGGGTATTCTCCGGGCCCAGGTTGTTCAACAGTCCCGAACTAACACTTGGACAATTCGCCTATTACGCTTCTCCATTTTTCGCCAAACCATGCTTGCGATACTACGCAAATATGAGCAGATTGAACTCCTAAAATAAAACCACAGGCATTTGAAGAACTCTAAAATAAAGTATAAGTTACGAAAACTAAAAATAAGGTTTACTCTCTTTTCTATATTTCATAAGCCTAATAACAGTTTATTCTTTAAAAAACCCAAACCCTCAACTCAGAGTTTTCATCTGGCTCAAATTAACAAAAAAAAATTCTAACAAAGCTACTCAGTAAAACTAAATTCACAGAGAGGTTATCACACAACCTGTCACGCTGACACGAGCACCAAAATAAACATATCCGGTGCAGAATATTTTCACTTTGGCAGACCGAGCATTCATAAGACATGAGCATCTGGGTCTCTGTTAATTAACTTGGCATTATCCATGTTCATTCTGTATAGCATCAGGCTTGTGGGCATGTTTTAGAACTGTTAATTGAGGCTTGAGGAACACCAGGATGCCCATGCCTGATTTGAGGAGAATGCAATCGGCCCTCCCTTGTGGTTTAGGCTCTCCTGGAATTTCACAGTAATTTAACTGTGCTGCCAATCAAGGGTTGCTCTTCGTCCCTCTGTGTCTCAGCAGCAAAAGGAAAAGAGAACAACAGAGTTGGGAAAGTGCAAACAATGGTCATTCCACCAATTTCACAACAGCTGGACAGGTGATTACCTCCTAATGCCAACAAATTAATAAGGGATTGGATGAGGTGTGATTGTGTCCTGTTATTGTGTTGTAATCACCAAGAGACATGCAAATATATGCTCCAGCATTTTGGATTGGTTTATTACACACACACGCACACGCACACGCACGCACGCACGCACGCACGCACACACACAAAAATTGATAAAATGTTGATTAGATGTTTTTTCAAAGTGTAACTTCAGAAAACTAATTAACTTTACATGTACAGTAGTTCTCAATGGCTGCAGATAACAGGACTAAAAGGGAAAGGATCAGTCAACGATCCAGCATTTGGCACAAAATTATAGCTATGATGATGTTCTGATTTGTGGCATATTTTCTGAATGGCAGACATGGTACATGTGCACATTCACCCTCATGAACCAGCTGAAGCTATCGTTGCTGCTGCTCTTCCATCGCTTGTGGCATGAACTTGAAAGACTCAGTCTATAATCTGTCATTCTGTCTAGAGTGAAGAGGGGTGTGCAACATGAGAGGATATCAGTCCAAACAAGGTGCATGTTTAGAAGGAAGACGAGCCAATAATGTTGAGAGAACAAAACATATAGTCAGCAATGTGACGACAAAACATTACACCACAAAAATGTAATTTTATCTTATGTCAATTAAATGTTTCTTAGTGTACCCCAACAGTTAAAACTGATCTTAAAGACTTATATTTGAAGTACGTAAGACTTAGAAGTTTTGATCTTGAAGAAATTACTTCAGTGCAGCTTTGCTTTATTTAAATTAAAAAAAATGTCAGTCATTATTTAGGCACCTAGATAAAGTACTTAAGAACATTTGGCTTTGTAGGACATATCTGGCACAAGTAAACATGTTAATTTTAACATTTACAGTGTGTATTTAAAAACACATGTTCCCTCCTAATTATATCAGATTAAGTAATTTTTTGAAATTCTGGGCTTTTGTCTATATTTCTGGCTCTGTAACCCCAAGGCTACTAAGGCTCACAGACAGAGAAACAATAGTCTGTCACAATAGAAGTGATCTTGGTCGTGATTTTTTTTATAAACATACACAAAGACGAATACAAAGCAAAAACATTCTTAATTGAAACCAGGAGCTGACAGCAACAGAATACAATATGGACGACATCACTTCTAGACATAGAGATTCATGGAGCAGATGAAAGAAGCCAACAGAGACAATGACAACAGGATTCAGATAAAGATATGCAAGTATTTTTATTTTTATCTTAGTAAGTGCAGGAAATGCTGAAAATGGAACTAGAATCAGAGGGAGTCTGAAAGAAGATTGGCCAAATTACATCAGTTGCTGAACCTGGGATGCTGGGAGATTGAGTCCTTCATTCTAAAAAGTGATGGAGGTGGTTGGATAACAGATTAACAAGATAATATTAATTAAGTGAAGTGGAGCCCATGTAAGATACCAGTGGATAATGAAGGGTTTGTGACCAAAATTTATAGAGTATGGAAAACCCGTTGATAAAAAATGGAGTGAACAGAATACAAAGATAAACAGAACTGAAACATGAATAAAAAATAACCTGAAACCTAACACATTTAACAACAAAATAAGCTTTTAAAGGGGGAACACTTGACAACATACAATTAAAAGCAGTAAAGACACATTAAAAACAATCAATGCTCCTCCAAAGACTACAAAATGTGATGGTGGAAATTAAATGCAATACTCTGTTAAGCAACATTTTTTTCAACTTTTTAAAATTCAAAGCACACGAAAAAGTATTTAAATTGCTAGCATGCATATCCGGTCATAGAGAAATAAGAATAGATTCAGTATGTCATTTTCCCTTATAGCATCTGCAAAAGCACACAGCACTAATCCTGGCAGGTCTTCCTCTCTATGGGACATCTTGTCCTTTCTTTGTGGCACTCATACTTTTGTATCTGAGGATGCAGTCCCGGTATTCACTTTGCTGTAATTTCAGCGGCTGACAATGCTGACCAGGGCTCCACATCGGGAAGGGATTGTTAAGAAAGTTCAAGCAGTGATGAGGTTAATAAATAGTTCCCCGGCACTGAAATGCCATGTCACTTTCCAATGTCTGCCACATCTTCAACTTAGAAGGCCTTCATGTTGCTTGAAAGTACAAGCATTGCCTGAAACTGGTTCTAAATTGAATTTTAATGGCGCTATATAAAATGCTGAGCCATGCACTTTTTGCTCCCTCTCTTCTCAACGTTGTTACAAAGCCGTCATTCTTATGACCCTGAATTATAGCTGTCATTGCAGACTTCAAAGATTTATCTGAACATCCTCTAAAATGTGCTGCACTCGATTTCAACATGCGTTTCAATTTAGATGTACAAAAAATGTATCTATCTCTCACAATTTTTTCTGTCTCTCCCTCTCTCTCTCAAAGTGTAAATGTAATGGATTTCTGGTGCCTTTATTTAGGGTGTGTTTGGACTGCATTAATCAAAAATTACTTGTGTTTGTCAGACTATTGATCTGTTGGGTTTGCGAAAACAGTGCATGCTGTTAACGCTCACTCTTTGAAATGTAACCTTTGCAAAGCAGCTGTCAGATCTTATTTTCGATTTTATAGACACTGGACATTCAGTCCTCTGAAGTGTTTTTCAGGCAACACCTGCAATGTCTTTGCCATTTTATCTTTTTTTTTTACATTTTTGCATTCTTATATTTCTTCTTTTTAACATTACATTTTTGTGAAATATCCTACAATGCATTTCTGCAAAAACAAAATTCTAGAAAAACAAATACTTTACCCACACTGACTGTTATGAAAAGTTCAGGCTGCTAGTGGAGTGATGTCATGGGAGATATTCTCTTGGCAACATGTAACCAGATAGTATCTCTTGAGCAATGCTTAAAAAGACGGCCAAGGATTTTTACTGACCTTTTCCATCGTTTTATGACAGCAGTATATAAGCAACAGCAGTCCTCCACACCATTTCACAAATCTCAAACTGACTCCTATTTCTTGAACATGACAGAGGCTACACTGTATAGCATTGTCCTCAAGTGTCACAAGAGTTCAGATCCAGCTTTGGGGATTCTGTGGAACAAGAAAACTGAATAAATAAGAAAACAAATATAGTAGTCAAAATACAGTTGGGTGCTGCATTGAGTGAATATGGTCAATATAAATCTCTCACTATCACTTTTTGGTGAACAATTGTTGAAGTAAGTAATCATTCTGTGCAAAAGACCTTGATGTAACTAGTTAAATCATCGACCAGTCAAAAGTGTCAGATTGACATGTTAAGTAAACATCTACTATCGGTTTTGCAATCATACACATGGGTCTGGAGACAGATATTTTATGAGAGTGGAGAAGAAAAAAAATCCTCATAACTGAAGTGTCTGCAGATCTCTCAGTGAGGGCAACTTAATGTCAAAATCAATAGTAACATACCCTCAGAGGAAATAATAAAAACAGGATGAGTGCATAAAAGCTGGGGGACTTACTTATTTTCAAAAAATGAAATAAAATGGGAATAATAAAATCTTCAGCGGTGATGAGAACAGATATGATTGTGTGGAAATGCACTCGGTGATACCATAATGACCAGAATGCTTTTCATTTAAATACTCTAAAGACAAGAGCAGCTGAGTTCATCATAAAAGAATAGCAAGTGTTAATCAGTGGGAGGTATTGTTCCTATCATCAGCTCGGGGAGTTGAGAATCATTCTGCCTACTTAAAAGGCAGCTTTGAATGGTGATTTTCTGGAACATGATGAACCAGGATGAACAGAGAGCGGTGAGCCAATCCTTTGTACTAAAGAGTGAAACTCATTTTGCTTGCTCACGAAATGAAGTAATCTGCATGTACTGTCCTTTAAAACTCACTACAGGATATTGAGGAATGTCAAGGTCAAATTAGATCAGAATCCCAAACGCATTCGACTAAATTGGCAAGGGAAGTTTTCCAACACAGTCAAAGATAATCTTGTTCTCCAACTGTGCTCAGCAGGGGCTGAATGCTTAAGAACTGTTGTGATCCTCGGACCATGTAAAAACTGCGCTCTAGGCCAAAAAAAGGGAAATTTGATTTAAAAAAGGAGTCTTTTGTGTTCTGTGTGTGCTTCAGATAATTTGCTCTCAATATGCAATGTCGTGGATGGTTGGCCAGTTTACGTTCTGCTATCAGCACACTGTAAATTGAACACAGCAACATACGTTGGGTTGAGTCAGTGAGATGCATGTATATACTTGATTAATTATAGTTTAATTTGAGTACTCAGATGATGAACTAGTTTAAACACAAAATTATTTTTGATTATGTAGAAGAATAGTGTTGTGAAATGAGCTAGAGCCAAATCTGTGTGAAATTTGTATAAAAAAACGAAATTATACTGTTGTGCTTTTCAATTATAATCTTTGTTTTGCTTGTGAAAGAAAAACGAAGTATTTTGATAGAAAAGTTTTTTCTGAAACTGTCTTAACTCTAGTATGGTGTTCATATTATTGTTAATCGGGCAGTGTTTGCAGGTCTTGTGGACCCATTGATTTTGGTCATTTTAATTCACCCAATCAAGACATTTTATGTTAAAATACTTCAAAGATATTTACTTTAGCAAATAACAACAAGGTATAGGAGGTATAATATACAGGAGGTATAAACAGCAAATATACTTCTTTATAGTTCTTTAACATTATTTCTTCACATTTGGAATTAAACGGAATTTAATGTCTCAGTTTTGTTATAGGGTTGGGGGTCTACTATACCCATTGCATTTTGGGGCTTTCATTCAATTTTACAGTAAATTTAACAACTATACGTTTGTGTGTGATTGATGTTTGTGTGGGAAGGCAGACAATTTTAACACTTTACATGCCCTGGGCCAGTAGACCCCAACACCTTGTGTGTAATATAAATGTGTAGGGGAGTATACAGTGTGGGGTCATTATAAATGTTTTCTGATAAATGTTTTTCACAGAAAATGAGCCAGTGCCAGTTGCTAACGCAATGTAAAGGTTAATTCGAAATCAAACTGCACTTTAATTTTCTTTCTAAATTAGCAGAAGTGAAAGGATTTACAAGATTAAGGAAGGAGACAATAGCTTTGTGCTTTTTAGTCCTATTTAAAGCTAAATAAATGCTGTGCTCCAATCTGAACACTTATGTATAGAACTCTTAAAGAGGATACTCGTTTTCAGAAGAAAATGTACATACTTTTTGCTGTGTCGATCTGGGGCACACTAAACATTATGTGATGGAAGTAGTTTTGCCACATCATCACGCACAACATGTGCGAGAACTTAACACCTTCTATTAAATTCATCCATTAAAAAATATCTTAATAATAAATAAAACACTCCAACACTTGGGTCTAAAAAAAAACTAATTTTGCCTGAGTGTAAGGGAATGTGGGTAATATCAGCTGGTTGAGAGTTCATGGATCTGCACCTCAGAATCTAACTGCGAAAAGTATACATCGGGGCACCCCTTTTTTATGTACACTACAGTTTGAGACACCCTAATTCCCATGCAAGTGTGAATAGTGTGCGGATTGGGACGTAGCAACAGTTTTTCTAAAGTTTTGTAAAGTTTCAAAATCCAAACGATGACTGGTTAACATGAAAACGTAATTGTTTTAAATCATTAACACGTTCAGGACTTGTGTTTTTGGTTTAAATTTCAAAATAATGTTTATAGCGGTCATAGGTCAATAAAAATGATTTTAAACAAACAAGCAAACATACGTACACTTCTAGTCTCTGATTAAACATTGTTTTTTTATCTTCCTAGAGTGATGTTGTTTCATTGACAAATATATTTTTAAATATACAAATGTATGTGCTCTTAATAATGTAAAATAAATCTCTTTAGGTTTGGCCTTCAAACAAGGAACTGGCAGAACACTACATGCCATCTGTTTTCCCAAGTGTTTTGCCTCTAATCCTTCAAATCTACACACTGTTGTGTACATGAATAATCAGTTTGCGTCACCAACAGAACTAGCCCTCTTGCTTATATTTTAAGAAAGTTTAGCTTCACTTTCAATTTAAAACTGATTTTTAAATAAATGAGACACATAGAAGCTTCAAGCTGAACGGATTTGCTTTTCAGGACCAAGGACAGCTCCAGAGCATTTTGTGTTCAAAGAATGTTCTCTTCAGACATTTCCTCAAACTCTCAAACCATCACAATAAGGACAACGTAATCGATACACGATTTATGCCTTGTGTTAAGTGTTATGCATCAACCATATATACTTATATAAACACATAAGAATACATAAAGACATAAAGAAAGATGTAAATAGGTGAATTTCGTCATCCATTTCAACACAGATCAAAGAAAATATCACATGCACTTTCACAATTCTTGGCTTTTCATATTGATGCCACAATTCGGACATTGATGCAATGGACTGAAATTGATTAAAAACAATTTTTTATTAGTTTCCGCTGCAGTCTAAATCATTTCTACTGCACATCCTGTTTATTTCAATGGTGATGGTCAAGTAGAGAAACCATAGCACCCACACATTGCAGAAAAAATATTATTTTAAGTAGTAGTAACTGTAAAGTAATTGCAGTAACTGTAAATACAATTGCTATGACAGTTTTTTCAATATATTTAACAAGTTTGCTTAACTCTTAATACATCAAATCAGTTAAAACACACAATTGGCAAAACAATTTATTTCGTTCTCAAAACCCCCCATTGTAAGCAATACTCCAAAACTCATTTTTATAATACAATAACACGTTTTTCAAAACATTAACACATGTTTTCTTTGAACAGCAACATTTAGTCAATCATAACACATTGAGACAAAATGTGCTTTTAAAATTACATAGTTTTATTGTTGGTGGAGCTCGAGTGTAAAAGAAGTTCAAGCATTTGAATTTGTGTTAACTGAATGCATTTTGTATCAAAGCAATAAAAAATCTGTTAATTGTATCGCCTACCTCGACGGATGTTGTGCTATTCGTGTTAAGAGTTTAGGAACGTTGTTAAATGTATTGAAAAAACTGTCATAGCTTTCCTCAACTATTCAGATGTTTCTTATGATTGTTTAAAACTTGCAAAGAAAAAATAGAAACTGAACATTGCAATTATTGACAAACAGGCAGCAGCTTGGTCTCTTAAACTGTCTAAACCCCCATTCTAATGAAAATAAAAAAAAATAAGTGGCTTCAACTACATTTAGGATGCTGTCAACAGAAAAGCAAAGAATTGTATTCATTATATCATATTATGTCAAAGAGGATCAATATTACGTTGATTCTGCAGCTCAAATTGACTCATCCGAGTCAGCACCTAGAAACATTAAAAAAAATTAAACATTATTTTAAGATCACCATGATGAAACCAATTACAATCAGCATGAAATTAGTAAACAAACGGATTCTTTTTTAGATGCTATAGAATGATAAAGAAGCAAAGAAGCTGAAAAGTGGTGCTAGATGGTTGATCATCTTTAAATAGATAGCAAACCCTCATTTCTCAAGTTTGCTTACACCTATAATCTTCGTCAACATGAGTGGTGCACAACAGAGAAGCTTTACAGGCAAGCTGTCCTAAAAAGGGTCAGTAAATCAGGAGGCATCCTGGGACGGGGACCACCACCAGGACTGGGTAAGAGGGTCGTGGCAGGATAACCTTGACGGTGAAGGAGCGTGTGCTTACTGAATCTGGGCTGAGTCAGTCATGATGATTAGTTCATTATAAGAAAAGCTCCCCACAACAAAATATGTTTTTAATTAATTAACTGTGTGTATTAATTTTATTGTGCATTTATAGACTGAGCACTGATTCCATTATCACTGTTTATTCGTTTTACAGTTTTTTACAATTGCTAAGACAGTTTTATCAATACATCTAACAAATTTGCTTTACTCTTAACGTACCGAATCAGTTAAAACACATAATTGGCAAAACAGTTATTTTCATTCTCAACCCCCCCACTGTAAACAAAACTCCAAAACTTATTTTCAAAATATAGTAATACAGTTTTCAAAACACTAACACATGTTTTCTTTTGACAGCAACATTTAGTCAATTATAACACATAGAGAAGATATGTGGGTTTAAAATGACATAGTTTTGGTGTTGGTGGAGCTCGAGTGTAAAAGAAGTTCAAGCATTTGAAATTTGTGTTAACTGCATGCACTTTGTATAAAAAACAACAAAAAATGTGTTAACCGTATCGCCTACCTCGATGGATGTTGTGCTATTCGTGTTAAGAGTTTAGGAAAGTTGTTAAATGTATTGAAAAAATTGTCATAGCAATTGTGAAAAACTATAATAGTTGTACATTGTAAATGTATGTATACAGCAAGGGCTTTTTGTGCACTTTTAATCCATGTTAAAATGTTCTACTTCCTATATAAGAAATGTGCTCTTCCAACAAATCTTGCCCAATATTTAAACAGTATATTTTTTACAATAAACACAACCTCTTTTTTTGAAGGACGAAAAGAAACCTACTTTTGGAAACACGACCTTCTTAGAATTCTACCCTCGTGTCTGGTTTTATTCATATCCCCCGAAAAGCCATTACAGAGGGCTACTTGTGTTTTAAACATGTGAGTCAGTGAGAGAGGGTGCGCGTCCGCGTCTGCCAGCATCTATCCATTGAAATGTGCTTCTCTCACACACACAGCGGAGCAGACACACAAACACGCGGACAGCGCAGCGGAGTAGGAGGGTCAAGCCAAGCTCTGGGATGGGACTGACTTCAGCGCGGAATATCCACAGGCACTTCCAGCAGACACCGAGAACCTGACTGTCGCAGTCTGCTGGTGGATGTCACAATTGTACAAGCGCGTTACAGATAGCCCCGCGGTCCCGCGTTCCCGCGCTCCTAACTGTCTTCTCAAGTGGATTTATTTTGCGATATTTCCTGAATCTATCAAGGAGGAAGTCAGAGCGCCGCAAGGATAACCTCACCTTTTCTGGATGATGGAAACGAGCTGTCCCAGAAGTTGGACTATTCTGAAGTAGCATCAATTTAGACATTTAGGTGCTGTCCACACGACCTTTCGTCCATTTTGTCTTCGCCAAACTTGCGTGGGTTACCTGCTAATTACTCATATTATGAATAAAAACAGACGGGAATGAGACACGAGGCGAAGTTTCAACAGTGAGGAGCGCTCAGGTAAGTTGTTGTTCATTTGTTTCGTTTGGTTGTTTTTACATAGTGCTCATGGTTTTCTGCTATGGCATTACTTTGTGGAGCAGAACTTGGGTCAAATGCCAGAAGAAAATTCAACACTGACTGATAGATACGTGGTGAGCATACAGTTATCTATCAGTGGTATACAAAACCCACACAGACACCCCCATCCTCCCCTCCCCCATCTCTCTTTTTCTCTCTTTCTTCCTCTGTCTTTCCCTATCTCTCTCTTTCTTCTCTCGCTCTCACCTCACCCCTCGCTCTCGCACTCGCCGTCTCGCGCTCAGCTCAGCTCATCTCTGCTCTCTCCCCATCGCCCTCTCTATTCTCTTTCTTCCTCTCTCTCTCTCTCTCCCTCGCCCTCTCTCTCCCCCCTAGTTCTCTCTTTCTCTCTATCTTTCTCTCTCTCTTTATCTCTCTCCCTCCCCTATCTCTTTGTCTCTCCCCTATCTCTCTCTCTCTCCCTCTTCTCTCCTCTCCTCCTGTCCTTACTCTCTCTCTCGCTCTCTCTCTCTCTTCTCTCTCTTCGAGCTCTCTCTTTCTTCCTCCCTAGAGCTCTGTCGCCTCTCCACTCTCCCTCGTCTCTCTCTTCGTCCCTCCGCATCTCTCAGTCCCTATCTCTCTCCACTCTCTCGCTTCTCCCCCTACCTCTCTCTCTTCTTCCCCTCCATCTCCTTCCGCTCCCTCTCTCTCTCCCCCTAGCTCTCTCTCTCTCTCTCTCTCTCTTCCTCTCTCTTTATCTCTCTCTCCCTCCCCTATCTCTTTCTCCCTTTCTCTCTCTTTCTTTTAAGCACAACAATTGTTGATTAATTAATTTATTAATTGATTGATCGATTACATTATAGATTAAGACAACTCTTCCATTTGTCTTAAATTGCCTCAAAACTCAATTACATTTTATAACTATATACAAACTGCAATGAGGAGGTTAAGGGATAAACAAAATGTATATGCATGAAAAAAATCAGAGCAGGATTTTCCAGCAATGCAGTTTAAACTTAAGTGCAAGTATTTTAATCAACTGAGAAAGCAAGAAACAATGTTTTTATGTTAAAAGTATCTACTTTTTTAATGAGGGAACTGAAGTGACAGGGATCCAGAGAAACCTATTTTCTTTTCTTTTCTCTTTATCTTTCAAGACAAAAGTTGTCACCAAAATCAGTCAGCTGTTCTAAAATAAAAAATGTATATGCAGGAAAAAACAATGTGGTGTATAACAGTATTTGTTTACAACACAACAGAAACTTTAGTGCAAGTATTTTATGGTATTGTTTAAGGTATCTATTTTTGAATGAGATGTTGAAATACTGAGTGATTTGAAGTGACAGGGATCAAGTGAATTCGATTAACTTTTATTTTCTCGTTGTCTTTTAAAACAAAAGTTATCACCGGAATCAGTCAGCTGTTGAAACTGTCTTTATTTTTGTATGCGATGGAAAACTTTGAACTTTTCTTAAGCTGCATCGAAACTCAGTTACATTTTATAACTACATCAGCTATCCCAAGAAGGTTGTGAAGATTAAAAGAAAATCTATACGCGAAACAAATGAGAAGTGTAGCTGTATCTTTCCTTTTGTAAACAACATGTTTGAAACTTTAGTGCCAGAATGTTACAGTTTTTCTTTTTCCCAAGAATTGCTAAGACAGTTTTTTCAATACAGTTAACAAGTTTGCTTAACTCTTAATGCACTGAGTCAGTTAAAACACACAATTGGCAAAACAGTTAATTTTATTCTCAAACCCCCCCATTGTAAACAAAACACCAAAACTCTTTTTTTTAAATACAATAATACAGTTTTGAAAACACTAACACATGTTTTCTTCAGACAGCAACATTTAGTCAATCATATGGTTTTAAAATTACATAGTTTTGGTGTTTGGTGGAGCTCGAGTGTAAAAGAAGTTCAAGCATTTGAAATTTGTGTTAACTGAATGCATTTTGTATCAAAGCAACAAAAAATGTACCTACCTTGACAGATGTGCTAATTGTGTTAAGAGTTTAGGAAAGTTGTTAAATGTATTGAAAAAACTGTTTTAGCAATTGTGAAAAACTGTAACCAACCAATCAGATTTTTTTTCAACATATCCATTTTTTTTTCCTACCATGCCTTATTGCACCTTTCGGAGTGAGCTGAAGTGACAGTGAAACTGTTCAAGCAGATATTTCTCTGACAGAAATATAATGAGACTTTTAGAGTTTAATTTTTTTTAAGATGCAGAATTGTATTTCATTAAGTTTATAGAATTATTTATATAAATATAAAGTACCTTGAAAAACAATTGAGCAAATTTAATTTCGCCCTGGAAGGAGCTACACTTTTTTGAACTTAGGATTTCAACATTTTTCACAAGTTAATGTTTTTTAAAGAAATGAATGGAAGTACCTAATCTATCTAAGAAAATGTATTCACTAGTTGTCATTGACATTGAAACATTTATTTCCATTTAACTCTCTACGATTTAGTTTTTATATTGTTTTTGCTCTTTTGACATGTTTCTGAATTTCATTCCTTATTCTGGTATCCCATAGGCACACAAACATTGTGTTTGCTATTGCTTACACAAGTTTATTTTCTCTTTGTGAGTGCTTTTACCCCTGAAAAGTGGATGCCTCTGCAAAAGAAACACACCACACAAACTCTGACAAAATGAATACTGCATTCACATTTTCCAGTGTGAAGGCTCTGACCAAATGTGAGTGCTTTTATTTCGCGGCTGACTCCCTATCTTTGCTATTCACTAGCACACTTTTTAACCTTTTCACACAACAAACAAAAAAACAAAAACAAAAAGAAAATACAAACGTTACTGTTTTTAGCAGACTGACAAAGATAAAACACATTTCAGTACTCTCACAGACAGACAAAAGCAGCATCAGCATTCACATGTGTTCTAGCTCAATGGCTTATTACTCTTTTATTGATGATTTAGGAAGTTATGGATGAGAGCCCAAGAAAGCTGGCAGACTGGCCATCCAAGTTTTGTAAAAGTGCCACAATGGACCGTTTTCTTCAAATGGCTGTCTGCAGGTAAAGTGGCTCCCTAACAAGTCCTCAAATTAATGAATGACTCATGCGTGAAGGCCCTTCTGCAGCAATTCCAGCACATCAGAAATTTCACAGTGACTACTGATTGGTTGAACATGAGGCAAGCATAGGCCTGCGTCGGATTGAAACTTTACGATAGTGAGCCCGAAGGCCATTATTTTATGATAATGAGATGGATCAGCGAATCCATCCTCATGCTGAGAGCTCTGTGAGACAAATGTGTGAAAAGACAGCCATAGGAACATTGGCTCCCTGATTAGAGCTCAAAAACAAAGAAGCCCTCAGGAGAATGTAGTTGAAAAGAAGGTAAAGATGTGACATGACACCTTTCAACTAGGCAAACAAAACCTTGACGAACGTACCAAATGACAGGCAATATGGGTTGTACATGAAGGCAATACTGCTAAAAGGTCTCGGGTGTCATTTCGAATTTGTTTGATTTTAACAAATCGCTGTGCCTTTTAAACCTCAATGGCACATTGTGTCCTATCCAGCAGTGAAATAATAAGGTGGCAAGAGCTTTCATGTACAAGACAATCTGCCATACTGGTATTATAAGGAACCCTAAAAGTTAATCTTTTTTGAGGATTTCCAAGTTAAAACTTTTTTTATGAAAAAATTTTTTTATTGTGGAAAATGTCATCACAAAACAGGTTGTTCGCTTATCTGAGAAGACCATTTTCTGTTGAATGCATCCAAAATGCTTTGCAATGAATTTAAAGTTCTCTTCATAATCATCCCAATCCCACTTTTACTTTCTGAAGCAGCAATATTAAGTAATACAGTATACACACTTAAATTTGAAATGTTAAGACTGTCTGAAAAAGAGGAGCCCAGTTTGCTATCACTTTATTATAACAGTGTATCTGCTTCTCAAAACCTCTTTATTATCCAAATGAAAACTAAAAGCAGACTGTTTCAAATAAGTTTATATGCAAACCTCCCACTCTGTGACTAGGCTGACTACTCAAGGCTGATCTCTAATCACCTCTCGAAGACATGTTTAAAGCTTCATCCCAACTCCTTTTTAATGTTTGGATTTTGCCATTATAAAAAACAACGAAGGCAACATTAAAACAAAAAATGTTTCTACACAAATGCTTACATACAACTTTCAGATTGGCTCCTCTTCTTCACCTGAATGATGCTTGTTTAATTTTGAGAATTTAAGTATTTAATCAACCTATGGGAAGACATTAGGTTTCAGGAGTGTATGTTCAGCTATGTTTTAATTTGTCATCACATAAATATGTTTGTACAATTTATTTTAAATTTGACCATGCACGTTTTGTGTCCTTGGATGCCAGGGAGTTAAGTGCACATTGTTATTTTTTTCACATTTATGTTGGCGAGTTACATACATTAGCGTCCACTATAATGTATAATGTATGTATGTTAAGTATTAATAATACATATTTTAAACCAAAAGGTTAGTGCGCAATGCAGATACTCAGATATATAATACACATCTCTATCTTTTTCAATACTAAAGTATCTGTTTGTATGGAATTTTAACAGGTTAGATTGTAAACTATTTGTCCAGATGGGTTTAATTCCACCCTTGGGATGTTTTCAGAGTTTAACAAGTGCATTTCCTCTTGCAATCCTGCCAGTCTTTCCTTGTTTTGTGGGCAAATAAAAATGTAAAAATGTGACCTTAACGATAGAAAATGTAATAATTAAACCAGCAATTAAATAGGCATCCTGGACATTACCAATAGCTCTGCTTGCTATTAATGTAAGGTTCATTTCTAACCTGTAATCAATCCCACACCAACAGGCATTTTAATGAATACATGTAACATTCTGTTTAATAGTCACCATAACCTGATCTTTTTCTAAACCTTTAACCTCAGCAAAAACATCACATCATGAACTGAGTAGCAATAGATGATTCAACTCAATGACTCATCAAAATCAAAGCATAGCCTGTACATAAAGGGTCATCCAAACAAGCTATTTTTATGATCAAAGATTAGCGAACCTGTTTTTCATATATATGGTACACATACACTGTTTTAATTTCTCTAGAGAAAATGAATTGTGTTCAAATTGGCTTATTAAAAAGTGTAAAGTCCACGGAGGCATGAGCACAAACAGTATAATAATTCAAACCACACAATAGGACTTATAACCTGCTTTTCTTTAAATCACATCTTGTGCTTATGCTTATTTAGTAAGCCTTTGAGATATGCATATTTAAAAGAGTGCACTGCATCATTTTCAGTTGTTTAGGTTGTTTTATTTTATATACTGTATGTATCTTTTTGAACAGACAGTCAACTCTGTATTAGGTTGATGCCATCTGAAGAATGTTAAGATGCACCCTACATGCACAACACTGCGTTTTGATATACTGTTTTTTATCTACAAAACGACAATTAATTTCGTTTCATAACGTAACGTGTTTTCTTCTGGATGCCCATATCTCAAAGTGACAGCAAGATTAGAGAAGTATTTGATTTGCATTTAACACTTGACTCAAATGCTGTCATTCCATCCCTTATAGGCTTTCCAGAGTAAGCTAGTACTTCTCATTCCTTTTATTGCATCTGCTGAGATATTCTCTTTGATACATCGCAAACCGCTTTGTGTGCATCCTTTGTGCTCTCAAACGAATATATGTCTTCAAGGCACATTATTACACCAAGAAACCTTTTTACCCCGAGGGCCTCAATGAAAGGCACTGATGAGTGTCATGGGTTAGTGAAAATCACAGCTAATTAAAAATAAACGCTCATTAGTCAGTGTAGAGAACAGGATGTGAAGTTTATTGGTTCTTTTTGCCGACTTTGAAGGATGTTTCTGTAATGACTTGAAGTCAGCCTGGAAGGTCCAGATATGACATTAATGGATGCTACAATGAACCCTATATTCAACTTTCTTTCACAACTCACACTTTTGTCACCAGATAATCCTTAAATAAGATAATGTGGATTCATTTGCATGCTTCTAACTTCTATACTTGGTGTAGTTACACGGCTTGTAAATGAAGGAGCTGAACAGATGTGTTCAAAAGTGCACACTTCAGTAGCATCTTCATAGCAAGGTTGATTTCAGTGGCATTCAGGACTCAAGACTGAGCACTCCCAAATCTCTTCATCGCAACCTTTCAACACTGCTTCAGTGATGCTTCACATTGTGCAGGATTTGCATGTACTCATACTTCTTCTTTGCTGTTTCTGTAGGTTTTAAAGATGTGTGTGTGTTGGCACCTGACATTTTGACAAATAAATGCCAAAGCAACAAAATTTTCAGAACTCAAAATACTTTGGTCTTATAGCCAGTGATGAATATTTCGCAAGGACAGAATTTTGTGATTTTACGTCCCTAAAGTGACCAATGGCAGCAATTAAAGGCGGGTTGATGAGCATTTAATGTTAGCATCCTTGAAGTGAATTTTACTGATGATAATTAACTTGATAGGTACAACAGGCTAAACAGCTTTACAAAAAAAACAAATAACCAATTAAGTCAATTTCTAAATGCCTAAACACAGATACATGTTTCAGCAACTGAATACAGTTAAACTCAGCATCCTGGAACACCAAGATAACCTATTATAAACTTAAATCATTTACCTGGAACGAGCCTTTGAGAACTCAAGCTGAACACTCAGACTGTCTGGAGGAGCATGTTGCTTTTTAAACCTGAGGAGATATCAACCCAGGCGTCGAAGGGGGTATGAAGAACCGATTTCCCTTTTTAAAAAGCTGTTAGGATCTCTTCCATTAGCACCACATTTATGCTATTTTCCATGTGTGATGAAAAAACGAATACATTCTGCACAATTTACTCCATTAGAGCCTGATTAGATGGTGATGACATCTAGCGACTTTTCGGCCAGCCAATAGCGACTTTTCTTACCAAGGAGTTGGCAACACTGTTTCATTGTCTCCGTACCGCTGGAAACCAGTGATTTTACTTCCTCTCATTTGCTCTGTCTGCGAGGGTTGCCCCTTTTCACTCATTGAACATTGAACTGAACTTGAGCAATGCCACAAAATTCTGGTGTTTTGATGAAAATATTGTTACAAGTTATAAATAATTAGTGTTTTTCCAATTGCTATGACAGTTTTTTCAATTCATTCATAACTTTTCTAAACTCTTAACACGATTAGCACAACATCTGTCTAGGTAGGCTATGCAATTAACATGTTGTTGTTTTGATACAAAGTGCATGCAGTTAACACAAATTTCAAATGCTTGAACTTCTTTTACACTCACGCTCCACCAACACCAAAACTATGTCATTTTAAAGCCAATTTGGATTTATGATTGACTAAATGGCGCTGTTGGAAAAAAAACATGTGTTAGTGTTTTGAAAAATGTGTTTTTGTATTTTTTAAATTAGTTTTGGAGTTTGGTTTACAATGGGGGGTTTTGAGAATGAAATAAACTGTTTTGCCAATTGTGTGTTTTAACTGATTCGGTGCATTAAGAGTTAAGCAAACTTGTTAAATGTATTGAAAAAACTGTCTTAGCAATTGTAAAAAACTGTAATTACATCTTGACTACAATCTAATTTAGCTGCTGAATAAAGATTTCTGCAGAATGTACTCTTGATTAATATGGTATACCATTTATAACAGATTGGCCTTTTGTCATCCAGACAGCTCTCTCGTGTGACTAGCCGAGCTGTAGCTTTAAAATGATTCGTCCCTCTAGGTGAACAAACAGGACCTTGTCATTGTACCCATTTACATGATAAATTGCAATATGTGTGTTTGTACTGCGGGCCCTGCAGGTTATGATACAATACTCTAGCAACATCTACTTTAAAAGAAAAATTGCATGCCATGTAGCTGGGCTAAAATGAATATACTATATAGATTTGAGTGTATCCGTTTCTCTTTACAAACTACTACTCTACTTCAACGTCTAACAAATCTACTTTATTAGTTAATGATATTGTTAATGCTTTTACAGAAATTTAAGTGACATACATTTTAAAAATCCCAAAAATTCCCAACAAATTATTTTCTTACTTATTTGAAATATATTAGTTGTATACTCTCACAAATTCATCAGTAATTGAAAGCTTTTTCACTTTAAAGCATTCTGAGAAAATAAATATAGCATGGACTCTTTCAGATGTTTAAAGAAATCATTAACATGATTTGATTTGACTTAACTTCTCTGTTTCTCTGTTACTTCTAATCTGTTGTTTTCATGACATTTTAAGCCAGTGTAATTATATATCAGACCACTTGCGTTTTCAATTATATTTGAGTGACAGCAATGTTGCTTTTTACTCTGTATCTGATGCTGAGAAATACAAAAATCTGCATTATTCTCTCAAGCTAGATCTTTTAAGGGGATATAAAAGTGGCTTTTTCTCTAAAGCAAAGACATTCTACAATCATCCAATGATTCTTTCTAGGTATCCTCTAGCAGAGATCTGAAATCATTTTTACTAGCCTAGATTGGCGAGATAATTTGAAAATAACTCCAGGTTGCTTTAAAAGGAAAAGTGGCCTCAATAACATTTGTTTTCATTTATTTGTGTTGTTGCTGTGAACTGGGAACACTCTTGGTTTAAGATGCTAATCTCAAAGATCTTGCGAGTTACAGAGATCAGAGCGCTCTCCTATTGAAGAAAGTACTCAAATTTGCTCTCTGAATGGAATCTAGTTTTTCTTTTTATAAAGGGCTAGACTGAAAAAAATTAAGTGTGTTCAGAAAAGAGCAAGCGCCAGCAGCATTGTTTATCTCAAAGCTTCACTTGGCCTTTGTGACTTGAATTACAAGCCTTTTAATCGGTTTCACTTCTCTCACAATGGCACCTGTCACCTAGAGTTACCAATTCAAAGAAAAAAAGGCAAAAATAGAAATGGAACACATAACAATACTTCGCTCTCAGGAGAAATGTAAACAGTGATTTTACACAAAAGCAAAGCATTTGTAACTCCAGGCAGAAAATATAGAGTAAAAAGAGCTGTTGATGGAAACATAGATATTTCAGCAATTGAAAGTGACTTTTTTTGTAGATGTTCACTGTGGGAACTGAAATGCAGTGCATTGTATAATCCCTACTGAGTGGTTTCTGTGTTCCACTGAGGCTATCTCATCAATATGCATGTAGAAGTACGAATGTCTCCGCTGAGGAATTAGATGTCATGCCGCAAAAGCTTGCTTTTAAATCTGCTGTAATCACAGCAGATTGGATGGTGGCTCAGATTGTTTGAGTATTCAGCATGTTATGGATGAACGTGCTACATATTCATATAATTCCAGGAGATGAGGGCAAAAATGAATCCCCCAAGAAAGAGCTCCCTTAGTAACAAATGCCAATGAAGGACATCATTCAGTGATTTTAAACAGTATTCTTAAAAACACAAACAAAACAATATAATTTTTTATCCTGCACCTTGATATTTTAGAATACACACAATATGGCGTCAGTTTGAACTTCCCGTCTCATACATTTATACAAGCTATTATAATAATTTATTCAATGTTGTACAGTTATATCACTTTTTCAACACCTTTCACACAATTCCACTAAAGCAAGAGGACTTTTGAAAGTCGCCCACACACATGGTCACATGGCACACTTGACTTGACAGATTGTCATCAGAATACAGTAATGAGACATTCTTCCAACATCTGCTTTGGTCACGGCTGTGAGAATTGATTGACAGTTCTTGGTGAAAATAAGGGAATAATAACAGGGTTCGAACAAGGGGTGGGACAGCTGAGAAGTGTCCATTGAAAGAGACAGCGAAACTATTTTCATCATGGCAGCTGTTTACCATGAAACTGACTTCTTTTCTGGTGTTTTGGATAGCATTGAGTACAATATTTGAGATTTCTTGAACTGTGAAAGAGCTAACGGCTCGATGAGTGCACCAAAACACAAAATATGTTTGATTGTAGTTGACATATTTCATTTAATGTTTACCTTTTCAGCAGAAATTCACTCTTTTTAAAGGACAATTTTAGAGATCACATTCATGTACATTAATTAGTAGATTGATCTAACACAAGAAAAAAATTTAAATCTCTTTGCAGTCTTAACTATTTTTTCATGATATTTGTTTTCTTCCAAAGAAAACAGATTTCCTTGCCAACTGCTTCTCTATGCTTCTCTCTTTCTCAATGTGTTCATTGTTTTCTTCCCAAAATAGAGATTTCCAGGTTTCTGAAACGGAAAGTATTAATGTGCCTTAATCTTTCCTGTATCAATCTTCCGTATGTGTTCAGGTGAAGGCACGTGGAGCTGAAGCCATGGTGATGTTCAGTTTCGGGTGGTGGAGTGTGGTCTTGCACCCGAGCCTGAGTTGCTGAAGTCGTGTTCTGCACCCCAATGGCTCTATGGGAGCTATTGCTGCTGACTTTCAGCCTCCTCTGCTGGCTGACAAGCTCTGCTGGTTTAGCTGAAGAAGATCCTGCTGGACCCTTGGGCTGGCTTCTTTCTGACAAGGGGCCTTTTCATCACTCACAAGAGTATACTGAGTTCGTGGAAAAGAACCGGCAGGGATTTTCAACAAGATACAAGATCTACAGGTTAGTGTACACATATGTTGTCTTTGTATGTTTTACAGCCAAAAGAATGCAGCTCTTTGCAGTCAGACAACTGTTTTACAAACAAGCCACAATTGATTTTATTTGAAGCTGACAAAGCTATATAATTGAAGTGGTACCCCTCACTTTTTTCATTTGAGCATTAAACAAAATACCAAACTGTTGTTTAGATCAAAGATGAGTTCCTTAATCCAAACATTTTAAAATGTTTAGGTTTTTTTTTCAAAACAGTGAGCTTTATGCAGGTTTGAATATATCAAAATGAAGATTTTTTTTTGGATCGATATCATAACATCAAAAAGACATAAAAACGTTTTGCATAATAAACCGTACGCTTCAGATGCATTGTTTGAAACCTTAATCATCACCTTTATGTTTTTGAGCAGTCACAAAGATTTTATCAATCTCTGGCAACCCTAACTGTAATTTTTTTCTCAATCTTTTTGAGTTTATATGATCCTTTCCTCAAACTATGACATCGCTAAATGTAACTTTTGTACTTTTGAGGTTTTAGAGATTGCCCTTTTTCCTCACACTAAGGCAACCATAATCATAATTTTTACATGATTTTTAGCATTAAGGAGCAAACTCTGGCGACATTAAGGCAACAACAAAAATCAGATGAGCTTTACATGGACATTAGACCTAAAAAACTTTATATTTAGGACCTAGAATAGTGAATTCAAGACTTTTTAAGGCCTAAAATTTGGGTTTTTAAATTTGAGACTTTCTAAGACAACATGGAAACCCTGTATGATGATCAAACTCATAACACAATCTCTAGCAGTGGTTAAAACAATAAGCAACATTAAGTTATAGACCTTGAAATCACTTTACGTAATCAGCAAACAAACTATATTCACTCATAAAAGCCTAGACTCTGCTCAAGTTAGTTGCTCAAAGTAACATTACATACATTTGAAGTTGAATTGCAACTCATGTATAAATGATGAGTTGACTTTGCAGTCCTTCAATTTTTGTTGATTTCTCATTCATCATTTGCATCAATCCACAGACAGTTATTGAATAATCATCTGTTTTCAGAACCCACAGCTGATATCTTCCAATTTTAAAGTGCTAAGACATGGCTGATATGATTTTTTTTTTAAATCTTTTGGCCGCTGCTTGGGCACTAGAGGCTACACTTAGGATTAATAGTCTTATCTTGTGGTCAGCTGATTAATGGGCCTCTTAATTCGTATTACTCTGCATTATCACCTGTTCCTTCGAGAATGTTACTGTTGGCAGCAGAGCTGTGTTATTCAGTGATTACATCCATTCCTTAATTGTGTTCTTGGTTTATACTAAAAGGCTAATTGAAAAGTTGTAGCTTACACTTATAAATGAACCAAGTACACTTACAAATGCACCAAGCCATTTTAAATTGTAACAGAATGCTCATAAAGTAATCATACACATGTGTTTATTGCATCAGTGCTTTTTGACTTTTTCAGTAAACTGTATTTAAATAAAAAAAAAACTCAAAATATATTTTCACTAAATTATACATATCTCTGGTTGAAATTATGAACTTTGTGTTGTTAGGGTCGGTTTTGACTCAGTTGTATAATAGTTGGAGCCAAATTTGTCATCAGCATGGCATCATGGGATTCTGATTTTGTGTGGTTTTCCAGTATACCTGCAATAAATAAAAAAAATAATTAAAAAAATATAGGTTTCAATGGTGCACTGTATTAATACTTTTTATATGTAAAACCTATAATTAAACAAAGCACAAGTGTCAGGTTGGCCTTGTAAATAACTTAGATTAAAAGGATTGAACAGATTGACATTAATCATAACATTTTAGAAACAGAACAACCTACTGACATCTCTGAGAATTAAAAGACACAAAGAAGCACAGTTGCAAGAAAAAGTATGTGAACCTTTTAGATCACAAAGAGTTTTGCATTTGTAGGTCATAAAATTTAGAAAAACAAAGCCTGCTTCAAATAATGGTATACATAAACATAGGAATAAACATAGGAATAACTATTAGATGTTAGGAAAAGATTATTAGCATCGCATTTTAGCATTACTCTATTCTATTCTCTCTTTTAGTTACTCACACATTCCCAGTCAGGGGTGGGTAGAGTATCCAAAAAAAATTTCCCAAGTAAAGTAAAGTACTTTGGAAAATGTAATAATGTTAAACACTGATATGATTAAAAGATGTTAAGTTATTTAAGGTTGGAGCTGCTGGAGTTCATGAACTCCTTAATCTCCATCTCTTGGGTGCATGGAGCTGCTTTTCTTTGTATTTTTAAATATAAGTAAATAAACTTAGTAAATATAAGTAATAAATATAAAAATATATAACTTAAATATTAGTAAATAAACTTAGAATATGAGCCTGAATGATCTGCCACTATTGGGATGAGTAGCTGTCAAATTCTCACTCATCAACATTGTCAATGTTTCATACTACTTGCTAACATCAACAACAACACTTTTAAAAAATAATAATATTTAGTAGCATGAAATTAGTAATGGAGGAACACAACTAAAATATTACTAATATGTAACTTAAATATAACTCAAGTTCAGCTAAGCAACATTTCAGATATTTAACAAAAAAACCTGAGTAAATTAAAGTACATTTTTTTTTAATTCTCAAAAAGTACTAGTTACACAAAAATGTACTTAAGTAAATCCAACTAAGAAAATGCTACTTACATCTCACCTCTTTTCCAAAAATCAGGTAAATCTTTAGACGCCCATTGCTGAGACTGATCTGGAGTCTGAAGCTGAGAAACAATGAATGCTATTCTTTGAACTATTCAGAAAATAAGAAATTTTAGGCCTACATAGAATTATAAGAGAGGCCTGGAGCCGCTGTGAGCTCTCATGATCTCTGATGACATCTAGCATGAAAACAAGAGAGCTATGGAAGAATGTTCCTGTGCTATTAATCTCTAGGCCGGACACGCCCCCGAGTCATAAACTGCGATATGTTTCATTAACTAATTCAGGAACTGGTTGGTTTAAAATGGGTAGAACTAGAAGTTTATTTGAATGTTATGCTTTAAGTTCAGGGGAATGCATGATCGCATGGGAATGATGATGAATGTGCATAGCATAGTATCTCTATAAATATATCTTATTAAATTTGTGACTTTCTTGATCCCTGTATCCGATTGCATATTTTAATGCTAATGCAGATTCACTGTAATATATTGCACAGCCTGGAGGCTTTTACTCAAACAATCTTTTTTCATTGTATTTATTTCCCCCCTCCAACACATGCTTGTAGAAGGAAGATTAAAAGTGGCAACCTTATATCGAGCATAGCTTTTTCTCCTTCAAGCATAGCTTTGTTGCTTTTCTTAATTCAAATATCTGCTATGACAGTTAGAAGATGAATTACCAGAAATGCTTCTCCTGCTTGTTACACTGCTGTGTAACACTGCTGTCTGGTTAATGAAAGTGCACCAGCTCATCCCTTCTTCAATTTTCCACATTTTACTTTATTGAATTTGAAAGAATTTTAATGAGTTCTTTGTTGGATATAGCACCGTTTTATATCGGGAAGATTTCGCTTTCCAGATCATTGGGGAAAGGCCATGTCACAACATTGGATGATGTGTTCCAAATATACCACTTTCTTTTCAGAAGTATTGCCACCGGAAAATTTCTGAAGACGCTTATATGCCCCTCTACTAAAGCGATTCTCTCTCACAACCTTATTAATGTAAGTGAGAAAATCTGGCTGTAATAGCTTGTGAAAGGTCAGTACACGAAGTGCTATATCTTCTCATGATGACAGATGCCTTCGTTTCAAATTTCTCTTTTGGAGCTGCTTCCTTCAGCATTGAAACTCAGTCCATTTTTACATATCTTAGAAGATAACTTCTGAAACTTTTACCATCAATTGCTCTTCCTTTACAAAGCACAACCAAATCTGAATTACTTTCTTGTATTGAACACAAAACAAGTCTATTGTAACATCAATTACAAAAAAATCTTTTGCTAAAAGTTTTAAAAGTCTATTGCAGTTTTAAAAATCTGTTTACTTCCGAAACACTGTAAAAAATTGCCAATTGTCATTGTAACTGAACAACTTTTTGGTGTCCATACTATCATGGGCATGCTTTATTCCATGTTAACTATAAAAAAAATAATTATCAATCAACTCACATTTAATTATCTGTGGTTAAATTCCCAAGGTCAATGTAGGATGAGCGAATCACCTGGTTTGCCTTTTTATTAACTTATCTTTTGAGATGAAGCCAGGACAATAGAAGTATATATTTACTTCACAGAGAGTCCCCTTTAGAAAACGCAGCACTTACCGATACCAATTATACCGTAATCTAGCTTGATAGATTTTAGATGTAGAAATATATAGATTTTTATTTCATGTAATTAAATAATTCCACCTAATTAATTTTAAAGAAAGGAGAGAACAAGGGATCTTTGAATTGTACAGTTACACAGTGGTATAACTAAAGAATTGGCAGTAATTTTTGTGTGTAAAATTTGCATAAAAGGTGATTTTGTGACACTAGGTTAAACACACATCATTAATCAATGCATAGGTTGAAAGAGTAATGTTTTTGCACTGAGACACCATAAACCTAACAAACATGTTTTAAGCTATATAGGGTATTTGTAGAATAAATAAATAAAAGGAGACAATGTAAATGTCTAACTACACCTTAACTGTCAAAGTTTACTCATTTTTGAAACTCCACTGGAAACCTATTAGCCTCAATGCATTTGCTGCAAAAAAAAAAATAGATAAAGTAATCATACTAATTTTCACTAAGCATACTTTCTGTAAAAGAGTGATGATGGGAACTGGCAATTCATAGAGCATGGCAGAAGTCTTATAGTGCTCTGAAGAAGCTTTTAACCTGCTCTCACTTGAAGCTTTACCCGATAAGACAATCCAAGCTTATCATGCTCAGCGGTGACAGGAAAGAGAATGACAGGGGGATTTTCTGTCTTTACTTTCCTCTTTGCAGAGCACCTTTGAACTTTTGAATGCTTGCTCACCTCAGTTCTCAGAGAACTTTCCAGCTTAAAAAGAACCGTATTGTTGTGACACTCAATCGACAGTGACCACAATTGGAGCCAGTTTTTCATGCCAATTCCATCTTCAATTAAATCTAAATCCTAAATAACAATGCTTTCCTCTAGGAAGTTATATTATGACAACTCCAATAGCAATTTTGGCCAAAGATTTCAAATGTGCATTTGCAATTGAATGTGATTCTATCACTTTTGTCCCATATGACTTGCAAACAGCAGATGGAATTAAGGCCGTATGCTGGAATGAATCAATCAAACATCTGGGTCGGGAGGCCTCTGTCATTACTCCTGATTTAATGTGATAGATCCCCTTTCAGAAGGCCACCCTAGCTCCATCCATCACCTGTGCATGAGGTTACTCACTATTTCACAGCTAACTGAGAGGACAGGCTTTTATAGAGGAGAGTTATGAAGTGATTGGAGGAGGTTTTAGATGTTTGAGTCTGCTAGTGAATGTTTAGAGACATGTGCCTATTTTAGCATTTGAATAATTGCATAACACAGAGCTTAACAAAAATAAGATTGGGGTAGAAAGAATTTAAGAGGGGAAAGGTTTGTGAATTTAATTGCCTGTAGCTTCATAAATGAAATTTGTCCTTTTTGTTTGCATTGAGTAAATTGGTGCTGGCGAGACAGCTAAGAGCATTAGTCATAACCTGATGATTGAGAAACTAATGTCTTCTGTCAGGGCTAATTGGGATTCTCCGTTGCTGTTGTGGCTGCTCATTTCTTGATTTAGTCATGTACTGAAAAGCAGATTAAAAGCCTCTCCTTAGAGTTTCATTCTGAAGATCCATAGGTCAATTCTGTTCAAATTGAATTTTAACTGTAACTTGACTCACTGGATTATGCAGCCGAACTGATTAGATGAAACATAATACAAATTACATTGAACTATAAATAATTACTTTAAATTAGCCTGTTATCTAAACTAAGAGTATGTGTAAAGAAATTGTCTGTATGGATGGATGGCTGTATGGATGGATGGATGAAATTAATAATGATTGAGGGAAACGCAACTTCATACAAAATTGCATTTTACAATATTACAATAACTGGTTAAATTATTTTTTACATTTTTATGAAGTTATACTTTGTAGTTGATGTTGATCTTTATATATTAAGCTTTTGTAAATATATAAGACTGGGGTTCAATGAGTTGTATTAATACAAGAATTACAATGCATGGCATTCACACCATTTGAATTGGATGTCACTAAAGTATCCACACCATTGATTCAGTTTTACTAATTCATTAATGTGACCACATACACATTTAAAACTCACCATTAAACTCTTTTTGAGAGAGACAGCAAATCTTGCTTATCTCTGGCTTACTGTGATGATGTAGCCCTACTTCCTGTTCCTGCCTCATCTTCCCCTAAGCTGATTCATGTTCTTGTAAAAAGTTTCCTTTGGTAAACAGAGACTTGTGTTTTAGGTTTAGTGTATGACCTGTGAAGAAGGGATTGAAATAATTGACACTAATGATTTATACCGGTGTGTTGTCATTGTTTAATGTGCAAGCTTCTGCCAGAGAGTTGTGTGGATGTGGTGTAACCTGATTGGTCACCTTCTGGGAAAATGGCCTTATTGTGGGCTGGTGAATATGCATACTTAGATTTGTGAAGTTTAATGTTGTACTCTGTGAGGTTTTGTAATGTGTGCTAAATGTATTAGTGACTTTAGGTGAATATTGTAATGTATTGATTACTGCTGTGCTAAATTTATAGCAATTTTGTAGCCTTGTTTTTTTTTATGTAACCCCGTGATTGGTTTCATCCAATCAGACTGTGTAATCAGGGCATGTATAAAATGGCTTTAGTCTGGTAAGATATGGTGAGTCCATGCCAGAGTGATGCCTGTTAAAAAAACTTCAATGAGACTGAGAGAAGGGTCACTTTCTGGAATGTGTTGGACAGACATCTCTCCTTAAAAAACAAAACTGGGTTCACTGACTGTGCTCACTGCCTATTTTAAGGCATAATGAAGGCGGCCTGATCAGCTATTAGTTAGTTTGGGGCTTTGCTACTCCTCAAGCCTGTTAATTTGAGTTTGTTTTGCTACTATGCATTTTCATCTTTTTTTTGTGAGGCCAGTACTTGTTTAACTAGAATATTTTTGATTGTTTATTTGGGTTGTTTTGTTTGTTTTTTTATGTGTGGCAAATAAAAGCACTTTGCACTGCAAGCTCCAGACCTCTGCATTTCATCTTGCGACCCTCGGAAGATTAACCACATTACGACACTAACTCAAGTAGGTCTTCTTGGCCACAATGAATGAAAAGAAAGGATAGAACTAAATCTTGGTTCTAGAAGGACATTTGTCTTCTGCCCTTACATACAATATCCCAGGTGCCAATTTAGTTCCATTAAAGGCCCACATACAGCATGTCAGTCTCAAAAGTCTAAGCTAACCCTGGCCTAAAAGTTGCTGACTTGGATAGCACTATTTTTACCAAATTCTACCTCTGTATGATTTAATTCATAGGCTACTTTCAATCCGATACATATTATACTTTTCGCATGCGACCTCAATCTGAACAGCCAGGTCAAATCTACCTAGCTTTTGCATCATTGAGTCCAACCTAAACACAGTTTCTCACAGATACAAGTTGCTGGAGGAGATTTTCTTTAACTGATAGTTACAGGAATAGCCCAAAGTGCCCACATTTGAAGCTTAATGAAGTGGTGGTTGTTATCCAAGCACTTTTAACTACACTTCCGGGAGTATACCCTAATATGTGTTCTTTACCAGCTAAGTCTTTTTCATAATATTGTTTAATACTAATGAAGTTGGCTCTGATCAGATATTTACACCCACAAACTCTCTAGTGTGCAAACGAGAAGGCTCTTCAATGTCTACAACTGTTATCAGTGAATTCTGGGGGACATAGTTTGCTCTTCTGTCACATTGGAGTGGCATTTGGTTCGTATAACAGACAGAAAACAAGCGATAACAAAATAAAAAAAAAGTTATTTTTAATGTGAACAAACACACCAAAAAATGGATTTCACGAAAAAATTCTAATTGGGCTTTAAGACCTGCAGTCTGAACGTAGACTTATATGCACAGTGAATTTTCATCTCTTCAGATCGTTTTTTTTTCTCCACACTCATGATATATGAGTAAATAAAATATGTCAAGTGATGCTCACCAGAAAACCAAGGGAGTGGCTGAAAGGACAAAAATGCATGAGTCACCACAGCATTTGGCATTGTGTGTCTATCTTTGGCCTTGAGGAAATTCAAAGTTCTTTGTGGTGGCATTTTTTCTTCATTTAACAATTTCTTCCCCCAACTTTTATGAAAGGTATTGGTTGTCACCACAGGGCAGACATCTGAGTCCTTCTGTCAGTGCAGATTTCAGTCACGAACTGTTTATTGAGCATAACACCTGTCAGCTGCGTATAGGGAAGCAGCGCCCTACACAGGGTGTTCATCAAACCTACACCGAGAAGCAGACCTGAGGCTAGAGATGCAACTTGGCAGGAGTGCTGCTTGCCCTGTAGGCCTCTTCCTATCATCTCCAAAACAGCTGAGAAATGTTAATGAAAACAGATCATTTGGGACAGGGCTGCTTACGGAATTTCTTTTTCTCTTGCAGGGAATTTGGCCGGTGGAAAGTGAATAACTTGGCTGTGGAGCGACGGGATTTTCTGAACTCCCCCCTGCCCCTCACTCCAGAGTTTATAAGGAACATCCGACTCTTGGGACGTAGACCCAATGCGCAGCTAATTACTGACAATCTGATCAAGAAATATGGGACCCATTTTCTACTGTCAGCAACACTTGGAGGTAAAATGCACATTGTTTTTGTGACAAATTCTATTAGTGTTTTGCAGAAAAGGTCATGGAAGCTGCCGCGTGCTAGCTGTTGTGTTTGTGTGTGTTTATTTGGAAGAAACACAGACAGATCTCATGCATATTTACATTTCTATTCCCACTATACCACCCCAGAGAAAATCACTTGTGACATGCTTTGCCTCCTACCGATATTTAATATATTGCTTCTTCCACCACATTCTTGGAAGTGGGGAACAGATGGCATCATGGGCAGAAACAGGTTACCTGCACACATTATTTCACTCAGTTTTCCACTCACAGCAGCCCATATTTACGAGTTGTTTCACGTAAAGAAACAGTATTGGCTCTGCACAAGTGATGTGGCCTTCACTGCTCTGGCGAACAGGTGATAATGTGCAAGGTTTGAGAATGAACTGGGAGATTTCATTCCTGGCATTGCTGCAGAGACCGACTGGGGTATAAACAGCAGATACGCTTATTGTGTTTTTCATAGCATATAAAATGTTAGTGAGCTATTTAAATAACAAAATAATATATTCATAGATGCCGGAAAATATATGTGCTATTAATTATTCATTGAGAAAATAATGATTTAATATATGTTGTATTAGGTAGTTATACTATTGACAAGCTGCTTCATGTTGCACACAGAATCACACAGAGATCTCTTCTCTCACAAAGCATAGATTTGAGAGACACATTAATCATCCATCTTATGCCGAAATGTAAAATATGATGGGCTTTAATAATAATTGTTTTTTTTATCCATTTAGTAAATAGTACTACCGTTTTTTACAGTTGGCAAGACAGTTTTTTCAATACAAAATACAATAATACAGTTTTCAAAACACTAACACATGTTTTCTTCCAACAGCAACAATTACTCAATCATAACACATTGAAAATGGTACTTTAAAATAACATAGCATTTGAAAAAGTGTGTGTTAACTGTATGCTTTTTGTATCAAAGCAACAAAAATGTTTAAAATCATGTTTAGGAAAGAGTTTAGAAAAGTTGTTCAATGTATTTAAAAAGCTGTCATAACAATTGTGAAAAACTGTAATTTAGTACTGTTTCCTGCAGTACATGGTCATGTAACCTAATTTGAAGGTTTTGGGTCATTTTTGTGATAATGTATTTATTGTATTTATTAATTAATGATAGCTATATGCTAAATATATTATTATGTTTTAGTGTTATGTTGATTGTTGCAAATGAATATGATTTACTGTAAATTAAGAAAAATACATTTTTAAAGAGTTGACTTAGTCAGATATATCCATTTGTAATGGCAATTTGTCATTGGTTCATTGGTTTAGGTTCATAACTTTATATCTATTCCATTTCGTCTAGGAGAGGAGGCTCTGACTATATATGTAGATAAGAGAAAGTTGAGTAAGAAAGCAGAGACAAGTGACTACAGCAGTAACAGTACGGCGGTGACTCTGGAGGCTCTACACCAGCTGGCTGCCTCCTACTTCATAGACAGAGAGAGCACTCTGCGAAAGCTGCATCACATCCAGATCGCCTCCACTGCCATCAAGGTATGTCATTAGTCAAGTCAGAGCCCATAGCTTTTTTCTTTCAACTCTTCAGGACTAATAATGTTCAGTATAACAAAGTGCTTTTTTTGTCTCCCTGTTGCCGTGATCCTGCTATGAAAGTGTCATATGCTCCGAGTGGGTATCTTGAGAACTCCATTCAGCACTGCAAATGACAGGTTCTGCATAGGGAAAAAGAAACCTAGTTTTCCACTGGATTTTGTTAAGGAAGTAGCTTTTGAAACGCCCCACTGTATGGTGCAGTATTATTATGTAAGCCAGCCAGAGGAAGTATCAAAAATTAAACAGGAAAGCAATGCAGTGTATACGATTTAGATGTTCTCAGTTCAGCTGCTTTCTACAAGTTATTCACCATGAGTTACTCACATCCTCACAAGTCTTTTCATGTGTTCATGTGACCCCACTTCTTCAAACATCTTTGTATTGACAAAACACACTTTTTGAAGTATGGAGTTTTTCAAGTTAAATGGATGCATTCAAAGGATCGGAAATGTAAGTGCTTGGCAACAAAAATACAGCAGCTCCGTAGAACAATTGAGATGAGAAAATATTAATATTTTTATACTTGCAGTCAAGAGGAATGATGGAGAGAATGTTTACATCCGCAATGGCTTCTGTTAATGAATAACAAATCGTTATTAATAAATACCCCCCCTCTCTTTCGCTCTCTTTACTTCATTTAATAATTTTCTTCTATACTAATTCAAGAACCAAGCAATAATCAAATGCCTCTTGGTTTACAAATACAAAACCACAGTCAAAGAAACTGACTAATATAATCCCAAGATTTAACAGTGTAAATGTTCTGAAAGGTCGTTTCACAGCAAAAAGGTTGCTGGTTCGAGCCTCAGCTAGTATTTCTGTGTGGAGTTTGTTTGTTCTTCTCCTTGATTGCGTGGGTTTACTCTGGGTGCTCTGGGTTTCCCCCACAGACTAGCAATACAGGTGAAATGGGTAAAAACAGTTGTCCATAGTGCATGAGTGTGTGTGGATGTTTCCCGGTGGGTTGTGGCTGGAAGGGCATCTGCTGCTTAAAACATATGTGAGATTATTCCGCTGTTGTGACCCCAAAAGGGAAAAAGCCAACAAGAAGATGGATCGATGTTCAGAAAACTAGTTTGAAACAAACAAAAACAGATTCACTTGAAAAAATGTCAGTAGTTGTGGGGAAAATTCATTAGTTCCAGAGGAAGTGACTTAATATTTTGTTCCTGTATTTTTTTTTTTTTTCATTTTTGGTCTCAGCCTCAGACCTCACGCACACAAAACATTGGTTAAAGGTATCATGGGTTTTCTGCTTTTTTATGGTAGCACTTCAGGAATCCTGAAGTCATTATCTGATTGGTTGAATTTGTTTGAATTTCCAGGGTCACGTTTGTTTTTGTTCCACTATAAACTAAGTTCAGCCAAAAGATTGTTGTTCTATTCTTGTAACTTTGTGTCATGCCGCTATGAGAGATGACTTAGGATTGGTTATTTGTCATGTCAAACAGCCTCATGTGTGGGTCTTGACCTAAAAAAGCAGCCCAAAACCCATGACCTTCCCTGAAATTAAGACACAATGGTGGAAACACTGAGAGATCAATCTGAATAACCTGAATTTTTAAAATATATATAAAAAAGGTATGATTTAATAAGATAAGATAAGATAAGATAAGATAAAATATTTCTTTATTAATCCCGAAGGAAATTATTTTTCCAGTGACTGCTTATTTAAAAAAAATATAAATATACAAATACAAAGAAGAAATGTAGAAAAATGAAATACAAATAAAATACAATGCACTATAAAACTAGGATGTACTATAAAAGACAGACATACAATAGAATAAAAAATAAAAATATATAGAAAACTGACAACTGTCGAATTACAGAAAGGTGTTGAATTATTGATATTGCACATATAAGTTTTTGCACATGTATGTTATTGCACATAGGATTAGAATTTTTTAATTGCACAGTTTATATATTGCAGGACATGATAAGGCTTTGTTTATGATGCTGTTATGACAGCACCCGAATTAAGGGGGAAGAGTTATACAGTTTGATTGTCATAGGTATAAATGACGTCCTGTGGCGTTCGGTTTTGTATGTGCGTTTAACATATATTGTTCCTCTGTGTCAATGGCATCTACATTAACACAACACAAGAAGAAGTTAGAATTTTTTCTGGACCCAATAACCAAGCTTTTAACATATTTAACAGCCTAAACCAGGTTGATGTACATTTTAAAATAAATGTCAAACAAAAACGTCTCGGTTACAGGGTACAGTGTGTGCAGCCTGAAAACTTCTTCCTGTTCTAAGCTTTAGTTGTAGACTATGACAAACTCTGGTGCAGCACATCTATGTATCTGCAAATAATGGCTTAATTAAAGCATGAACAGAGCCTTCGATTCATCTCTTCTCTGGTTTCTTTTCAGTGCTAAGTGCAGCCTCTCTGGCTCTCCATGTGGCCGTGAACTACTCCTGCTGCTTGTGAAAAGAGCCTAAACGATAACATCAGTCACTGAAAGTTGTCAAAAAATAGCAAGAGAAGTGCTACATTTGTTGCTAATCACTAGTTTGAAATAAAAAGTTGCTAGGGGGTCTGAAACTGTGGTAGCAAGCTTGCAGTTTCTAAAAAATTCACTCACGCTTCCACTTGTGTCACGTCATCACATGACATATCTCTTATTGATAAATTATTCACTTAGTGCCTAATTAAAGAACATCAAATTTAAAGCACATCAAAAATAGACAGTCAAGCGCCACTCAAAATCAAACAAGAAGAAAATCCCGGATAAAATTAGTTATAACACAAAGTCCATTTATAGATTTGAATGACAAGAAGGTCCCAATCAAATAGGAGTTCCAACCTATAAGGCGCTTGCTCTGGCACAAACTAAGAACTGCATAAAAGTCAAAATTGCACTTTACATAGAGTACAGCCCCTGGGCTGGAATGAATTTGACAAAGTAAAAGTGAAAATTGAAAGTGCCCAATTAGCCAGATATGGAGTGACCCATACCTGGAATGAACAAAGTGAACACTGAACAAACACACTGTGAACAAACACACCATGAACACACACCTGGAACAGTGTGCAGCCATGGCTATGGTGCTCAGGAGCAGTCGGGAAATGGGTGCTTGCTCAAGGGCACTGCAGCTGTGGTTGTTGAAGATGGGAGAGCATGTGTTTCATCCCTCACACCAACTTCAACTCGATGGATCTGGGATCAAACCAGCAACTTTCTGATCACAAATCAATATACCCTTCCACCAGACCACAACTGCCCTCAAACCCTTCTTTAAAGAAAATGAAGCATGTAATCTTAACTAAGAATCTGTAAATTAATCTGATAGCAAGAAATGTTACTTAAAGATGTAGGGTCATCAGTACGTTTTGCCTGATATAAGTACAACTAAACTTTTCCAAAAATATTTTTAAGGATTTTGTTAATATGTCTATGCAGATAGAATATGACAATATAGAAAACATACACCTTCCGTAAAAGGAATGAAATCTTGTTTGTTTGATGGTAAGCATACGGGTTTGTTCTCTCCTCATAAACTCCATGCGACACATGTAACTTCCTTAAATGTATTTCAATTCAGAATCTCAAATATCGTATGTAAATTTGTTGTCAAAATGAGTTCTGCAGTGATATAAGGAAAGCTGCCTGGTAGCCTACCCACACCCTTCCAGATCAAACGTTGAATGCTGTAGGCTTTCTAAACATAAATTGCTCCTGATTGGAGAACACCTAATGTGTGGCAGATCAGACTTAAAAAAAGAAATATAAATATTGTCTTTGGGCTGCAATTTAGGGTTTCATATGTTAACAAACTGGCTGCAGTACTACTGTCTAGTGTTATTGAAGTCAAAATTATTCCTTAGTGCCTCATGACGCATCAGGGCCATTTTATGATTACTTCTGTTACATATCTTATATACTGCACCTTTAAGGTTTTGGTGACAGTCATTAAAGTGGTTACACATAGCTGTGCAAATTCCCAAAACAGACATTTGTTCTGTCACAGCAATGAACAGTTTGACACATATATTCCCGAGCACACCTTGATGATCCTCCCCATCCAATTATATAAAACAGTGCATCCCCCGGCATGAATGCTGCAAAGCTTAGATGCTTTTATTACAGCTGGGAAGGTGTTTCTCATGTGTCAGCTCTGTGTTTGTCTATTGCTACAAAAGAAAGGCAAAAGAGTGCTGTGAGTGACGGAAGCAGTCATCCCGGCAGCACAGTGCAGTTCCAGCAGCGCAAGAGAATGAATCATGCCAGCAGCTAGAGCATCGTATCCACAGGGCGTTGACCCATTCTTACAATTCACGGGACTGTCTGCGGTGTAGATTCCTCTAAAAGAACACAAGATTAGACAGCACAGGGGTGTAGAATGAGGTTTCTAGCTCCCCCCACTGGGCACAGCAGAGTTGAAAATTTTCCATTTATTTTAACAGAAAAAGCCTGTTAGAGTGGCACTGTGGTGGTATAGTAAGAGTACAAACAGCTTTTCTAGGAAGTTTGTTTTCTCATCTGTATGGGACTTTTCTTTCCATTTGGTGGTGTAATCTGTAAAGCATAAACCTTTTATGTAATCCATGATATATTCTAAAACAAGAATATTACTTTTTATCGCCTATAGTAACAACAAACTAACAGTAAATTGCCATATATCACAAGAGATAGATAAAATATGTGTTTCTTCGACCCTAAACAGAATCTCTGAACTGCATACATAGACTCAACTAATGAAGTAATCTGTAACAATGACCTTGTGGATTACTCATTTGAGTGCGTATATGCTTCATGATTATATAAACCTAAAATGTATCTAGCTCCAAAAAATGAACGGTAGTATAAAACTTGATTTTGTTTGGTCATTTTTTCCAGTACATATTATTGTTTGGTCTCTTTTTGCTGGCAATAAGATTTCCGGACAAATGGTGGCACTCGGACATTTCTGATTTCAGATTCTCAAGGCTTACCTTCTTCAGATCAAAACCTGCTTCCTCTAAGCTGAATAAGTAGCAGTGCTACAAATTCAAAGATGAGTTAGTGTATTTTTGACAGATTTGGTGTTGTCTTATTTGCAGTGATATGTGTATTGATATGTTTGATATAGACTTATTCGTTAAAGTTGAGGTAGACTTAGTTGTTAAAGTCCATTTAGTCTAGTTAAAGCAAATGTTTTTTTTTTTAAATATTACTCATCAGCCTTTTCTAACACCTCCCAACTCTTGGATCATGTCCCAGATCTTACTAACTAGCTAAAAAGTGAGATAAGGAATTACTTTTTTAAACAGTTAAGTAAATATTGCAAGTTGACATGGTCAAATGAATCAGTTTATTGAATCTCCTCACCAGAATCATTTGACTCAATTGATTCCATTCATATCAGAGTCTGGTACTAAACTGTTTTACAGAATAGCTACTTCACTAGATTTTTAGTAACCAAATTTTGCAGCTATCATATTACATTTTATAAATGTAGGGTTTATTCACCCTCTGTCAATTTCCCCCCACAACTTACCAGTAAATAATAAAACTCAATATTATAAGTAAATAAATAATTTATTAATTCAGATATGATGAGGTGAACCAAAGAACAAATGGAGCAGCATAACGATGTTCACTCTTAATAAATTATTGTAGTGATTGTAAAAAGGGTTTTTGTTAATCTAAAAAGTAAAATAATCACCCAGTCACCAATATCTCAATATCATTGTAAAACCCATAGCTCAGATATTGCAGAAATGTCCATCTAAAGCTCTCCACCATTAGCAACATACTGTTGATGTTTCATATTAAGCGAAAGCTGAAGAGCATTACATATGTCCAGGTGGCCTATAATTAGTCATTAAAAGACATTTTGTTTCATGCAAAGTACTTGCTTTATATAACAGCTGTTTTTGTAAAGGAAATCTGACAACGAGCTCCAGTTGTTCATCAATCAGTGCCCTTCACCATATGGCACATTATAAGGTACATTATATAATAAGACACATCGATGTATCATCTGAATCAAGCATGGCTGTTAAAATCAATTGCTGCTGAGCTAGACTGAAAGCTTGGGGGTATCACTGTTGAAGCTTTTGTTCAAAACTTGGATTCAAGCCAGGTTTGGAAGCTGTAAATGTTTGTATAGGTAAACAGTAATCCTCCTCTTGAAAATGAAAATTAGCTTGTAACAAACACAAGGTATCTGAAACTGTGTTTATGTTTTTGGTACTTTAAGCCAGTGTTTCCTGGGACGTCTAGACCATCAAGTTATTTTGAAAACACATATGAAAGTGAAAGTGGAAATGATCAATTAGCCTGATAAGGAGTGACCCATGCTTGAAATTTGTGCTCTGCATGTAACTCATCCCAGTGTACACTAACACGGGAGTGAACAACCACACTGTGAACACACAACCGCAGCAGTGGGCAGCCATGGCTGCGGCGGCCGGGGAGCAGTTGAGAAACTGGCGCTTGCTCAAGAGCACTGCAACTTTGGTTGTTAAAGGTGTTAGAACAAGAGTTTTATCACTTACACCACCTTTAACTCGGTGGATCTGGTGGATCCTTATCCATCAGGCCACAACTGCCCTTTAATGTTTACTTTACCTTAGATGTTTACAAGCATTTCTGTTTAATATTTTCCCTTTCCAATTTTGAGTCACCTTTATAAATTCACACACTACTGTATTTACATTACTGCTGGACAATGAAAATGTGTTCGGAAATATGTTTTTTCCCACATGAGTATGTAACCCAAATCAGTCTGAGTTATCCGACTTTGGGTCCCAGAAACAAACATTAAGATTTATACTCTAATAGACATATTTTGAAGTAGACAAGATTGCAAAAAATATGTTATATTTCTACAAAATATTTCATACAATCTAGTCTACAATTTGTTTATGGAATTATTTTGCGCAGATCAATAAAACTATTATTTTCTGAATAAACTACCATGGCATTGTAATAAGGTATACAGTTACCTTCATGTACCTACAGTTACAGTCATGATTTTAATCTTTGCATGAAAAATTAAAAGACTTCCTGTTCCTGATTCTGGAATCTTCAGTGGTTTTGTGATGGAGTGGCAGAAGACAACCTTGTCTTTTTTTATCTCACTGTCAGCTTGCAAAAGATTTCATCTGACAGGCTGAATCGAAAGAGATCACTGAATTGATGAAGGTTCACTGGCACCATGAGAGACAAAAGTGTGAATCAATTATGTCTGCTTCTCCTTTTCACAAGGAGAGAAGGAAGACTAGAAAAGAAAAGAAGGAGAAATACTCCAATCGCGTTTTTGCAAATGTGAATAATAATAGGCTTCTCTTTCACTAAAGGTCAATTGAGATGCCTGAGTCAATATATCCTCACAGACTGACCATCATTAAGTACCTTCCACTGAGGTTAGATAATCTTCTGCATTTTAGAGACAAATGGAGTTTTCTTTGTTGGTGTGAACAAGAATACTAATCAATTAGAAAACTCATAAAAGAGCAGAGGGAAACAATGTACAGCAGCCTGCTTGGCTTTCTCAACAGGAACACTAAGTGATTATTATCTATTAGAGGACCACCAGTTCATGCACATTATCACCATGTCTGGAACAAGTGACTCACCAGGCTTAGGAAGTTCTCATAACACATCTGTTCAGAGCCAGCCTGCTTGTTATCTGTGACACGACTTGGAAAAGTATGCTACAAAAAATACAAATAAAATTCCCATGCTGGGATAAGAAAAAACCAACTTAAATATTTTTAAAACCATAAATGGAAGGACCAATCGGTGAATTGCTATATCCTGGACATATTAGGCAGTTGGATTTGCCTATTTTTGATAAAGCTAGAAAAAAATCTTTCAGTACCGAGCCAATTGTGTGAAACTAACCAACATTAAGCAAAAAAATAAAATAATAACAGCAATCAATATCAGAAACACTTACGTAAGCGAACCTTGAAATTATTTTGGTATCAATGAGCAGAGAGTCGCAGTGATTGTTATAATGTTCCAGATATTATTATATATTTGTTTCAGTTGACTACAAATATGTTTTCATACAAAATATAATGTTACACTATTTTAGCAGGCTGGGAAATTAAATTATTGTTATTGTTATTTTTGTTTCCCAGGTAACTGAAACCAGGACCGGTCCTCTTGGCTGCAGTAACTATGACAACCTAGATTCTGTCAGTTCTGTGCTGGTTCAGAGTCCTGAGAACAAAGTCCATTTGCAAGGTATGGCATGTTCAAATTTAGCATGTCAAGTTTTGATACTGTGAGGGGAGGACTGGGTATTTTTATCCAGTAAAAAATAATAGCTTCTGTTGCAGAGTCCATTTTGGATGACATGACAGCTGCTGCAAAAGTTGAAAACTTGTTCCAGTTTTTAGAAAAGAAAAACTAAATATTTCAGAGTACATCTATAAATAATTGTAGGTTAATGTGGTTAATCCTTTACAATATGTTACATTTTAAGTTGAGAAAAGTGTGGGAAGGTTATTATAGTTACATCATGCCTCTGTATATCTTTGTAGTTTCAATTGTTAACAAGGTTTTCCCTGTTTAATTACTTTTTTCGTCTGTTGCCTACATGCTAAAATTTGTCTACATGCTAAAATGTGCTGGCATTTGTGTTTACCCAATTAATTCAGGTTTGCAGGTCATTCTACCAGGTTATCTCAGAGACACGTTCGTCCAAGCAGCACTCAGTCACATCGCTTGCAATGGAGAGGGAACATTTGTGTGCAGAAACAACGACTGCTGGTGCAAATGTGACCCTAAATTTCCAGAGTGCAACTGCCCCTCCATGGACATCCAAGCCATGGAAGAAAGTCTTCTGCGAATCTCAGAATCCTGGGCTCTCACCTACAAAGAGTTTGAAGAGTCGGGTGAGAGAATGGTTTCCATCAATTTTTAGGACTTTAACACTGCTGACTAAAGCTACACTCTAGTCATTGTTACTTATTTGAATATTCTCAACACCAAGTGTGACTGTAATATGCAAAGAAGGACTTAGCAAATTAAGAAAAGCATTTTACATCCACCCAAAAAACTGACCTGGAAATGTTTTCACTGTTTCATTACACATTATACTTAGCAGACACTTTGTGATTTTTCAGTCACTTAATTCAGCTCCTGCTTACAATACACAATTCAATTGCAAGAGTTAACAGTTCAAAGCATAGGATTTACTGTATCTTCTCAGACTCTATGAGCAGCCAGGCTACTCATACTGTACATTTTTAAAACTATTGACCGTACGGTCCAAACGTGACACGTCACTCTTGTTTTCGGAACTGCGACACAAAAAATTGTTCGCCAAGGTACACTGCACAAGCCGCAACAGTAGAATAAAAATCACTTACTGTCCGGCTTTAGGCAAGGCAAGTGTATTTGTATGTACACAGGGTAATTCAATGCTTTACATTGGAAATCATTTATTAAAATAAAGTATATTTAATCAAATCTATCATAAAAACAAGTCATATAAAATCATAATGATTGAAAACTGAAAATTAAGACATAGATTCAGATAGTGAAATGCATAGATAAAATAGTTGTTTGGACGTTGGTGCTCTGTTGACAAAAGTGCAAAAAAAACCTTGTGTCTGGACTTAATCGTGAATAAAGTGTTAAAACCCTTGACCTCCTCTGGCAGCTGGTTCCATCTCTGGGCCGCAGGGTAACTAAACCAGTATTTACCCTGTTTTGAATTAACCTGGGGTATATCTAAATTATTTGACTGTCTGTCAGGTCAACCTACTGGAGATGAAAGCATGAATCAGTTTCTCTAAATCTTGTCTGTAAACAAAGGATCTGATTCTTGCAATGTTTCTAAGACGGTAATAGGCTGATTTGGTCATTGCTTTGACATGGCTATTGAAACTGAGATCAGAGTCCAGAATCACCCTGACATGATTCCTGACTGGATTTGTAGTTATTAGCCCCTTGCTTCCTTGCTTGTTTAATTAGGAAGAACTAGGATAGCTTTAGCATAACTTGAGGTTGTATTTCCAAAAAGCCAAATTATATTTCCATTAGTTTTCCCTTTTGTACTTTCTATTCTTTAGTGACAATAACCAAATCAATAAGCCTGCAATAGACAAGGCATACTTACATTTAAATTTTCATAGTGATTCAAAGCCAAATTTAAATATGCAAATGCAACCTAGAGAGAATCCTGACATTACCCACAGAATGTCCTTCAAAGAAGATATGAGATCAACATATTGCCTTACAGTATGTTGAGCATGATTAATCGCCCATAAAATGCTTTACTGGCTGTCCAGCATCTCTCGTCAAGCGTATGAATGAGAGCACTTAGCATAATGTTTAGGTACTGTATTACAGCCTGTCGAGGTCACCCCTCAGTGACCATTAATGCTTGAGCAAAATTAAAATTATGCATTTTTTCATCATCTCTCTAGTCTCTAGTTTGATTACATCAAGGTTTACATTATTGGAGCACTCAAAAGTGCTGGATACTCATGGATATCAGAGATATGCCCTTCTTTTAAGGGCATCAAAGACATGCAGCATTCTACCTCTTCAGCTAAAATGAAATGCTTTGAAGGGAATGCTTGAAAAAATGTCTCCTCTGTGTATTGTTTCCTCCTTTTGTCAAACTGACTGAAGAATAAAGGTGGTGCCATCAGGCATTTACCCTCTGTTCAATCAAGTTTACATGACAACACTGCAATATCTGAAATGGCAAACTCTTTCTTCACAGAAGAGTTCAAAACATTTCTGATGAGGCTGCCGCAGAATTTCTTCCTCAACTCTTCAGCGATCCAGCATTCATGGCTGTTGGATGGTGCATTTCAACGGCGTTATGAGCAGCTGGAGAGCAGCATGAAAAGTCTCTTCAGACGAGCACAGAGAGTGGTTTACAAGCTCTTCAACCTCAGCAAGAGGTGCCAAAAGCAGCCTCGCATCAGCTTGCCTCGTGAAAGGTGAGCACCAGCAACTCATTATCTGCTCATTGCTGTGCAGATAAATACACAGACACTTAATTCTGAAAAGAAAGAATGCCCCCATTTACTGAGTCAAGAGAGAAAGCTCTCTACAGAGTTTATCTGGATTGTTATTTTTGCATGAGGCTGGATTGCAGTCTTTAAAAGCTGCTGAGTGGAAGATATTTTGGTGGGCATCATGGTCAAAGAGAGCAACACTCGGAAGGTTAGAGTTCAGGCAGGAGTTGAACTCAAGTAAAATTTGTACTTCAGTGAAAATGTTAACTTATGCGTCTAAAACATAAAAAAACTTTTTTGTATTTTTTTCCTCCTCTGTCTTTATCTTCTTCTTTTATTTCCTTCCTGCTATGGTTTATTGATCAGTTGATTAAATTTTTTTATGAGCAAGTTGAGATAGACGGTGTAACAGATTGCATATTGTCTCTCCCCTATTGTAAGTCGCTTTGGACAAAAGTGTCTGCCAAATGCATAAATATAAATGTAGACTGTAATTATCATAGACATAGCATGTGCAATGTTTTAAATGAATGGGAGAGCAGTAAAAATGGCTGTAGCCAGCATTTGCCAGCATGGAACTGCATCACAAGCTGATAACCATAAATAGGTCCAGAGAGGAGGGATATGGGCATTGTGAAGACATCTGATTGACTGAATGTTTAAATTGAATAAATCTTAAACAAAGTAGTTTAGAAATAATTCGCCCCCCTCAGAGTGTTCATGAAGGTCAAAACTAACGATCTGAGCACACAAAAAAAATTACAGCACCAGGGGTGTAAACATTTTTATTTATTTTTTTCAACTCCAAAGTAGGGCAGTTTTAACATTGGAGTGGTTGACAACTTGCTCACCTTTTACCCCACCCCCTTTGCAGCAAGAATAGATCAAGGTGCAGCCTTCTCCTTTCCCTCTTGAAGCTCGATAGATAGTGACTGGACTGCAATTCCCAGCTTAATGCTGACTTAAGAGCAAGTTCTCATTCTCTCCAATTTTAAAACTTTGGGGCTGATAAAAACATGTTCCCACTCCTGGCTCTATTAGGTTTTTATTCAGATCGCTAGTTTTGATCTTCACAAACACTCTGAGGAGAGTAAATGATTTTGAAATGTATTAGTTTAAAATATATAACTTAAACTTTCGGCCAATCAGACGCCTTCACATACGCTTTTCGAGGACTAGTAACACCCATTTCAAGCTTCATTTGACTTTGCCAGAACCCTATGGCTGACGTCACAAACACTCTGTCCATGTTATATACAGTCAATGGTCTAGGGACTACAGTTCAGCACTTCCTATTACGCAGAAGAAGAGGGTTGCCCCTTAGTCTAAAATCTACTCAAGTGAAGGTAAAAGGTAGCTCATGAAAAATGTGCTCACAGAACTTGAGTACTGAGTAATGTATTGTAGCATGTTTTATAAAGTAGTCAGTTTAAATAAACATCTTTTAATGGATCGCACAGATGACACATTGTTATTACTGGTTGCTAAACAAAGACGGTCAAGGATTTCACTTTTGGTTTGAACCAGTGCTCCTCTCAGTCTCTCTTGGGCTGGTCCTCTGTCCCCTGGCTGTGATTTTCTCCCTGCAGCTTGACGAGGGGCTGAGTTGAAACAGACTCGCTCTGCTCAGTCTCGCTGAGTCTTTTGTCCTTCCTCTAACTAGCTGCAGGTGATGCCAATGACGCAGGCCAGCTCCACCTAGTTGCCGGAGGAGCGCTTCTAAGGCAACCAAGAATGATCTGCATGATTGCATGCCACAATACTGAAATAACACTAAAAGTAGACCTTTTACAAAATATGATGAAAATATGTAATTCAATTCAGATGCACAGAAACAAGAAATAACGAATGCACTTTCTATCTGTGTCTTTTTGTCCTTCTTGATTATATTTTTGATATTTTTCTCAATCTTCATACGTGCAATCTTTGGCCTGTCCTTTCACATAAATAGTTGATTTAAAAAAATAAGAAATTATGTTTTGAAGAAGGGCAGAGCATTTATGTGTTTGAAATGGCATGAAGGTAGGCCATTAAAAACAACATAGTCATCTTTAAAGTGGTGTCTCTTTTACATTGAAGTTAAGCTTTTGTGAAGATATGTGATGATTTCAATCACAATTTCTGTATACACTAAAACTATGTTGTTGCCATTATTTTTTGCTACACAGTTAAGTCATTAAAATGTAATTAAAATGGATATCCAAAATAGGAACCAAATAAACTTTCAATATAGTATAAATAGCACTAAGATTGAGTTCAAATTTAATTTCTTATTGTAACTTGCAGTTTGTAGTACATATTTGTGTATACAAATATTATAAAATTCCCTTTTCATTCCTTTCTCAGTATAGAAAGCTACTACAATTGATGTGTGTTGAGAGGCATGTTGTTAATTACATGTAGAGATTACCAAATATACCTAACTCCAGATTTTTCTGTGCTATTACTTTGGAAAAGTGCTTTGGAGAACATGCCCAGGGTCCTATAATTAAGTCTCCCTTCCAGAATGTCTTTTTTTCTTTGCATCCGTAAATACTAAGAAAATAAAACAAACAAAAGGTGTTTGAGGACTGTAAAGTTTTTATTTTTACTTGCATACTTCAACTTGATATTGATGTAGATTTTTTCTTCCATTGAATGTAGCTGTGTTTTGTCTAGGTTTAATCTTGCCATCTGCCGCTGTAGGCAACAATGTAATCTCAGCAGTCATTGATCAGGCAAACTTACTGATACTCATCTTATCTTTCTGAATATATAGGCCTCAGTCATACTGGCTGAACTACTTCCAGTCTTTACTCTACTGCTCAGAGAACAGCCAGATTGGATCATTCTCAGAAGAGCTTCACACCTGTATTTGTTCATATGACCACAGTTCCTGCCAGATGACCAGCCCATGCTCTGTTGGTGAAGGTGCCGCCTGTGCCACGTGTGCCAATGATAACCATACTCGTTGTGGGAGCTGTAACATTGGTTACATGTTAATTCAAGGGGCTTGTCGACCAATGGTGGCAGATTCCACAGAGAACTACCTTGGTTTTGAAACAGATCTTCAGGACCTAGAGCTGCGTTATCTCCTTCAGCGAGCTGACCGTCGCCTGGAGGTCCACGCGATCTTTATCAGCAATGACATGCGCTTAAATAGCTGGTTCGATCCTACTTGGAGGAAGAGAATGCTACTTACTTTAAAAAGCAACAAATACAAATCAAACCTAGTTCATATGCTCTTAGGCATCTCTTTACAGGTTTGTCTTACAAAAAACAGCACTCTAGAACCTGCGCTCACGCTGTTTATCAATCCCTTTGGAGGTAGTCACTCAGAAAGCTGGTTGATTCCTGTGAGCGAGAATAGTTTTCCAGATTGGAAGTCTACAAAGCTGGACCTTCCCTTAGAATGTTTTAACTGGACCTTGACTTTGGGAAACAAGTGGAAGACCTTCTTTGAAACAATTCACATTTATCTACGTAGTCGCATCAAAACATCAGGAACTGGGGCTAATGAGAGTGTGTACATTGAGCCTTTGGAAATAACTGACCCAAGTAAAAATCTTGGGTATATGAAGATTAACAGTATCCAAGTGTTCGGTTACAGTATGCACTTTGACCCAGAGGCAATCCGGGACTTGATCCTGCAGCTGGACTATCCTTACACGCAGGGCTCACAAGACTCGGCCTTGCTCCAGCTGCTGGAGATTCGAGACCGGGTCAACCGCCTCTCTCCACCAGGTCAACAACCTCTGGATCTGTTTGCCTGCTTATTACGAAACCGTCTCAAACTGACAGCTAATGAGGTGGTGCGGATTCATGCCTCGCTTCAGGCCTTTAATGCCCGACTGCCTAATTCTCTAGATTATGAGACCACCAAACTTTGTAGCTAACATTGGATAAATGATAGCAGACAGCAGTGGAAGAGCAGCTGTCGTCAATTTCTGGCCGATATCAACACTTTTGTGAATTTACATTCCCTTGTAGATCACAATGCCAAAAAAGGTCAAACAAATTTCAAGTGTAGAGTATGCCAAGTCGAAGAGGACAATTGGAAAATGTGTGGAGTGTTTGTAATTTTATATATGTTTTGTTTTCGCTTCAGCAATGGTTGCACTTTTATTGTAAAGAGTTTAGTGATGTTGGTCAATTTTGTAGATACGCTGTTATTAAAACATAGTTGTGAAAGAGTACAGTTGTATTATTTAACAACATATTTTATTTTTAAAAACCTGAAATTGAAATGCTTAATACAAATTATTGAAATTGTATGCTAAATTGGTCAAATACTATTTAAAAAATATTTATTGATAACAATTATTTAAGTCATTTGTATGGAAATTAAAGGGACTTTCTTAATCTTAATTGTTAATTATTTGAAATTCAGGATGGGGTTTGTCAAAACATGTTTCATGAGTTCTAAGCATAGTTTATTTTTATCACAGAAATTGTTTACTTTTCTTTCTTTTAATTAGATATCTTTAGAGACTGTTTTACCGGAGATGCTAAATTGGGCAAACATTTTGCAATCCATTGTGCCTTGTGAGAGTATATTGTTTACAGTTTTACAATCATCATCATCGTTTATTATTTTTGCTACAATTTTTTTGGTTTTATGAATTTATGTGGTTTTGTTTGTTTTAGCGTTTTCATTTATGTAAACGTACATATTTCTATCAAGCAATTCAACGCAATACAACTAACACTATGAGGGAATTAATTGGCAGGGTGCCATTTCATTGTTCTACTTAATCACAATTTGAGAGCTTACTGCTTTACCTTTTCAAAATCCCTATTTTTACATTAAAACTAGATTTAGCACAATAAAATATTTACTTGAGAAAAAGTCATCATTCAAAGTCAACATATTAAATTGTGAACGGTAAAACAGTATTTCAAATGGAAGACATTTTGTGTTCAATTTGGTTATGTCTGTGAAACTTTTGTTGATTTCACTTTTGAAAACATGTCATTCATTCATTCATCTTCATGTCGGCTTTATTCCCTTTCGGGGTCGCCACAGCGGAATGAAACCGCCAACTCACTGGCATATGTTTTACGCAGCGGATGCCCTTCCCTGCCGCAACCCATCGCTGGGAAACATTCACACACACATTCACACTTTAACACTATGGGCAATTGTTCTTACTCAATTCACTTATACCGCATGTCTTTGGACTTGTGGGGAAACCGGAGCACCCGGAGAAAACCCACGCGATCACGGGGAGAACATGCAAACTCCACACAGAAATGCCACCTGCCCCAGCCGAGCCTAGAACCAGCGACCTTCTTGCTGTGAGACGACCGTGCTACCCACTGCGCCACCGTGACGCCTTGAAAACATGTCCTTTAGGTTAATTTTAATTCTTATAAATATCAAGTGATTTGTGCAGTTAGCATGGAGTGTGCATTTAGTGAAATACTTTACTTTTCATAGTGTTTTCACTTTATTTGAACTTTAGGTGCAAAAAGAAAGACACAGAACCAGTATGCCTATATTAGGATCTATCTGCATTGCAGCTACTGTAACATTTCACACATGAAACACCAGACGCTGTAGCAATTACTCAGCGAACACAAATGACCATGGGAGCAGTTACTGCCAGAATACATACACAAATCACCTGCACACACCCCCCGCATGCCTGCAAACTGAGAGTGTGTCAGTTATGAGTTGTAGTGACAAACATGACAATAAGAAATGGCAAAGCATTACATATGCAATCAGTCTTTCTCACAGCCTGTAATAATTCATCATCCTGCTGTAATTGTACAGAAAGTGCTAAAAAATAGGGAAGCACAAGCATTGCATCATAGTGCCTCTACAGCACATCTGATGAAGATGGAACTCTAGGCCAGAAAGAGATGCAATCAACCTAGCAGGTCAGGCCTTTATTTGCCACTCTGAGGCAGAGTGCCAGTTGTTGATCAATAGTGGCTTTGTTGCCTCTTTGAGCTCTTCAGTGTAAACATTGTTATGTTTGTGTGATTCACGATGAAGACGCATTGCTTACTTGACACCAACTTTATCATTGCTTCACTGTGAGATTCTAGACCGCCAGATACTGCAGAGAACAGAAGGGAGGCAAAAGGTAGTCGCAGAATGCCAATAAATCAATGGTGCAGCTTTATTACCTGAGAGAACAAAAGATCCGCAGGGGGATCAATGCCATCAAGAACCAGTGACTCACTATCTGGTGGCATTTTGTTGTCTGGAGCAAGAGCCACATCAACATCGTTTTATTACTTACACTGTTCTTTCCACTTCATATAGTTCGAATAAGCATAAAATCAATCCAGATGTAACATCAAATTTTCCACTGAATCAAAACATTATAGTTGTTTTACTACATGGTATATACTGTATGTGCATACGCTTATGTTGAATCTTATCCAGGAGGGAACAGTTTCAATCAGAAAAAAAAGATAAGGATTTTAATTTACACTATTTTCTCTTTATCCTCTCAGACAAAAAGAATCGGCAAAGCTTATGTTCCCATCTCAACTTAACTCAGAGAAAGTGGTTTGCATTGCAGGATTAAATGCATACCTAACCCCATGTGGCAAATGGAGATATTTGGTGCTATTTTAACACCATTATAAGGTGTTAAAATCTGTGATTAATAAAATTGTGAAAGTGATTAATGGTACAACTTTCATTGTTGTATTGGAATATCCCTTTAAAATTGGAAGCAATACGTCATTAACTGAAAACTACCCAAGTGATGCTGATGTGCCATCCATCTCAAATACACAAATTCCCTGTGTCCCAATCAGCATACTATTCACACTTTTATGGGTGCGAAATGAGAATAAGGTTGTCCCAAACAATAGTATATATTTATAAAAAAAAGTGGTGCCTGGATGTGTATTTTTTCTGGTTAGATTCTGAAGTTCAGATCAATTAAATCTCAACCGGTTAATATTACCCACAATTCACTGCGCTCAGGTTTTCTCTATCTGTAATACGATTAGTTTTTAATGAAGAAGCACAGAAATAGCTGTTTAGAGAGTGCTGTATCTATTAGTAGAATATTTTTTAATGAAGGAATGGGAAAGAAGGAGTTAAGTTCTCACACAATGTGCGTAATGACATGGCACAACTTCTTTTGTCACATGATATTTTAGTGCATCCCAGATCGTGCACACACTTATCTTACACTTTAAAAAGTATGCACAATTTCTTCTGAAAATGAGAGTCTACTTTAAGGGTGCAGTGTAAGTATTCGGACTGGGATGCAGCAACAGTGTCTGTCTCCCTTGCAACTGATTTGAGCCATCTGTTAGAGGAAGAAATCATGACATTTCACCTGATAAACAAACATGCTGCTCATAAAAAACACAAAGTTCGTAGAATGCCAATTTAAATGCATATAAAGTATGTTGAAAAAAGGAATATTAGCTTCATGCAAAGCCAGAAAATTCAATTACAAATTTGAATTATTTTCAAATTTGGAAATATTCAGACATGACTTGAAAATGCTTTTATGGCAAAAATATTTAAAATAACATTTTAAAACATAAATTAACTATTTCAAAGTGTTGCCTTATATCAGTGAGTGCAAACGTGATTATGATTTGATTAATGCATTTTACCAACAGACATGTTGTTAGTTATTTGAACTTAACATATAACAGATACGTTTGCCTTAAACTTATCTGTTACATTAATTGTGGTATGTATTAAATGTTTAATAGTAATTATTGTGAGAGAAGTTATTTTTAAGTTTCATGTTTTATATGTATTTCGTTATAAATTGTAATATTATTAACAAGAATTTTTTCCTCTCAAACCAAATTTTGATAACTATGTTGAATGGGGAATGCAGTAATAACTTTGTTCACAGTAAGAAATTTGGATTTTTATTTATGTATTTCTTTTTACCTTTACTGACATAAAGCCAGGATGAATTGGGTTGCACTAATTAGACTACAGTATCATTAGAGAAAAAGTCATGGATTCACAAGTAACCACTAGCTCTTCCCATACTCATTAATACAATTGCCTTTTCCAACTGTGTGCAAGATTCTCCTCTATGCTCACTAACTGCATCTAAAGACAAGTCCCTTTCAGCTGGTTTTCTCTTCTCCTGGACTTCCAGCATCAACTTCATCTCCCTGTCTCTTTATCTCCCATTATTTGCTGAGTCCCGCTCTTTGCTCTGTTGTTCTTGCTTCAATAAGCTTTCCCTCCCAGTGTTTATAGTCAATTTTATTTTATTTTTATTGAAAAGTTTCCATTAAGGTCTCTGATAAATTTAGTTCCTATTTGAACTACATTTGTCCCTGAATTAATGAATCCATCTTAAAGATAGCAACATGTCTCCACCTCCTGGTGAAATTATATTATTTTTTAAGAGAGAGCAAAATGCCCCAAACACTTTAACGTAAGGCTGTCTGATGTCATTGAATTTCATTAGAAAATCGTACAAACATGAACCCCTGCGTGTTCCATGAGCACTCTCTATTTTATATTCATTCTCTACAGATGAAGAATACAATAAAATAAAATGATTTTCTTTCTTAAGAGACAAAGTTTGTGTGAGGCCACTCTATGTGGATAGAAATGGTTTTTGGATGACTCTAAGAAAAATCAGATGGAAAACCTGAAAAATCTCCACGATAAGAAATATATATACAAAATGTTTTTAAATTATTTAGTTCAGCATTAACACATTCTAATAAAATCCTCTGCAGTTTTAAAGATCCAGAAATTCAAGGTTGAGGAATAAGTATTTTGATAAACGCTTCTCTAAGGATAGAGAGTTCATTTTTTTAACATAAACATTGAAGAAAGCTATTTTCACCAAAAGCAGTCCTTTTATCTAGGGCACACTGCTAGATGGCAAAGTAGTGAGAAAAAAATGAAGAAATGAAGAGGGCACTGCTGTGCTAAAAGTTGCATGTGGTCTTTTGGACTTGAAAATAAGTGACTTTGACAACCTTCTCACTTTTATATTAAATCCTGCCATAACCCTTCAGATCCAGATCACTGTTCGCAATCTGCAGTTTTCTTTTTATTTATATCAACTCTTCTCTACATAAAGATTAAGTGATTCACTCCTGACGCATTATGTAGTCCTACATTATCCCTCTTGATCACAACAAGTGGAAGCATTCCCATTAGGGGAGGTGTACACCTGCTTCAAACTCTACTGTTTGATGAGCTTTGTTGTAATGAAGAGTCTGAGGAATTGGAACATTTGCATCCAGTTCCCAGTTTGCATCTACAACAAATGAACTAAGTGAGGCCTGTAGAGGCAGACACTTAACGCATATTAATTCACTTAGTCCTTTGAAATATTGTATTTTAAACTAGACAAAGACTATACTTGAAAGTAATTTCCCATACAAAAATGCTGAAACATGATAATTGTTCTGCCTTACAATCAAGTGACTATAAAAAGGCTCAGATCACATACGTACATCGTCTTTTGGTTTAGAACCAGATAAAGTAATGTCTAGTTGATGCCTTTTGTTCAGTTGGTAGAACGTCTCACAACATGGTTAATTATAATTACATTTATATATGTATATTGTGGGTAACAATTTAGATTACAGTCCGCTAATTACAGGGTAAATACCGTGTACTTACAGGGTAGCTACTGTGTACTTATAGGGTAATTACGGTGTGATTACAGTTTACTTACTGATTAAATACTGTGTTTTTAAAGTACTTATAGGGTAGTTATTGTGCTACTACGGTGTATCTATATGTAACCTAAAGTGGATATTGCTCTCATTAGTTGCACTGTAACTACCTTTTAATTAACTGCGCTGGATGAGGACTGTAACCTTAAGTGGAGATTGTTCTCAGTATTTGCACTGTAATTACCCTGTAACTACACTGGATGGGGGCTGTACTCTAAAGTGGAGACTGTTCTCAGTAGTTGCACTGTAATTACCCTGTAACTGCACTGGATGAGGACTGTAACCTAAAGTGGAGATTGTTTTCAGTAGTTGCACTGTAATTACCCAGTAACTACACTGGATGAGGGCTGTACTCTAAAGTGGAGCCTGTTTTCTGTAGTTACACCTTAACTACCTTGTAACTGTGCTGGACGAGAACTGTAACCTAAAGTGGAGATTGTTCTCAGTAGTTGCACTGTAATTACCATGTAACTGTGCTGGACGAGGGCTGTACTCTAAAATGGCGACTGTTCTCAGTAGTTGCACTGTAATTACCCAGTAACTACACTGGATGAGGGCTGTACTCTAAAGTGGAGCCTGTTTTCTGAAGTTACACCTTAACTACCTTGTAACTGCGCTGGATGAGGACTGTAACCTAAAGTGGAGATTGTTCTCAGTAGTTGCACTGTAATTACCCTGTAACTGCGCTGGATGAGGACTGTAACCTAAAGTGGAGATTGTTCTCAGTAGTTGCACTGTAATTACACTGTAACTGCGCTGGATGAGGACTGTAACCTAAAGTGGAGATTGTTCTCAGTAGTTGCACTGTAATTACCCAGTAACTACACTGGATGAGGGCTGTACTCTAAAGTGGAGCCTGTTTTCTGTAGTTACACCTTAACTACCTTGTAACTGTGCTGGACGAGAACTGTAACCTAAAGTGGAGATTGTTCTCAGTAGTTGCACTGTAATTACCCTGTAACTGTGCTGGACGAGAACTGTAACCTAAAGTGGAGATTGTTCTCAGTAGTTGCACTGTAATTACCCTGTAACTACACTGGATGGGGGCTGTACTCTAAAGTGGAGACTGTTCTCAGTAGTTGCACTGTAATTACACTTTAATTGCACTGGATGAGGACTGTAATCTAAAATGGAGATTGTGCTCAGTAGTTGCACTGTAATTACCCTTTAATTGCACTGGACGAGGGCTGTACTCTAAAATGGCGACTGTTCTCAGTAGTTGCACTGTAATTACCCAGTAACTACACTGGATGAGGGCTGTACTCTAAAGTGGAGCCTGTTTTCTGAAGTTACACCTTAACTACCTTGTAACTGCGCTGGATGAGGACTGTAACCTAAAGTGGAGATTGTTCTCAGTAGTTGCACTGTAATTACCCTGTAACTGCGCTGGATGAGGACTGTAACCTAAAGTGGAGATTGTTCTTAGTAGTTGCACTGTAATTACCCTGTAACTGCGCTGGACGAGGACTGTAACCTAAAGTGGAGATTGTTCTCAGTAGTTGCACTGTAATTACCCTGAAACTACACTGTATGAGGGCTTTAATCTGAAGTGGAGTTTGTTCTCTGTTGTTACACAGTAGTTAACCGATAATCACACCATTTGAGGGCTGTAAACTGAAATTGAGTTGGTTCTCTTTAGTTACACATTAATTACTCAGTAAGTACAGATTAATCGATTAAGTACACTGTAGTTACCATGTAATTACACCTTAAATACCCACAAGTACACTCTAACTACCCTGTAAGTACACAGTAATTACCCTATAAGTACTTCGTAATTGCACAGTATATAATCAATAAGTACACTGTAACTACCCTGTAATTTCATCATAATTACCCTAAAAGAAATAACCCTTTAAGTACACAATAATTATCCTGTAATTAGCTTGCTCTAAATCTAAAATCTAAAGTGTTTCCTAATATTTTATATATCATTGCCTTAACTTGGAAAATAACATTCTCTATTTTTTATAAACAAAATGTTACTTGCTAGTAGAAAACACAAACTAGGATGAATTTGTGGGGAGCATGCAGCAGACTGATCTTAATGGGTCAAACTCTGGTTCCCATTTCTGACAAGATTGTAAGAGTTCAACCTGATAGAAGCAAATAGAATTCAATCTATCCCAGCTTACAAGAGTCAATTGAGACTGCATTTCAAATGGCTTGTGAATTGCTTTGGGGGATCCCTAAGCATGGTTCCAAACACATCCCTTATTAGATAATCCCCTGTATAGCAAATACTCACTCAGGAGTTTTAGTGGTCTGAGCACCCACACCCTGTTTCTGAGCTAAAACGATTTATAGACACATTGCACGTTGTAAGTATTGTTGTGTGACCTGTTCATGCACATTCGTCTTTGAGCCATTAAGAAAGGTTGTCAATAAGATTTTTTTCATTCAAAATACACTTTCTCAGAACATGTGTTTATGATGTGTTTAATATAAACTTCACTCAGTTGATATTGGGTCATTGTTGACCCCATGAAAAATCTGACATAATTATTCCCCTAACAGTCCTAACATAAGAAGTAAAACTGAGACTCAAATGGTTTTTATTTATATTGTCTGGTTGGCACCTACCAAGTGATTGTCACAGTAGCTTTAGATAATCAAACAAACTCTGACATTTACAACCACAAAAATTCCACACTTGAATCAATCAACCTATCTATCTATCTATCTATCTATCTATCTATCTATCTATCTATCTATCTATCTATCTATCTATCTATCTATCTATCTATCTATCTATCTATCTATTTATCTATCTATCTATCTATCTATTGTTCATTCATTCAGCCAACCAATCAATCTACCTATCTACCTTTTTTCTTTATTTTAGAAATAATTCATAATAGATTATAGGAGAACATAGAATTCAGGTTCAGATGCCAGGTTAAGATTTCCTTTTTTCATCTTTTGATAATTAGAAAACCAGACCTCCCGGAGTAAAATAAAACTCATGGGTGCATAAGAACTTTTAATGGTGCAGGTGGGAGTCAGGGTGTTTTGTCTGCACCAATTTGGACATGAAGTTTCTTAGAAGACAAGGTTGTTGAAGAGCACCTGGACACAGACTACAGCAGCAAGATAGCAGTTAGCACAGCAACTTGTGTACATAATTACCAAAACATTTGAGATGAAAAAGATAAGTAATTTAAATCCATTGGCATGATCCATATCAACTTTCTCCTGGCTCTGTGTCTGTTATTGTCAATCTTCATGGAATTTAACCATGACTGTCTCTGGTTTAGTGCCTGTACCCCAGAAATCACACTCCCCTCTTGACTATTTCTAGGACTGCAAAGATCCCATCTGTCATATCTGCTCTGTCTTCTGGTTCATGTCATCACACCTCGGTAATCATTACTTCCTGGTTCCAGTCCAAGAACGAGTATCGACCAAGCTCTTGAAAAGGAACCGAAGTCTTTTGTACTTACCTGTTTGGATGTTCCAATAAACCTGAAAATGTGCGATTTCATTGTCTGCATCATAACAGGACTGATAAAGCACCAATCTGATCATTTTAACTTGATTTTGAGAGATGACACCAGACACCTTTTTCATCCCATGTAAAACCTGTATGGGTCTGGAAAATGTTGGCTTAGCAGCAAGACCTCATGAACCAGAAACAAATCAGCATGTCACCAACCCTTTACATTTATCTAGAATTGCAACATGGTTCTCCCTTGTTTTATAATTCTTCATAAATATTCATTTGTAGAATTTAAGATTTCTAATCTGGTTAATAACAACATGTTAAATTACAGTTGGTTTAAATAAACATCACAGTAATCCTTTTTGGATTCCAACTGCAGTGTAAGTGTGTCATGAAATGTGAAAGTCATCTTGAAATGCTTCCATGGTGAGTCATTAGCTGTTCAAACTCAACCTGCACATCTTGTGTGAGTATATTTGGAAAATCAGCACGAAATCTACAACCTTTCTGACTGTGGAGAGGATCATTATTGTGACATCCTCCTGACAGTGATGCCATCTTTGCTTCATCCTTTTAAAGCACAGAAATATATTTAAACCAGAAAGAAAAGAGGTATATCTTCATAGACTCTCATTGAATTGCTTAGATATCATTATGAATAATGTATTGGTCAGTTTACTTTGTAAAATGTATATAGCACATTTTTGTACACATTGGCAATTCAAAGTACTTTACAAAATAATAAAATAGATCATAGATAAAACAGACAATACAATTACATCAGAGATAAAACCAAGGGATGAGACATTAAATACATTTAAATTAGAAGAATAAAAGAACCAGAAGTTCAAAGGCACAATGATATTTGGACAGTAGTGCTCAGTCAGTAAACACATTTAGGTATTTGTTTGTGTTGTTCTAGACCAGGGGTGTCCAACGTCGGTTCTGGAGAGCCAGAGCCCTGCACATTTTAGTTGCAGCCCTGCTGTAGTATGCATGCTACTCTACTTCAGCCAATCAGAGGACCATAATTAGTGCCACAGGTGTGTTTCATGATGGTTGAACCAAAAATGTGCAGGGCTCCGGCTCTCCACGACCGACGTTGGACACCCCTGTTCTAGACTAATTAAAGACGTCTTCTTATCTTATATGTTGTTCAATTTGTATAGTTAATTTTCCTAACAGTGCATTCACATTTTTACAAAAGCACTTTTCTAAAATGTCAGATTTCAATAATTTAGTTTTTGTTCCATACCACAGTCGACATTTTCAATTAACAATAACCTGTTTCTTTCTTTTCATTTTCTTTTTGAGGGAAACTATGATTCATTCTCACACAGTGCAGTTCACATTTTCTTGTGCATCTGTTTCATCTGCCCCCTCAGGAGATCTCTACCATACTGTACAAGTCCAAAAAAGAAGATAGTATAATCCACTGCAACTGCCTCACATTCTACTATTTTGACAGAAACATTTTTTATTGCTGTATTTTTTGTTTAACTGAAAAAAATCATTAACCAGTCAATATCTTCAGTGGTTGGTCACAGCTTGGGTCCAATCAATGATCTATGGGGTATAAAAAAAAGAATGCTATTTTAAACACATCATAAACTCCAACAGTATGCAACAATTCAATCATTCAGAATATTGGCTGATTGGTAAGTGGAAAGGATGAATGAGCAGAGGAGAAAAAGTTAAGGAAAAATTATCTTTGAAGTCTCCACCAGGGTGATCAATGTCTATACGCTATGAGAACCTGCTTGACTTTCATCACTGGAGGACAGAAACGTCCTGTGCGTGCATGATCTGGGTTCAGAGTCTACTCCCTCTGATCTAAAGGGGTTATTTTAAATATATATCAACTCTAAAGGACCAAGAAGAGGTCATTGAAAAATCAGTTTGACAGTTACTTTATTTTAGCTTGTAATTTGTGTCAATAAGATCAACCATTGGCATAATGTTTAGTTATTTTATCACTATAATTTTAGCTTGTAATTTGTGTCAATAAGAGCAACCGTTGGCGTATTTTTTAGTTATTGTATCACTATAGTTTCAGCTGAACATTGTTGAAGCAAATAAAACATATATATATTTTTTTCACATTATTTTTATTATGTAGTGGAACTGAAGCAAACTTGGATTGGGAAAGTCATGTGACAATTAGGACAAGGAGTGCAATTTTTCAATATTTAAAGCAGGCAATAAATGTGCAATATAAATGCAATATTTCAAGCAGGGATTACATGTTTAAACTCTTAGATTAAGCCAAATAATTATGTTAACTGTGTTAACTATGCCCTAGGCATGGATTCTTAGGCCATGTCCACACGTACCTAATTATTTTTTTAAACTGAGTTTTTCTGACCCCCGTTTACAGTCCCCATTAACCATTCAATTTCTTCCAAGCTCTGCCTTTAACCAAAATAAACACGGTTATGCTGTTTACACATGAACAAACCTGTAGTGTTTTCGAAAAAATTTTGCAGTTGCAAAATAACCTTGTACAAATGGACAGGGCCTTAAACGTGAAAGTTTTGTGAACTTGGTTTTGTTATGTGAAAAAGTGGTCGCAAAAAAATGGTGAACTGTCTCAACCTTTTTTTTTTTGTCTCCTCTCACCCTTGAAAAAAGTTTGGCATCGTAAGCCTGTTGACCTTCAGGGCTGTTAACACCGCCTTTTAAGTGGGTAATCTCTGTATTTAAGCTATGGTCTTCTTCTTTTCTGCAAAAGAGACTAAACGGATTAAAGGTATAAAAGGCCGATGATATCAGCCATGTATTACTGCTAAAGGCTTTGGCATCAGCTTTCATGAACACTTTCAAAGGCTTACGGAATCACCTTCTCGAAACAACTAAGTTGCTGTGACTTTTCTTTCAGGAGTTTACCTCATTTGTAAAATTCAATAATTCAAATTAATTAATTCAGTAATTCATTAAAATTAACATACATTGTTTACTTAATACTAAAACTAATACTCTTGCTAGCCAACTCAACTCACTTAAATATTTAACTTTATTTAAATCAAATTGTATATTGCATGATGCAAAATGTCAGATTTTAATAGCTCTGTTATAATTTTTCGCTTGCAGACCACATTTTTATCTTAACATAGTCTTACTGTCTGTTTTTCTACATTAAGCTAGCAGTTAAAACTTGATGGAATGATTCAGCAAATGCATTATACAAGAACTCTTTAAATGCAAAAAACAGAAGCAAACAGGAAGTCTTTTATATGAGTATTATACAACTGTTTTAAAGCAGGGCTCTTGAACCTTTTTCACTCAATTTACAGTCTCCTACATTTTTCAAATGTTAATAGCTTTACCTCACAATTTCTACTTAGCTGAATCTTAGATGAACCAGTTTAATGTGACTAAGAGGAATAAGCGCAAATGTTCTTCCATTTTATCAATTATTACACAGCGGAATGGAAGGAGCCTTTGAGATTATAGGCTAACTTCTGGAACTATTTGGGTGTTACAAAATCTAAGGCAAAAAAGATGATGGATATGACATTTCTGAAGTAGCTGAAAAACATCCTATTTCAAAAACCCATTATGCACACTTTTACATGCAAAGGCTTGCATTAGCATTAGACGTTTGACTATAAGACCCAAGAAGTATGAATGATTTCCTTCAATTTCTATAACTGAATAACATCCAAGCTATTCAATAATCTCCATTACTCTAGATGATGAATTTAAAAACTTTTTAACATCTTAAAGAATTTTGAGAACAAATCCCCAAATTCAAAAAGTGTCCTTCATCTTTATTTTCTCCATCCAAGGACATACTTATAAGCTGTAAAGGAATGCCATCAAGGTTGTACTTCTTTTATTAATTGGTGGATTTCACAGAAATCTTTCTCAGCTTTCTGTCAGCAAAAGAATGTCGAGGATGGTGCTTCCATCCCTTTTGTGGTGAGAGCGCCGAGATACATTTTTGGATTCAGACTGCACACTGCACAGCAGAATTGTGCTAGACAGGGTCAACATGGGGAAAGATATTGTAGACTTCCAGGAAATTGAAAATAAAAAATATATAAATTGTGACGCAGTTTGTCAAATGTAGAGATGTCTGTTGCAAACTGTTGCCAATTATTGAATGGTAGTGAGCGTTAAATAAATATGGGATGTGTCTAAGAAGGAGGTTGGAATTGGTGATGTGTGGAGAGCTTTTGAATTTCAGAAGCTCTTGGCAATGCATAGCTTTCAAAAAGCATGAGCTTAAGGACACTGAAGAGCTTTTGAAATGCTTCCTATATAAACATGTTTCCTTCTTAATCAAATTATTTTGTTGATGACGATTTGAGATATTATGACCTTGATTAAAGCACAAAAATCACAATCCTTAATTTCTCATAATTGCATTACGGTTTAACTTACTATTAACAATTTCGATCCTCTTTTTTAGAGTTTTAGAGTCACACAGTAAGTGACTGACCTTCTTGTGTATCCCAGACTGAGTAATGAAGCCTTTCACGAGTGGTTCTGCATTTGCATTGAGTGCCAAAGACATGTTTGTGACTGATGAAGGCTCAAGCGTCCAGCTCAGTGGATGGTAGGAGATCACTTTTCATCTCCTGAGTTGAGATATTGCATTGACCTCTGCAGTCTGCAACCCAAGATTACCTTGACATCTGCTGTGTGGGTCTCAGAAAGCTAATTAATCCCTGCTGACCTAAGTTTTCCAGGGACTGTTCCAGAAGTTTCCAACCCCTGGCTTTTCCAATTCCTCTGACTCCACATATCACACTTCTGATGCCTGAAATGTGCCGAAATGATTTCAACCAAACAGACCTCATCAATAACATCATCTAGTTATGTATTCAGAGTCAAAGTTCCAATTTGTTTCTGAACAGAAAATTGGATTTGAATAGGAGAAATTACTCACTCTAAAAAAAAAAGAAATAAAATCTGTTTAAAGTATTCTCAAAAGCATTCTCAAAAAGTATCAGTACAAAAATACCTTATATCCAAATTATTGTATTTGTTTTCAGGGGCACAACTGCAATATTAAAAAAAAAGTTCTCAAAAAAGAATTTCAGTTGCTTAACTGAAAATGTAGCGTACTGTAGTTTGGAGGCCTTTTATTTCCTTAGACAGCTAATTATGAAGACAATGAACTTCGTGCTCAGTGTCTGTCAGGAAGCAGAAAAGAGTGAAGAGTAACTTATTTCTCTAGGTTTTTTTTTGCACAGAGATTAACAACAGGCAAGAACAAAAAATCCTTATTAAGAAGGATGAACACTGAGTATTGGTGAGTATTCAGCAGTAAACATGACACCATCGATGGGCAGAGGTGTTCAGATTGTGGTTCAAGAAGTCGATGACAAATCCAGGAGTAATCCAAAGTGTACATGGTGAGTGCAAAAAACTCAGTGAGCCGTGTATGCAGAAATTAGAAATGAAAACCAGAGTTTACTGAGATATTGTGTCTTTTGAACAGGAGAGTGAGATGATTGGCTGAGAGTTGGCAGATCCCTCAATGAGACTGGAATAGGAATCCATTTGGTAAGTTTTCAAGTTGCGCGTGATTGTCTCATCAAGCGAAGTTGGTGGATCTTGGAGAGTGTCTGTGTGTCTTTAAACTGTTCAACGTTTGGGATAAAACAGGGGGTCACTATTGAGTGAAATACAGATAAATGAACATGTTATCGTTTTAAACATATTTCTACAGCAAGCATTTAAGTAGGCAGTAGGTAATGTGATGGAAAATAAGACTCTGGCAACAGGAAGACAGAACACAGTGGCCATTTATTAAAGAAACCCAAATATGAGTTATCATACCTGAAGTAGGAAGTAGGAAAAGAGCCCAACTCTTAACAACGGTTAATAATCAAATAAACACATTTAATCTATCTTATATGATAAACAATAACATCTATTTTAATGCATTTTCCTTTTACAGTAAGGATTTTGTGAGTAGTGAACAAAATTTTTATTTGTTTGTTCTTTTTATTCATTCATTTATTTAAAACGGCTCATTTATCCCATAGGTGCAATCATTCTGAATGTCCTTATCTCATTTGTAAATGTAAATAGCATGCATATCTGAGGAAAGAGCATGCATTGATGCAAACACACAATAACATATTAAAAGGAAAACAAACCAGTACAAAATGTACCAGTGTTTTTTTTTGTTTGTTGTTTTGTTTGATGAACAAATTAATTTTGAATACAGTTTTTAACTTTGTCTCCCATGCAAAACAATTTCCCTGAGGACATAATGTAACTCCTGGTTAATTATTTCGATCGAAATCTGATGTATTTTTAAATCTGTTCTAACTTATTCTGGTGTCCTTGCAGTGTTTTTCTTTAAAACACGGAGAGCAATAAATTATATTTTTGTCATTATATTTTTCTAATATCATTTGTATTGTTTTTATATCTAGATTAAGGTTGTACGCAAGAAAAGAGGAGCAAACCTGCACCTTTCCCCTTTCATTTCATTGTACACTGTCTGGCATGTTCAGCCGTCGTCAAGGGAAATCATCTGAAAGTTGTATACATACAAAATGCACCTTTGGAAGTGAGAGAGTGTGATCTTCAGGCAAACATTTGTCTGGCACTTTTTTGCATTTGGGAATTGGTTTCATCAAACCAAGAAGAAAAGGTGGAGATCTGGGTCATTGATGAAAAAATACCAAAACAGCATTTTTTTTTCGGGAACAAAGTGTTATTTACATTTAATGGTATTGTCTGTCCACTTGACAGTTTACTGAAGCTAAATACTTACATCTATTACATAGAAACAACATCAAAATGATAAATAAATATTTACTACATGAGTAAATACTTTTATATATGGATAAATATTGCAGAATAATATATACACAGAGAAAGAAATATTGAATCCAAATAAGGTGACATGGAAACAGGGGCAATCACTTGATTTTGGGTATTATTTAAAAAACAACAAATACAGGAATGAATAAATGTCACTACTGCCAAAAGGGCACTAACATACTTTATGGTAGATATAAAAACATGTATTATATAGGTATACATATTGTGAAATTACATCAAATAAACTGAGAGGATAAGTCTTCCTGTCCATTTTTTCCAGAAAGAAAAAAAAACATAGTTTAGAATAACGACTTCCCCTTATTTCCCAATCATTTACACAGTGCTATTCCAGACACTATCTAACTGTATTGGATGAAACAGAGTGGCTATAGTTCATTCAGCACCTGCCATACACTTCCACATCCCCATAATGATCCTATATTCACTTCGGAGACACATGTAAGCAAGGTCAACTTATCCACCTCCAGACTCACTGTGACATCTCACCTTCGTCCCACTCTTTTTTCATTCTCAGTCTTCAGTTCTGCGGTTTCCTTCTTTTTTCAACCTTCTGTTCAGTATGATCCTTACTTCTCCTTGCCCTCCTTTCCCCCACACAGAGCAATCCTCCTTTCCAGTACATTCATTCAATCCCATACACCATCACAATGCTCATTTGATTTATTCAGCCTCTTCTCAAATGATAGGAGGGATTTTTCCTTCTCTCATCTACACCAGTGCCTTTCCTTTATCGGGCCATTCGATAGGTCATGTTTACCAGCCCAGAAAACTCTAGTTTACCTACTGCAGCCTTTTCACTTTGACACGGATATGGAAGGTTAATCTTTCGTAAAGAGATTTTTTTCTTTCAGAATTTTCTTAATCCCTATCTGATTTTGCAGATGAGCAGATTCATTTGCATTACATTACTAAAATGCCATCAGCCTTGAGCTCCTTCATGCATGTGCAAAATGATAATGCATTTACCATGGGGACTTAGACAGTGCTCTGCGATGAACACTTTTGAATGACTAAAACGGGTTATTCCATAGAACTTAACAATATATTGTTATTGGTAAGTCTTTTAATTTTAATTTTAAACAATAATTATAAAAGACTATGGTTTAGTTCTGTCAAAATTAACACAATAATATAGGTACTTAACTTTTGCAGATGAACACATTTTCATTAAAATGATGAATGTATGTGTATTGTTTGCACTTCCTATGGCGCATGAAGGCCAGTTTGTAGACTAGGTCCTTTGGGGCACTGGAAGGACGAACGAGATACTGAGACTTGTCTCTGGAGACTACATTTTGGTTTCCTCAACAACTAAAATTAAAGCGCACTCTGAGGTAGCTTCCTGCACTCTCGCTCGAGTACTCAACACCATTTTCAGCCTCGGGACAAGGTTTGCTGGTAAAGCGTGTAGCCTCTCCTCATCCGTGTGCTGGTTGCAGGTACATATTCATTCATAATACATCTGGATTACTTTGCAAACTAATGATCTGCTATTTTTTACTGCATGAAAGCAATGGACACATTAGGCAGTTAAAATGTTTGTTTGGATTTATTATTTACATTATTTTTTAAATGCAACACATGTGGTGAAGAAGTATTAGGCACAATACTTAGGGAGTTAAATGAAAGAATAAGCTGTTCTGATTCCATGTTCTGAAGTTCAGGAGCGATTAGCACAGAATAACTTTCAGTCTGTATTCTGAAATGTGTTTCTTCATTTCCATTAGAATTTTTTCCCCAGTTCCCCTGTTAAATATATATATATATATATATATATATATATATATATATATATATATCTGTTTGCACTAAATATCTTACTATCTTAATATCAAACTCTTCAAGCTCATAAACCAACAGTTTTAACGCTTATCAACACTATTATTTTACATTAGTTTACTAGTACTCATCTTTAAGCACTACATTCTGCACAATTCTGCAGAACTTCCAGCAGGAGTCTGTGACCTGCTAGACAGATTAAAAACATTTTCACAAATACTGGTCAAAAGTAAACTGTTTCTAAAAAGTGAATATATTGACAATATATTTTTTTTACTAATTGTTTAGGGAAGTTCAGGTTAATTTGTTTTGTTAGAGCACTTCCCCATGGTTCAAATTCATACATCTTATTAATTTGTCCTTGTAGTATGTTGCCCTTCAGAGAGAATGGGTTATAATAAAACTTGGTATTGCAATAAAATGCATGAGTGACACAATATATAATTTGCTTCAAGGAACATAGCAATCACAACTGTTCAGTTTCAGTATTACAAAAATAAATAAACCAGTTTGAACCAGGTGATTATATTTTTTACTTTTTCTCCAAAGTAATGTCTTTTTCTCGTTCTGTCTCAAGAGTGCTCCTTGAGACATGCACTGGGAACTAAAATGAAGATTATCACAGCTTGAAACACTTCCAAGTGTGTTATCTCAATGAGCTGAGTGTCACAATACAAAGCAAGGGCGATGTTCCTGGCCTTGTTCGTTCTCTACACGCTCTAATACACAAATAGAGCACCGAACCCCTTTGAAGACCTGCAGGCACCCTAGTGTGTAATGCTGCTTTGGGCTTTACAGAAAATCACTGTTTTGATTCATCCCCACAATGAAGATTAATTACATTTGATTAGCTTCTTCAGATATCTTCTCTCAATAGGGCTGAAAGAACTGGTCCTTTATTAAAGATCTTACAGTTCAATATCTATCGAGCTCACAGCTGAACTGGATTTTCAAAGCTCCACACCACACTAAATGCATTGATGTTATTTCAAAATAATTGTGAGAGTAGCACTTTGCAGATGTGTGACCTGAATATCTTAAATCATCAAGAGGTCAAGCCTCTCAAGACAGCAGTGCTAGATTACGGCTCAATCATTCTGATATACTGTTTTAAATAATGGCAGGCCTAGATAATGGAACACAGCCTTTCAAGAGCTTTTCACAGTCTCAAAATGAAAGGTTTCATTTATCTTTTACATGCACATCTGATTAAAATTCAACAGGAGCAGGTCTATTACAGAGGTTAACCAATACTAGACATGCTGATTTTAGTTTTGAGTCTTGTTTTGATATTCTTAAATATAATTTATACATGATAACTTGCAGGCTTTTCATTTGTGTGATTTGCATTTGCATATAAAAGGTATGTTATACAATTGGGGTGTCTCAAAGTTTCAGCCAGTCTCAAACATATGGGATTTGTTTTTTTATATCTGAAGTCTTTAACAGAATGCATCGACTGGGGAACAGCAGTATCTAGACCAGAGAAATGAAACTCTGTACATTTCCAGTTGTACATTTTAATGTGTGCATTTATTAGGAAGGCAAGCATGGCAAAGAAGCTACATGTTTAATGAAGTCTCACACAACCAACACTTTTAATGTAATAACAGCTCTGCCATCTGAGCTTCAGAAAAATTATTTGAAAATAATTGTAATGATTCCTGTGTGTATAATGTGTATGTACAAACAAATGATGATACTATCTCTGAAACTAGCAACAACATTATCCACTATCTAAAAAATAAATAAAATGAGTACAAAGCTATTAATTTTCAATAAATCAAAGTTGGCACCAGTGCTGGCTCTGCTCAATTTGCTGCACAAGGGAAGATTTTGTCCGATCTCTAGTAATTCAGAGTGTAGTGAAAAATTCCAATGTATTACTTTAATTAGTATCCATAAAAATGTCATATCAATAAAAAAAACACACAGTACAAAAAACACAAATTTAGCAAAAACAACTAAATGACAAAATTGTGTTTTGTTTGCCATTATAACATTATTGAAAATTGAATTCATTAACATTAACATCTAATAACAATTAATTAACATTATCATTACATTATCAAATGCAAACTATGAAGATAACAACTTATATGTATATTTATTACAACATATTTATTAGTTAAATAAAACAGTTGATTTGTATTTTTACAACAATTTTACTGACTGTCTAATCTTAAAAATGTGGGATAGGTAACACAAACAAAATCAACAATATGCCTGGATAAATTAACAACTGGCTTTTCGTATCATCTATTATTTAACTTCGTGAATTGCTATGAATTGAATAAAAATCATTCTATTTGTTTTTGCAGAAAGTTTCTGCTTACTTAACAACAACAACCACAAAATTGTGACACAGCAAAAAAATCTAAGCGCACTTTTTCAGGAGATATTTTCTTCTGGTGTCTGTTACTTGAGCTCTAAATGCAGCCTGTAGAAAGCATGCTCTATCTGAAGCTTGAGCTGCACGCAAAAAATGCTTGTCGACCGAGATTTTTCTTGATTCTGCCTGGCTTGTGTCTGGCTTCAAAGAGAGTGTAGATCACAAAGGATTAAAGCTTGCTAGCACAATTTAAAGAGGGGTTTATTACTCCACATTGTAAGGATTGTCATTTGGTGTCATGATTACATTAATACAAATATTTTTTGGATATAGTTGGAGTGTATGGTTGGAGCCGTTGACATTTCACTAAACGTCCTAAGTGAGGGGGCGGCTCTGGATAGCACACTCAACTCAAGATAAATATAACATTCAATTTAATCCTCATAAAAGTTGTACAAATTTTTTTTTACAAACCTGACATGTTTTAGTAATAAACTGGTGCATTTAGAAAGGTCAAAGCTTTTTTGTTTAGCCCCTGGTGGAGTTCCATTAGTGTACCATCTGGCTGCAGTTATAGTCATTAAAATGATTATTGTGGTGAAACAAGTGTTAGGAAACAACATCATTATACTTTAGTGATGTTTCACAAAGGGCTAACTCTTTTTGGAGGGTGTTCAGAGACTGAGGCAGTAAAACCTTTCAGTTTTAGCATCAATATTATGTGTACTGTGCATCAGACTGTCAATAAAATGTTCAGTACAAAAGTCAAAAACATTTAAAACAGGGTTTTTACGAGCACAACTTTGCTAACTTTATCCATATGAGGCTATAATAAAGACATGTGCATAGTCACAAATCATAAAACATTTTTCTTTATGAAAAAGCAGTCACCATCAAGCATCTCTTGACAAGAAAATCAATTTCATTCAAGGATCCATCCATGGGGATGCAAAATAAACATATTGAAATTGTTGCCCATGTTTTAATAAACTGTTGAAGTTTTCAGTCTCATGTTCAAGTCATTTTGACCTCTTAGCATGTGTATGCTGTGGGATCTATACTGTACTAGCTATATATACACTGCAAATCATAGGGTTTACTATAGTATACGAATAATATTTAGATTTTGGAAACCAAGAAAGAGAGCTATAGTGCAAAAAATGTACACAGATTGTCTACTCATACCATTATACCCATTATACATTTCCTGTGACTTGATTTTGTGCGTTCATTAACTCTGAGCCTTTAGTTGAGTTTCAAAACTGGAAATAAAAGGAAATTGACTCATGGGTCATTACCATGCAAATGTCCTAATTAAAGCTACTACTCCAGCAAGGTTTGATCTTGTGAGAGTATGGTGTCTGAATAAATGAACCATAGCAAATTATCAACAGCAGTAAATTCTAATAAAATCTCATTTTAAAGAAGACATTTGTTTTGAAATTATTTAGTTTCTCTTCGACTTCTCATCCTTCACCATCATAGAAATCTGTCTCACAGCACTCCAGGAATTTGAGGTTGTCTTTGCATCAAAGCTAACTTCAGAGAGATCAACTGAAGGCAAGAGAAGGCAGAAAATTCACTTTAATAATCATTTTTACTTCAAGGAGCTTTGACATTGATTGCTTTATATTTTGACATTTGAGACATTAAAAAACAGACGATACCTTGATATTAGTCATACTGTTCCATTGGTTGAAGGTCACTAGTCCTATGAGTTTTATTCGCAATAAAAGACTTAAAATTTTCATCACTCTGCCCTAATGTGTTGAGCATACGAAAAAAAATTTAAATAATAAAAAAAACATGAAAGTTTTAGTTCAACAATTAAGAAATTGCATTACATCTGTGTCATATGGGACACACAACTGCAATTACATCAAGTCATATGTTTTATAAATGTATGGTATGGAAAGATGTTTATTTTTATAATGTATATAGAGTTTTTATTGTTTAAATTCAGCTAAAATGGCTGACTCTCAGAATGCAATAAAAAGAAAAAATATATGAAAACAGCAGACCTTTACCAGACGAATGGTGATTTGAAAAAAAAACTTCAAACAATATGGTTTATGGCATAAACTGAGAATTGATTAGCCTTTCTCTGACTCTTTCTTCTCTTCACAGTTTCTTTTCTTTTTTTTCTTTTTCTTTGCTTAGAATAGCCTAAGAAAAGAACTTGTCTGGCTTCTGAGGTAGTAATCGCCTGCTGAGCCAGATTGAAAATCTCTAATGCACTAATTACAGCAGGAGAGAGAAAGCCAGACAGCCAGAGTAGCCACTAATGACCTTTTCAATAAAAAATAGGCAGCTCTGATTCTGAAGAGAGCTGTTTTCAAACACAACAGGTGTTTTTGTCTTTTGAAAACAAGGATAAAGATTGACGTACAACCAAATTGTGCTATTTAACATCCAATTTCACTAAGCCAGTTTAAGCAACTCAGGCATACATTTTACGCACCAGCGACTAACAATCAACTTTAATATGCTTCAAAAATTTAAGCAAAACCGTTTTGCTCCCTTTCAAAGCTAAGCTCACTGTAAGCTCTATCTTTCCGATAGAAATCTATTTACATGGTACATTTAGCATTGGATTGTGAACACCTGATGAAATCAGACTGGAAACGAAATGATAAACATGCTTGTGTTTTGTTCAATTAATCATGCAAGGGTTTTACATACACTTAGGATCAACATTTGGAAAAAGAACATGGCATACAAACACATGACATCTTGTTTATTGTGAAGTTACCACTGCAGGAACTCAGTGACAAGGTTCTTGAATCAAAAATATCTTTCCAGTTGATATTTGGATTGGTTTTCTCTTGCTAATGTTTCTCCCAGAAAATGCATGCCAAGTTGCCTGGTTGTTGTTAATAGCGTAAAAAATGCAATGACAGGATGGTTGCTGAGTGAATTTGTGATGTATTAAAGACAATTCCAAGTAGTACTTTCATTCTAATGTGAACTACAAAGGCACATGTTGATTCTTGTTTAAATTGTGAATTATTTAAACACCTAAATTGTTCTTGAGGATGATATTTAATGCTGCTCAGAGGTAAGATTTCCAGTCTTAATTAGCAAATGTATAAACTATATTTTAGTGTTTAAAGGTTCCTTATCATGCCCTGTTTATTCCATTTAAAATAGATATTTCTATTCTATCGCTGCACCATTAATAACTTTTCAAATGCAATATTTGTTGTAAAAAACGTCTTTGAATTACCTCGTATGTTTGGCCTCATTCATGCCGGTCCCTCGCGTAGACATGCTTTTGCCACACCCCTACTGACAAACCGTCACGATCAGTCTATGGAAGGACCCAAATGCCAGGGAGGTGAACTAAAAAGTCTTTATTTAAGAAAAAAAAAAGCAGCTGTTCAATAGATCAGGGACAACTCAAGTAACTGCAGTATAAAAAACAGCAAACCAAGGTACACCTCTCCGGAGGGATCAACACAAATGTCAGTAGGGGTTCGCTCCAAAAGCAGAGATGGAGCCAAGATAGGTTGCCCCGAGGAGGGGAGGAGAACTCACCGGCTCGTAGATGGGTTGCTGGTGCACCAAGGTGGTCTGGGTCAAGTCAACTGCAGATCCTCACTGTATGTTGGGCAGACAGATAGATCCAGAACAAGAGAAGATAGGAAGATGCGACAGCACACGACAACATAAGGAGGAGAAGACGATCGGCCAGCATGCTGAGATTGCAGATCAATAATTCACAAAGAGAGATGGGGAATGGGTGGGTACTTAAAAACCCTGAGTTATGAGTGAACGAAATTAGCCGCGGCTGATGAGCAATTAAAGGGAGTGACGCAGACAGGTGACCGCAGGAGGAGAGGGAAGCTTAACAAGCAGACGAGACAGAGAAAAAGACCTAACACAAACACTCCTATTAGTCCGAGAGGGGCTGCGCTAGCGATTAATTTGATAATAAAAAATAAAGTATTGCTCAAACATGTGTGAGCTAATCTGAATACAACTTAAGGCATGTTCATCATATGGCACTTTTAAATATCGACAACACCTTTTCTAACCCCGTTTGTTATGCCTGCATGTCAAAAAGGATGCCACATTAGTTTGTTTATAAAACCAATAATAACACATTTAAGCTGAATGACTTTTTTAAATCGACTTAGCCTTGTTCAAACTCTATTCAGAAGGTGTTTTTGCAAGCAGATGACACCGCATTCCATTCTGCTGTGACAATCCAGTAGGCATTTTATCAGAAGCAGTCTCTTTTGCAGCAGCATGACGGGTTCAAGAAGATGAAATCCTTGTCACACCTGTCACCTTATTTGAGGCCATCCTTCCAATCACTCAGAATTTTAGCTACAAAAAGCTGTTATGAAATTGTCACCTCATGTCGGTTTATCTGAGTGTACAGGCAGGCTCTATCTCTCTTCCTGCCTTTAATACAAATGCCTTTTCGAACACATTTAGAGGACATGTAATTCTATCACCCTTACTATGTTTTTGTTGTTATATGGGCTATACTAATCCTCAGTGTAACATGTGAATAAACAAATCATGTTAAAATAGTAAGTAAAACATATATGTCAGGGATTTTTAATACAGGAGCCAGGGAGAGCTGTTCAAAGTTATCAAATTCCACAAACAAAGAAACAGAAGCTAAGACAACTGGTAAGACCACTAAAATAAACCATGATACACAAGGGGCTAATAATTTTGATTGGACTTTAAATACTACAGCGTGAAACACAGTGATTGGCTAACAACATGACAAGGTTAACTAACAGGTGAGGAGTGAAAAACAAGCAGGCGTGGGATAAAATAATTTAACTAGAAAACATATGAGAGCAAAAGCAAACCCTCAACAACAGAGAAAACCTAAAACTTGTATTGGACCTAAACTAAAATCCTGAAACATGAAAATAACATGACATAGAACATGTACAGTACATGTAGACTGAAACCTTGATAAAAGGTGATTTTCTGATATATATAAAAAAGCTGATAATACACTAATTTTCTGAAAAAATGTCCAAAAGAAACCCAATTCAAAAGTGATATTATATGGATGCTTTCAGGATATTTTCAAGTATTTCTTTTCTGATCAAAATCCAACCACTTAAACTTCTTTAAACAAGTCCCCTGCCACAATCCCTCTTTGACCAATCAACATTTTTTATTAACGTTAACTCTCAGGCCCTGCTATACCAAAATCTTTTTAATTTAGTTTTGAACTCTGTGAGCGTAGCTGAGCTCTGGACAACATCCGGGAGTTTGTTCCAGAGCTTTGGGGCTTTATATGAGAACTAATCTTCAGAATGATCAATAGAGCTGCTTCTTTTGATCGAACTGAGCAAGCAGGAATATATTGTGATAGGAGACTGCTCAGGTAGGTCGGAGCCAAATCATTTAGCACCTTAAAGGATAGAAGCAATATTTTATAATAAATACCATATTTTACAGGAAAACCAATGAAGAGAGCAAATAACTGGTGTTATGTGATCATTCTTTTTTTTGTTCTTGTCATAACTCTAGCTGCTGCTTTCTGGATTAACTGTAATTTTTGTATTGTGGTGACAGCCTGCTAACAGAGTGTTACAATATTCCATTCTTGAGGTTAGCATGTTCCATACTTTTGCAATATTCCTGAGGTGAAAGAAGGTGCTCTTAGTAAAGTTGGAAATTTGGTTCTTATAAGTCAGTTGGCTATAAATGACAACACCAAGATTTTTAACTGTAGGTGGAAAATTGTCCCTCATTATCCAAGTTTAAAACGGAAAGATTCTACAGTTACTTTGTAGATCCAATAAGTAAGATTTCTGTTTTATCAGGATTTAGCATAAGGACATTTCCATTCATCCAATCATTAATGTCATTCTCTTAGATTAAATTTTTTTCTAGTAAACTAGATACTATAAACATTCTTCAGTGCACAATTAGTTTGACATATATATATATATATATATATATATATATATATATATATATATATATATATAAAGCACATTTGAATCCTAACAGAATCCTAACTCACATGTAGCATTTTGCTAATCGCAGAGAAAAATCTAAAAATAAATGAGTGTATGCATGTTCATCTCAACTGCAATTCAAGCCTTTATAAGAAAATCCTAAACCAAAACAGAAACAGTTCTATCTGCTGTTAACCTTTCCATTTTGTTTTTGTCCTCGGCAATTAGATGTGCACAGTGTCAGATATATAACGCAGTGCACCTTTATAAATGTTAAACCCTCATGCTCAATTAGTGTTCTTTCCTTTTGGTCATACTTCACAAAGGATAATCTTAATGTGAAGGGACTGATAATTGTGCAAGGAATTATGAACCTTTCAAAGGCTCTTTGAAAGACTCATAACTCTTCAGAGTGTATGCGGTCAGTAATGACCACAGAGAAAAATTACTGATGGCTCTTTTTCTTCAAGATCAAAGGTAGTTAATTATGTAAATAAATCTAGTTTTGTTAGATTGCAAAATGTCTTACATTTAACTATGACTACAAAAAAGTATAAACTATATCATAAAATAGACTGGTTTATAGCTTGCAGGATTTTGTTAAAAACAAATAGCATTTAAAAGAGGGAAATTGTGATGGCTTCCCAGAACAACGCTGCCAGTATCCATCCTCTAATCCATATCACAAAAACTGTACTCAATTGACTAAATAACTGTTCTTTCTAAAGCCTAGTTTTATTTAAAGTTTACACACACGGGAATAAAGAGTTATAAATCATTTAAAGTCTTACATAGCTTCTTTGATAACTTTCAGGAAACATCAATATCATGGGAAAGTTGAGAATATTCTTCAAAAGACATTTGTACTCTAACATGAGGAAAAATTAATAAAAAATGTATGATTTCTTGCAGATTTTTTTTTTCATTATAAAGTTAATATTTATTTTTTTCTAAAACACAGCCAATTGAAAATAGGTCATCTAAGATTTATTTTGCATTTATAGCATGGCTTAGGTTATAAGTATGGCTTTCTGGTACAAACCTTGCATCATGACAGTGACATAGCTTTCCAAAACTGTTCTAATAGATGATGACACATTTCAGATTATTTGTAAACACTTATCTAAACTTTCTAGCTTTCACATAAACAGAAAGCTTGAGTAACTGTTTTTCTACTTGTTATTCTACATAAACAAACAGCGATGTCTTGCACTCATATTTCGAGTATGCAGTGTATGTTGGAGAGAGACAGTCTTAAATATCACAAATTCCACCAGGGAAGGTGCAGATATGACATCTCGTGTTCATTTCATATACCTCTCAAACACAAGTACGTCTTTATGCTATCTTTTAAGTCACTCACTTCGCTGTGAGGATGCATAACCCCTTTAGATGCCTCTACAGCTGACAGTTTATACCAGGTCCTTGAAATTGAAAAAAAAGGATCATCTGTGTTTGAAATTTTTTTTCATAGGCAGACAGGTTTTCATTTTCGTTTTAGTATTTTTAAAGAACAAAAACAAACAAGGCAATACATGTTGATGATTTCTCACTTTGGTGACCCTACTCAGCTAAATATTTAGGGCCAGATTTGGCAATTGTCTGGCAGATTTTATTAAGTTTTTATGAGGGAAATTTTTATGAATTGCTTTGTCATTGCTTACGTTTGCCCCTCTATAAGTCTGCAATCAACGTTTGAAGTACCCTAATTCATCGTTGTACTTAAGACAAGCAAAATTACATAAAGTATTTAGTAATTCACAACTGGGTCACATAACATTTTCACTCTGGCTATCTACCTGCATGCATTGATATTCGTTGGGTTGTTTCCCCTCAAAAATACATTAACAAACGACCAAAAATGAATGGTAACTAGAAAGGATCGTCGGAGGGGTACCCAGGCCAGGAGGTGGATCAAAGCAAAATAAAGTATCCCAGTCCAGAGACCCGCACTCCAGGATTACTCCACACAAATAGTGATGGTTAACCCATCATTCTCCCCCACGACATTATTAAACAGTCCAAGACTTTACCCAGCACAATTCTCATCACCAGCATATTATTATTATTATTTGTTAATAAACCACCTTCCAGCTATTTATATTTAACCACATTTATGTTACACATTGTCTGTGGATCCACCAACCCCATGAAATTCATAATAAACTAAAAACAAATCCTCCAGCCTCCAAAATCAGCCACCTCACCATTATACCACTACCTATCGCTGTGGTATGGGCAAATAGTATCTACTGTTCTATAGGGAACATAGTCACATTTATAATTTTCTTTTACTTTATTATGTAGAATTATTGATATTAGGAACACCCTTTGAAAGCACCATCGGGGTTGTAGTGTGTTCAATGTCATTGAACAGGGCCTGAGCATCCCAGAAAGATTCACCCCTCATTAAGAGTCCTCCAAGATGTTTTGTTTCACCCCCTGGTGCCTTTCCCATGCCACTTTCTCCTTTTAGTACAAGGTGATGAAGTACCTTGTTTCCACAGTTGTGACAACAGAACATAATGGTATATCAACAATGGTTCAGGAGGACCATTCATTCATTCATTCATTCATCTTCATGTCGGCTTTCTTCCCTTTTGGGGTCGCCACAGCGGAATGAACCGCTAACTCTCTGGCATATGTTTTACGTGGCGGATGCCCTTCCAGCCGCAACCCATCGCTGGGAAATCAGGAGGACCACATCATATAATAATCGTATAATTAGCTGAACTTACCACAGTTCAATTGTTGCACAGTGCCCATGCCCAGCTTTACTGATGAGAGCGCTTGCCTAAATACTAGCCTTCATAAACTAGTACTAAAACTCATGCAGCTTGTTTAACACTATGAAATAGCAGTTTTTCGGTAACTTGTTCCTTGAGAAACCTTTCCTGAAATGTTTCACAGTTAAAATTTAAACGTTTTATTATTCATATAGATCAAGAGGGTGTTAATTTAATTATATATAGTGTAGGAGTAAGTAGACTCGAAACAAAATAATTTCAGCACTTTAGGTTTTACTGTGAAGGAAACTCCTCCATCTGAGTAACATTCATTCATTCATTCATCTTGGCTTTCTTCCCTTTCGGGGTCGCCACACCGGAATGACCCACCAACTCTCTGTAATATGTTTTACCCAGCAGATGCCCTTCCAGTTATACCGCATGTCTTTGGACTTGTGGGGAAACCGGAGCACCCGGAGAAAACCCACGCGATCACGGGGAGAACATGAGAACTCCACACATAAGTGCCACCTGGCCCAGCCGAGGCTCGAACCAGCGACCTTCTTGCTGTGAGACAACCATGTTACCCACTGCGCCACCGTGACGCTCTCTGAGTAACATTTTGATGGGAAATTGTTTTGAAAATAGACATTTCCCCAAGCAAATTTAAGTTTGTAGACTTGGGGTAATGGCAGAGGGAGTGCATGTTTCAGTCTATTTTTGCAGAAAGAAGATCTGCAAGTCTATTTTTTGGAAGTCTATTGATTTTCAATTTGCAAAGGGAGTTCCCAATAATTAGTTTTTCAACATAATAATGAGTTAATTGACTGAAAGGTAAGTATTTGAGCACTTGTGTAAACCATTGTCCTCTGATGGAAGTAGATCTGAAGAAATTTAAATGTGTGTAAAAAAAAACCATAGCATAATTAATTGAATCAAAAATGGGATACGTTTTATGTTTGCATTTGAAAGAGAATGAGCAAACTCACAGCTTTTTAAAGTTTTAACAATTTACATTATTTTAAAAAAGAGAATTGATAGTTTGAGGAGTAATAAGACCACAAATACAATACAACATGGTTTATTTTAGTTTCATTTTGCCAGCTGATGACTCTAACAATAATTGCAGACATAATTTTTTCTTCATATTTGTACATTCATTCCTGAAAAAAAAAAAATAAATGCCTCGATGTGTCCATGCTATTAGTATCCAGCATTCCAAAACTTCAAAGCTTCTCTCCCAATGTGCATGTCAGCACCCAGATGATCAGTCCTATTTATCCCACCATTAACAGGACCGTGAAGGATGGATTCAAAAATAGCTTGGCCAATTAGCTATGCTTGACTTTTATCCTGCTCCCTTTGTGGACACCCCAGTGTTTTTGTGTAATGGACAAATAGCAGCTCTGAAACGGAATGTCACAGGGTCATAATGTCATTGTGTGGATTTCTCACCTTGAGACAGGAAACAGTGGCGAGTCTGTGCCTGCTGCAGAAACCATCTGCTCTGACAGAGCAAGAGCTGACAAACTGACTCAGATCAGCTGACCTTGTTAAAAACAGACTGAGAGTTTCGGGAGATCCAACTAATTATATAAGAAGCTTTGTAAAATACAAGTTTGGATTGGTGGAGTGCATTCAGTTGTGGAAGAGCTTATGAGCGCACAACAAAACTGACATCTTGGACAGCTGCAGTAAAGATAAACTCCAAAGTTATCTGCTGCTGTGATGATTCAGATCATTATTTGGAATTTAATTTAATTAACGTATAAACCCTTTTATGCATTTTGAATGTAGCAATTCGAATGGGCAACTGTAAAAACCGTACTGTGGTAATCAATGATGCACAAACAAAATGATAATTGCAATATCAGCGTGCTTATAAAACGCATTAAAAGAGTAATTATTGTGTCATATATTGTAAGGGTTGTAGATAAGTCCACCGTTTCAAGTTTTGTCACTAGTCCAGGAAAGTTAAAATAGGGTTAAAACCGATTCCAATGAGGTGCCAGTCCAAGTCTTAAGAGAAGTCCAAAATAACAAGTAAAAAGTCAGGAACGAAAACCCTTTCTGTAAATGAAGTACTTGATTTGCGATGCAAGTTTTTCATCTATATTTGACAAATTGAGAAACAAATTGAAGATCAAGTAGTTATTTTCCAGGCTGCATACCTTGTTCTATTATATTCTTTTTAACAACATTACAATGACATCTTAACTTACTTTGTGAAATTTACACCTCTCTTCTCTTTTATCATTAGAATTTCCATGGAACTGTGGTAAGAAGTGATGAGATTCCTACAATACAAACTCATATTTCTCCCTCATACCACATCCCTTATTTCAAGTAGTCAGATGATTTAAGATACACTGGCTTAAGTTCATTACCAAGGTTTTAAAGTTAATAAACATTCATAAAAAATCAAAATGAAACAACCCACTGCTGACTTTCTTTTTCAAGTAAAATAAGAGCTGTCTAATTTGTCATAACAGTAGTGGTTTGTGTAACAGTAACACACTTATAACATGAGCTTAACTTCAAGGATATGTTAACTTTGGTGTATAAAAAAATCTTAATTGAATCCAAATCTATGAAAAAATGTCTCCTTGACTAATTCTGCATTTATAAAACAAGTACTATTTTAATAAAACAATATTTATAATGATTTTATTATCGGTTAACAAACCTTATCAGTTCAACAGCCATACAATGGTGACCTAAAATACCATAGATTAGTGTGACCTAAACTCAGGAAAGCAGATCTATTTTAATTCCGCTTGCTGCTGAGGGAGCTGAGAGAAAGAGCACCGCCACACCTCACAGCACATGGCACCCGCAGCCCCTGCCAAATTATTTCTCACAACAAACCATTCATTGTTTTCTCAGAGCGCCATTCGACTTGAACGATCCTTGTAGCTCCCTGAAGGAAGCAGTCAGAGTGAAGCTGAGAAGAGCATTTGATGAAGTGTGTCCCTGTGACAGATGGCATTTTCACTGGCTGAGGGAGACCTGGCCCCAGTTCTGGAGCTGTAGCTAATTGGTGAAGAGCTGACCATCATGATAAAAGCCACTGCTAACCTTTTGTCTCTCTGGACTGATGGCATGTTTGTCGCAAAGAAAGAAAAAAAAGGTAAAACATAAATTGTGCATTGTTAATATATTCCATTAAGCACAACAAATAAGCAAGAAAACAACAGGGCTTTGGTGGACTTGATCTGTGTGTTTACCGGACGGAATAGGGTCATTCAACTTCAGCGTAAGGTTAAGGTTTAGCTTTTTGTAAATCTTACAACACTCTGAGCTACAAAATCAATAATAACTTATCATTCATTTCCTTGGTGTCTAATGTTTTCACAAATATATTCACCACTCTCTGTCAGCTGTTGACGTATCCCAGTGTGTTAACTCCAGTGTGGGTCCTCACCTTATTGATATCACTGTGTACATCTTTAATAAATGTTTAAGATTTTCTGTGACTCTAACAATTTCCTGACAATAACACACATTCAAAGATATAATAACATTAAAATAATAAGATATTAAACATTAATACAATATACTGAAACCCAATCTCAAATGGGACCACATAGGGTGTTTTATGATCATACCTGTACATTTATTGAAAAAAGACAGCATCATTCACAATCTATGTTAGATGTTCAGTTGAAGAAAATATACAAAAGAAATATATATCTCTCCTGTTAACACATTTATTAAAAAATGACTATCAACACATCTCAAAGTAATTCAATCACACGATAGACTCATAGAAAACCCTTATTATAAATGCACCTGCACCAAATTATATACATAAATGAACAATACACCTTGTAAAATGCACATTTCGAAATTACGTTTGGGCAATGATCTCAGTGTAACCATGTAATCTCTAACCATTTAATTGTCACTTGTACAATATTACTTGTGCACAAAAATACTCACATGCTTCATATTGAATTAATAATAATAACAACTATAATAATAATACATTTACATTTATGCATTTGTCAGACTCTTTTGTCCAAAGCGACAGAAGGGGAGAGACAATATGCAATTTTTTAAACTGACAAAGTCGATCTCAGCTTGCTCCCAATAGAAGCTGTATCAACTGATCAATACGCCATAGCAATAACAATAACTCATGCCATTTATATCCTCCTTAATACTCAACCTATGCATTTATGTCATCTGTAATATCCATTTGTTTTTGTTTTATATATTTTAACTAATTTCAGCTACGCTAACAAGCCCAGGTGTGGACAATAGTGGGCATCCTGCCCTTTACAATGATACAATGGTGTTTGTGTAAGACTAAACAGCTCTAAATCACAAAAAAATTGCATTGTAAGATTATTTATCCTTGGTTCTCAGGGAGATATAATGTTCAGTTTTATTTATGTAGTGCCTTTCCACAGCATAAAAGGAGGAATTATACATGTACAGGATAACAAACAGAAAGGTCACAATGAACACAACGTAAGTTGTATAGGACAAAAGAGAGGGCAATCGCATTAACATTGATGTCAGTTGAACACATTAGAGGAAAAACATTCAGAAACCAACTGTTTTTTGAGCAGTGATTTGAATTCAGCTAACATGCTTCAGTATACAAGTGATTACACTTAAATATCAATGTGAGGATGTCATTTACACTAAGCATTGCGAAAGTAACAAAATTTTAATTTACAACTAATTTTGGAACTAAAAAGAACAACAAAAGAACTGAAAACATTGCAAAATTAAAAAAAAAAGCAAAAAGGTAAAACCTTACTGAAATATAACAACTGGTGAGAACACTCAAATCCTTACACTACACAACTGGTCACAAATTCAATCTGGGAAAATTTCAAAATATGTGCAGGGACGGTGAAAATGAATACTGGTCGTCACAATAAACGCTTTTTTTTTTAGTTGTATGTGCAATTGAACGTTACATTTAACCATTGTCTATCGCATTAGATATATTTATACATTTGGCCTTTCAATGTCTTTAATGGATAGGAGAGTAAAAAAATATATATATATTTAAGAAAGAAGGCCGGAAAAGGATCAGGGTTAGATTCAAATCTGTCGCTGGGTAGAGGTCTGCACCATGTGTCTATGCACCAATTGCTCACTATTAGTGCAGACACCTATTGGCTTACCAGTAATGACAGAACAGATGTCATGGTAGAACAGATGTAATGGTAGAACAGATTCATGAAATGAATTGAACAGTCTAAATTAATATAGCAGATCAACAGACAGTTTTATATCCAAGGGTTCAAGTACACATTTCCATTCTCTTTATAAAAGGGCTTGTGAGCTTACAAAACTATGACTGAGGGCATGGGTTCGCCAAGCAGGTTCTGTGAAGATTTGAAATTCATAGACCTGTTTTCTAGCTTGAAAACACACAGCATCAATCGTTTACTGACCCAAAGCCTCAAGGGTCAAAAGCCAACAGAGCAACAACAGAAGGATTCCGATGAGAAGGTGTTTTATCTGTTATCTGTATGCCAAGTACCGTAACACTCAAAAATATGTGAGCAAAAAAGCAGTTTTCATTCTTCCGGTGTTAACCCTCTGCTGAACTCAATCACCAGAGGGTCTATGAAGATAAGCACTCATGATCCAGTGTAGCAGCTCTTTGTAAGCTGCTTTATTGAAGCATGGACATATAAATATCTGTGTCTGCAAGATTCTGATGAGCAGTTTGATCATACAGTCTATTGCGTTCTGAACACTTTTCTTGTTATTTTTTGGTTAGTGTTCAAAAAAGTCACAGAAGGCAACGCATGGAGTCGAATAGCGTAATTCGATCATGTGTGAAGATTCATATCCTTGCAAAAAAATGGTACATTGTTTTGGACAGGATCTAAAACTGCTTGTAGCCAGCTGTTGTGCTGGCAGGACGTTAAGGTGCAAATTTAACAGGCAAAGTGATAATGAGGAAACTTCAACAGATCCCATGTTTTAAAAGCTTTGTAAGTGAAGGAATTGCCACACAAAGATGTCGTTATTTCTAAATAGTGGAGGACTTTACAGCTTATAATGTGCATAACACATTTTGAGCCATTGCAAGTTCAATGCATTAAAAGAGAAAGAAAAGCTCCTATAAATTAAACCATTAACTAGTTATTTCATTTGTTTTTCACTTTTATACATTCATTCATTCATTCATTCATCTTCATGTCGGCTTTCGGGGTCGCCACAGCGGAATGAACCGCCAACTCTCTGGCATTTGTTTTATGCGGCGGATGCCCTTCCAGCCGCAATTCACTTTTATTATTATTGTTTATTCTATTATCATTATTTTATTATTTTTATTATCACAAAGAGATGTTCCAGAACAATAGATAGCTTATGAACGCATGTGTTTCAAATCATTAAATGTGCTAAAAATAACCACAATTCACTTTTACTTGGAAACTTTGTCCCTGGAATCTCTTTTCTGGTCACAAACCACCAACTGTGAATCTGTGTTTTATGAACTCCCAGAGGTTCAAAGGCACATGCAGTGTCAAACTGCTCCATTCAAATGAGAAATGGAGGATGCAGTTCATGTAACAGGCTTCTGCAGACCTTTTGCTTTCATTCACAAGCAGAACAGAAAACTGTAAGAATGAGTAACACTATTCTTAGTGCATCAAGCAACAAATACGAAGAATTGTTTCATTCATTAAACACATTCAGGGAAGCATTTCCAAAACAACAATAACAACATAGTTCGCTGTAGATTCAAAGTAGCATGAGGTATTGCTTAGAAAAATAATTATGTTGCCCAAAAAGCAATGTTTCTTTGCCTGAGTTCCATCGTTTGAAGCACATTTGTTTTAATGTCTCTAAATCAATTTTGGCCTTTGATTTTGTAAAGTGCCTGATGTAAAACAGCTGAAACAGCATCGCAGTATAAACACAAAGCAGGCTAGAGCTGACAAAATAGAAGAATCAGGTTTACAAGAATACCTTTGCCTCCTAACTATGTCAATAAGGCATTTAAATAGTCTTCAAGAGGGCCAGGTTCTGCAGTTCATATGCCCTTGTTTGAAAAGAAAACACAAATTTTAGAAATAGAAAAGACTGGAACCAGTTTAGATACATTTTTTTCTAAGTCTGCAAATCATATGTTTACAGGAAGACTACAAGAGCCACCACATAATGAACAAACAAGGCAAAACAATAAAGACATCAAAGATAGATTCAAAAGTTAAATGTTGTGCTCATTATAGAATGATGTGCATTGGGCCAATGAGACCAAAAGTACTGCGCCCCAATCCGCACACTATCCACACTTTTATGGGTGCAAAATGTACTTTTTCTGGTTAGACTACTTCTGTCACATGACCTTTAAGTATGTCCCAGATTGTGCACACTCCCATCTTGCACACTAAAAAGAATGTACATTTTCTTCTGAAATAAGTGTGTAAGAGTGTAGTATTGGGAGTAAGTGTTTAGATTGGGATGCAGCATTAAAGTTAAAGTAAGCTAAAAACACCAGCACAGAGAGTAAAATGAATTCAAACAAGTTTCGCTTTGGTGTAGATTTTTTCTGTTCTTTAATTGTCCAAGTATCTGGTTCTTCCAAGATATATGTAATAGCAAAAATAATCAGCATCAGGGATCTAATCTCTAATGATGTTGTATCCTCAGTCTAGCTGATTAAAACAGATAAAAGAAAAAAAAAGGTTTGCCTCAGCTGTTATGATTGCATTAAATGTTTTCGAGTTAATTATTGTTTGTGCATTTATCAAAATCTTTTCATTTCCGAGGGTTAGATTTAAATGCAAATGCACAAGGAAGAAAAAAGTTGCAATTAGTTCCTGCCCAAGGCTAATTTAAATGAGACCTACCACAGCTTTGCCTATTAAAGAGTTCTCCCGAGCCAGATATTTCCTTTGAGCTGGTGGCAGCAGTATGACAGAAGTCATCGGTCAAACATAAAGATCCACTCGTGATCGATGAAACCATCAGTTTCAGTCAAGCTGGCTGCCAAACACTTTAGCCCTCCTTTTGTCATCTAGACAATACTACCATGCTTTGTTTTCGGCTAATTAGCTCTCCCCAGTATATAAATCACATTAAAAAATCCCAAGCCACATGAATAATATCCTCCAAAAGATGAAATCTACTCATTAATAAGCTTGTGACCGGGACACCTCTACTGCTCTTGTAGGAGCAAAAATTTCAATGACAGACTTTACACCCTTTGATGATCTAAACACATGGTACCTACTGAAAAATCATCAATGATCGTGTGATTGAGCAAATGATTGTTTGAGAACCAATAGTATGTTGTGATTGAGTGATTGATCTTTCACTGTTTTTGTTTAATTCATGTTTTTTTACAAAGAGTAATACAAAGTAAACCAATGTCTTGGCCATGGCTTGTCATGGCATTACCCAGGGGGATTGAAAAAAAAATATCCCAACTTCTATATTTAATCAAATGATGGAACCTTGGATAATTAATCAATGTCAATTCAATCAAATAAGCAACTAAATGAAACTTCAGAACTTCCCTAAATATATGACAGATTTTAGCTATCCTTTTCTTCTTTGCAGAGTTCTCAATCTCTAAAGTTGTGGAATTCTTTTTTAATAACCTTGAATAATTTTATACAAGACCATAGTTGTACGATTGCTGTGCCTTTTATTATTTTAGATAAACAAATTAATCAGAGCTTTGTTGCTGTTTTTAGTTAATAATTGTTTTCAGACTTTCCAGATTCAGATATTTAGTCACACTTTGCCTAAAAACCCCTTATGGCCCTTTTTAGAATCTCTAAACAATCTATACAATGCCTTTATCAACTATGATGTAGATATTTTATGCAATGCCAAAAAAATGCATTAAATTATAACCATATGATATAGGTCTTTTATGAGTTTATAAATGTCATGAATTCATGAGTGTCATTACAGCACCCAATATAACTTTTTTTTTAATCTGTATCAAATATTAGAAAAACACCACCTTGCTTTCTATTCACACAATACAAACAAACTCACCCTGCTTATAGGAGCTGAGGATTATTCTCAGCTACGATATGTTAATTAGGACTTCCTGCTACAACATGCATTGTGTTATGCTTATGCAAATTATTCTTCACTCAAAACCAGATTAATCTTACTCCAGGAATGAATTCCTGCGAAGAAAGTCAGAAAGATAGACAGACAAAGAGGGGGTATCAAATACTAATGGAAACATTTAAAGGTCAGAGATTCGTTCCTAAAGCTTCTCTAGAATTTCACATTAACTCTAAAAGATAAAAGATTGCAATGCATCGCTAAATATAAAATATGTAAATATTCTAATGAAAGTGACACTATAAAGTTATTATAACTCTCTTTCTTCTTACAAACTGGCTTGAAATTAAGGCAAATATGAATAGAAATGAGACTACTTCAAAGGCTTGTTAAAAATGCATTACAGTATATAACTTTTTGCTAAAAGTAATTTAATTGAGCTGTCTTTTTCATTATTGTATATTGTGCATCCTTTACAAATATTTTCAAACAAAATCCCGTAGTTACAGTAAGTGTACAACTCTGTTTGCTTACAACATTCCTTTTTTTTCTCTCATCATACCATCACTCTAGTCCTCAAGGCACAATCAGAAATCAGACGAAAAAAGATTAACAAAGTCATTGAAGCAAAACTTGAAAAGTTGGTATCGCTTGTTACAAAAACAAACACTGAATGAGCCCTTTGGCCACGATTTTTGCAAGTCCTTTTATCTTCCTGACACAAGTACTGCTGCTCTGAGAGCATCGAAGTGAGAGGGGGCGAGACGTTGTGTAATTCCAGCGTCCTCAAGAACAGACAGGTCTCTGAAGTGGTGTCTGAAAGCCTGAAAGGAAAAATATAATTAAATGACCTTAATACTTTCTAAGTGTTGATTGTTCTCTAAATTTCACAGCTTGCATCCTCCTTCCCTTTCAGTCATATATTCTTTTAGATTTAAAGAACATGATTGCACTGCAAAAGAAGAAGTATAAAGTATACTGGATCATTTATAATGCAAAAGCTATTAGTTCAAATTTATCATGTGTAAATATGTACAAAGAAATACACTCTAAGTGGAATTAAGTTGAAAGTAATATAGTAAGAAATACATGTGAAAATGCATGTTTTTTTATGGTGTTAATAAAACATAAACTCCTTACAACAGAGACATTTCTGGTCATGGACTTGTATGAGTTACCCAAAATGCACCTCACTTTTGTGGAAGTTAATTTTTCAGAGTTAATAGTTTGTCAGTCAATTGAGGTTCTGCAATTATGCATGACCAGTCACTGGAGATGATTAAGGCTGGTTAAAGTGTCAGAAGACAAGGGAATTAACTAAAAAGTCTTTAATTACACTTCATGGACATTAATCATGCCAAGACTTGAGATTCATTTCCTGGGCAGCTTAATCTTCTTCACTATATGGAGAGTTGTCTAGAAAAAAATCTGAAATCTCAAATGTTTTTTACTGTTTAAATTATAACAGATGTTTTTCTCACAAAGTCAGTGATAAAAGAAATGTATAATGAATCACTTATCAGGGGAAAACAGCTCCATGGGTGGTTATTCAGTAGCTGTTTGCAACAAATGTAGTTAAAATTTTGTAAAAAAAAGAAAAAAAACGTGTCAATTAGGCAGATTCTTTTACCAATGTGTTTTCAAAAGAATTTCCAAAGAATCTGGAGCTTTAAAAACACAAACATTGCCACAATGAAAATGGCAAAGGAAGTAAATGTAGTCCTCTGAATGCTTAAGATAAGAACAGTTGAGAAAGGGCCCCAGAGTTTAATTTCAGTGAGTTGTTAACAGCTGCAACCAGATTAGAGGGTTTAATTTGTAGACTGTGATTATGAACCCATTTCCATTGCCTTAAAACCTTTTCTTCTTTTCAAACATATACATTGATTATATATCATTTTGTTTAATACAGCTACCAGCAGATTTGAAGAAATAGGACAATCAGTGCAGAAACACATTTTTATTGTAAGACTACACCACAAACTGCTAAATAATAAGATTGTAATAGGGCTGAATATGCTAATAGCTTCAGCAATCCTTCTAAATTCAATCTATAATACCAGTCAGAAAATGCGGGGTACATTTATTAATTAAATTCTTTAGAGGTGGTTAGAAGACCACAAACTGATGATAGATATGTATTTACTAAAAGCCATGTTATTGAGTTATTGATGTATTTTATCATTTTTTTTATTTATTTATATATTTATTGACATATTTATAAAAAAAAACTTTTGAGTTCCAAGACTGGCAGGAGATTTATCTGTTAGTTTACTAAGCAAAGGTATGAATTTGTTCACCTACGTTCAACAACTCCTAATCATTGGTGGCAAACATATATTGGAGACAATTAATCTGCCTCTCGTACTTTCCCAGAAAATATTGCTTTCTTAACTCACTGTGACACTTTGGAATCTACACCTTCCTTGAATTGCTCCCATCGTATTAACTAAACTGCAAGCCTTGGTGGATTAATCCGCTTTGAAGATAGCAAAAAGTGTTCTTGATTTGTTCTGCAAACACATTAAGAGGATACATTTGGGAAGGTGTGTGTTCAGCCTCAAATCAGATGTGAGTCATTTAAGCATCTAAACATCATTTCATAGATCAAATCATGCAGGTCTGAATTTAATTATCGGGGTATGCTCCTTGCAAAGCAACTACTGTAAATTTCCCTCTCCACTGGTCTGGTCACGTTTATTCAAGGTGAATACAGCAATTTGAATTTCATTGTTTTATTGTTTTTTAACATGCAAAAAAAGAAAAAAAAATTCCAAGGTCATCTGAGCAGAGAAACCCTGGATTCTTTTCTGCTTTCTTTGGGCACTCTCATTCTCGCAGACAATTAATGGCTCACTTAAATACCATTTGCATCCCCTCAAGCAAAATAATTAGTGGCTTCCTCTATTAATAAAACTAGAAATGTGGAAATGGTGGTGTTTGGAGCATACATAATACATGGTTTTGATATAGACTTGTGATGTGCTAATGAATGGGTATCTTCTGACCGTTTTTAAATGTTTCATCTATGTGACAGAATCAGAGTGTCCTCAGATCTTCACAGTCATGCTACTGTTCCTAAGACCAAAAGAGGCAGGACAACATATGACCTTGCTGCCAGTTCATGATGAGAAGCACCCAGTACTTATTTCTTCAAGAGTCTTTGAGGTGCAGATGTGACAGCTAAAATTGTTCAATGCCATCACACAGGTCAAACTTGAATTTTCCTGCAATAACGATCCCATTATATCTGCAGTCTCACTCGGAGGTTAAGGGTTCTAACTGAAGTTTCTACTTTTTGCATTAGTCCTAAAAATACACTGAATTATTTGTTTTATTAACTCTTTGTTCTGGTTTCCATTCGGAGCACAATTGATGGAATCAGAGACTATTTGCAAAGTTCAACCATCAGCTGCTCTATTCCAATTTCATCCACAAAAAGTGTCTAAAATAATCAGATACAGAGTTTGCTAACACACATGTCCTAAAACAGAGAAAAAAATCTAGTGTTATTATGTCCTTACTCTCTGTATGAGCTCTTGGCTTCCATAAAACTCACATCAACAAACAAAATAGTGAATTGGTTGAAAATCAATAGATGAATTCCTCCCTAGCAAATGCATAACTTTAAAAACTATGTGCTCTGTATAAAATACCTTTTGCTGTAGAACTAGTTAAACAGATATCTTGAGATCTTGAACGCAGTGATCAACTTTTAGAGTTTTAGATGTTGCTGTACTATCTCCTTTCACATGATCTCTCCACAGAAAAACTGTTTTGGCAAACTATATGATTTTGCTCAGCCTTGTAACAACTTGCCTCTAAAACAAAGCATGTTCTGAGTCTGGTTAGTTCCTGGAAGAGAGGAAACCAGGTTGCTTTGGGAAGTGGTGACATGGACACTGAAAAGGAGTACATTACTGCGGACGTGATGTCGATCCCAAATCTCTGTGTAAGTTAAATCTTCCAGGATGCTGGATTTAAAACAGTAGGGGTATATAGCTCTGACCAAATGTGTAATTATTTCAGGTATTTGAGATTGAGTTTATATTATAAGTAGGGACATATGGCTCTGACCAAATTTGCCCACTCATAATAATTCCTGTATCCTAATTGGCAACATTAATTTGACTAGTTACATATTGTCCTCATGGAACTGTAAGGTTCTATCTCTGTTAAGAGGGGTTTTGAGATTTTGAGCTTCTCAAAAAAAAAAAGATTTTGCATTGCATTTAGCAGATAAAGATTTTTATAAAAAGAAAACATAAAAAATGTAAATAATGTAAATACCATCACAAACCACATTGTATAAGGCAAATAAGAATCAGAATATTTGAAATGCTCCTTTTTTTTAAACAAAAATGACAGCCATCACATCATCCAGGTGGATGTTGCACACGAGATCAAGATGTCACACTTTGAGGGCCTAGAAAAGAGATCCATCCCAGGAATACAACAGTTGATGGATGATGAATGATGGGAAATGCAGTCCTTATTGGATAATCACCCGATGAGATAGCTAGAACTCAGGTTATTGGAAATAAGGGATGTTTACAACAAAGTTTCAGCAGCAGCAACTCTAGACAATGAATCTATTTGTATTATACTCTTCAGATATTCCTTTATAAGCCATCAGATGTCTCATTTCTTCTGATGACCTACAGCAAAAGCCCTCCACCACCCCTTCACCACACTATTCTTCAGGCTACGGTCGATTCCAGAACCCAAAGTTTTTTGTACTGCTCGACTGCGATCTGTAAATATACACCAAATTAATTGATACAAGTGCACACTTGCGAAATAATTATATTGAGTTATATGAGTAGGCGTTGTCATTGAATTATGCTGTTGAATCTCTGAAAGCTATGTAAATGTCATAAATTATTATTTGTAAGTGGTTATTTGTTTATAAGTTTGAATATTTTTTATGTGTGTACTTATCTGATCAATGGTCAACAAAGTCTAACTGTATTTTTTGTGCATTGTGTTATAAAAAGTAAAAAACTAATACAATTTAATATAATTTGAAATTTAGTTAATAATTTTTGAACCACACGGTTTGCTTGTATTCCCATGTGGGAGCAATGAGATGAAGAAAAAAAACTTATTGTAACTGACTTGAACATTTCTAATACTAATGAAACGACAGACTTTATTCCCCTAACACAGCAGTTCATGTTTGGTAGTGAAAACAGTGAAACAGTTGTAGGAATACAAATTTCAGAACTACGATTTTCTCAACATAACTCTTTTATATTGCAATCACTTTTTGGCACTATTGTATTATTTGTGTCTGTGACTTATCTAGATTGCTCAGGAATTGTTTATTATGAAAGATGGGAAACAGACCTACTGAGACTGATGCTCCTTAAGGTGTGGGGACATCTTGATAAGTACCTTCTCATGCTATGTAAGGCTGATCTTTTGTTGACTTCATGAATATCTGTGGTTGGGCTCCTCCTTGGGGGTCCATCCTAACAGTGTTAAAACCCAATGTAACACATTGTCTAGTTAAATTTTTGGAAGACTGCAGTGTTCAACATTAAAGCTTGTGATACCCCAAAAATCTCCTGGTCTTCAATTGTGAGTTTCCTACACAGTCAACAAACTGTATTAGAAATTATCAACTCTCTCTCTCGTAGAAATCACTCCGGAGGCAGGGTACAGTATAACAGCACGACAAGAACTTTATTTTGCGCTTTTTATTTAAACAAACACTGAAATCATACTCTACTAAAGCTGAAAGATCTACTTGTGCATAGTGAAGGAAGAAAGCAGGTAAAAGAGACTCCGTGCACGCTAATTTATGCTCTCCCAAAGGACGGGTCCATTCCTGCCTGGAAACCCTGCCTTCTCCACCAATCACCTCCCTCACACACAGGCAAAGACTTTACACACACATTCAATATGATTCATGAAATGCTAATAAAAATACTCATTACTCATTATTACTAAAACCAAATATAATAATTTTAAAATGTCTATCACAAAAATCACAGACCTTTTAAGAGTTGTGTTGAAAAGAAACTAAAGTGTCTAGATACTCCAGGTCAAAGCTATAAAACATTCTAGCTTGGTACCCTTGCCAGCTACGTTCTTTTGAATCGATTTTCTTTCTATCTGAACATGTTTAAATCTCGTTTTGCTCTTCAACATATCTAATGAGTACAAAACTGCTTTTCTTAAAAATAAGAAAATATCAAAGGACAAGCAAATGGTATGTTGCAAGCTTCTTTTATTCTGAACACTGTTCAAAAGCAACTGTCTCTTTCATTAATTTTCTTTTTTTTATCTGCAATGCCATCTGTTTCTCATCCACAGACCAGAGGAGCAGTGAAGGGACCGGAGGTGTATATTGTATATGCGTGACAGTAAAGCTATCAGAAATGGATGGCCTTTCCGATGACAGATAAATAAATGATTCCTCAAATGCCGTCTGTGGTGTACATTGATATCTCGCTGTCCTCTAGATTAAGGATTAAAGGGGATTTGTAACATAAAAATGAATGTGGCTTTCTGGGTGAATTGTAGAAGATTTTGGAATAGTGCAAGGAGTATAAAAGCTTCTTCTCAGCTTACTTTTAATGTCAGTTGTGTGAAATGAGTGAGATGTATGTTTTAAAGCTATATTTTACTATGTTAATATAACAGTACATCAAAGCTATTTTATTATGTTGTTTAAAATAATCTTATTTGGTAAAATGTATGATAACCTTTTTTAATATTATTAATATAAATGATTCTTAATACATTTTGTTCTAAAAAACACACAATATATTTACGGAAATTGTTGTAGTTTCTTTCTGCATTATTAATGTTATTATTAATGTATTAATGGAAAATTTACAAATGAAAGACCTCTTGGTAATTTAATTTTCAAGTTAGCAATGTTTATTTATTTTTTTTTTTGGCTATGTGTATAATTTAGTTGCTGTATGGGTTGCTTTAAAGCCAATCCTCATTTAAATCCTCGGATTACAATTGGTTGATGGTGTATTGTAAACTTGTTATTATGCAGTTTTTCAACTGGAATTTTGTGATTTTATTCAACTGAATCATTAAACAATTTGGTTTCATATTAAAATGTATTTAATTAATTAGCAAATAGTTAAATAATATTAATAATTATAAAAGGAAATGCATATTTATTTTATCCTGACCCTTCCCCCACACACTTTTGTGTTTCAGTTCAAAACTTTTAAAGAAACTCACAACCATTTCCTTCTGCCAGGAAACCTCTTAATCCATTTGATGTTTTATTTCAAAGGCAGAATCTCTAGCTGATTTATTATTTATTGTTTTATTTATTTTTTACTTTCTGATCCCTCTCATTTGAAACACACTGAAATACATACGATTGATGAGTAAGACTTGATTTCAAAGAGCAGGTCATGCATTCACTCTTATAATGGACAAAAGGAGGGATGCAGACCAAACAGTTTAACAGGACCACAAGGCCACATTCACTCACCATTCACTCCCACATTCAATCTTAAGTGAATATAAGAGTCTTCAGTTTGCCTGAAAAACAAATATAAGGAACCCAGACTTGGAAAGAACATTAACAGCACGATTCGACTTCACACATTTCCACGTTAATTCCCTGTAGACCCACCACACAAGATTCTGACAGTTGCCAACATCATCAAAGTCTTTTGCGACATTTTTCTTTTGCGACAGTCAATGAAGGGCTGTCAGTTTTCAACAGTCCATCTTTATTACATAACTTGAATAAGTTGATAACCACCCGAGTAAGTGGAAGACCTTCATTGAAGTAGTAGTTGGAGGGCATCTCTTGCTTTTTATTTTAAAACATACTGACAAAGGAACATGCCTGATTCTCAGTACATGTGTATGGGTTGTTTCTCAGAAAAAAAACATGTTTTGAAATATATGCGTTTTTTGTGTCTGGAAGACAGGAATAATATTTTCAGGACCATGCTGGGACGACCGCAATTACTTGAAAGCAAGAACAAAAGCATCCCTGCTGAGACTCAGAAGGGTTTCTTGGAACTGTGTCCTTAGCATCTCACCAAGAACTGCATCTCTAACTGCGAATCACAAATGCATCGCGTGTAAACACTGTAATCACATGAAAACCTGTTGCTTAAAATCTGATATTCTGATAGACTCACCAAGTTTAAAATTACAATAATTTTCACTATTGTAGAGGTGAGGGGACCAAACAATAATTACTACATGAGGCTGGGATAAGCCTCCACCGGAGAGACGGTCACTAATTCTTGCTCAGTCAGACTTCCTCAGACTTACTCCTCAATCTTCCACTGGAAAGATCTGAAAAGTCTTTGATGTTTGTCTAAATGAGACGAGATGAGCTGAAACTAAAATCAAGAACTGAAAGAGTAAACATGAAATTAATGATCTCACGCAACTGGCTCAGTTCGGAGCAACCTCAGGGTCTGAGCAAACACCAGATCTGGATTCTGTCTGAACTCAAACTACAGCATCCAAAAAAGTAGAAAAATTTAAAAATAAATAAATATTACAACATTGCTGTAAACTTTTTCTTGCGTCTGTAGAAACAGCTCCTTCATGTAGACAGCTAGGTTTAATATAATTGTGCCAATTATTTAATAACATGTGAATGTGGATATTACTCCACATTATTTTCATCATTAAAGATGATTTTCAGATATTGATTCCAAATTATTCAATTGGTGTGAGGACAATAACACATACTTATTTTTCTACCAAATTTGCCACCTTTCAAACAAACATTGGAACTCTGAAAGGCATCCCAATGATCTTTCAAACTGCAACAAATCCCATCATCGGCTTCTTCTAAATATGAATGCTTTAACTTCAAAGACTAAATCTTTTCTGAACCATGTCACGAAAACCTATACTTGTTTTTTGCCTGTCTTCGGTTAACATTTTGATTGAGAATGCTACATATAAATGGGGGAGAATTATATTATAGTGACATGATAAGAGCTGCCTTCAATCTATTTAAATAATAAAAGAAAACATAATTATGCAGAGTTTATCATATTGATCAGATCTAAACGACTTCAACACATTAGAATTACACAAAGCTTTAGAGATTTAGAGTTACGTCACTAAATGTAATGAATAAAATACTTTTTTTTCCCTTTAAGACAAATTTCCCAGTCTTGAGAGGATGGCAGTATTCCCATGAGAGTGGGAGAGCATTTTCTGAAGGTTATGAAATCTATCATGGGCCTTTTTTAGCCAACAGCACCACACGGGGGATAAATTACATGCAGAGGCCCTCTTACAGCGGGGTTTCTAACATTTTTGCTCAGCTGAACCTACTTGTTTGATAAGAGCAACCTCCTGAGACTGTAAGTAACATTAATGGTTCAGTGGAAGTCAGGTTTTTCAGAAAGGATTGATTTAAGATTTCTAAAACAAAAAAATAACTTGAAAAACTAAATTACTACTAATGGCGGTAACTATAGAATTATTAGTATCTGCTACAATGTATCTCAAGAAAGAAACACTTTCACAATTTGTATTATTTTCATGATGCCACAATGGGGACATTACCCAAATTAATATATTTAGTATTTTAGTATTCAGAATAATTCCAGAAAAGCTCACAACAACCAGCATTACAATATAAATGCTCAAATGCTGAAAACGTATGTATTATTCCTTCTTTCTTCTCGTTATTTTATTTAGTCAAAGAGACACACTTTAAGTTGTCAGATGCAACCTTATCTGAAACAAAATTCATGTTTTTGTTTCACTCTCTTTACACATCCTTGTACAGATGATGGAATGAAAGGACCTTCTCTGCAAGAGCTGCCTTCTCTGATCAGAAAGCATGGAGATGTTTGCCCTTCACTTTGATGGACTCCAGCCGAGCTGCTGTGGGCCCGTGACATCTACTTGAACAGCTCACCATGAACAATCCTTTCAGGCGTATCAATAATGTTAAGTTGAAAAAAAAAATAACTTATTTAAAATTGTGCCAATTGTGCAATTGGAAAAAAAAAATTTTGTTTGATTTTCATAGTCCCTTTACTCATTCAGACAGCTATTTTTGTCTCTAGTTTTTAATTATAAGTTACAGAAAATTGCATTATTTTTTAAAACACTCAACATATACAGTTGTTTTGACACCCAAAATGGAACTGTTACATTTTTGTGTAGAATAAGCAGTCAAAGCAATTTTTTTTATTACAAGGACACTTTGAAAGTGAATGCCTTTCTAGTCGCATTGTCAATGTGAAAGCAAAGAGGACATCATGAAAAGTGTAAATCACATGACTTACAGAGAGCATACAGTACTGACAGTATTTACAGTATAATTCTTTCTAAGAAAAATGCTCTCTGGAGAATAGAGCCCGGTACTCATGCTCACTAACATAACAGGATTATAGAGCATGATTCATCCATGTCACAAGCTCTGCAAATTCTAGCTTGTGAGTAAAAAGCAACGGCTCTGATTCGGATTTATATACATTTAGTGTGACATTAATCATCACCTCAATTTAATAAAACAGGTATATGAAAATAGGTTAAATAATGGACAGCTCTATAAACGGTCTAATTATTTGTGTAAGATACATTTGCATAATAATCTTCAATCATACCAAAATGTGCCATCAATTAAAGCACATTATAGAAATGGCAACTTAATCATGAAAAAAAAAGCTTATCGGTCTAACTGAAATTCTTTTTTAAATATCTTTAAAATACAATTTAAAATAACTTTATTTACAGTTTCTTTAGGTTTTTAGCGATTCTAAAGTAACAGTGACACTACAAATACTAAGAATAATGTCTAATCATGTTGGTTGATTTCTCTCTAATTAAAAATGTCTCTGAGAGTTTTTTCTCTTTGTTTATCTTAGTTTAGACATGATCAACAGAGAGGTCATATGAAATTGCTGAATGATAAAGTCACTATGCATTTACACGCTTTAATGACGTATTGAAGAGAGGACATATTTAAAGAGATCTGCCGTTAGTTCTTTGGTAAATAACGTTTTAGTTCAAGAAGAAAAATCAATTTTTAACATCACCTCAAGGTATGTTTTAGCCACTCTTGTCTTTGGAGCAGACAAAAAGAGAACTTACCTTTCCACCTCACCGCACTAGTAGGTTTACAAGCTGACCTCCACCACCTAATATCCCTCATGGGACTGCTCTCCCGGCTCTCGCTGCATGTCCTGCAGACAACACAGCATTTTAGCAGAACCAGTTGAGATTAAATGTAATGTTCCTCAGTACTTTTTGCGTGTTCCTTATTTGTAAGAGGTTAATTTCTGTGTTACTGATAGTGTAATGGTTGGCATTAATGAAATCAATCACCAAAAGTAAAGCGTTGTATTTTTTGAACCTTGAACTCAATTTCTGAGAAATGCACTAAATTTTGATATAAAATAGTTTCAGCTGCAACATGCTATCATTGTCAATCTACACTTTAGTTCTGAGGGTCAAACTTGTTATATTAATTCAGTAAATTGCATTTAGACCAAAGACATTTCCTGGATGATCACATTTTACTGATAATATCTTAATTTCAAACAAAAAATAGTATTTTATACGAAGAATATCTGGCACTTGAAATGGAAAAGATTCAGAAATAACCTCCGCTTTTATCTCATCAGCATCATTCACAGAAAGACAAAAGAGTAGTATTGTCTTTGGATTTAGCTTTTAGATCAGACTGTTCTTTTAAGCTAGCCATTAGAGGAAATGAGCCAATCACAAAGATATCCAACTGTGCTAATGATGCTGTTAGCTAATTGTAAGTCCAGCCGCTGCTGCTTCCTGCAGGTCTAATAATTTGGACGTTTATATCATACTATACTCCAAACTGCGCCTAAAGAATGTGTTGTATTATAACAGCACATCCGTTTGTAAACTTTATTTTCTGCTTCAAAAAGCTAACACACAATTTACTTTGACAGCAGCTCAATTGGTCTCTGCACTGTTGTGGTGTTGGAAAGCTTCAAGAGGGGGCATTTGTCCTCTTGTTATTACAGTTTTCACAATCGCTATGACAGTTATAAAATAAATTTACCAAGTTTTCTAAACTTCTAAACATAGTTAGCACAAGAGCCATCTAGGTAGGCTGTACGATTGGCAATTTTTCGTCAAAAAGATTGACATTCTTTTTGAAGAGAGAGAGAGAGAGAGAGAGAGAGAGAGAGAGAGAGAGAGAGAGAGAGAGAGAGAGAGAGAGAGAGAGAGAGAGAGAGAGAGAGAACCGGGCAAAATATATATAAGTATATGTTTTAATCATAGTTCCAGTTCTTTTTTTTAGCAAATGAAGTCTATACTGCAGCTATTCTGTGTTTCTGTGATGTTTTAGATACTGTACATTTTCATTTTTTTGTGGTGAATTCTGCAGCAAAAGAAACAAAATTTGGGGATTTGCTAAACCCAACAAAACAAACATGTTTGAAAAGCTTGTAATTTAAGGGCAGACTTATTTGTAAAGTAATTCTGCTTCTATATTTTTTTTGTGTATATTATAAGAAGCTTTCATTGTACTGAAAGTTGAAGATTAAACTGTTCTTACCAAACAAATTGCATGCATATATCTTACTCTGCAAAATGAAAACACAATACTGTGAAATGTATTATTTAAGTCACAAAAATCTAATTAATATCAAAAGATCTACATTTCCAGATGCAGCATACAAAGTAGGTTGTATAAAGATTCATTGGTTCATTTGTGTAAGTTCATCTCATTAATAAAAAAAGAGAATTTTACATTTTTTGAGAATAGCTTAACCCGAGACATAACTCAATTCAAATGTTCCAAGACCCAGTGATAGAGTCTGAAAATCTTCTGCCACAGATAAAAAAAAAATATTAGTAAAATCATAACAACCAATTACTATATATATGCTAATTTGTTTGTTTAGTTTCTTCTTTTGTACTTTGCTGCATTGTTAAAGAACAAAAACACTGGCTGCTACATAGGTCAGTACAAAATGTACTTATGTCTCTTTTATGAGATTGTTTTGTGTGTGTGTGCGAATGTGTTTTAATGTTTCGCAGAGGTGTGGGAGTCTCTCAAGAGCAAAACAAACAAACAAAAAAAAACTGGAGCATGCCAGAGGTCTTTGAGATCAGTGAGTTCAAATTCAACTTGTAATAAATAATGTTTCAATACAACGCTTTCAAGTGAAAATCTTCCCAATTCAAAACCACCATAAACCAAAATATTCAGAACCACCATGATTCTGTTACAAAATTCATCTTGTAATTAAATCTGTTGGAGGGTTTGAATTTAGAATGTTATATTCAATGTCAGTGTATGAATAAGAGTATGGCCACAAGACCCTTAAGTATGAAGCTGCTTAGAAAACATAACAAAAAAGTAAAATCTTTACCAATCATTTTTTATCAAAAAGCTTATAATCCATCTAATTCAACTTTTTTGACAAATTGTTTTCTAAAAGTCTAATTGAGTAATGTTTTTAATTTGATCAATTTTTGTTGAGAAGTTGTTGACTGAATTAATATTTTATAATTGAGTTCACATTCTCAGTGGATTCAAGTATTCAAATTCATTGAAGTACGTTCAATCAATGTTGTGTCAGTCTGTGATGTGTTGAGTCAATAAAAAATGTCAGCTGAGTCATTTTTGGGGAAGACTAATTTGAACTTTTTTCATAACATTCAGTTGAACATTTTTACTTCACATTGTACATCGAGTCAAGAAGATTTTTTTTTATTGCGTATAAACACTTTGAAATTGAGTTCGAATAGAAGCAAAACAAGTCTAGAGGGTTTTTACTCATTCTAGAGAACAAAACTGTGCAGGCGGTTTGCCCTCAAAAGATTTGATTTGACACCATTGTAAAAAAAAAAAATTATCAACAAAATTATAAAATTGTATATATTCTCTCAATTAAAATCCTAGTTATTATTGAAAGTATTTATTGGAATTAGTTATTAAGTTTATCAAAAATCCAGATTTTGAACTCAAGAACCCTTGCAAATCCAGATTATTGTTCAGCTCTCCAGATTTTCAAAAGCCTTTTCACCACTCAGGCAAAAAATAAACTGTAGAACAACACTCAACCATTACAAAAGGTTAATTAAAAGTTGTTTAATTAACCCAGAAAGGGTCAAGGTTAATATGCAATGCCCCAATGCCGTCTATGTACAAGACTTCATAAAATGTCACCACAACAATTTATTTAAAGTAGCAGATTAATGGAAAATGGAAACAAAATAATTAACAAAACAGACAAGGAGAGTGATTCAATAAAATTGAATTCAATATTTCAAAGCCATGTGTATCCAGTCACTATAACCCATTAACACTGGTGAAAATAGTTACAAGGAAATGTTACTAAATAGTAGTGTTTTGTTAAATATGGAGACAAGGTAATATAGAGTAATGAGTGAGAAGCTCTGAATGAAATGCTTGAAGTAGGGCAGCTGCATTCAAGGTTACTAAAGAAAGACCAATGTCATCACACAGAAACATTTTGAGCAGAGAAACACTGAATAACACACCACTGAACACACAGACAAAGACACCAGCACAATAGTTGTTGAAAATTTCATGACAATACAGCATCCTTGTCAACCCAAGGATCACTATCACATTCACTTTCCTAATAGCGTCAAGAATTCCTCACGCATAATAAACTATTGTTTCCATTCGCATCCAAACATGCATTTCCTGTTTTAATGGGATTAGTAGTCGAATAGAAGTGAAAACAGAGAAAACAAACACACTGCTGATACAAAGAGAAGTTAAAAAGCCTCTTAATGTGGAATATATATTGCAGACATTAAACATTTGATAAAAGACAAATTCAGCTAAATCAGCATGTTCAATTTGATACAGTAATAAAAATTCAGTTACATAGCAAAATGTCCTTGAGGAAGACTAATACAGTATCTTGGCTTGAAGAATTTAGCTCCCTTTCCTGACTGGGCCACCACTATGTTAACGAGTTGAGTGTAAAGGTTGAAGTTAAAACCTGCACACATAAGAAAAGAGGGTGAACTTTTCTTTGGTAAGATGCTTTATGCTTGCTATATTATCAAACAAGAAACCATTTTTCATAGAAGAACACCCTCCACAAAAATAGATGAGTTACTTTGCACAGCTGTGATGAATGGATTTGCCCTTTGAGTAAAGAAACCTCATTTCCACTCCTTTATTATTATTTATTGTTTAACTTTGGCTGTGTAATTTTTTTCTCATTCAAGCTTTTCATTGTGATCAGCATTAAGGTGATGTAGATATGATAGAAGCTATTCATCGTAAGTTCGTAACCCTAGAATAACAAACATATTATATTTGATACATGAGTTTTTGTGCCCTCTACAGCAACAGTGGGCATCGTATTTATTGAAACAAAAATATATACATTCTAGTACTTACTGCATATATATTTCACCAGGGGGAAGTAATTAACTAACCAAGGGGCTTTTTAGGAAAGAGGAAGAAGTGGTTTTTAGGTAAGATCTGCTCCTGTTTTTAAAAGGCAAAGATAAGAAATTATCTACCTCAATAAAAACAGTTCATCGTTTACATTTTAGCAAAACTGTGTTGAATATGTAGGTCAACTTTGATACAATGGATGTATAAAAGCCTACAACCTAGACTCAGTTGATTGGCATTTTATACATTATACATAAAATCAAGCACCATATGACCATTATATTTTTAAGGCATCTAATGAACATTTAATATTACATAAAGTTGTACATTTGAAGCAAATATTTTGCACACATAACTTTTGCTGGTACCATCAACAAAATACAAAAAACAAGACAATATTTTGTGTGTGTGTGCGTGGGTGTGTGTGCGTGCGTGCGTGTACTTCCCTACCTATCTAAGTGTGGACAGTGGTGTGGTTACACACCAACAAAGAGGGGACAGCATAGCCAAAAGGGGACATTTTTTCAGTCCCCACTTGGTTTGGTGTTAAATCAAGCTAACATCATCAGAAATGGACTCTGGACAATTTTTTTTTTTTTTTAGCCAAGAGGGGACAGTGTGTTTTGTGTGTGTTCTCCATGCTGCCTCTATTGGCTGGAGTCTGACCTGCAGGGCTAATCCACACACGTCGTTCACACTCCGGCAGACTGCTCTATTGTCTAAGTTAATGGCTGCAGGAGGCTTTGAGTCTCACTGGGGAGGAGAACACTCCTTGTAAAATGCATGTACATTTTAATTACATTAGTTTAAACATACAATATACTTAAAACAATATTTTAAGAAATTAAATTTACAGACAAAAATACAATATATTTCTATTTTATTAACATTAGCATTAAAGTTACAACTGCAAAATATTCTCAAAACATTTTGATTTATAATTCACAATATTGATTTATTATATACACTCACAGCTGTGACTTAATAAACCGATTAGAACTTCTATTTTTTTGTAGAAAAAAAAAGATATATTTTTAATTATCCTCAGACATGACACAATTTAATGCCCTGTTACATTAATTAATGCCCCCGTTGGATAGGTAGAGCTCACTTAGTGTGTGTATGAATCTATTTAAAGTTATTTTTTATAATAATTAAAATGTATTTCTCCATTACACATGAAGATTGAAGTCATACTAAACACTCTTTAATTCCTTGTAGTTTCATTTAAAGTGACATTTGTATATTTATTTATAATGTTTTTTACTCTATCATTTCAAAGGTGGCTTGCAAAACTTGCATTGTTTTTTTATTACAAAAGTATATCAAAGTTAAATTCCTGCTGGAACATGTTTGTTTTATGTTTATAGACAGAGCTGTGTGTTACATTTAATAATGTCCCCAGATGGATAGGTAGAGTTCGCTTAATGTGTATTTGTGCATCTATTTAGAGTTCTTTTTTTAAATAAACTAAATTTTCCTTCCTACATGATAAATTTCCATCTAGTAATACAATACTTTCATTCCTTATATTTTCATTTAAAGTGATATGTGTTTATTTTATTGTTTTACTTTAACATTTGAAAGACGACATGCAAACCTTGCATTATGTTTTTTGTTTGTTTGTTTGTTTTGATCACAAAAGTAGATTAAAGTTCAATTCCTGCCTCATGCTGTTGCATAAATATTGATGGAAGATGTTTTTTTTTATGTTTATAGACAGAGATGTGTGTTATATTTAACAATGTCCCCCGCTGGATAGGTAGAGTTCGCTTAGTGTGTGTGTGTGCATCTATTTTGATTTATTTTTTACAATAAACAAAATAGATTTCCCTTCCCTTCCCATGGAATATCCATGAAGTCATACAAAACACTTTTTTAAATTCCTTTTATTTTCATTTAAAGTGACAATTGTTTGTTTATTTTATTTTTTTACTTTAACATTTGAAAGGCGTCATGCAAACCTTGCATTGTTTTTGTGTTTAATTATAAAAGTAGATTAAAATTTAATTCCTGCCTCTTTATCTATATAAATATTGCTGGAAGATGTTTGTTTTCATGTTTATAGACAGAGCTGTGTGTTACATTTATTATTGTCCCCTCCTGGATAGTTAGAGTTCGCATAGTGTGTGTGCATCTATTTAGAGTTCTTTTTTACAATAAACAAATTTTATTTTTCCTTACCACATGAGGAATTTCCATGAAGTCATACGAAACACTGTTTAATTCCTTGTATTTTCATTTAACGTGACATTTGTTTATTTGTTTTTTTTTTACTTTAACATTTGAAAGGCAGCATATTTCTGTTTTATGACAGAAATAGATAAAAGTTCAAATACTGCCTCATTCTGTGCATAAATGTTGATGAAAGATTTATGTTTATAGACAGAGCTGTGTGTTACATTTTTTAATGTCCCCCGCTGGATAGGTAGAGTTCGCTTAGTGTGTGCGTGTGTGTGTGTGTGTGTGCAGCTATTTAGAGTTCTTTTTTTAAATAAACTAAATTTTCCTTCCTACATGAGAAATGTCCATCTAGTAATACAAAACACTCTTTCATTCCTTATATTTTCATTTAAAGTGACATGTGTTTATTGTATTGTTTTACTTTAACATTTGAAAGGTCACATGCAAACCTTGCATTATGTTTTTATTGTTTGTTTTGATTACAAAAGTAGGTTCAAGTTAAATTCCTGCCTCATTCTGTGTAGAAAGGTTGATGGAAGATGTTTGTTTTTATGTTTATAGACAGAGCTGTGTGTTACATTTATTAATGTCCCCCACTGGATAGGTAGAGTTCGCTTAGTGTGTGTGTGTGCATCTATTCAGAGTTCTTTTTTTTTTTACAATAAACAAAATTTATTTTTCCTTCCCATGTGAGGAATTTCCATGAAGTCATACAAAACACTCTTCGATTCCCTCTGTTTTCATTTAAAGGGACATTTCTTTATTTATTTTTTTTACTTTAACATCTAAACAGCGACATGGAAATCTTGCATTATGTTTTGTTGTTTTAATTACAGAAGTACAGAATAAAGTTATGGTTAATGCCTCATTCTGTGTAGACATATTGCTGGAAGATGTTTATTTTTAAGTTTAAAGACAGAGCTGTGTGTTACAATTATTAATGTCCCCCACTGGATAGGTAGAGTTCGCTTAGTGTGTGTGTGTGTGTGTGCATCTATTCAGAGTTCTTTTTTTTACAATAAACAAAATTTATTTTTCCTTCCCATGTGAGGAATTTCCATGAAGTCATACAAAACACTCTTCAATTCCCTGTATTTTCATTTAAAGGGACATTTGTTTATTTATTTTTTTAACTTTAACATCTAAACAGTGACATGCAAATCTGCATTATGTTTTTTTGTTTTAATTACAGAAGTACAGATTAAAGTTAAGGTTAATGCCTCATTCTGTGTAGAAATATTGCTGGAAGATGTTTGTTTTTATGTTTATAGACAGAGCTGTGTGCTACATTTATTAATGTCCCCTCCTGGATAGGTAGAGTTCACTTAGTGTGTGTGTGCATCTATTTAGAGTTTTTTTTACAATCAACAAAATAGATTTCCCTTCCCATTTGAGGAATTTCCATGAAGTCATACAAAACACTCTTTAATTCCTTTTATTCCTTATTTATTTGAAAGGTGTCATGCAAACCTTACATTGTTTATGTGTTTAATTACAAAAGTAAATTCATTGAGCTATCTCCAAAGAGATTGGTTGTGGCAATTATAAAAGGCTTTTACTTGACAACCATTTTAAAGTAAGAGATGGCACATGGATCTCTATTGTGAATTTGAATATGTATGTGAATGTATAGGTTTCTAAAAAAAGTATGTGTAAGTTAAAGTGTCTTCCTGTGAACTTTATTTCACTATTTAAACTGAGAAATGATTTGAATTTCCTCTAAAGTTCAACTCAAACGAAAACAATGCATCTATCAATACATTCTCAGTATTGAAATATTTTAAGAAATAAACTTTCTTTAACTCCAGCTCTCTCTCTCCCTGTCTTTGTACGGGGGTGTGAAATTACCTGTGTCTAGAGGATCTTCGTTCCCTGCACCCATTCTTCAATTTGTATAAGAACAGGAAACTCCAGTTTTGTGTTCTAAGCTTTAGTCCACTATTTACACTGAGAAATAAGATTTGATAGCTCTACATCCCCACTACAACTCTTAATTGTAAAAAAAAGGGCTTTGAAACTTCAGTTTTATTCCACTCTTTTGACATTAAATTATTTTTTAAATCTTCTGACCTCTGATTCACTATTATTTAGTGAGGATCTTGCTAAAGAAGTGACCCTAATGTGCCTACCTCTGTAACATCTGACAATGCCAGGAATACAGTTAATATACTTTTGTCATCTTGTAGCTTTTGTTTTTCCAAAGGTTCCATCTGAACCTTTCAGTTTATGTGTGTGAGGCTTCAGCTATCTCACTGATCTTTCACAGCTCTCCCAGCCTTTTGCACGGGGGATGTTCACTGCATCCTTAACCTATTTAGCATTTGAACAGACACACATCTTCCAGAATGGCTTTGAGAGACTTTCAGATACCATACCTCTGTTAACTCACACAAAACTTTGCAAATGTTTTACGAAAAACAAAACTCTCTACTTTGTGTCCCTTTACACAGGCATCTGGCAGTATTTTACTTTTGTGCTGGCTGATGCACCATTAAGGCACATTTTGTTATAAGAGGTATGTTAAGTGTTCGTGGATATGCAACATCGTGTGATCAGCCTGTCTGTAATAACCATTCATCTAACATTCAACATTTTCCACCACACTTGTTTGTATCACTGCGCACATGCTTGCAGAAAAAAAAACTACACTGTACATGGGTCCTAGAGCAACATTTATGAGTCTGGTTGTGAATTCATTAATATTTGAAAAATGAACACGAGGGGTTTGGGTGGATGGATAGATGTGGTGATAAAAATACTATTGTTAACTGATTTGTCTCATGTTTTTTCTGTTTACACTATGCGTGTGGGTGCGTGTGTGTGCATGGGTGTGTGTGTGTGTGTGTGATTCTGTATTTGTGCTTTGAAAATGATTCTGGATGGTAATGACAGTGACATGGATGAGGTAGAAGAATAACACTCTGTCAATATCTTATTGTAAGAACAAAAGAGTCCAATACAGAAGAATTTTAATTATCAAAAACTGCACAAACAATATAATAAAAAGTTATTTTGCTTCTGGTATGAAAATGCTAATGGTCTTATCATAGACTGCTAAAAAATGGTGAAACATTACAAAGTATCTTGAGGAGATATGTTGAATGAGCATAGAATTATGAAGTTAAGTGAATATTTAAAATGCTTTTCATGTTTTGGTGAAATAGACAGCAGGGGCATGTACCTCGAAGCCAGATTAACTGGTTAGCAGCTAAGTTTAGGATTTGTTTGCACAAATCCTGGGTTTTGGGTACCATGAAAGGATCTAGTTATTATTATCTTAATAATTATCTTAATATTATTAAATTATAGAATTTTTAATGTAACAATAGCATCAGTAAAATTGGGTTCACATTTTCTTCGCAATCCTCTGCCTATTTCTCTGCAAATCGGTAAACAATTTCCTGAAGCATTTCCTTACACATATATGCACAAAAGATAAAGTTTCTCCACGGAAGGAATACCTTACATTTGCGAGCTTTTTCGTACATACAAAATGTGGCATGTAGAGATCCCACCCTTACTGTGGTGCAGTTGGGTGTTATAAGGCTAACCTGCTGTAGACCTTAATTTTATCCGCTGCCATGATCGCTTTGCGTTGGGGAGCATCTTCCAAAAAAGAAAACAATTCTATAGACCTTTTAAATGTAAATATACATTTGTAGAAAAATAAGTATTTAATGTATATTGTAATACAACCATAAACATGTTAACATGACATAAAAAATGAAAAGGTATTGGAATTTACACGGCAAAAATTATGCTACCTTTATCAAATGCATATTGATACTCAATTTTACATTAAACAGAATGTGCTTCTTTGACATCGTTTTCACAAAATCAGCAATTTTCTCCAAACAATCTCATCTGGCTTTGGCAGCAGTCACAGCATTACTACGACACAAAACTATATGTAAGATATAAAATACTCATCAGATTTTCTAACTGTAATCTCTTGCTCCTCCTCCCCATAGAAAAAAACTATTTGACTCAGTCATGTTCATTGTGATTGGGTATTCACTGCCAACATCATTCTTTTACGTGCACGCGCACGTGAACTAGTTAGAGCTTCCGGATCAAAACCTGACTCGACAAAGAAAGTTGAGGAGCTCTTCATGCTACCGATTAAGCCTGATTGAAATGGTTAGATTTTATCAAGTCAAAAGTTTGTTAAGCCACGTTCATGGTACAGGCCCCTGGTGTTATGCTAATAAACATAACACAGGTATTAGGGATAAGAATAATGCATACAATACAATTAATAACATAATCATACATTTCTTTGATTTACCAAGACATCTTTTTGTACAGCAGCACAGAAACTCACATATTGTGTTACCCAAAAAGAATGAGTTCCCTACTACTACCCTTGAGTCAGCCATAAGGGGTTTGACAAACACCATCTGTTGAGAAAGAACAGTAACATTTTTCTCACAGTTGGACACCTGCCTCACAATGGCAATATGAACAGGGACAATAAAATGTTAAATTAAGGTGGAGTTAATATAGATTGAATGTAGCTCAGAATTGCATGATTAAATCGTCGACAGATGTGAAGAGGATAGAGAGAGACAGAGAGTTTAACTTAAAATAAAAAAACACACATGTGTGTTACTTTTAAAAAGTTGAAGCAGTGCCCCAGTTTTCTAACTTCCTTACTTAGAGAACCTCAGTGTTAAACACCAGAGTTCATATTTTCCCTTGGAATTATAATGTTCCAGTGGTGTAAGTATTTGTGCAAATTGAATTTGTTACAGTATTTTGAGCTATTATGAACTGTTACTCTCTACTATTTTTGTTTGAATATATGTACTCTTTATTACATTAGATTTGAACGAGCACTGCTACCCATTGTATGTTGGCATCTAGCAAACAGGCAAAATTGCAATCTTCAGGGTGCTGAAGGTTCTAAATATTACTTAATTACATTAAAATAATCTATCTATCTACCTGTATATACGCATAATGTTACCAAAGTTATAATAAGGCATGCATATGGCTCATATAATATAATACAAATGCATTTTAAGAGTTCAATTGAATGTTTTTGTAATAATTAGATTGTAAGAGTTGTCCACTTGTTTTGAGTGCAACAGTCAATGCCTCTCATATGTTACCCACGCACGCACACACGCGCGTGCACACATATATTCATACATACACATTTATGTTCAAACTTGTTCCAACATTTTAAAGGATCCAGTATCCTTTAAAATAAGGTTCATTATACATATTACATATTTTGACTCAACATTAGTTGAACCAATTTGTGAGTTGAAAGATGTGTGGCTTGTGCTAAGCCTGAAAGAAGGCATTTTGTCAAGCCATTCATCTCTTGGATAGCCGGTTGACTCTCTCAGTACCCTTGAAAGAACCATAAGGTGAGGTCAGCTGAGTCCTGCAGTGCTTTTTTGAGGTGTGTATTATTAGCATTGATAGCATTTGTAATTAATTGCTTATCCAGGCTGACCTTCTTGGTCTTCTGATGTGTAATAAAAGTAGGCCTATTGGGGCCCTCTGAAGTGAAGGTTCACAGAGGATTAAACAAACTTGTGATGTTCAGTATGATGGAAACAAGGTTGACTCCAGAAACCTTGAGACAGAGAGAGAGTAGAGGGAAAGCATTGACATAGTGTTGGTTGATTAAACTGTATTGCCTGTTTTGTTTTTCTGACAGCTAGAACAGTAAATGTGTGTGACTATGATCAGACATTACTAAAATTGAATGTTATTTTATGTTTCATGAGTGCACTCTTGCTCATAATTGCCTGGTATCGCAAACAGGGTTGGCAAGCAATGAGAAGTGTATTAGACGAATTGTCTGTGAGACAGTCCGGGACTGTTGTGCCACCTGGTCCCGGAGGATGCCCCCCACTGATTTCCAACTATAATGGTAGTTTGACCGTAATGAAGATCGTCGTAAGTAAAGTAAAATGAGGTGAAACATGCATTGTGGGTGGTGAAGGGCTGGAAGGAGGAATAGCTTGCACTATGTAGATGTTAGCTAATTGGTCATGTCTTATAAACTTTAGTCATCTATGGGTATGTGGGACCATATGATTGATTGTCAGTTTTCTGCCAAGCTCCTCCCAAACTTATGTTAATCATGTAATTTACCTCATTTAATCATCACTACTAAAGCAAAACCCCAGCAGAAAGTTCAGTTTTTACAAATCTTGTTAAAACATTGTCAGACTGCTTTACCCCCTCATCTGAATGCTTTTCTGGTGAAGTCAGCTAGATTATATTTGTACACTGGAATATCTAAAGCAGGGTCACCAACCAGTTTGAATCTGGGAGCTACTTCTTTGATACACACTGCTAAAATAACAGATTAGTCATTATTCCAAGAAAGCAGATAAATGTCTATATTGAACACTTTTCTTCTATGTATGCTGAACAAAAATCTACCTATAAACTTAATTGACTCAATTTTTCTAAAGGAATATTTCAGTCATTGCTTTTTTTTTTCGTTGTTGTAGAGGTTTTGACTGAAATACTATTTTCTAACTGAGTTAAAAATGACCAGTGGCTGTTATTGACTGGATTAAAAAGTGTGTTCAGTCAATGTCGTGTCAAGCTATGTCAGGGTAGTGTGTTGAATACATAAAAAAATAAAGGCAAATTTTACTTTTTTTGTGGAATGTTTCACTCAATAACTGTAACAAATTTAGTGTATCTACAATGTTTCACCTATCATATCAACTTTCATATTTTACTAAATACAATTTTTAATAGAAATATGAACATGCCTTATTTTTCATCATCAATAAATATGGAGCTCTGAATGAGGCTGCTGTTTGCACAAGTCTTCCTTTTTCCAAGTTTTTTTTTCCCACTCGTAGCGCGCTGCCCAGAGGGTAGGTATCATTGTAGCTAAAGTGACAGATTCTGAAATGTTTCTCAACATTGAACTGAATTGCTTTTTTTTCTACCATGTTTGTGGGTAAATCATCTCCTCATTTTTACCACATTTGATAGTTGCCGTGGAGACCAGCAAGATCTAATTTAATATGCAACAATTTCAAGTTTGCACCAGTGAAAGTGTTTTTCAAAAAAATGTAATAAAAACACCAATACAAAAAAAACTTACTGGTAGGTGGTGGAATAACATGTTGACCAAATTTAGAACAGGCTCGGGAGTGCATCCTTGAGTATGACCTGATGGGCTATGCTGGTGACACACACATATTATATACATGTAGAAAAAAGTTAATATTTTTATTCAAGAATATATTTTGAGTATTTTTAGGATAATATTTGTGCTATCTCCATCATTCCTGTTCAGTATTTATCCCCGGTATCCACCTTGAACCCATCGTCTGAATCTCAAAATAAATTATTATTTATATTAAAATATGTTATAAATGTATATGTTATAAATGTGTTTTGTACTGACCCTCTCCTGTCTGCTGGCATCCTTTACTCTACCACTGTCAAATTTGTTGTCTCTTTTGTACAAATTTTTCACATGAGAAAATGTGCTATATAAATAAAGTGGATTAGATTTAACTTCAGAAATGATTTCTTAAAAGCACCACTTCATCAGATACTTTTTACTTAAGTAATATAGTCATACAGTCATATAGTCAAGTAGTCACACTCTTTTAATCTTTTTTAGTTAGTTATTAAGTAAGTTATTATTTAGTTAGTTATTCTTACAGTTTAAAACAGTGAAAACAGTTCAGTTGGTGACTGAACTACCATTGCTTCAGTTGCCAAATGTGTTCTCAGCATTTTAAATCATAATCATAATAAATGTACTATTACATAGTAAATAAAATTATGTTATGCGGAGAGACTTGTGTCTCAAACGTTGATTGAATAAGATCTCAAAGCCAAAAAAGGCAAAAAAAAAAGCTAAATGACTTTGAATGAAGGCAGATAGCATGTTTATAGCAAGCTAAAACACTGGGCAAATGACATGTGAATACCTGATTCCAAAATATGAATCGTGTGGTGCTTTAGTGCACACAATAAACAGTAAGCAAAGCATTTCCTTCCCTTATTTTCCTCACTCTTTAGAATAACTGAATATGAATCCCTAAAACTATTTGCATCATACCTCCTCCTGATAGTAGGCTAGGCTGTGAAAAGTTTGTCAGGCGTGCAAACAGCACGTCTTTCCTGCACACAGCGAGCAGGCCATAAAGCACTGCTCCACTGTCCTCATGTATTCTTCATGAAGCATCATCTGCAGTAAAGATTCCACAAAGCTGCTGACTCGCTGTGACGCTGACGCCCCGTCTGGAGATGCCTGGGTGTCACATTTGGAAAGAGAAATGCGATTATGCTCCACAGTGTCAGCTGGTGCTACTTGGCAATAAGAGAGATGTGAAATTCAAAATGGGTGAGATACCGAAGTTTGCTAGGTGTGTATCTCTGTGTTTAAGAGCCCATTTTAACAGGATCTTCCCCGAATGTGTTGAAAATGTGTTAATGTATCAGTCAGATGATAACGTTGAATTCAGAAGTGTACTATGCGCCTTTAAGAAGAAATGCTGTATCCAGGTGGGGTGCCGTGCTGAGTGAGAAACTAATTAAAGAGGTTGCTAAATCTCTTTAGAAAAAATTAAATGAGCCACTGGAGAATCCATTGAGGGACCTGATCAAAAGTTATTTAATTCAGATACGGAACACACCTTTGCTCAGCAAAAACAAAAGTTTTATTACTTTTTCTATAAAAATAAAGCCAACTACTTTTTCCCCTTAAATACCTATATTTATGTTTAGTTCATTGTATTTATTTTTGTTAGCACACTGGGATTTAACTTGCATGTTTTCCTGCAATAAGATTAACTCAATTAAAATTCTAAAAACATGTAAACACATTAACATAGACAATTATTATTTACATTTTTTATATAAAATATAAACATGTTTTTAAACATCCAGTCCTTCTAGAACATTATTTTCTTGTTCATCAACAGTCTATACACATTTTAAAATATATATCTCAGCTTATTATAATAAAAGTGAGACCACCTTCATAAAATCGCCTAGGGCCCACCAACTCCAGTATCATCCCTCTCCCTAGTTGTGAAAAATCTGCCAAGTGTGGCAGAATGTTAATCACACAGACACTCAAATCAATGTGTGTACTCTAGTTCTTGCTCCATCTGGGATTGTGTTTGTTTGTGTTGTGTCTTTGAGTGTCTGTTTATTAGAGATGGGAGTTCATCAACTGCTGCAGGTAAATCAAGTTTCCATTTGTTGCTGGAAAAGTGGGGCCAGTGTGGAGGTCAGAGAAGATTGGACACTTGTCTGGTCTGGTTTCCGCTCACCTGATCAGCAATCAGCTGTAGAGGCTCGGTATTTCCAGATAGAGTCCCAGAGCTGCTCTCTTCTAGTGCCCTCAGTGCAAGTGTCTTCTGATCTCAGGTCAGAGCACACGATCTGCTTATATTCCGAGCTTTTGTTTGAGTTATGGGAGCTTCTCGTGTCTCTTAACAGAGATAATAATCATCTTAGTCACCATGGGTGGAGAGAATATTGATTTAAGTGTAAAAAAACAGAAGTATTGAGCAAGTAAGTGTTGAGAAAATTCAAGATAGGAAAGTAACACAAAGTCAAAACTGTTTACAGCATTTTTAGTCCACCGCTTGATTCTACCAATAAACAAACACTAACTATATTGAGTCAAAGAGACTAGCATGAAGGAAAAAGTTGTAAACTTGCAATACACATTAAATACAATCATACATTTTTAATTGTACAGACACAATCACACCATTCAAAATTCATGATTGTATATAAAATTCACAGCATGTAAAAAATTTATTTGCATGCAGTCACTTAACATTTTTTAGTAAATAATTTAAAACCTTAAGCTGCACAGTTCATAATTTAGAAGGTATTTTGAAAGCAATACATAGATAACTCCAATATTTTCCACACAGTTTGTCCAAATTATAAATTTGTATCCAAATTACTAAACAAGTACAACTTTGAATGTAACTACATCACAAAGTCTAAGTGAAAATAATCAAGATGCTTAAGGACCATTCAAAAAGATGAATAAATGCAAAACCACAAACAATTTTTAAAGTACTTGGATTTATACCACCAGTTAAATTCCTCTTTAAACCCAAGGGTGGCGCCGTTGCTCTGGCTTTCACATGCTGGTTTCTCCCTCTCCGACCTTCCACAAATTAGGACAGATGGCATTCCTAAACACCCAACAGTAGTTCAGATTCAGTCACAGTGCACGCTGATGGAGTGTGAGAGAGACCTGTGATGTTCGCATGTGGAAAAAGCCATGCTAAGGGGTACTCTGTCATTGTTTAATGGTCATTATAGTCATCAATTCAGACAGACTTCTCTATAAGTAGCTGGATTGTTTTTATTTTTGCACCATGTTATGTTAACAGTATACGTATCTGTGGGTCAACATGTACTGCTCTCCCAGCTGCACTTACTCCTATAATTATACAGGTCAGTACACGACAGGTGGCTTACAATACTATCACAAATGCAAAAAGTCACGGTTGAAAACAAGCACGCCAGATCTGAAATAGTTATTTTCATAAATCTCTTGAAATCACAGAGTATTCAAAATTGAGAGATGCCTTTATTTTTTGAAACATGAAAGAAACAGCAAAAAAGGAGAAAAACAAAGTCCCTGCTGCAAGGAAATCTTACAGCTTTCATAACCAGTCAATCAGATCAAACGTTTACATCCTACTTACAGATCATGGTCAAGTTCCAAAGAGACAGTTATTGGAATGTCAAAGAACGAATGTCACAACAATCATTTAAATTATGTCATTCAAGTTTCTGATAAGATATTAGTGTGGGCAGATTAAAAATCTGGTATATGAACATAAAATCTAAGAGGAGTCGATTGATAAGCCTCATTATGAAAATAATATTTCAATGCGAAAGGCACCCTCTTTGCATAAATTCTGAAACTGATTGCACTGCAGCACTATTTACAATTCATCAAATGAGTTGAAAGCATGACTGTCATTTGAGGAGAAAGAGTTGGCATACAGTATGAAGAACCTTGAGAGAAAATCGGAAAATGATGGCAGCAATAGTGATGCATCAGATAATACAACATAATGAGGCTGTTTCTAAATCCCATGATATTTGCTCCAGAATAAACTCCTCACAGCATGCTATCAGAAATGCTTGCTTCGTCATCTTCTGCTCTGTTAGCACCATCACGTATTTCATCAATGCCTCAAAATGAGTGATTACACCTTCGTTATTCATCGGATGAGCACATTACAAGAATCATTCATTTTAAATAGATCACCTTTCATATGAAAGCACCAGCGATTCATGACAGGAAAGAGAAGATTCAGTTCTAAACCTCAGTGGCTACTTTGGAATGATCACTGGGTTTGATACTTTTAGAGATGACATACCTTGCATACCTTGTTTAGACCAAAAAGATCATTTAACACCTTTTCCTAAAATGATATGCAGAGACACTTTCCAAATACTGGGGGGAAGGGGGTATTTTGCTAACATTTTTTTACTGAAACTGAGAGGATGGTGTTGGAGTTGAAGCATATCAAGTTGAGCACCAGGGGCGATATTTTCACACATTTCTCAATTAAATTGCTCAGTGTTTTTATTGTCTCTGGCAGTTAACTACAGGCTCTTTTTTCTTTTTTTTTTGTGGTCTGCATGGTGTGATGCATGGGTGCACTTTTTAAGAGACACACTTCAGGCAATGCAAATTGGACAAAGCTGTTGTGTCAATACAAAGACCATGCAGTAGAATTGATCCAGCAGTATAAATCAGGCTTTCAACATGGCTCTGTGACAGACAAGTGACCTTTTAACTGACCTTTAGCCCAGTATGAGCTGCAGATTGGCCCCATCAAAACATGTGATCCACTCTAAGAATAAACATGGGTAAAACAAATGGAGGAAAAATAATGTATAACATAAAGATAAAAAAAAGAAAGGCAATGGACATGGAGTGACTGACTTTGAAGGAGAATCGATAGCAAATACACAGAATCGAATGCGGTATAGCAGTCGTTTACAGCTGTGATTGGTTGATGGGACTAGAAGACGAGGACAACAGCAATAATGAGGAATCCAAAGGTATTTATGAGGTAACATGTTAAGTTGTAGAAGTAGCAGTGCAGAGGTACTGCATGGGGAATACAGCTAGAATGAGTCTGGAATAGGGGAAGCCCATTAGTTGCATGAGAGGGTAATGCTGGGAAATTGCAGTATTTTAAAGAGGGGAGTGACAGAGTTGACTAGATAACAACTAATCAAATAGGGATTCAGCCGAGACTTGGTAATTGTTTAGGTAAGTTTTGTGTGACAGTCTCATTGAGTGATGCTGGCAAAAACAGAAGAAGACGCATATCAGAATTAATAGATATCTAAAGCAACTTGGAAAATTGTTTTTAAATAAGATTTATTGCATTTATGTGTATTTGACAGTGTCATGTATGAGGAGGAAATCAAGGAGTGCAAGAAATGGTGATTAATCACAAGTGAAACAAATACAATGCAAAACAATTTCTTTCAATAACAATCAGGGCAAAGAGAGTAGACAAGATGGTGATGCAGACAGGAAACCCAGCAGACAAACACAGGTGACCGATCCAAAATACGAACAGGTAATGTCTTTTACTTTTTGCAGTGCACAGGGACAGGGACATTCTTAACATAGAAGGGGACATCGACGAGAGGAGACTTAAATAGCGAGCGATGGTGGAAGTATATCAGTTGCTGGACTGATGATGGGATACCAAGTCCTTTATACCAGTGACAGAGGGAAATAGGAGATTGGATAACAAGATAAAGTTAGTCAGGTGCAGTGGAGCTAATGGTGACCCAACAGAGTCTAACAAGTGGGTTGAAACAACATACCCGCACTGTAAACAAGGAACTGAACTGAAAATAAAACATAACTAAAACTTATCGATGAGTAGTAGAAGAAAATGACTGATATTGACCAAGTTGCTCCATTGCATTGGTACTATACTGATCGATTAATTAGTTGGCTGATTGTTTGTTGAACATAGCTATATTTAACTATCCAAAACAGAACAAATGCCCCAGATCATAATTTTAGGTACAAATAAGAAGGTATAATAAGACCCCCACAAAATCCCACTTGAATATGTTATTACAAACCATGCAATACATGTTAATAAATAGCAAAACAAAAAAATCATAAACAAGAAATTTTCTGCTAGGCCTCATTGCTAAAACAGTGACCTGGTTGATTAGAAACATTGCACTGAATTTATTTTTATATTTTCTGGCTTTAAATTAGATTATAATACATTTGGGAGTTGACAAGTAGGTGTTGGTGATAAACTAACATCTTGTAGCAATTTGCTTTACCAGCACTCCTCAATGGTCTCAGAGGAAAGCACAAGATGTTGGTAATGTTAGGAGCTAGAGTAGTCCCAACAGAGAATCCTATTGCATATGTGAGTCAGAGAAATGGATTTAGTAGCTTAGCTTAATGGAAGGAAGAAAACGCCATCATCAAGGTTAATATCTGACATCACCTTGACCTCCTGAAGGAAGCCTGAACAATAACACATCATTTCCATTCTTTCAAGAACAATCCATACAACAGAACATGTTATGGCCCCAGGATATGGGAGCAATGATGTATTATATGCATGGGGCATAAAAAGAACCTTGCCCATTTGTTTACGACAAACTCTACATATCACGACCATAGACTGTGAACTAGCGCGCACCACACTGGTCACAATTCCAGAGGCGTTTGGAATACAAAAACTGGAGCATCTCTTCCATCTCATTCATCTCGTTAGTGATTAATTATCCAGCCCAAAACAGTGACTTCCTCTTGCATTAATTTTCTAAGTAATGTGACACCTTCGTAGAGCGACAGGGCGAACAGGTCTGAAAGTACCCGAATGCCGAATTCTTCCTGCTATAAATCATTAGCCATTAGGGACCTGTGGGGCTTAAACGACTTAAACAAATGAACTTGTCTGATTTAATAAGACCTTCAGTTACATCAATATGCTTCTTGAAAGAATAAATTGGAGAGTGAGAGGGGGGAAGGAAATTGTAGTAGGGACTCAGAAATTGCCCCATGCTTCACTGTTCTAAGTGTAATTGATTTTCATTTATGTTCATATTTGCTAAGCACTGTTTCAAGTTCACAAAGTGACCTCAAGAAACTGCAACATGATAGAGAACGTAGAAAAATAAATCGAACTTAAAAATGCATTATAAGAATGTTTTATATAACCTTTATCTTAAATAAAGATGTAAGTCAGCATTCAGCAATGATTGCTGCAGTGGAAAGTTATGGAATTGTCAGCTGTTTTGAAAATGTTTTTATCAAACCTTCAAAGCACTCAATAAATTTCGGTTTCAGACACAAGCAAAGTAGAATTGTGACGAGAAAGGAAAATATTGAGCATTCAATCATTTGCCCAGGCACATTCTGTGACTTTTGTATCATTTGAATATCTTTTGCCAAAACCAAGTAAGTATTTCAAAAGAACAAGAGCTCATTTGTGAGCTGAGCACATACATTTTGGATTTCTGTGGTCATACTCAAATAAACCACATAGACCAGAGCAATCAGACCACAGATCATTTTAATCATACCTCTAAGTATGAGCACAGTGCACAATTGAAGAGATGGACACTGATTTTAAAGTTCACTAAATTGATGCTCAAGTTGTGAATGGCCAAAGTTCCTCACAACCATCCATTTTCATCTAGGATCTTGAAGATCCTTATCAAAGATGGAGGATAAAGCTTTGCCGGATAGGACTTCAATTTTTCTGATCTTTAATGGAGAAAAGAGGAGAATGGAATTAGTTTGAGAATTTGTTAGTGTTTTAATAATTAAATGCAAACGCATAATCATTTATAATAGAGATTTGTTGTGTTAACTACTAATTATAAAGCTCTTAAAAACAGTCAAGAGTGTTTGTTCTTGGAAAACTGTCATTATGATATCATTAGGCTCATTTCACTTTGTGACATGAACTCAATTTTTCCTCAAGGGCCATTTAAATGGAACCCTTGTTGTTTTGTGTAATATTTACCCTGGAAGGGCCATTGACATTCATCTGATTCACTAGAAAGGCTCATGGTGGTTATAGCTCGGTTTTACTGCAACGCACACTTGTTAACTAAAAACCAATATGCAACCAAAGTTTGTTTAAACTCTATAAGTTTTAAAATTAAAACCTGTCTCAAAAAAACCTGCAGCATTTATTTAAGTGTGTTTAATTTAAATATGCCTATTGTCAGGATGTTTCAAAACGAGAAAATCTGTAAATTAGCTCTCTTAATGCTTCTCTTTCCAGTTGTTGCCCAGTGATCTACCTTATGTTGGGTTCTCATGTTTGATGAGCCACATGATGGTGAGATGTTTAGCATGAAGTTCTTATTAACTGCTGCATCTACTTTGCAGACGAAGTTCTTACTAAGAGAGTTCATGATCACATGTCTGTGTCAGTGTTTTTTACTCCATGTGCTCCATTTTTTTCACCCCACAACATAAAAACATAAAAAACATAACCAGTTGTGTATATTTAGGCTTATATATTGAATAACAATTATTGCCCTGGTAACAAGACTAAGCAGAGATAAATATAATAGCTAATGTTTAATGAAACTCTGTTTACTTGAAATTCTGCTCTCTCTTATAAAATATTTCTTTTTATTTTACTTTAAACCTTGTGTTCGTAGGCTATTTTGAAGCATTTGCAAAAAAAGTGCTATATAAATAAATTTTTAAAATTCGATAAGTCTAAAAAGTATGCAGCATTTTGCAAAAACTGGAGCAGGTAACTTTAGATTTCAGTCAAACTACTCTCCCTAACAAGAGTAAATTTCTGTTATTCTACAATAATGTGCCGATCAGCTTTAGCTTAGGCCTACACCTCAGAAACTTCCTGGTAATGTCATTGACATGCTGTCCATAGTTTTATATAGTTTATGAGCACCTTTACTCTTGAGGCCTGAGTAACTTTGTGAAATGTGTAATGAGTTAATTTGAAATTTGACCTTGTTTAAATGCAAATAGATAACAGAGCTATTTTTGCTGACAGCCTTCATGCAATTACAGTGTTAGCAGTGTAACATGATGCTTTGTTGCCTGCTGTAAGTATTACTAAACCGTCAGACTGTGAGAGAATCCTGAGGCAGGCTTCTGCAGATTCGTCCTGCTGGGGATTCAAGCGCTTACTTAGAGCTAGAAGGTGTGTGCAAGGGGGGCGGAATGCATGCTGGTAGCCATGGCAATGCTGAGGTGCTAAGGCTCATTAGTGGAACACACGCAGACACACAGAGGGTAGAGAGAACTGTGCATTTCTCTGTCCGTGCTGGAGAAGCGAGACACCACACAGTCAAAGTGTTGTTAGGTGGTGAAAAAGTTAATGTTTTAGAAACACAGCCTTCACAGACATCCAATCGATTCATCTGTGCCTCCTCGGCAAAAGCAGAAGTACATTCTGTTCTCTTTTCACATCTACTGTAAATCAAGCAATCTTGCAACTCTAGGCTTTTGCCAGTTAAAAAACTAAATAATATAATATAAACTTAAATAACTGTTAAATTTATCATGTCAAGAACTTTTACTTACAAGATTAATTGCTGATTTTTAAAGTAAATAACATCAGTTAGACTCACTTTCAGACTCACACAGACAATATTTAGACTGCACAATTTAATTTAACTATATTTAACATACCACAAGCATATGCTTTACCTGCCCTACTGAATAACCGAAAGAAAAGACAAAATACAGTATGACCCCCTTTCAATCAACGAATTCAGTGTGAGTTTCAAAATATGGATAAAGACTGATAGATTAATGTATATTGGTTGGCAGATTTTCATTAATTTCTAAAAACTGCATAGGTAGACCAGGTCTTTTTTACTGACTGTATCAGTGCGCAACATTAGTAAACATTGTAGCAAACATGATCTCAGTAAACATTCCTTGGTTTGCTCAACTTGGATTGATTTTTTTTGTGACCATATAAAGTTCCGTTTATCTGTTAGGGTGTCTGTTATGGATAGTTGACCATTTCATATAATTTTTTGGTAGCTCGAGTTTATTCAGGTAATATCCTTATTTTGTTTTCTTAGTTTTACTCTCTAATAATTTTTAGCGACTATACAGTAAAAATGAGAGAGTTGAATTTACTGTGTTGTGAGTATATTTGGTCCTTTTCTGAATAAAGTGAAATTGATTTTATTAAGTAAAACTTGTCAATCACTCTTGTTGGGTTTATGGAAATAGAAACTTTTATTTCAAAGTTTACTATTTTTACTCTATTTAGAGAAGGACCAAATACACTCTCAATAGAGTTAATTTTGGTCTTTGGATTTTGCTGTGTACATTATGACAACTGTTATGTCATGATTGATCTCACCAGACTGTTTATTGAATCCCTTATATTTAGGTTCTAGTTTTTCTATGCTTTCAGCAATCTTTTTAATGCCCGCTTTGTTATGCTTCTTCTTTTTCAATAAGCATTATGTTTTGGATTGTATCTACATCTCCTCGTCTGTGCGGCATAGTTATACTTGCATAAATTTAGACCAACAACATGGAATAACACTTTGTAAAATAAATAATGTAGAATAAGGCCTTCATTTCCCTGCCACATGTTCAAGGCACATACGCCTAAAGTTAATTGGAAACGGAATTCTCTTCCTGTTTTTATAACTTCTTTCTCCTCTTCGATGTGACTGTATGACAGGGTGAAAATGCTTATGAGGCACTCTAGTGTCACAACCTGAAATCATCCGACTTACGATTACCAACGCTCCTTCAGATGATGGAACACTCTTCCTCATGCTGCCACCTTCTTGATGGCTATCTGTGGTAATTAAATGTGTAATTGTGATGCCAAGAAACAGTCCTTGCAATAATTGCATGCTAGACTCCAGACAAGACTAGCCAGTTATTAGAAAGTCAAATCTCAAGCGTTATAATTGAATGGGCTAAGACTCAGTGACAGATACATGTTTTGCCTTTACAGTATACATTCTGTTTTGGGGAGACAATGATTTGATTGGAGAGATTTTTTGCGATCCAAGACATTTTACACACGTTAAAAGTCTATAGAAGTCGGTCCATAGATGTAGAAGTTAAACTACTTTATGGAGACATGCATCACTTCTTTTTTGCTTTGATGTTTGTCCACTTTATGATTTATGGTTCTATTTAGAAACCATGTATACATTTACTTTGGATTAGTACAAAATAATCAACAGTCAGCTATGTGTTCAACAGTTTAAAGGGACAAAGGTTAGGTGAAGAACCTGGTGATACACAGCAGCATCATGGTCAGCTCCCAAATAAACACATGTTAAAATTATTATTATTGAGCTGCAATACATGCCTGAATGAATAAGCAATTGTGATTTTTGTCAGTGACCCAACACACTAAAACCCCCAACTAATTAGGGCCGTTATGGTCTGGTGGATAAGGTGATCGACTTCTGATCGGAAGGTCGCAGGTTCGAATCCCAGATCCACCTAGTTGAAGGGGGTGTCTGTGATTAAATAGTTGCTCCACCATCTTCAACAACCACAGCTGTGCTGCCCTTGAGCAAGGCACCAGTTTCCCGACTGCTCCCCAGGTGCCACAGCCATGGCTCCCACTGCTCCGGGTGTTTGTTCACTGCTGTGTGTGTACACTGGGATGGGTAACATGCAGAGCACAAATTCCGGGTATGGGCCACTCCATATCTGGCCAACTGGTCACTTTCACTTCATAAGTGCCTGAGATAAACAAGTTAGTTGACTTCATTAAATTAATTATTTTGAGTTGGTAAAAATTTTTACAGAATTGATGTTTTCTAATATTGCAGAGTAAAAAAAAAAAAGAAATCGTTGAGTTAAGAAATTTCTTTGAAACCTTTTGCTAAACAATTGTATATTGACTCACCTAGGTTTTGATAAAGGGCATAGCTTGCTTCCAGCAACAATTGACAAAAAGTTGTGTTCCAGCCCTGCGCTTATGAATAGATCTACCAACAACATCTGATGAAACTGCTATGCTAAACTCACTAATGATGAGACATTGATGAGAATCTTATCTGTAACCTCTATCTTCAATACTCATAAAATATTGAATCTGTCCGCTATCCGACAAGTTTTGTGTTCCCAATTTCACTTTCTGGTTTTGGACTCTGCTGTAACCCCTGGATATATGCTGAACGTTAAGCGTTACACTCGCCTCTGGATCGCTCTCTTCTGTTGATGTTGTTGTGATCAATGTTTTTCTTTCCGGTTCATCTTCAGTCATAGTCGCAGTTTATCTGCCTCTGTGTTTATTGTCTTTACCATTATATCCTCACCAGCAGAAATGAATGCTTACTGATCATTTGCAAAATAAAATGCATCTCGTGTGCAATTTCAGACATGAAGCAAAACTGGATTTATTTAAGGGTAATTTAGAACAATTAAAAGGCTGCGAATGAGCAATGTTTCATATTTATATATATTTATATGTTACATACCTTTTAGTAATTTTTTTCTTTATATAAATGGACTGTGTAAAGAGTGCTCAAAGTGCCTAGCATATTTGTGTAGGTTGTTAAATATTTTGGAGAACAATTGTTATTGGGTCTGTAAATAACGATTTAATAGGCTGTGCATTTTAAACATTAATCTTACGTACAGAGTGCTACAAACATTTCTCAAACAGCAGAGATTTACTTCTCCTTCAAAATAAAAATTGGTAACTAAAACTCAATTAAAGAATTTAAATTAACGGAAAGCCTTTTTGAAGGCTGTTTTTAAGCAACCTCTTTTTTTTAAGTTAGATTTTTTGAAAGTTAGATTGTTTTAGATTTGGGGAGAATAAGGTCAAACCTCTACATTTTGGATCTACTGCTATTTATCCTCTCCTAAAGCACAGTGAAAGTTACAGCTCAATCTTGCCTGTTATGTTTGCTCTCATTCTCGCCCAGAGCGCAGTCAGATGTCAAACTGACATCAAACTGATGACAAACCTTGGGGTCAAAAATTGGTCAAAAATTGCTAAATAGAATTGACATCAAAACCTCTATGTCATTTTGACCAGTAAATGAATGAGAAAAAAAAACATAAAAAAAACTTTTTTTTATATTCAAGCCTTGCATCAATTGGATCTGGTTCCCTTTGTGAGACACAGCTGGACAGTATGCAACCTCCTCTAACTACCAGTGGGAGTCAAACCTGCATCTCCTGTATCAGAAAAACATAAGAGTCGCTGCCCTGTCAAAAAAAAATTAAATCTAAACAAAGCTGAAAAGGCTTAAAATTAGTTTGAAAATCTTGATTTTCTTACATTAGAAAGAACTTTATAATTTAAACCTTTTGGGTATAGATTACTTAGCTTATTTTGAGAAAATATTACTTATATTTTCTTAAGGAGAAAAAAAATGCTTTTTCTGCTCATTTTTATTTTCTTGAAATAAGAAACTTTGTGAAACAAGATGTCGATTTTGCCACTAATCTTAAAACAAGAATATTAAAGCAAGAATTTTTGACTCAACATATTCTTATTTCAAGAACGTTATTGATATTTTGTTTTAATAAATCAATATTAAATACTGGTAAAAGCAGTTTTTTCTTGGAACAAAAAAACAAATCTTAAATCTAGTCTTCTCAGAGCAAGTAAAATATCTGACAATGGGGTAGGAACATTTGAATTCTTGAAATAAGACTCAAATGTTTGTGAAAAGGAAAGAAGAAAAATAATCTACACTATAAATAAATCATCAATACCCCAAACCTAAATACCCCATCCAGTTGGATTGTACTTTAAAAAAGCACTCTTGAAACAAGAAAAAAAACTCAAATATAGATAAACTTATCCTAGATCAAGCAAAAGAATCTGCCAATGGGGTATGCAAGTTTGGCTTGACAAGAATTCTTAAAATTAGCAAACATCAGTCTCAAAACAAGTCTTTCCAAGCTGTAAAAACGCATTGAAACTCACAGAATATTCCAAATTGTATCTAGTGACTAGTGGTCTTAAAACGAGACAATTTGTCTTAAAACTAGAATGTTTTCTCTGTTGAGGGGGTTTGAATCTAGCCTTGGTCCTTCGCTGATCTTCTCCCTTGATCTCTACTAAGTGTTCTTCCTCTCTCCTATCTGAACTGTCCTGTCTAAAAAAGCATCAATAGGCCTTAATAACATTTAATACAATATTTAATTTTTAAGCTTGAATTTCTAGTTTTAAGACCCCATATTCTGCTTTAGGAACTCAAATTAACTTTCTTAACTTAAGGTCATATATATTTATTTTAATACAAACATTTCTAAGTTAGTCTTAAATAAAAGAGAAAACACTCTAGTTTTAAGACAGATTGTCTAGTTTTAAGACCACTAGAGACTAGATACAAGTTCAAATATAAAATTAATGTTTCAATGCATTTTTACAGCATTTTGTAAAGACTTGTTTTGAGAGTTTTTGTCTATTTTTAAGATCCAACAGCATTTGTTATCAGCTAGAATTCATGCCAAGTCAAATTTTCTTACCCCATATTGGCAGATTTTTTTCTTGATATAGGAAGAGTTTAACTGTGTTTGAGTTTTTTTTTTCCAAGAGTGTATTTTTTGCAGTGTAGACAAACATTTAATATTATTCTATAAAGTTTTCACAACTTTGTGCAACATTTTAGCAAGTGTAGAAGAAAACAACATTAATATACAATGTTATAGGAAAGAGAGCGTCTTTGTTTAATTCTTGTTACTTGTCTTCAGCTGATTTTTGTCTTTTCACTCAGTCATGTCTTGTCTTGCATGCTACCTGTTCTAGACGCAGCCATTAGTGTTGAATGCAGCACCTGCTGGTTTAATTCTTGTTATTAACATTCGTGTTTTCCTGTTTGTATTCTCGTTTTTTCCTATTCCTTAGCACAAGAGATGTTTTTTTTCACTATTGTTAGCTTCTTCATTGAGTCCAGTCCAGACAGCTGCCATAATGTCACTTGACTTTGAAAAACTTTCGATTTAAACCTCACTGCTTTAAAGTCTGGGGTGTTCACAGTGGTCTTAGTAGTTGATTTCACTTCTGTGCTTATTTTCATCCTCAGAGGGGTATATCCTACTTTTCTATTGCCTACTCAGCTCTTTTGTACCCCTGTCAAGAGAATAATAAAAGAAACAATCAGCCTGGCATTTGGATGATTGCCTGTTTATTCCTTACAGAACCCCTACTTTTACTGAAATTGGATGTTGAAAAGTCTGCTCCTGATCCCATGAGTCATTCTGTCTACAGTCTATGTATGAAAAATTAAATAAACGGCTGTCATTTAAATACATTTATTTAATTTTAAAAATTTTTATTTTATTTTTACCTTTTTTAAAGTCCAGTTTTACATCAACTGGACATTGAGTGCACACTAGGCAGGTTCAAAGACATGTTGAAATCCCTTTACAATGCATCACAACAAATATCTTACCTGTGTCTTCTTCATGGAGAAGCGTAAATTAAATTGAACATTTAAAATCAGCTATCTGCTTACTGGATAATTTTCCAAAGTGCAAACAGACCTCTCTTCATCATATCAAGGTTTTTTAATGAAGAGAAGCCGTTTGGTCTGTGAGATAATTGCATGTGAGTATACGGAGTTCAATGCCCACACAATCTCATCTATTTAGCAGAGACCTCAGAGCTAGCAACGTCAAGGTCATGAGTTAAATCTCACAAAACACATCAACAGAGTAAATGTTTACCTTGAATGCTCTGTGAATAAAACTCTCTGAATTGAATAAAAGCTACTGCCAAGAGAGTAGATGTGTGCTTGGCAACTTCAACAGCACAATAAAAGCCTAAACAATGAAGGTTACGTAAATAAATACTTTGGAATGAAAAACATCACCTGCACGTCGATCTGGATAGGTTTATAGACATCCAAGCATTTTGGTATTCAAATCATAACATGTTTTCCAGTGCACACAATAAAGATGTGACTGGTGATTTATGACTTGTGTGGGAGTTTTATGATGGCATATTATGAAATATTCACTAGGGCATGGAAATTAATGCAAATGCAATGTGCATATCATAAGTCTGATGTTAACGAAGAGCTTGTTCCTATTTTAGCTGGTTAGTATTGTAAGCAAGCTTTAATAAGAACACTGTAGAATTAGTTTGAACAAAACTTTAAGGACACTAAAATACTAGTGTTTTTATATAACGTTACACAGTTTTACATTGCATTCCCTCTGTATTTTTTACCACCATAACCATAAAAATGCATTAATAATATTTCAACTCTTCTCTGTTTTGTAGTCAATGCCATTTTTACAATATTGCATTCTCTTTAAAAAGGACAGCATACAGCTAATAAATTACATACAAGCCTGTTAACCAGAGTAAGATTTTTCTTTATTTATATTGTATTACAATATTCTATATTTAAGTGGGTATTTTCAAGTTGGTTTAAAATTAAAATCCTAAAAATCCAGATACTACAGTAGTATTGTTGTTTGTATGGATACAAAATATCGGTATTTTACCTGTATAACTTAACGAACATTTTAAATATAGTTTTTCTGCATTTTACAGGTATGTTTGTAAAAGAAAAAAGTGCATAAAGAAACCAAAAATATAAAACTTTAATCGTACCTTTTTGCAAAAAAAAAATAAAATAAATTAAATAACAATGGTGAGTAAACCATGAAATCACAAAATTTCATTACTTCTAAAATGTTTCCCATCAAACATGGTGACTACTCCTTTTTCTTAATTTTTTTTGTTTAAGAAATTGCGCTTTTTTAATATAAACACCATACACAGTGCACTGCCTGTCTAGATTCTATCTAGGTGCAACTGAAGACAACTTTTCATGATCAAATTAAAAACCTCAATCAATCCTTAAAGATATTGTTTAGCATGTGAACACAGTAATAGCATACTAGTTACAAAAATGGCATCCAGAATTGTGTGCACAGCCCTAAAAATGACCACAATAATGTGAACTTGGAAGATATGCTGCGTTCTCCCCTTGCTTAGCTCCAACTCATCTACCTTCAGACAATATCTATGTTTCAGATTCCTGACTTGAATTAATAGGTCGTATTTGGTGACCTTTGTTCCTGCCAGTGCAACTGCATTTTGCACAAGCCTGCAGTGGTGTGAATACAGATCACTCCTAAAAGATAAAACTGGTCCTCTGTACTGTATGAGATATTTTGTAATGTTAAGTGTACAAATAGCAGCGCACATAACACTACTTACCCAAGCAATCCATCTAATAGGCCTTTCATCAGTAAGACTCCAAAGAAAAAGACATCACAGTATAAAATATAGAAAAAAATGGCAACCAAACAAATTGTGAGATCAGATGAGAACTGTTTTATTTTAGCAACCACAAATGTTTCTTATTTTTTATCCATCCATCTATCCATTTTCTTTTCAGCTTAGTCCCTTTATCTGGGGTCGCAACAGGGGAATGAACTACCAACTTATCTAGCATATGTTTTATGCTGCGGATGCCCTTCCAGCTGCAACCCATCACTGGGAAACATCCACACACTCTCTTTCACACACACTGAAGAACATGCAAACTCTCCACAGAGAAATGCCAACTGACCCTCCCGAGGCTCGAACCAGTGACCTTCTTGGTTTGAGGCGATTGTGATACCCACTGCAGCTCTGCTTTGTTAACTACTTTAAAATCAAACAACCCGAAACAGCACTCCTTATCATAACTCATCTAGAAAACTGCTGAAATTGGGTTAGACATGGACTCTTTCTATTTTTTTTTCTTCATTACTAATATGGGCCGTGATCTTAACTAGAAATCTTCTATACTAAAAAAACCTAACTAATGAAATGTTGACTCAGCGTAAAAAAAACTTTTTTTTGAGGTGTATTTTTAGTTGATTCAATAGTTTTTAGTTGAATAGTTGTTTACTGAATTATTATTTTCTAATTGAGTTAAAAATTATCAGTGGGTGTTGTTGAGTGGATTTTTAAAAACGCTCACATATTTTGCGAGGGAATTATTGGAAGACAAAATAGACTCAAAACAACATTTCTTGGGAACATTTAGTTGTGCAGTTCTAAAATGATTCAATGTTTTTTTATATAGTATTACATTTATTAAGATTTTGAAATATACCTGAACATGAATCAGTTAAATGTGTGAATTTTAGTACTTTGATTCACAGTCTCAAATAAAAATGTTCCAGATCTTGCTATAAAGAAGCATATTCAGGACAAATGAGGAAGATGGAGGGAAATAACCTGAAATCAACCTTTTACAATTCCATGTATTATGACCTGAATATGCGACAGCGTTAGTCTTACTTGAGATTTAAATTAGCCTACAACCACATTTTGTACCTTGGAAAATTAGATGATTAAAGTCAGGAGAAAAGGCTAGGGATGGGTGGGGGGAAGGGAAGATGAAACGGTCCTGAGACAGAGAGCAGTACTAGAGAAAGAGAGAGAGAGAGAGAGAGAAAGAGTGTGTTCAGCTCTGCTTCACAGCAGCATTAGCACCAGCACTCACTAAAAGAGCATAATCTCACAGAGGCCATTTTCCCAGGAGTCGACAGCCAGCCGCGGCGCGCTCTTATTCTGACAGTCAGGTGAAAAAGCTCTAGCAAAGCGTGCTGTTATCACAATGTTCTTAGTTTGTATCTATCTGTCTTCCTGTAGTTCAAGTGCAAAATGGTAGATAAATACCATAGGGTAGATAAAGTCTTGGGATGATTTTTTTGTTGTTGGTTTTTTTTGTTTCAATTATTCAATCTGTTCAAAAATGTCCATTGTAAAAATATATTTTATATACAATAAATAAAAATCCATCTGCTTTCGACGACGTACCATTCCTAAAGGGGATACTAAGTTTGCCATCAAGCTGTTCAACAGAGTCATTAGGTGCTTGTCCTTAAAGGTAGGTACTATTAATTAATGTTGTGTAAGAAGAACCAATGTAAAAAATATATATAATGTAATCAATGTATTAAATTATGAAAAAATGCACATTTAAATTGACTTTTTTGGTTAGGAGTTGGGAGAAAAGCTTTAACATTATATTAGCCATTCATAACACTTCAAGAATTAATTAGATCTTTCAGGTTGAAATCAATTCTTGAGCCGAGTGAAGGAAACATAAACTTCATTACCACGGTCATTTTTTATGTTTTTGTATGTTAAAACTTAATGACAAAATAGAAACCTACTGCACTTAATCTTTGAAGCCAGCAGGCACGTATGGAGCTGAAGGAATTGAGTTGATAACATCCAACAACATCCAAATCAATTTTTTTAATTAATGTTCCGTGCTGAAAAATAAATATCAGCTTCACACATCACAAGTTTGATTGAGATTTTCAGGGACTCCTCACCTGCTGTATACAAAAATTACGGAAATTAGATGCTGTTTTTAATGTGCTTTACTATATTCTTTGTTAATGCGTGTTTGGTAACCTGTAGCTGTAATCTGCTCATCTAACTTTGTTAAAATAATTTATTGATATAGTCATTTCAGTTGCTTAGCTTTTCCATTAAAGGCAGCTCTAGTGACACCTGACAAAGAATGCAACTCCCTATCTAAAAACAACAACAACAACTAAATATTTGTTCATTTATAACAGTAAAAACAAAACATAGCTGTATATCTAACAATATAAAAATGACAATCAACTACTTTACCTTTTAACCTGAACTCCAAGGTAGACAGATTGAGCATTCATCTTTTTTGCAATGAAAGGGAAGCGACAGTGTTTAAGAATCGCAGTCATTTTTTATAAAGATAAAAGCAGTTTTATTCATGTGACAGTGTGACTGTTCTCTTATTCTGACCTCCATTGCATCATCGCTATATAAAAAGGCACATTGAAGATGATGGCCCATGCATTTGGCTCATATACTTTTATTTAAAAAAAGAGAATTTGACATAGAAACAAATCTTCAAAAATTCACCGTTATATCCATTTCGTTTGGTAAATGGTTAATCTGAAGGTGCAACGAAATATATTGTTGAAGCATTATCATGATACAATTAAATCCTATGTTAAGCAATATTATTTTAATTTCATATAAATATTTTTTGTTGTATATAAGGGTGCATAGGGCAAAGCATCTCCTCGACTACAGTTGATTTTAGTTCAGAGTACTTGACTTCACTTTTTGAATTTAACTTCCTCAGACAGTATGCTTGTTATATTTAGAACTACTACATATTCATGAGTAATGCATCTTATTTGTGCATGTCATTAATTTGTCTTCTCTTATGGCAGTTAGCTAGGGGTGATGGCCAAGGGGATTTTCATCAGTAGCGGAAATTGTTGTTGGCCCAGGTTGCAACACATTTCAGTTGGTGTTAATTTGAGTAGTTTACTCACTCCTGACTTACACAGAGAGAAACACTTTTTCAAACAAATGAAGATGGTGCTCATTTTGGAATCAGGTTACCTAATCCTGATCCCACTTTAGAGTTTTATAAACAATTTTAGTTCAAACTCAACAACCAGACCACAGAGCTTCAAGTGGTTCCTGTGATCAGATGCTCCCAAAAATCTCCTCTCACCTTATATTATTAAATATATTCTGTAGACATGAATGTAAAATAAAACTTGGGATGTTTTTTACTTGTACAATAGATTCCAACTATTAATTCCAACAATTTATCCTTTTTCCCCGATTTATTAGAATGTTCGAAGTGGTTCTGTTTTGAATTAAAATGGTTACACATCTTAAAAACTGCACATCAGAGATGTTAAAAAAGCAAAGCATTAAACAAAAATAAATAAATAAAGATGCACCCTTCAGTACAAGGCACTTTTTTTTTTTTTACAATTTTGACTCTCAAATTCTCTAATAGGAAGATTTATTTTTGTCTTCATCAACTGCTGTCCTCACTTTGTCACTCAACGTCAACTTCACCTCTGCACTAACATAGCACAACGTCTATTCAAGAAAAACAGCTAAGAGGGAACAGCCAATGGCTATTATGAACATGGGAAACTGAAATTAATTCAATGCAATGAGAAGTCTGGATTTCCCATCCGGACAAAAGCTATCCTTGAACATCACAGCACACATCTCATTTGTCATGTTCTTTCTCGGAGCCAAATTAAAAATTCAAGCGTGCATATCATCAACAGATCGCTCTGACAAAACAAGTCCATGCGCATGCAACTCTCTGGGGTCACCTCTAGATATCTCTTCAACTTATTACTTTGAGTTCACGTGTCATAATCAACTGTCTACAGCAGGATGGAAAGGAGGACGAATTATTCATTTTATGTAGAGAGGTTAGCGATATATGACTTCAAAAACATGACTTTGCTTTTAGTGTAATGTGGAGGGCAGGAACTTTGCCGCCCTGATGATGAGTGGGCTTATGCTCAAATCTTTGGAAATCCTACAAGATGTACACGCTTGAAAGAAGGTTGCCTAGTCCAATCAATGCAACTGAGAATCTTCGCACAAATGTTGACATTGCAGAAAAGCTTTTAACATGCTTTCAGTTAAGAAATTGATGGGAGCAGGTAAAGATATACTTAGCTCTTGTTGTGCCTTTAGTGTATTAAAGGGAGGGAAGCTTCTCAAAATAGAAATTGATTTCAATAGAGAATGCCTTTTAAGATTTTTTCTTCAGCTGTCAAGATTTTGAAAATTATCCAGATTGTATTGTTCTTTAATTGTCAGTTCCAGCCCCTCAAGGACTTCATCTCAGTGCAAAAGAGCAATTCAATGCAGAGTGTTCAGACCTTCAACAACTCAATCAATGATATTTGATTTGCTACTCAGAGCTTGAACTTTGACCTTGTTTCTTGACATAACTCACACAAACTGGTCTTTTCAGGGTTGTGTAGGTGCAGATATTCATGAAATGGAGAGAATGTACCATGCACCAACATACATATATTTGTTGGTATATATCCTCTCCCAAAAGAAAGTAAAAAAAAAAATGCTTCTGAACAATCAATATATTTCAACTATATTTAAAATAAAACTGTTAATCAAAAACATCACAACATTTCTACCTTACAATATTATTTGATATATCAATTGAGGACTTATTTGTTTATTTATCTACTGTCTGTCAGTTAATCTGTTTAATTTATTTTAATTATGATGTTTAATACACAATATAATAATTTGTTCAGGCTAACAGTGGATCTATTCTGTGAAGGCAAATTGTTTTGCAAATAGATAATGAATAAAAAAGGGAAAAATATATATAAATAATTAAATGAATAAAAACACACAAAAACAAGCAGAAACTAGAATTTTTACCAAACTTGGCAATTGTGTGGCAAATTTGGAATTCGTCTGACACTGGTTTAGGGGATATGCATATAAAACATAATCCAAGTCTGGCAGTGCTGTAACTGTCATTAGACATTAAGTTTACATTAACTGTACAGTTAACCTGGCTGAGGCATTACATTTACTATTAGCTTGGCTAAGGCTTGGGCCAGTCATTGACTAAAGTGGTGAATGAGTGTCATCTGTGTCAAGAAAAGTTTTTTTATTGCAAAACTTTCTTGACTCAAAATGGATTCTCAGATGTTTGTGGGCCATAAGTGCTCTATAGAGCCACAGAAATGAGTATTTATAACCTCAGCCACATGGTTCTGCTGCACTTACAGTATGAAACACCTCTCACAAAGCCTTTTTCCATGCACCACTAAATGCATGGTTTCAAAAGGCACAGTCCTAAGAGAGTAATAAAGGCCTAATGATATATTAGTGTATAATTTATACAGCCAGTGTGTTACAGTGAGAGGGATTTAATGCTCTAATTGAAGTGAACAATGTGTAATTTGCAATCTGAATGCGAAATTAGTCGAATCCCCAATGAGCTTCATGCATTTAAAATAAGAACGAGAGCCATCATCAACAGATTTCTCATTGTTTAGAAATGAACGACTAAGTTTGAAATTATTCCCTCAGAAATCTAAAAAAAAATAAAAAATTTAAACCACCGTCCAATCTAAAATACAATTACTTAATCACTTCTCATTCACTTCTGACTCATTGCATGGTTTAGTTTAACGCTGTGGGCAAAACTTATTTGAAATCTTTTGATGGGTGTTCTTTTGAACTGTAGTCAAGATAATCCTGGAGAAGTGGAGTGGTTCTCAGAATCACCTGCTTATGTAGATAAGAGGAAGAGAGGCAGGGCGGCCTCCCTGATCCAACAAGAGTTGAATCGAAAGGTACAGCGCAGATTATGTTTAAATGAAGCAAAAACATATTCCGTTATTATCTTTTAAAAGCTCATGTGTTGTTCATGCTCAACTGAGACTGTTTGACAATACTTTTATTGTTTCAATTTACTCTGATAGGGTGGAACCTTCTTTTCTACACATGTAACAAGCTAACATTTTCTGTGTTGCTTCACATTTGCCTTTTCAAGTTGTGTCATTCAGGGGAGGAGTTCTTGCTCTTCTTGTTATCAGAAAATTAGAAATGGAGGCCTGTGTGGGAGTCACAGATAAAGCGCTAGAGACTCCACAAGGAAATAGCAAGTGCAGATGAGCACAAACACTCATGACATCAGCGATGTGCACTGTGAATGGTGACACTAGGCCATTTTCTTTTGTAATTGATGCTTACCTGGCAATTCAACATTTCTTGTAAAGACAGGGATTTATGGATAATGTTATGTTTAATAAATGGTATCAAGAAGAAACAAGGTACATTGTATGTGCAAGAAGCCTAGAGAAGCCTTTAGAATATTACTTTTAAATTACTTTTAGGAAGTAGCAGCCTGATGTAGAAGAAACAAAAGTTGTATTAAAAAATAATAGCTGCAATTATTTATAAAAATCTGAGTATAACAATACATAGTTCAGAAGTTAAAAGATTTATATTTGTTAAATCCCATGTTTTTTCAATAACTTCCAACATTTATTCACAATTTGACTTGATCTTTACATTTCTATGTATTCATTTTTATATATATATATATTTATGTATATATTCCCAACTTGGGGTCCATGCCAGAGTTCTAAAGGGGGACACGGGAGCAGATAAGTGTTGAGGAAGAAAAAGATGGGGTTATCTTATCGTCACCATTCTGAGCGCAATAAGTCAAATTTTGAGAGCACAAAAAGTAAATTTGCATGCTTGTGAGCTGCGTTTTGTGAATGAAATATTCTTCTTGTGTAGACAAATATTTGAGTGAGCAAAAATCTATTTTGGGTGTAAACTCTGTGCATGTGCCCAGACGATCTTGTTTGCTCTTATAACAACACCCTCATAACCACATATAGCCCACACTGTGTAACCTTTCACTGTATGATACATCACATCGCCACAGACTCTCCAGTAAAATATTGTCCAGAGACCTTAGTGACACACTGGCAACAGTTGTGAAGGTTGTAAACTTCAATAAAGCTCGTTCTACAAACCACAGATTATTTATGCAACGGTGTGAGGATATATATACGAGATGTGCTGGCTGTCACACGGCAAAGTGCTTGTGCGCTTCCTTAAACTGCGATATACATTTTTGGAATTTCTGCTAAGTCAAAACTACACACAGTCAGAGCAGCTGTCAGTTGTGTTCTGGATTAAAACGATACGACAGTTCTGTATCTGTACTTACAATCTGTACTTACTTGAAAGTAAATGCACAGATATTGTAATGGTTAGATTCATGTTTCTTATAACATTCAGCATTACACATTAAGCATATGTCCATACACAGATGATAAAAATAAAAAAAATTTAAAAATTATATATATTTTGAAATTTTCAAAGGAGGCCAGGTTAAAAATTTGGGAGAAAAATTTCAGTTTGCCAGAAAAATGTGTCAATTCCCCTGGTCATAATTTGTAGTGCTTTCTCTTGTTCTGGACTTTTATTATAGCTCAGCATAGATCACTGGATCAGACTAGACCTTTAGCATTTTTGTTTCAGGAGTAAACTGCAATAGTTTATAAATATTTTTTTTTTTTATTGCTTTTGTTGTACAGAAGTTGACCTTGCTCCATTTTATACTAATATCAGCAAATGAAAACATGATTTTCCAAGGTAGTATTGTTGTGTCATTTTTTATTGCTGCAGTATGACGATAACTTAGATTCACTCAACTGGTTTGAACATAAATATTTCTGCTACTGGCACTGGCAAGAAAATGCTATTGAGCTGTCTATTAAATGTGATACTGAACTGATTAAAAATTTTTTTAAACAACTTTAAAACTATTTTGTCAAAGTATTCACTCTCCTGCTAGTTGTAAAAACAGCTTGTGTGCCTAAATGCTTGATTTTATACAACTGTGGCCATGGAAGGGATTAAAACACCTGATTCTGATCACTTGGATGCGTGAGCAAATACTTTTGCCATGTAATGTATCTTGGAAAAGTTGGAGAATGAGCAATATTTAAAATGATAATAATAATAATAATACGTTTTATTTGAGGCGCCTTTCTGGACTCAGTCACATTACAGTAAAAATGCTAGTGTAAATACAATGTTTTAAAATGGGTTTTAAAATGAGCAATTGTTGTGTTGTTGCACACTGAGCTGGGTAGCCCGTTCCACAGCATTGGGGCAAAGTGTGAGAAAGCCCTGGAGCCCAAAGCCATTTTAGATGGAGGGGGGAGATCGAGCCATGTGGTGTTAGCAGACCGAAGTGGAGTGTCCCTTTAATGGCATTCATAGTTGTAAAGCACCAAACATGATCAGTTGTTTCATGTTAGCAGGAAAGTGTCTGCTGTATGCCTGGCTTAATTCCTGTCGCGTGCAATGTGATAGGAGCTTAACAAGGACATTCTAAAATAAAGGGTCGATGATTTGCATATGAAAAGCAGAAATTATAACCTGAGGATTCATTAACAATGCTTTACTCTGAGGGACTGATGGAAACCTGTGCAGGACACTCTTTGTCAAAGAAGGAAGAAAGTACTTGAAATCAAATTTTCTATAATTATATAATAGATGTTTGTGAACTGGAATAAAAGGACATCTAAAATTTGAATGTCTTATTAATATGAATATTCACAAAAGCTTCTGGGCTGACAAAATGTCACTTTGGCAATAAACAACAGTGCCTTCATGCCTCCTTTATGAACCCATCCAGAGCTTTTTAGAGTGCCACTAGCACCCCAAGCACAATTTTATCTAAGCCAACTTTCCTAAGTGTGAGAAACTTTCTGAAAAATTATCAAGATCTCATGGTCCTTCAGTGGAAGCCAGTAGGTTTAGAGAGCAGTTGCATATAAAACAGACCAAGAAGCCAGCTAATGAGGACAGCTCACAGAGACACATGGCTCAGTGTGGCACCTATCTAACTGTGAACATCTGAAGATCTGTCACTTACCCCCTTACTTATGTATTCCTTCATTGCGCTTGCCACATCATTGCTATCAGGTAGCATTGCCGTGCTGTCGACTTTGAGAGGGTGGTAAGTCCTCATTGAGCCCCCACGGCTTTCAGGACTTCTGTAAGCACACTTCAATCAACCCAACCCTCAGTGGGGCACACAGTCTCAGTGCCATACGAAAAGCCTATATGGAAGAGAGATGGCTTCTCAGAAAATTGTGAGAAAGTTACCCAAAAAAACAAAAAAATGATCAATGCTAACATTGAGAAGGCGGTGAAGACGTCATTAACAATTGATGACTTGTGGTTTATTTACAGATCTAAACTGTAGGTGCATAGGAGGGTGGAGTGTGGTGCATGAGGGTTATATTTAGTTTGTACATTCCTTTCAATTGGTTTCTGATTTTTAATACATTTTATTTTAAAAGAAAAGACAACTTTTGGGGATCAGTGTAAACCATGTACTGAAACTAAACTTCTCTTTTATTTTGCGTTAAATAGAAATTAGAAATAACATTTTAAATGTCAATTATTTACTGTGTTAGATTAATTGCTAGCACTTTATAATATTTATAAATGGCTTATAAATGTTTATTAACATAGGAACGATGCCTTAGAATTTATTTATGAACTATTTGCTAATACTTAATGGATAATTATTTGTGTGTAGTTGTAATAAAGGGGTTCCAAATTATTTAATCTGAAGACTAATAGTTTACGTTTCAGCTATACTGATCTTCCATAGATTCTTTAATTATTAAAAATAGATGACAGAATAAAAATCCTAAAGTTAATTAAAGCATCATATCTAAAGAATCTTAAATACAGTACACAATAAAAATCCTGGCAGTTACATCTAAAGCATACACGTTCATTTATTAGTTCGCTAGTATCAGTACTTTTGAATAGGGCATTTACAAGGACAGCAACAACATGCTTTTGTCATCCCCTCTTACGATCTTCAAACCGAGTGGATGCTCGCTTTCATCAAAACCCCTGAGGCAGTCTTACTCAAGCAGCACATAAACCTATGTGAATAGGATGAAAGCAACGGAGTCAGTCTGTGAACTTGTACAAAACAAACAGATTCAGAGCGTTCACCTCCTCACTGTCACTCTCAATCAGGATTAACAGCCAGAATACGTTGGTCTCCAGAGCCAGGTGTGCTTAAAAGGTTTTAGGTGTCCTTTTGCTCAAAAGAAAATAATTGACTAGGGCAAGACTGCAAGGAAAGCTCTTGTTTCTTTCCAATAGGATGGACTACAAAATTAAAAGACCACTTAATGTGGATAACAGAGGGTCAAAGTGGGGATTGTTTAACCTTTTTACACTTTTAAAGTACAAATAAAACAATTTAGTTTACCAAAGGAATGTGTTAATAAAAACCTCTTTGTCTTTGTAAACTATCACCCAGCATTCACCAGTGCCTCCTATGACTTACATTGTAATATTTGAATGGTCTCTACTTCAGCAATTACATTTTGATAGAGAGATAACTTTACTGAACTAAAAGTTGGTGACTGGTTTTGTTTTCCCAAATTCAGTTCTGAAAACATTCTCCAATTAGTCATGAGCTACTGCAGAGCATCAATTGTTCAAGCATATCAGTTCAAGCTTGTTTTTTTTGTGTAGTTATTTCCTAAAAAGTACATTTTCTGTCTCAGAAATAACAGACTTTTAAATAAAAGCATGGCTTTATTAACACTATCATCATAGATGAGAACTGAATGATTGCTTTTTATGTGGGTATGCCTGGCTTTAGCTGCCAGTAGCTATATTCTCACAGGAACTGGGATGTCACAGATTCACCAAAAAGCCAACAGGAGTGACGATCACAGAGCTAGGATGAGGCCAACCGGAAGATAGAAATCACACGATGCAAACAATGGAGCCAGAAGAAAAGACAGACAGATCTCAAGGTGGGTGAGTCTCCAGGTAAGTGAATGACAACAGATGTCAGCAGATCATCACCGTGGACGTGCAGAAATACAGGTAAGTATCCCAGGTAAGTATAATCTTGAAACATGGACGTTTGAGAATCTAACATTTTGTCTGAAAATGGCAGAAAATAGTGGGTGACCAGACAAAGTGTACACAGGAAATGAGGAATCTCAAGGATACTGAGAGATTAAGAGCAGGCTTTGATTTGACTGTGCTGTGTGTCAGTGTATGATCCAACCAAAGTTTTAAATGGTTAAATTCACTGAAATAATATTTCTAGGAATATTGATATTTAGTTATAATTCATCACTATACATTCTGTGTTTTGTATATGCTTTGAAACTTGTTTTGAAAAGCGCTTTTTTTATCAAAAAGACTTATTCTAACTCAACGGTAGTATTTCTAAACAACCATTTGCCTTAAGAGATTAACAAAAACTAAATACAAGAAATAGGAATAAATGAAATCCGTTTGCGGAGGAGGAATCGTGCCGGAGGTATGGATCATTTACTACAGTGTAGGTGGAATCAGAGGCTGGAGGAGTCAACAATTGTTTCCAGATGCAAATGTTTTGTGTTGAGTAAGTATAGATAAGTTATTGGTAAACAAATAAACATACAACTAAAATAGAACTACAACTGAATAAAATGACATTTTGGCATAGCCTATGGTGAATCATATTTAGTTACCACAGTATGAATATATTAATTAACACTACTTAGGAGCAAGATCATTAAATTTAATATAGAAAAACATTTAACAATAAACAATGACCAGGGGCAGAATCTGATTTGCTGGGACATGCAGGGATTCTCTTTCAGATGCAAAGGCCACAAAACACTTTCAAGCCAGTGCTGACCAGAACAACAGTAATGCTTTACAGAGCACACAAAATCTCAAATTGTTTCCAATGCTTTGTTTATTAGAACAGATTTAAGAGTTGTAAAAACAAAGTAAATTTCCAAGTACTTTTTTTCCCTCTAAGTTGTAATTTATGGTAAACATAATTGATTAGTGCCTTTGTTATGTCACTATGCTCTAACATAAAATTTATATTCTTAAACATTTCTGGGTGATTTCTAAAACTCTTTTGCAGAGTTCATTTAAGACCATGAAGTGAGCCGCCATGGCTCTAAATCATCTCTGGCTCTGACATTTTCTCTTTTCCCCTTTTCTCAAACACAGCACTGGGTGTAAAGTTTCTAATTTATCCTTATTCTGAAAGCCTCTGATGTGATGCCTGCCTCCTGGAACATTAAGAGAGTGCATGTGCAGTGTGCTAATTCTCCACTGACAAAGCCTCACTTCAAATGTATGAACTCATCAGGGAAAGGAGAGAAAAGTCCCTCTCTTCCTTTCGATTCAAGCGTAATGAAAAAATTTACAGCTGGAAATTGAGGCTTTATGGATGAGAAGAACAGATTGAGAGGTCCTCTCTCATTTTGCAACCCATCATTTAAATTCTCAGATAAGTTACCTAGAAGTCTAGAAGAAGTCAAGGGGAAATCTGACTTGTGAGAATGTTTTTCACCCAAATTATATTGTTTTTATGGCTTTAAAGTTTTAAGTATTATGGTAATGCAAAAACCAAAATTAATTTCCATGTATATAAAGCATAATTTGTCCTACACGTTTAATTTCTCTCTTCCTCAACTTTTATAGATTGTTTCTAACGCAACAGAATCAATTCCCAATGACTCACTTTGTGTGGATAAAAAGCATCTCAGCAGGAGCCTAAAAGCTTTGATTGGCAACATCCTTCAATGTGGTTTCTTTAAAGCTCTACAAAAGGAACATAATTCCTTCCAAAACTGGTAAAAATGGAACTCTCAAGCACCCCACCAGCTCAGTGTCTGTTATTCTTTAATATTGTTACGTAATGGTCACCTATTATCCCTTTTTGACATTATGCGATTTTAATATTATGGCTCTCCTAAGAGTGTTAAGTAAACTTTGAGTTCAAAAACGTTTCTTTTATAATTACATGTTTAAAAATGGCATTTTGAGGTGTGACCAAATGGAGAGGTTTAAGTGCAGTTAAATGTAATTGTATTATTTGTGATAACTTTGTTATAACCATTGAGTCATTTAGATATGTTGGCAATTCCAATTACATGATCAAGAAATTTGGATACTACCTTGAAGCTTTCAACATGTTTCAACAAGACCTAGATTGCAATCAAGCAATTGTAAGCCAAGAAAGTGTAAACCTAATTTATTTAAGAGACACATATTCAAGTCAAAGATTGTTCTGAAGATCCACCTTTCAACAAAACTCTTTTAATAAATCAAACATTGGATTGCAGTATAATAAAAAATGAGTCAGAAGTGAACGATTTTTCAAAAACAAAAATTTAGCACTTTGCCTCAGTTGTTATTTCACTAATAACTATAAATAGCTACATTCTGATCTAGAACAGCAGTGATGCATTTCTGGGAGAATACTTCTATTTGCTTGTAAACAAAAAATGCCATTATGTGAGTTCTCAAAAGAACTGATAAGGAGGGGAATGGTCATACAACATGACAGTCAACATGAGCGGGGAGGGTGGGGCGGTTACGTCAGAAACCACTCACATGACAAATGGATAAGTTTGAAAACAGCTAGGAATTTTGATGCTATTTTGCTTTAACTGATTTTACACAAAAACAAAAAAACACTTCACAAATTGCATTATCAAAACCTTTTATGTACAGATTTATTACCAAACTTTGTAAAAGTAGACTTTTTACAATAGGTGCCCTTTAACAGGAATGCAAAGGTCTTGGCAAAATAAAACACAAGAACTGGCAAAATATGTGAATTTTTTTTCTGAAAAGAGTTGTTTTGTTACAGCAGCTACAGTCTCCAAGCACATACTCCAAGTTCATGGTTAAAATGTCAAGGTGAAAATGGCTTTTTGGTAGCTGGCACTTGGCTTTGGAATGACCTGTCTCAGTCAGAGTTGCATCATCACAATAAGCTTTCAAGTCTGAGTTTTACAGTTTACAGTTTTTCTCTGAAGTTTGTATTGCTTAAAGCCAAGTTGAAGCTTTTTTTCAGTATTATTAACTCCTATTTGAATTGATATATATATATATATATATATATAATTTTTATTTCATAGTTCTAATAATACAAAAATCCTATCATGTTTATTTAGCTTTACATTGCAGCTATTCAAATGTTAGCTGATTCTCTCAAACTTTCTAGATTACCTTTCACTTTTCTAGATTACCTTTCATATTAGAAGAGACAAAAACTAAAAAATAAGTGTTTCTATCAATCTTATTTCAGCTAACAGCATGCTGCTATGCTGTCATCCTCTCCTTAAATCTGTTTGACAGTGCTAAAAGCAGATCTCACAACAGATGCTTCTCATCAAGATTTTCAGTGGCAAAAAAAGCCCATATGAATACAGCATTTGTCTGAGAAGAGGCAGCGCTGAGGTAAAAAATGCAAGTAGACAGTGATGGCTTCATCAAAGCTTTTGAGGCGAGTGACACAGTTTTGAGTTCAGAGAGCTACATGCACCTTCAAATCAAATATTGATTTGTATTTTAACTATGTATGGAACAAAGCATAAATAGTCAGGAAGAAAAGATGAGCAGCTACAAAGTAAAAAAAAATATTGACATGAAGCAAAAAGTGCTTTAGGCACATAGTAAGGAATGACATTTCAGAGGACGATATGTCTTCGACAAACTTTTTTGCTGTTAAAAATGGCTTTTCACTTCAAACGATGACATAGTACTCTTTTTAGAAATAACCCCTGATAACAAACTTTCAACAGCTTTAAAACATTGTCAGAGCCAGGATAATTGAAGATAATCAGTTGTGACAGTTGTGAAAAAGAAAATCTCATAATGTCTCCGTTTGGAGCCCCAGCATTTCTTGCAAGCATCTTTTGTGTGTCACGCAGCTGAAGTTCACATGAAGTTTTAACTTTGTTCAGCTAACAAGGACAAACCATGCTAACTGCTTATCATTTAATTTATCATCAGCACTCTAAAATATTCCAGTGTATAGCAATAATTACACAAAATTCTCTGTTCTCTGTGGATGTGTGAGAGTGGCCTTATTCAGGCTGGGTTTGATAAGACAGCCTGAAGACAGAAGTCAAAAATTAATTCCCATCACTGGCCTTTCAAGTTGGTGCGAAATGAAAACTGTCTGCCCCATCAACCACCACATGTTATTTCATTTTCTATCACTGTGGGGTTATTTCAATATATTTGCTAAAAGGAAGGCAGATTGCTGCTTGTATTTTATTAATTTACTGATATGATTGAAATGATTACAGGCCAATTTCAAACAGGCCTTCCCTCAAGGACATGATGGAAGCCTCTGAAGAGAAAGAGACAAGAAAGAAGTAATTATATATGTCAGATGCAATTGGAAATGGATATTGAATTTTTCTTAGTATGTCAAATATATTCAACTATTTGATTTAGTCATCTTTTATTTTTTAAACTTGATAGGGCCTGCTGTAAAAGAAACCATTTGACTTTAAAGCTATTTTGGGCCCTCCCAAAAAATATCAAATTCAAACAATTAGTAATTTGTTTCCAGGTTAAGACCAAATCTAAATGTTATATTCACTATTTATCAGAGAGTAAGTTATTTAATCACACAAGAAAGTTAATACCACATCTTGTATTGTTGTTATAATAATAGTAATAATAATAATTATAGTCAAGGAATGCATATCATTTGAATAGCTCTTGATTAATGCTGCTCTGTGATTAATTTAAGGAGATTTTAAGCACACAAAATATAAATCAATAAATACAAATAGATATTAAGATAAATATCTAAACAAACATAAATATTTTTTTACTTAATAGTGTAATAGTAATTATTTATGATTTAAAGAGTAAAAGAGCACAGGAAGACCCAAAAGAGCCATGCTGTTATCCCACTTAAGAGTTTTTCATTTAAGGTATGTAAGAAAAAGAGCATTTGAAGAGTAGACAGCTGTTTTGTTTTCATTATGTTGCTCCCAAGAGTTAGTATTCAGGCCTGTCACCTCACCCGCTGCATCTTGAAAAGAGATACTTATCATGAACTATAAATCAATCGAGACACATCAAGTAGGCTTGATGGCTATCCTTACAACATTTAGAGCTTATCTCAGCTTTACCCTGTAGTCTCTTCTGCACAACTAAATAACAACGAAATAAAAAAGCAAGGCGGAGAAAAAAAATCATTACTTATTTTTAGAAACCCATTCACCAAATACCATGCAGAATAAAACCAATGCTGCACATTGTGTTCAAACTCCATGCCTCTTTTGAAAGAGCGTGCGCTCACACAATAAAGTGTTCAGCATCGAAGGAGCTTTGTTTGAAATAGCCTTGAAAAATATAGAAGACCCCCTTGAGAACCAACAACCAACCCTCTTTCTAGACTTAGTTTTACAAAGATCATGTGTTAGCAGTTAAAGAAGGTAATCGCTACATATGCCCTCAACAAACAGATAATGACTGAGAGAGATTGAGCTGAGAGCAGCACTTGAAGCACCTCGAGTATTTGACCACACCAGTATTGATTTCTGCATAGTTAAGGCTGTTGACAAATTGGAAAAGATACATTTCATTACCCCTGCACCTATGTTTTATTTATGTTACCATGTGGTTCTTCATTTTTTCCTTCTTTTGCCAGGGATGCTTACTATCAGTGCCTAAATGCAATGAAACTATGTTACGTTACAAGGACATTTAATTGGAAATTAAAGTCATGTAAAAGCATTGGTGTTCAAGGGTTAAAAGCAGTGCAACAGTAATTATAATATTTCAATGTGCACGAAGACTGAAGATCCATTAATGATGAGGGTGGACAGAGGTAAAATGACTAAGAAGGGGAACCTTTGTTTCTAGGCAACCATACGCAAAAATCCATGCGACAGCATTTTCAGTACAAGGCAGTCATTTCACTTTGTGGTGAATGAAAGGTTTCACGGAACGTAGTGAGGTTTTGCTGGTATAAAAAAGATATATTTTTTGAAATATTGGGATTTTTGCAGACATGAATGGAAATATTACATGATGCCGTTTAAATACATGATGCAAGAGGCAAACAAAAAATATTCTAAAAGTAAAAAACACTCCTAAGAATATTTTATTCTTTATAACCCCAACTATGAAATTCTAGATGCAGTTTATAAAAATTTAATGACTGGTTATGGTGATAATTAGTTTTTAGTGCTGCCAAGTGATTTACTTTTTTAATCTAACTAATTACATGGTGTGGCGATTAATTCATCGAATTAATCGCATTTAATCACAAATGCATACAGACATTAAAATAAGCAGTTTTTTAAATTATTTTTTAATTGAAAACAGATCTATAATTTAGGCTACAATGGTCTTGACATTCTTATCAATGAATCAACACAAACCTATAAATTAGATTACAGTGATAATCGTAACTTACTGAACACAAAAATGAGCTTGTCACTTTTGAGTTGACAAAAATAAATGTTTTAGTCTAGTTTGAGTCACAAAAACTGAAAGGTTTAAGTCTAGTTTTAGTAAATGTAAATAAATATTTATTTGAATAAAAAGTATATTTTAATAAGTGAATTTAAATCTTTAAATTGTTGCATATTTACATTTATTTAATTAATTAATGCTCCTTTTTACATTTTGAGATTGTTGATAGGGTTTTTAGTGATAAAAACAATGATACATATGAATGATTTAAGGAGTATGCAAAATAAAATGTTGACATATAAACTCAAACAAAACAAGCAGGGAGTGGAGCTTCTCTCTCCATGTCAGTCCAGCCTTTAGCAAAGTACTCCACAGAGTCCTTGCTCCCGAGCTGCACAGAGGGGGTTTCTATCATTGACTGTATAATATATAACAGGTTTTTATAAATCTCTAGCTGTCTGCTCTGAGTTTGTATACAAGCTGAATGTGGAGTTGTGAAGTTGATTGGCGCCCAGACAGTGGAATCAGAGAAAAGCTTTATTCACCTGTGAACGCCAAAGAAAAGATATAAAACGTAGACATAAAACGCACTTCTCTGGCATTGTTTATCTAGCGTTGGTCTACTGCTGTCATACTTCCATGTCAAACCACATTTCCTGTTCATTGTAGAGAGGGGTTGTATTAGCGAGTCATGAGTGGGTGGGGCTTAGTCGGTAAAAAAGACAGGGATAAGAAAAATGAGCCGGTTTCTGCTCAGAAAAAAAAATTAATAAATAATTACTCAAACAGGTGTAAACTAATCTAAATACTACTTGAGGCATGTTTTTGATGAGCACCTTTGGGTCAATCCTTTATCATTAGTGTGTAAAGATAGATGCCACTCACTTGCATTGGGGACAAGTAGCCCATTAGTAACCCATGTTAGATGCGCTTAAGTAGAAGGTGAGCATTAAACCTGTGTGTAAGTAAGAATAGTTTTAGACAGGTTTTTACAGTGCTTTTGTTCCCATTATTCAGGTTTTTTTTTTCATTACTGACTGCAAGGACCGACGCCACCTTGGAGAAGGTTCAGAACGCAAAATGTTCATTCAAGTGATATACATGTTTGGGTGTGTATGGTCATTAAAAGAGTTTGAAGCATGTTCCTCACAGCAAAATTATGCATGTCGGTCTGAAATAATGATTTACTGTATCATTTTCTTTTTGGTGAAAAATATAAACATGTTTGAACTCAACAAATGCATTCAAGCAAGAACAGCTCTCTTTAAAATTATTACTTGTGTCTCCAAGCAATTATCACATTTATTGAAAATAAAAATAATATCTATGTCTTTTTGGCAGGAGCACTTTTCATTTGGCAATCATGGTGTTTAGATTTAAAGTGTGCCAAACCTAATTTTATTTATGTGGTTAAGAGCTCAAGGTAATTATTTTTTGCTGTGGGGGTTCCAAATACCTAATTGTGTTATAACACATGATTGCACCTCACATAAAGAATATTGGATGCTTGAGTGTTTTAATAAATATGGGTGTACAACTTATTATTGTTATTATTATTATTCAAAGAGAAGCTGATGCTGTGAACTTTTATCGGCTAAACAGTAAAAGCTAAATAAAAATCTGACACATGATTTTAACAAAGGTTTAACAAAGACTGCGTCAAATACTGTTCAATTTCTGAAGAGTTTTTCATATTAAACGTGCAGGTTGAGATCTCTGGGAGTCTGTGTTGTTATTTGATATCACCAAAGCAAACATACTTGTATACCAAGAGTAAACTATTATCACAGATTATGATAACCAAGCCTCATAACTAGTACCAGACTGAATCTGTGGCTGCAGATTTTCACAGATTGTAGGGTTAAGGGTGAGTACTAAAATAAGATGTTAATGTTTGAGAAGAATTAGACTTCTAATAACCTTTAACACAACCCTCCACAGAATTCCACATATTCTCTTTTTTTAATTCTGCAAAGAAACCACTAAAATACTGACCTGGTCATAACAAAGATAAACAATATGGCCAATGCTCTTATACATGCTTTTTTAGAGTTCCAAACTCTAAAAAAAAGTTAGACCAAGTACTTGTGTAAAGTTGTATTACAGTATGTTCATTTCTTAAAGAAGTACAAATACAACAAACCTCAGATGAACAAAGGATGCAGATCAACAGAGCAATGTCCTCCCAATTAACCTAAAAATACGGTTCAACAATTTTTTATTGCATTTGCCTATGCGATAATCCATCTTTTTGGGGAAAAGTATTCCTGGAGCCTTGTTATGCAACAGTAGTTTTTCTCAAGCAAAAATCTGTGTAAAAAGAAATGTCAAAAGAACATTTTCAGGTTTGGCCTTTAATTATTCTCATATAGCAACAAAAAAACATATGAGTTTTTAGTTACTTACAACATTACCTTTTTGTTTATTTGCAGTCCAAAATACTAAGTTCAAAATTAATTAAACTTTATATATATATATATATATATATATATATATATATATATATATATATATATATATATATATATATATATATATATATATATATATATATATATATATATATATATATATATATGTATGTATAAACAAACTAAATTTAAAGCATCACTGTTATATGAATTGTCAAAATATAGCATAAAAATAGCATAAGGGTAAAAAATAGTATAAGGATATGAATAGGTTAGGCACATAACCAACAAAAGAAAAACTGTTTATGGCTTGCTTTAAATGAAAATAAACTGACTTTTAGGAAGACAAGAACCTCAGAATAGAGCTGCTCTTCATCATCAAGAGTTGCCAGCTGTGCCAGCTCAAACATCTGTTCTGGTACCTTCCGGACACCTCGTTTTTGCTCCGTAACATACTCATGAGTTTATTTCTGACCTTGGTTTCTGGCCTCTTAGGATCCACCCAGAAGTGCTGAAGGTAATGCTCATAGATAGGGATGTGCTGGTCTCTCTTCCAATAGACTATTGTGCATAGAAACTCCCCTGATGGTTAAGTGATTTTGGCTCAGAGGGTCAATTGAGACTTGTGTCTTGTTTTAAAAAGTGTTTTTGAGGTAAAAGATGTCCCCAAAACTACTTGTTGCTTTCATGGCTCAGGTTATGTGCATTACTGGTTAAAAACAAAACTAATATTTTAATAAAATCAATGTAAGGATGGTGAACTGAGAAATCCAAAGTACATGGTGTTATTTAATTTTATATGGTGTAACAATAAAATAATACTTAACATTTCAAAGCTCAAAATGTCAGAGCTGTTTTTTTACAGAGCTGAAGGCATCTAATTATCACATGCAGGCATTCAGCTACATCTTCTCTGGTGTTGAAAGAATTAACTCTTTTAACCGTGTATATAAAGCAACAAAGCTTTAGTAACATCATCCCCTATCAGACATTTTGATTTTGAAATGAGAAACTCATCAAATAATTAAATACTGCCAACGCAAGAAAATGACATGATCTGAGACCAAACATGACATAATATAAAATGTTTTTCAGTTCACCTGAAAGTATACATTTTTAAAGTTAAACTAACTGAATGAACCACATTTTGAATGTGAACAAATGAGAAGGTATATTAGACGCAAGAGTTAACCTTAAACATCTTTGCTCAGGTTTAGTGTTAGATTTTTTTAATAAAGCTTCAAGTTTGGTCAAACTTTCTAAGCAAAGTTTTTTTCTGAAGAACTTAACTGAAATCAAACTAGCTTATACACAGATGATAAAAAAACATTTAGCTTTAGGCTGATGCTGCACCAGGAACATGTTTAATGTGCAAGCCTGTTCTGTTCCACTAATCAAGAGTTATTGAATTCATTTTTTTCTTTTTCAAATTAAACCAATATATATATATATATATATATATATATATATATATATATATATATATTTATTTTATATTCGTGCTTTTTACTCAATTAGATGTTTTAATGAAGAAAAATTACTGACTTCAAACCCACCACCAAGTAAAATTACAAAAAGTAAATTTTAAAATAAAAACGTAATTCGCAATAAAACCTTCAATGTAATTCTTTCACTCCTACTCTGGTATATTTTGTTTCCCCCATGTACTCTAAAGTACGTTAGCTTAAGAACCTTTGTTAATTATGTCAGCATTTCCTGTTCACCTCACGTGTATTTAAGTTCTCTCATCCCATTAACATTTTATGGACTGTAATTCCAATGTGGTACAATCCAGAATCACCTATACTACTAACAAAGTATCGATCTAAATATCTAACATCTGTAAAAGCTTTTAAAATGTAACTTTTAGGGACATTTGATAAAACCTCTATTTAAAACTTGACAACTGTGTTTTTTAATTACTGTTACCAAATTAAATTAAAGCTTAAAAAGAGGGTTTATAAGAAATATATCATAGAGTTTACACTGGAGAACCTGCATTAAAGATGGAAGTTCATCCAACGATTTTATTCACTCATTTTATTTTCCTCCCTTTACTGGGGTCGCCATGGCAGAGAGAACCACCAACCTATCCAGTATGTGTTTTATTAAGTCCTTCCAGCTACAACCCATCACTGGAAACATCCATACACAATCAATCAACCCAATTCAACTGTACCACATGTCTTTGGACCACTTGTGACGGAAACCAGGAGCACCTGGAAAAATGACAATGTAAACCATGGAAAACAGGCAACATATAGACTCCACACAGAAATGGTAACTGACCCAGGCAACGTCGACCCAGCAACGTCTTGCTGTGAGATGATCGTGCTACCCTTTGCACCACCGTGACCTAACGCACCTAACATTTTCACATTAAAGTAAACGTGAGATATGACTTCATTAACTAAATTTCACAATACTTTTTCAAATAATCTCAGCTCTCTTACAATGTTATCACTTAGCCTTTAAAAGCAAATGCAGCAGTGGGAGTGTAGCATTGACTTCAAGGACAGCCTAGACTGCAACCATGATAAGTTTGTGGTGGTCCTCTGGCGCTGAGCAGTGTCACTGTATGACAAGAACTCCAGCGGGTGATGAAAAAAAAAGAAACAAAAAGAAACAAGGGCATGCAATGAGAGCCATGTGTCTAACAATTTCAGAATGCACCCTAGAATTTTTTGCAAGCTTTGCATAGTCAGTCATGTTGCGGGTAGTTCAATAATCTGCATTGTTTTCACTTTTTGAAAGAAGATCATTTTGAATCAGTGCTAAAAGTACCTGAACACTCATTTTTTAAACCAAATTGTTTAAAATAATGTAGAGACAGAGTAAATATTGACTGTTTAGGTGTCTTTTTATTTTGTTAACAGAATATTGACTCTTAATTGTTGTATTAACTGTATTTAAATTGACTTAAGGGAGGCACAGTAATGTACTTAACTTGTACTATGGTTACGAACAACCCAGAGAAGTCAACAGAGCCACTCTTTTTATTCAGCTCCCAAAGAAGAGCTAGCTATTTTAGATCATCTACCACCCAAAAGGCTTTTTTGTTTATTTGCAGTCCAAAATAATAAGTTCAAAATTCATTTAACTTTTATATATATACACACATATATGTATTGACTTATGACTTAAGTCTTGATTAATCAGAGGTAGAACAAGATACATTAAGAGAGGGAACCAACTTTCAAATTGTTAGCTGCTTCTTATTTTTTACTTCAAAGGGCAATTTAGTTCATGCCTCAGACATCACTATCGCTTTTAGTTACTCTAAAGTTTAATGTTTATTTATTAACATTTTGGACTATATATATAATATTACATAATTCATAATGACAATGTGTAACTAAAATATTTAATTCACTTTATTTAAAAAACATAATCTTAGCAAACAACAAGACATTAACTTCACCACTGAACCAAAAACAGGTTGCTTGGGATATTCAGAACCTTTCAGAACATCTAACTTTACTTCAATGAAATGAAACAAGCAACAAATATCACCCCTGAGTAACTTTTAATGGATTTCATGAACATTTCAACATCAGTGCTTCATTAAACACTTTGAACAATTATCAAAAAAATTGACAGAAATTTACAGAAAAGTGTTTAGCAGTTTAGGTCTGTATGGAAAATCTGCTGATTCAAATTAAATAAGCTGAATGAAAAAAAGTTTGTTAAATCACCGGGCTTCACAGGGGTTGTATTACAGATCAGCACCAGCAGACCCACTTGACTCAAATCAGTATTAATACACATCTATATATGGTAAATGAAAGTATAAAACAAATACATAGATCATTAACTGACAAATTTTAACTTTAATTGAGAGAAGCATTCACATACAGAGGTACCTAGAGATACGAATGCTTCACGTTATGGAGAACTCAAGATATGAAAGGCCATGCAAAGAATATTTTGCTTCATGATATGAAAAAAATTCAAGATATGAAAATCACGCATGAGAAATACATATTCAACATTTGAAATTCGGCGGAAGACAACACTGAGCGTCATGTGTCTGCATTCACCGTGACACCAAATGTTGTGCTCTTCTATTTGTCAGGTCCAGCCCTGATGCTGTGTTTTCGTGTGTCGTATCCTGCACTGCTATTGGTCGCCTGATGCCCCACGACGTCTTCCCGGAAGAGCTCTCCCTGTCTTCATGCACACTTTTAAATGTGTGAATGTTTTTTTGTATTTTTATGGCCATGGCTAGGGTTATTATTTTTCATTTTGTTATCTGTTGTTATTGTGTAATAGAAATGTTAAATCATTATAATGGCCATTAGTGATAATAAGTAGTGAATATCTTTATTGGCATTTCAGTATCATATTGAATGTGTGTTTAAAGTTTTGTCCTTTGTTTGTTTTGTCCTTTGTTTGTTTTGTCCTTTGTTTGTTTGGCCTGTCCTTTGGGAGGGCATAAAGACTTTAGCTCTTTCCAGCTTTTCTTCCTTCACTACTTACGAGTAGATCTTTCAGCTTTAATAGAGTACGATTTCAGTGTTGACTTAAATGAAAAGTGCAAAAAAGTTGCCGTCGTGCTGCTGTTCTGTACACTGCCTCCGAAGTGATTTCTACGAGAGAGAGAAAGTTTCTGATTTCCATAACAAATTTTTTATTATTATTTATTAGATTTATAATGTGTAATTTGAAGAATCCTAGTTTATTCGTCTCTGGTTGTCCATGTTATTTTCAATTTTTAGTGTTTTTTTTCTGTGTAGCTTTGAACGGATTAGGCATTTTACATGTAAAACTTGCTTTTTCATTCATTATGCGACGGCCACTCCGGAACGCATTCAATTCGTAACTTAAAGTATCACTGTAATGATGTGTGTATTATTTATAAACAACTACACCATGTCACATTGTGTAAGATAACATCATGACGATGCATCATTTAAATGTGTGCCAGATGTTCTTCAAAAGATTTCAGAATCTATCTGATTTCAAATTACATTAATGTAAGCTGTTCATACATTACGGATCCACAATCAAAACTGTTTTATTAATCACTATCTAAGAAACTCCAACAAACCAGATGCTGTTTCAAGCACTGTCAAATTCTTGACTTCCAAAAACACATTTGCAACTGTTGTTCAGCAGCTGTTGTTTCATGGCAATTAGCTATTAGCACACTCAGGCTCTTGGTGTTACCTGATGAACTATGCAACAAATGCACGCATCTATTACATATCTAAAAATACATTTAGCAGTTAGCTAATTAAATATGAAAATACTATTTGCTACAGACTCTGCATTTATTAGTTTATTTCTTTCACACAAAGCTACATATTTCTTTATACAGCTTGATTCAAAAAGGATATTGCAACTTTGAAAATTCTGCAAAGAAGAATAGGAGCTTAGCTCTTTTTGTCATCGATTTAAGGACACTCTGAGATATGCTAAGTTCTCTTCACCTTGATTATGAGTGAAGCATTTGAAGCAGAAGAGAACTAAATTTGTTACAAGGTAAGTTTAATAATTTTAACCAATCGTGTATTTGAAAGTAAATAAACGTAGTAGTTAAAATAAAACCTCTCTAATGTTACCTCTAACGGCATCATACATGTTACAAACAATAGTTTTATCTCAAGCCTGTAAAAAGTAAAATACTTCAGGATAAGTTTTAGTTCTTTTCTCTGATGGACTGTCTGTAAAGCAGCTACACTGAGGAATCCATCTTTGGAAATTTCATCAGTTTCAGAACAAGTCGTCCAGGGTCCACTCTGTCCCTCTGATGCTGCACAACTTCAACACTTTAAAACATTTTAAGAATCTCTCCTGGTATCAGAAGAAGGTAAACTGTATCGTAAAAAGGTCAGCCTCAAAGAAGTTATTTAATGAAAGAGTAAGGGTACATCTTGGTCTTGGAAACTGAATGATGATGCAGCCAGCGGGACTTAAGGGAAGAACAGAACGATAAAGCCTGTGGTCCACTCTCTATCTTTGCTTCAATCTCTCTTTAAAGGATCAGCTTATAGACTTATCAGTGTATGAGTTCAGATCTTCTCAGCAAAGTCACTGTTTGAGCATCTATGAAATTGCCCATAGAACTGAAAAATTTCCTATTTTGGTAAAAGAATTAGAGAATGATTTTGTCATTGGCCCAATCTTTGTTTTGAGCCATCTGCAGGTTAATAAACGTTTATTTCAATGGTTCCCAGTGATTCATGCTCAATATTGAAAAATGTCTTGAACTTAAAAATCTTGTAATGTAAGAAAAACAAATAAAGTCATAATTAAGAATATAAAGTCATCTAGAATATAAACAGCTGCATACTCATATTTTTTAATCAAATATTACATTGAAAAACTTGCCACCATAAGCTTTTTTTATGGTGCTCTCCACTATATCCCAGTTAAGCCTACATTACTAAGCTAAATTCTACCCAGGTAACCATTTGATAAATGGTGAATCCAGATAATGGGAGTAAACTAATGCTTTTGTTTGTGTCAAATCTGGCCAGAGAGTTGCAACACTCACTTCCTATCATTTCTTATAGCTTGGACATATTTTATAGCATAAAGAAATTAATCTTAAAACATACAAGAGATATGCACTTTAGCATCCGTTGTTATGCACCACCACATCCTCACATGCAGCATGCAGAAGTTTCTTAATATGTGAAGTGAATTCCCTTTTTTATTTTCAATAACCATTAACACAGATGTATGAATATAAAACCAAATTCTCTAAAGAACTGTTTTTGTCAGATTTACCCACCTGCCAAATGCTGTCTTTTCTCAGTGCGCTCAAAGCTTTTATCTATTCCAAGGACAAGAGCAATGGAAGACTAAAAGAGATTAAACAGAGCGAATGGACTCCCTGGTTGTATTTGTTGAGTTAAAGCCTTTCCAACCAAAGCTGTACAATCACAGAAAAAAAGGATTGAAGACAAAGAGTTTGTGGAGTCTTATCCACAAAATCAAAATATATACAGAGAGTCTTTCTATCATTTTGAAAAAGGAAATGTTTTTTCTTGTAAACCACTGGTGCTAGTTGTATTGAGTCCCTAATGAAAATGTTGTATAATATTATATGCATGTATTTAGAAAGATGGAAATATGTTGCTTTCGGAAGATGTCCACTGAAACTGATCAAGCCACACCCACACATCGTCATCAAAGACACACACGCACGCACAAACACGCGCTTTCGGCCAGTTTAACTGGCAAGTAGAAAACAGTTTGCTTAATGATTTCTTAAATGACTAGTTTAATTTTTAGTTATTTATTTACAGGGGCAGGACCAAAAGGACTGGAGGCAATGGGGAATGTACTTTTCAAAGGGGAGTGTTTTCAGGTAAAAGAATGATCTCCAGATGAGGATGGTGATCAGAAAAGGATTTGAAGTAGAAGTGACATATTTATAAAGATGTTGAGAATTAGAATGTGGGCTAAAACACTGATGATTGACTGCTAGGTAGTTTCTCAATGAGGGTGTGTTCGTTTACAGATGCAGGTACATTAGATGATGGAGATTGAGGGGGACTGTCTTCAAGTGAGTACAATGAGAGAACTTCATTGAGCACATATAATTCCTAACATTGACTGTAATTTCTAAAATAATTACCTATCTTTTGATATTCTTGTACCTTTAACCCAGCATCCCAAATTTCCTCACTTTTGTTGTACCAGAAAGAAGAAAGGTTCTGTATCTGTAAGCAAAATGTGCATAGCTTTTACATAATTAAAACCGTGATGCTCCTACATTAAAACAAAAGACTAGGAGTTGGAGATGCTTCATTTTTATGTATACAAGGGAAATCTGGTGCTCATCTGGTCCTTCCTGATGAGAAGTTTCTTCTCAGAGAACCATTTTTCAGTCAAGCTGCTGCACTGCAGGTGGCTCACTCTGTCCCAAAGCGATGCATATGATAAACAGCATGAAGAAAGCCACTCTCTACTCAGCCTCACAATATTTCACAAAAACGCAACTACTTAAGTTGATAGGAACCAAGTACAAACGAACAAGACAAAGCTTTTAACTCAAAAGGATTAAATATTAATTATTGTGCAATGGTGAAACTAATTATAATTTTTTTGTTTGCAGTTTATATTATGCCAGTGTGACAAGTTCAAAAATAATAGAGGGAGAAAATACTGAAGATTAAAAAAAACAGCAACATCTATTATTAATTGCTGAGATCATTTTCATTACTAACAACTTTGGACACAGTGTTAATTATCATCCTCAGATGCTCAGAAGTGAAACAGATGTAAGCACTTCTATGACAGGTGTCAAGCTGCTATGAGCAGCAAGCTTAGAGTTGCACTATGCACATCTTGTCTGTCTGATGTCTAGCACAGGCACTGTGACTTTATTTGCTTCACATGATCGACGTGACCGGGGCATATTACCCATCTCACTGAGCAGCTGGCAATACATTTGGTGGAAATATAAAGATGAAATATCCATGAGCTGATGAAAAAGTAATAATTCTCTCCCAGTGCATGAAGAGCCCAACGGACAGGATTTTCCGACCAACAGACAAAAATCAATAAGGCAGATTTGATGTAGAACAATTTACAGATGACACTTCACTCATCACACCATATTGAAAAACATATTGAAGCTTCCATTTGGTGCTGAAACCTCCTCTTTTGACTATAGCAATAGGAATTAATATCTTTTAGAATGAATGTCAGATCTGATCTTTGAGGTGTAATCAAGTCACATCAGTATGCAGCTTTTATACTTCATGTAATCCTTTTTTATAAGGAATGGAAAAAGCACTCTTCCACAAACATTGATGGGGAAGATTTCACATTCACTTTGATCAAGCACACTTTTTGATATCATTATTGTTGGCTCCTTCATTTCATGTGTTTATTAATATGTAACTATTACCCATATTTTTCTGTGAAGTCAGAATTATCTAAAAAGAAAAACTAAACTCCATGAACCTGCTTTCCATGAGCTTTTAAAACAGAAACGTCCTTGCATGGTCCTGCTTTTTTTTTCAACAAGCAAAGCTTCCATTTAGAGTTTATTGGGGGCGGGGGGTTGAGTTATTAATTGTGTATATGTGTGGATTTGGCAGTCCCTTTCTTTGCACATACATTGGACGGATAGAATATATTAGCTTTTCTTGTTTTTTTGGGGGTTTGTTTTTTGTCACTGACAGAAACACTTATTTTTCTAGCTTTTTAAATATATTTTTTCTTCTAACAGAGTTAGTTACCGGACTCTTCCTGACACAAATTTAAACAAACTGTTAATTCCCCAAAAAGAAAATCAACACCACATAAAATGTAAAACTTTATATGTATAATAGACAAGAAAGAGGACTGCTGAATTGATACCCAAGTTGGACATAGCCATGTCCAGATAAAGCATCTGTCTTATTGTATGTATGTATATATATATATATATATATATATATATATATATATATATATATATATATATATATATATATATATATATATATATGTATGTATAATTTATCTGTTCAAGATTTCCAAAGCAAATATTTAACATTTAATAAATAAATCCAATCTTGTTAGGTTGCAATTCAGCAAGGCTATATTTATAAGATGTAGCTTAATTTGCTAATCTGATGTTTTAAACAATTAAAGCAATGAGAACACCACATGTAAATTTACTGCACACAAATTCTTCATTAACTTCATTAATAAATTAACAGAGTGCATCGACATATATATTCGATACTTATTATTTTTACATGTACATACATACATATACTTAAATATTTACATTAGGAGAATCATTTAGTTTTAAGTGTCAATCATTGAAATGTGACACGTAATTGTCACATATTTTATAGTTAATGAAGTTGCTCAAAGTAGATCAATAAAACAACAATATTGTCTGAAACCATAAAAAGTGACAAAATTAAAAGTCTGAACTGTTCTGAAATGCTTGACACTCTGATGGATAATGAGCTGCTCATTAGCAAGGACACAGTGTTGTTCTTGCTTCTGAAACACATAACCCATTATTAACATAATTACACTACATCTTTTTCAAATTGAAAATCACACCGAGCACACAATTGAAGTTGAACAGGAACTGGTCACGTGACATTTAAAACTCAGGTAATTGGCAGAGACTGAAAAATATAACATTCCAATGTTTCACAAACTGAGGCATCACAGAGACCAGTCTGCAGTGGCTTGTCAAGTGTTCTAATCTTTTTCCTCAAAAATTCTGGCACAAGAATGACTACTGAAGAAATAAGAAGACAGAAGAGGCAGTTTCGAGCTTCTGTAAAGCTTCATTTAAGCTTCCCATAGCCGAGAACATCCATTTGCAAACTGTCTTGAAGCAGAAAAAGGATGCTACATTAGCTACAACCCTATAGATTATTCATGCCATTATTAATTGGACTGAACATTTATATCAATGTAGATGAGTATGTGATTAAAGTAATGGGTTTTAAAATAACATTGAGATATCTGTTCAGTCGTAAAAATCCTGCAGTTTAAAGTTAGATGTGATGAATTAAACTGATATTCACATTGAATCAACATCAGAGCTGAAACTCGAGAGTTACGATATATACAACATAGCTGTGATTACACCTTTTGGTTAATTCTCATAACATACAGATCAAATTTCAGCCAAAGTACAGTGTTCTAGCAAGGGTTTTGCAGTAGACCTTTCATCCTTCTTGCAAATAAATTCAGAGAAAAAACGGGTAAATATGGCTGACAGGAAGTCCTCTGGGCTACCAGTCTGAATGTAGCACCTGCTTAGGTAACTTCAAGCTTTTGTCTAAACTACAGTCTCTTTTTAATGTAAATTAAGGTTTGAAGCAAAGTGAGAAAAAATTATTACTTAAAATAAAACTACATTCATCAGAATCTTTTTTTTTTAACTTTTTTATTCACTAAATACCACTTTTTTTTAAGTTGCATCCTTTAGTCAAAATACAAAAAGGCTTGTGTCTACTTTTGAAAGAATCAAGGGGAAAACAACCACAGCCACAAAATAGTCTTGAAAATAATAAAAGAAAATGTATGTTAATCTTTCTTATTTTGGTCAAAATTATATTTAAGAAAATAAATGTGTAAATAAATTTACACAAATTAAAACTTTCCTTTTAAGGGAACAGCTGCTAGAGTATAGATCAGGAACTGTAAATAATATAACAGCAGCATGAAGTAAATACAATGGGAAATCAGACAATACAGACCAATGGGAACAGGCCACAGAGAATAAAAAAAGCTGATAAAAGGTATCACTAGATCAAGTCATAAAAAAGGTATCTTGCAGATATTTTACATAATTATTTGGTTTAGATATTCAAAATATTCAAATGAAGATGGTGCCCATCAACAACTGGATGTGGTAGAGCTTCAAGTGTCGTAATGTGGGGATTCACCGAGAGTCTTACATTGTAAATTAAGAGGTCCAGAGTCAAGAGTTTACAGTGCAGTGTGATTTTACTGTGAGCCACACGTGAAAACAAACAAAACAACCCAATAAACAATCAAAATAAGCCACAGAAACAAATACTGGTCTTACAAAACCAAAATAAAAGCATATAGAAAAAAACCTCACATAACTCACTCGAGGGCAAGCCATACTAAGCTAACTACTAGCCGGGCAGGGTGCAGCGTTCCATTCCTTTTTACAGTTAGAGAGAGAGACTTGTTCTATCAGTCTTTAGAAACTCTTGGCAACCAGAGTTCCTGCATAGCATTCCTTACTGACTAATGGCAGCCATTTTATACACATTCTATTATTGGGTGAAACCAATCATGGGGGTTACAATAAACACAAACAATCATACAAATCACACCTAATCATCAAAGCAATACAATAGTAAATCAGACATATACACATCAAACAACATTATGAAATACCAAAAGAAAACTACATACAGAAAGAAATAAATGCATCTAATCCACTGAAAATATCCCCCTTTTCTTCAGACGGTGGACTAATCCTAATGGTCCAATCAGGTTACACCACCCCAGCACTCAAGGCAGAAACTTGCATGATAAAACCCATACCACTTCTGTTGCAATGCACATGTCATTTAAAATACCCAGTTCCCTCATCATACAACAACGTAAAACACAAGCTCCTGTTGACGGAGAAGCATGGCTCAGGGGATGATGGGGTAAAAAAAAAAAAAAAAACGCAAAACCAACTACATCATCACATCAAGTAACAGTAATGTCTCAAATGTGTGATTAAGACACAACAGGTTTAGATTTAGTAAACAAGTGCACGTATGACTAACTTAAAAATAAAGTAACAATAACTGGCAGGTGTTCAGGATTTAATATTACCTGTTCAATCAAAAGAATAGCCCATAATGTGCAATAACATGAGTTAGGGTTAGGGTTAGGGTTACAACCCTGTAAATCATTAAAATGGGCAGATTGCATAAAACAAAGATGTAATTGTCCTGTGTCTTTTGCAGATTTTTACAGTGCAGTTTTTGTTTTGAAAATGTACGACCTAATTATAATACATGTAAAAACACAGTTCAAATGCAGCTTTTCACAAATCTTCTATAACATATACACAATTCCATATCTGGCTTCCACGAAAACACCCTGGGTAAATGGAAAATTCTTACTACCTCTTGTTTAAATAACAAGGGCTTACTATCTTTCATTTAAGACCTCCTGGAATAAAACAACAAAAATACAAAACGATGTTGAAGGTTGCAGCAACAAACCACCTGAGCCTTTAAGAACAGAAGTCGTATTCCCACAGCAGGGCTAAGTAGAGCTGAGAGCCATCTGGTCTTCTACTAAGAAAAATAGACAGGCATAATCTTCCTCTTCTTCGCCAACTTTTTGCTGAGACACTTCCTGTTTTGAAACTATGAACATTGTGATGAGGAATCTCAATGACAAACTCACAGTGCATCAAACAGCATGCAAGGCTTTTCTGCTGTCATTCTTGGAGAGTGCAGAGCCTGTGGGGAGTTGGAAACATACTGGCTCTATTCCAGCAGTTTTCGAGCTGCCTATTGCATATATACAGTATAGTATAGATGTCTCCCAAGAAAAGAATTGTATCTTCAACAAAGTCCAACACAGCACATGCTTGTTTTATAAATATATAAATTACATTATATGTACTGAATACAGTACGACTTGAGTTGCATTAGATAATCAATTTTCATTTACTTTTTTGTTGAACAGTTTCTTAACATTAAATAATTAGTTCAGCATCGGACGTATGGACTCTGGAGTCTTCTTGTGGTAGCACAATTCTCCTTGAAGACTCAAAATGATGAACATAACGCTGAACCTGTTATGAAATAGAAAAAACTGAAATACATGATAGAATTATGTCCTGATGTGAGTCAAAACAATGACCCATACCTGTGATTTCTTTGATAAGAAAATAGTTTGTACTCAAAGTAATATATTTTTTGGTCAGCAATTATTCATAAAATTGACACATACCATTATCTAACATCTGTCCAAGTTCCAAACAAATACATTGATGACCAGACTAATGTGGGAATTAGCATAAGCAGCGTACAAATCACATAAGAGCCGGAAGGATGCTCGGGTCTAGATTATAACTGTATAATTACAGGCTGTTGTTCGTTTTCCTGACTACTTTTAGTTTTTACAGAACTCACGATAAATGCCACCTCCATATCTTTAAAAATATAATTATTACATGCTGCAAAGAAAGCATCACTGTCGATAGTCATTTTAGCTTGACAATAAACATCCTGGCTGTGGCATCAATTATGTGATACTGCTTTTCACACCATACTGTTACTGATGCAGCATAAAGTCGGATATTGTCAATGTTTGTATTACTTTCAAAAATGTTTATTATATGTTAAAACCTAAAAATCTAATGAATGGTGATTTCATGTTCTTTTGAAAAACACAGTATCCACAGGAGATCTGTGTTTAATGTTGGTTATGGATGCAAACAGATCACAGATGAGATTTTGAGGAAGATCGTTATATTCTGTTTTTTGATGAAGATCGACTAACTTGTGCTTTTGGGGAAGATTGAGTGACTTGGGTTTTTTGAGGAAAATCGGCTTACTTTGGGTTTTGGGAAAGATTTAATGACTCGTTTTTTTTGTAGGGCTGCCCTCTTTTGGGTTGATTAATCGATAGTCGACTAGAATAGGCTTATTTTTTTACTGTTATTTTCATTAGTCAGTTAATTTAAAAAAATCCACAGGAAATTACGCAGTCACAACAAGCATGTTAACCCAGCGAATGAGTACTAAAACGCTAAAGATAAAACATTAAGCAAAACAAAATGGATAAACTGATACTGAAACTTTATTAAAAAAATCATTAATGGACTCAAAATAGCAACACATTTCAATTCAAACGTGTACAATACAAAGCAATACATTCCTCTTTCATACATTCACCGAATTAAAATGATAGCTCTATAATTTAAAACAAAAAAATGTGAAATACAAAGGAATACACCTTTTATTCAGTTAATTCCTTATCCACAAATCCTGCATCATTATCTGGATAAAACATTAGAGCTCTCGCCCCTCTCAGGCTTGTAGAGGTGGCGGTCACCTGTACTTCACCGTTCAGTGATGATTCCTGCCTTCATGACATTTGTGAAATCTTGAAAAACGCTTCACTAATATCCAGGAAATACGCTTGTCTCTTTGCAGGTGCCATTTAAGGATACAATAACTTTTTAAGTTAAGCTGCGTGTCTAGGCATAGTTTGTATTACTCCGCGCATGTAAACTAGACACAAGGTGTTAATCTGCACATGTCGAAGGGCGTTTTGAATTCCTCCGCAAGACGCCCAAAGTAATACCTCGATGATTCATTCAGCTGGCGCCAAAGTGGTTATAAAACATTCAGATTTTGCATTTTGAGTGACCAGTATATTCATACATAAGGCGGACTCGATTAGAAGATGCTCTGACGGTTTTTGAGAAAATGAAAGGATTTAAAATGTGCCGTATATTGGGGAAAATACGGTAATAATTATATATGACTATTAGTTGACTACTGGCTTTAATGTACAACTAATAGTCGAACAGGAAATTCATGGGGGGGGGGGGGGGGATCAGCCAATTTGGGTTTTTGGGGAAGATTGGCTGACTCAGGGTTCACTGGAAGATCGACTTTATTTGGGTTTCAGGCAAAGGTTGCTTTATTTAGGATTAAGGTAAGTTGCTGAAGACAACTTAATTGTCTGAATAATTTAAACGATAAGCTACGTAATTTCCCCACTCTACTCCAGTGCTGGTACTCTGAAGCTGGTTGGCTGCAGCTGGATATTTTTTCTATTAACACAAAAAGTGGGTCATGGAAATCACATGATATCTGGCATAAAATGTGATACATCTTATACTTTTCTTTGAATTTTACTTAATCCTTTTCCCTTTTCCCTCTTCTACCTCTGCATAAGCTAATTCAGTGAATCCTTGCTACAGTAGAACTTTCATGTTCTTTCTGTGGGTTTCCAACATGTATTTTCACAGTCAACCTGATATAATCACACATATGATCTAGAGTAGAGCTCTGTAACTCAACTCCTGGAGAGGAGTCCAGGTCTGCACAGTTCACAGTCTCCAACCTTAACTGAATATGCCTTATTCTATAAATTAAGCTCTTTGGAACAGGGTTGGAACAAAAACCATCAGGGTCTGGGCTCAACTAGGAATTTAAGAGCCCTGATCTAGATTTTAGTATTATACCTAAACTACATTGTGTTGTGTAAGCCCTGTTGATGTGATTGAAAATGTATAGTAATGTATGGAAAATTCCAAGTTATTTTACTCAACAAAAATGTAAGTGATTTAAATAAATGCAGAGCTGCACAGAGAAGGTTATTCAAAGAGCAAGAAATCCTATAAATGATTACGAGGCCTGGAGGGTGTTTAGCAGTAAAAGTTTTTGTTTGCATTTGATTGATTTTCTTATAAAAATCAATTCATTCATGTCTATGGTTTTTAATGCCAAAAGATGCACAACATGCAGCCGCATCAGCCATTTAAATGACAGCAATAGGTCACTCTGGCACATTAGCGTTTTGCCATAGACTTTTTCAAGCTAAAATATTCACATGGACTTACAAGAGCAAGCCAAGATTCAATGTGGTGTGCTAAAATTGTAATCGTCCCTGATTGAATAACTTTAAAAGTGGCTTGCTCAGCTTATGGATAAACCCTCTCTAAAAGTATATCCCAGGCTCTTCTGAGCTTCTCTTCACATCTGCAGTTTTTCTAATGGTCCATGTGCTTTCCTCATCCCAACAGTATTCATATTTATAAAAGCATCTAATTTCCACTGGGAGAACTTGTATACTGAGGCTTTGCTGAGATGCCATTACTTAGGCTGCTTTGGCTCTCACAGCTCTAGTTGTGCTATCAAATGGAACAGTTCATGTGTCATCCACAGCTCCTCGCAGGTGTTGGAAGACGGTTTGGAAAAGGCATCAGGCAACTGATTTAGAGCTGAATGCTCTCTTGCTCTCTCGCTATCTCTCTGCCTCCACAGGGTCTTATAAAAGGCTCAGATCTAGCTCTTTAACTCCAAATGATGCAAAATTTAGCAGAGAGCATTTGTCTTTAGAGTGAAGGTGTTTTGTCCATATTTGTCAAAAATATGCCATAAGATGACAAAACAGCACTTTATTGTACTTCCAGTCTAAGGAGAATACGAAACATTTTTTTCAAGAGATGCTAATACAACTACTCATTTCATGACATCCCTCTTATCTCAGAACTCATAATACATTGAACACGTTTCCTAAGCTCTTAACACGATTAGCACAACATCTGTCTAGGTAGGGTATACAATTAACAAATTTTTTTTTGCTTTCATACAAAATGCATACAGTTAACACACATTTCAAATGCTTAAACTTTTTTTACACAGAAGCTATGCCAAACACCAACACTATGTCATTTTAAAGCCAATTTTTTTCTCATTGTGTTATAATTGACTAAATGTTGCTGTCGGCGTAAACCATGTGTTAGTGTTTTGAAAACTGTATTACTGTATTTTGAAAATGAGTTTTTGAGTTTTGTTTACAATGGGGGGTTTTACCAAAGTCAATCAAATTAACTGTTTTGCCAATTAGGTGTTTTAAATGATTTTGTGCGTTAAGAGTTAAATAGACTTGTTAAATTTATTGAAAAAACTGCCTTAGCAATTGTAAAAAAAAAATGTAAAACAAAAATGTGAATAAAATATCATACAATTATTTTGTGCATTGTTCCATTTGTTGCAAATTTCACCATTATTTATCTCTATATAATCATCATTGTATAGCTTATAAGGGCCAGTATATATAACCCATATCTGCATGAGTGATGTCCATAATAGCGATTAACAGCAAATCATCTATTAATTGATCTATTTTCTTCCTGTTTAGGGTCATGTGTTGCTGCCTCTCCAGCACATAAAGGACAAAAGACAGGACGTCCTGAAAAGATTGGGTGTCCATTGCAGGCCTTGAGCAGATTGCAATAATAAAAATGAAATTGAGTCTAATGCATGAAGCAAATGTACATTCTCCTCCTCTAACGGTTGAAAAAGTTACAAAAAGGGCCACAAAACTCAAATCATTCTTTCACCCACATAGTTGGTACACCATGGTACACCAGTTTTTTATCAAAACTGAGTGCTAAACATTTATATTAAACATTTATTTTCACTTCATATTCATTTGGAAAATCCCGTTGTTTTGTGACTGCTAAAAAGTAAATTCATCCTTACTTTAAGTTTTCTGTAATTTGATCCTAAACCACAAATCAAGTTCATATTTCATCAAAGTTTGTCAATACAAGTTCTTAAACGGACATGAACAGCATGGTTATACCGACCCCACCACTGCTGAGGCGCCAAACTAAGACTCTGCCAACACATCATATTGTAATAGTGTGACAACAGGGTGTGGTGCAGTGCTATTTCCAGCTAATTGGCATTTGGGTTCTATAAAGGGATTGAAATTGCAGCTGGCGGTGGTGTTGATTCAGTGCTAGGTCTGATTAAATATCGCAGCCTCCTGTCAGACGCAGTTGGGCTGGCATCAGTTATCTATGTGATATGTGTCTCCTGGGCTGCTCTCTATACTTCCATCTGCCTTTTCCATTTCTGCCAGTAGGCGTATTTTGCTAATACATCCTGTTGTTGGTGTAGCTCTGTTGTGTTTAATTTGTTTATTGCTGTAAACAATACATTGTTTAGATACGGTCACATCCTTTATGGTGGAGTCTTCATCATTTAAATCGTGCTGACAAATGCGAGGCTGAGTAACGAAAGTAAACAAAAGTGATTTGAAGTAGGAAGACAATGAGAAGAGCAAAGTCCCTGTGGTCTGAATCAAATCATATAAATGAAACAGACGGAAAACAATGATTTAAAAATATGGACTACAGCTGTGCCTATTAGCACCTAAATTTACAGAAATTTCACTTACGAAGTTGATTTGAAGCTTAAACATAAGATATACATATTAAGTATAAATATAATTAATATAAATATTTACTATTCAATATGTATTTTATATGAAAATAGCTTCACACCATTTTATCCATAATGGTGTTTTATAGCATCAGAAAAATGTACTAACAAAAAAACAATATGTAGATATGTTTACTTTTATGCAATTCAATCTCATACTGTAGATTTTTTATTCATCATTCTATCATCCTATTTAAGTGTCCATTGTAAGTTAAGAGTGGCCTTTGTTAAACAGGAAAAAATTATATGAGCAGCACAAAGACTTACAACTGTCAACAAAAAGATAATAAAGAATCCCAAAATAATAATGTATGAGAATAAAGAATGACTATAATAATCTAGACCATTACTGTCTTGGACATAATCAAATGTTAACATCGCTATAACACAATAAAGCATAAATGTCATTCATCAATTTATGGGGAGGAAAGATGACGACTGCTAAGCAAACTGCCAAGATTCAACGTGACACAAACTTGGCAAGCAGAGAATTTGGATTCAGATTTATTTATGTGCATTTGAAAGTAAGGTTAAACCCTTGATCGTTTCAAATGCACTCTTTTTGTCCTCTCTCTCAGCCTTAAAGGGAAAGTGTTTCATGCTTGCTGATCCAGTATATTGTTTCACCAGGCATCACAGATGCTTAAGAATATTCCTGATCATCTGTGGCAGATCTATAAAACCTCTAACACATACATATATATTGAAATCAAAGCATAACATTCTTTTACTAGGTCACTCTAACTTGTCTAGTATCGTAAGAAAAGGTGGAATGCAATGGAGAAGCATGGCTATGCGAGCTGTCAGTAAGAGTGCCAGATCCAGTAAGCAATTTGTGGTGAAGAGGCAGAGGCTCTGTATTATAATAGCTGTAGTATAGTTTATGCTTATATAATTGATAAGAAACAAGTTCAATTTGAAACCCCTGATTAGGAAGCAAATATACAACATACTCCTCCCAAACTAATTAGTTAAAAAAACGTCATATTGTCTCCAAAGAGCTTTCTTAATTTTTTCTAATTTTTAGTGGCAAAGATATTGTCTTATATTTAATATTACACATATACTAGGTACAACTTATTTGAATTAAATTAAATCTAGGTAGTTTATATGAAAAAAAAAAAGCTTTGTTAGTTCCTTTTGCTGCCTTGGAGATTAAAGTTTTATAACTTTACTTAGTAGGCAACTTTTTAGGGTCGGTGCTCTTGTTTGCATGTCTCTGTTTAAACTGAAAGCAAAATTGGTAGCAAAGCAAATAGTTTTGCATTATCATTCAGAGATGTTCAAGTTTCAGATAAAGCAGCATGCTTCTCTTTCTACAGTCTGCAAAATATATAAAATACATAAGAAAACCAAAGAAAACAGAAATGTGTGTGTCATTTTACAGCTGCTCTACAGATCTGTGATCGGTTTGTAATGCCTTCCAATGACTTGTTTATGAAATCACATTATGTGCACTTTGACTCTGTTTGATGACATGTGATGACATCACACTGCATTTGTTGTGTACATTATTCTACATTGTTCTTTTTGTTGTCTTTATTACTTTTGCAATCAGTTGCTTTATTATTTCCTTACACACACATACACACAAACACACGCATATACCCGCTTACAATGGCTTGTTTAAACATAAACATACAAATAATTGCTGGGACACAAATTTATTCCTGCAGCACCCCATAGAGAACAGAAGTATGCAGCTGCAGAGGTGTGTAATGTATGGAAATACTGCTAGTGCCAAAAAAAGATTGTGCGTCTATTCCTGATTATGTGGTCATTTGAGAATAATTTGACATTTTTGAATGAATAAACATTGTACGAATAAGTACATATTCATCCAAAATACTTTTATGTTGGAGAATAAAAAAATTTGAAGAGTGAGAGTTTAACAAACAATTCACTCACATAATTTCTTGTATGACAAAATAATGTCTAAATAAAATACTAGTTTATTAATCTTATTAATTGTCATTTATCTTTGGCAGTTGTGGTCTGCTGGATAAGAATTTCAACTTGTGACCGGTCATTTACATAAATATGTTGAAATTTTTTAGGGGTTTCTTTTTTTTTTTTATTTTAGGGGTTTACATGTTTATTAAGCTATAATTGAATACATTACTGAAAATATGCCGTAAAAAAAAATAACAGCACATGTTATGAAAATACTCATGCATGCTTTTTTGCCAAACTGTTCTATGACAGCTTTTAAGATACAGAACAAAATTAGTTCATTAATACAACAAAACAAAAAGTTAATAATGAAAATACCGTTTTGTCATTTCCAAATAACTTCCTGGTTTAAATAATTTCCATTTTGTACAAAATCCCAGTTTGATGTGCAGAAATAATTTTGTAAATGTATATCTTACTGCAGCATATGCAACTAAAAGATACCTATTTGCTCAAGCATAAATTTGACAGACAAGGTCCAGCAAATAAACCATGCAGAGCAGGTGGCTGTAAACATATGTTTTTATTTGTATTTAATTTGTTTATCCTGAACGTGTAACTATATGTTCTGAAGTTTTAACTAACCCGTTCTGTGAGTCCGTGGTCTTATAGCAGCTTGTCAGCCACTTTCCAGGTCTGAGAACAGACACATCTCAAAACCCAAAAGTATCATTCACAAAGAGAGTCTTTGAAGTGTTCTGAACTGTACAATCCCTTTGTCTCTGTTATACCAAACAAAGTGTGTCATGATGAATGCTCTAAGATTATTTCTTCTTCTCCAGAGCTTAGGGTTTCTCTGATTGTATTTATCAGAGCTAAGTCTTCTAAATTTCACTCCTATACCAGTAGAAAATGTGAATATGTTTGAAGCTGTTCATCCTTTGATCTAATCGCCCATAGCATTGCTGATGAATATAGCAACAACCATGGCTCTCATCAAAAAAGGCACATTTAACAATATAAAAAATATGCTTTGTAAGGTTTTATTTTAGACACTGTGTAAGTTGTGGTAGGAATATACAATTTAATTAGCCAACAGTCTCAACTATACAAAGTTATATGTTTGAAACACATATTTTCTACATGGAACAAAATGTGTCTTTTTGAGAAAGGTCACATCATTGACATGCATTAGGCAGAGAATGCATTAAAGGATAATGCAGAATAGTCCATTCTTAGAATAGTTCAGCGTTAGCCCAGATCTTAACCCTTTCGAGAATCTTCGAGACATTTTACAGCAGTCGAACTCTACCTTCATCAAGCGAGATCTGCAACTTCAAATACAACAATGGAAGAAAGCGAACCTCTTTGAAACAATGCCACAATGAATGTGTGCCATAATCAAAGCTAAATGTGATCCAACGAAGTGTGTGATATTTTTGGTGGCAACTTCCTTTGCAGGCATTGTATATTGAATTAAAGATTTTAATTACAGTTGTGCAGAGAATGTGTTGTTGGCAAATCACACTGATAGCTGGGCCACTTTCTCTGTCACTTATAGCTCTAAACCTCATTGGACAGTTCAGATCTGAAAGGCAGATTGACCTAGGATATTTTTGTAACTCTCTCTCTCTCTCTCTTCTTAAGTTTTATGCTTCAAGTCAACAATGGAAAGATTGTGGCTGTCCAGCTACATGGCTCTTTTGTTTTCTTAGTCTCTTTAGGCCCAAGGTTTAAACTTTCCTGTTTTACAATGATCCAATCTATAGTTCACACTGCATAGTCAAGGGGATTGTCACCAGCATCAGCAAATGAGACATTTATGGGTTTAAAGTATGCTTTTATTATAAAATATGCTTATATATTCCTTTAAATCTGTAAAGTAGCCCAGGAAAGATTTGAGTAAACCGTAACTGATTGTGTATCCTTTTGAGGCGAGAATATTTTTAATAGTTCTGAATCCTTTAGAGCTATATTTTCTGTTAACTCTTGTGTTAACTCTTTACTTTTTCTCAATGTCCTTCTTGGGATTTTGTAAATATTCTGTACTTGTGTGATTAAACATGTAAATAAAGTTTTTCAACATATATCTTTGTCCCTTAAATGACTCATATGTCACTTCATTGGTACATTCTCATTTTGGGTTCCAAATTTTATAACTAATGATATATTTTTTTAAATATTGTATCATAATATTCTGCCTATTGATATAATTTCCTTACCAGACTAACACAAAAAGTGAGCTTTACTAAATTTGTAATATATTTGTGAGCAATAACCAGGAAACGCTTGCTTTGGTGGAGAGTTGTAAAGAAAGTTGGTGGAGAACGTATACTAATTGCGAAATTAACCAAGCTTATGCTTCTCATTCGGTGATTTAAAGCAAAATCCATGCACCACCTTCTCTAGATATTTGTTAGGTCGATTGGGGGTGCACTGTTGAATGCTTCATCTTCAGACAGCTTAGCAGTAAACTTGCAATGCTGTGTAATGTGAATTAATGAAATTGTTCAATTCATTTCTTCAGATGTTTGAAAACATGGATATGCATCATTTAACATTTCAATTATTAATATTAAAACATGTTTATAACAGTTCTTCCTGCACTTTTTCAAGAGATACTCTGTTAGAAAATGAAAGCTTGAACATTCACAAGACCAAACTCCATCATTCGATAACATCAGCTCTTTTTTTTTTCCTCCTCGGATTTTAAAGAAATATTCACCCACAGCTGAGCTGTCGACAGTGGCTTCTGATAACATCCTTCCAGGTCTAGCAAGCACTGATTTAATGTGTCCATCTGGCAAATAGAAGTATGTGCCCAGTATGCGTGTACGTGTGTGCGTGTCTGTGTGTGTTGGTACAACCTCAGCCACCCTGACACAGCATGAACCCCAGCTGCAGCAATCAAGGGAATTTGAAGATGCAATTGCTGGAAATAATGAACCAATTAAAATGAAATGCCACTCATAAAAACAAAGTAATCTTTCAAGCAGTCTATCATTTATTAGAGAAAAGCAGAAGTCTGCGTTTATTAAAGGGGTCATTTCTTGTAAAATCTAATCTCCCTTGATCTTTTGAAAAATAAAACAGTTTAATTTTCTGTGTCAACATACTTTGAGAAGTCAAAACTCCCATCAAAGCCCAAATCAAACAGTAATTTAAACCAAAGCGTCTTGTGAAGGGAAGGAAGGCTTTCATACATGTGCAAATATACGAACAGATCACAGGAATGACTTTAGTTAGAGGACTCCCATTAACATAAGGTCACATAATGTAATAAAACAAATTCAGGAAAGCATCTGCACTCCAGTGATTATAAATATTTCATAAGATGGAGAAATCATATATTCACATTTCACAAGTCTAGCAGAGGCAAGAAACAATGTTTGACCGGTACACCTGACCTGACAAATAGGTAGCAAAAGACAATAGCACATCTAGAATAAAATGCATTTCCAGTAGAAGCATTTGTAGCATGTTATAAAAAACCATCTACTGCTCAAGAACTGTTACTCTAGTGCTCCTAGTGCAGCATCTTAAATTTAGAGGTTGTTCATACTCAAATAGTCATTTCTCGATGCACGCTGAACCTTGCAAACCACATCAGGAGAGCTTTTCAGATGGCTACTATTATTAAGCAGAAACATGCAATTTGATTTTGGATGATAAATGAAAGGGCACAGGATTAACGTTTGCTGGGGAGAGTGCTTCACTATAGCAGAGAATCTTGAGAGGGGTGGAAGAACTGCATGGTTCAATGGCCTGAAATGATTAATGATTTCCCCCCTGCAGTGGGCTCTCCTCTACAACACTATTTCCCCTGTGAAGACAAATTCCTGGATGCTCTTGCTGTGTCTGGTGGCTAAAATATTCAATGTGTTAACCCATCATTTAGATTCATTGTGAATCACATCACATAGCTGCTCCCGAACCCACAGCTGTACACGAGAGTGACTAATGTTTCTTTTTGACTCTCTATTAAGGCTTTACAGACTCAAACCCACCTTATGTCACCCCATAGCGCCACAGTATTACCACGGGGAATACACAGCCCTTCAGAGAGCCCATTAGATGCATTCAATGGCTCATTGAAACAAGAGAATGCATTTGGGTTCGTACCCATGAAAAGATTACTAGTGTGGAGTCCCCTGTAACCTCAAAATCTGTCCTCAGATGACAGACTATGGGTCAAAACAGCCTCTGGGAGGGTCAACGCTGATTTTTCTGGGTATTGTGGCTTGGCGAATGACTATAAAAACCACTGTGGATGTGACTGAAGGGTGTCAATAAAATAACACCCTTTTTCAGCCAATTATGTAGTTTTTTTTTTGTATATTGGAAAAGATTTCACCAACCTGACAAGAAATGAAACCAAAAACACCAATGTTTCAATATTCTTGCCAAGGAAATCCTGCTTTACCACAGTCTGTGTAATTTCAAATGTTTTAAGAGTCCGATTAACACAGCCAAACAGTAATTGACCATCTTCTCGTTGAAAGGTGGTGAGTCCATTTTTGTTCAATTGTATTTTCTTCTGGGAGTATCTGCAACATGGCCGAATTTTGGTTTGATGAAGTTGCATGAAAACACTCTCTTCTGAACCTTGTATTTTGACTCCAATTTTTTTTTTCTTGGACACATGGTAATGAAAAACTAAAATATAGAAATATAGAAAATAAAGAAGTATAAAAATGTGAGCCATTTTAGAGTGTTGACCGTCCTTGTGTTTTAAGTAAATCTATAATTATTCATTCATTATTGATTTAGGTATTCTTTTTCAAACTATTTTAATCACTTAACATTTGCGACTGACATGAGCATGTACAAAGAGACAATTGGAGGATACAGAAATACAGAGTATATAGCAAAAATGCTTCTTATTTCTTGTTTGATGACTTTAGATAAAAGGAGAACCAAGAGCCATAATACAGAGCAGCAAAGATCAGGAAACACAGAAGGGCAAGGGCACAAGGACATGAAATTATCCAGGAGAGATTAGGTGACCCCCCTTGATCGGGAAATCACGAGTAGTTCTTCACTTAAGTTAGTAGCAGGAGTTTCGAATACCCAAAGTGAATTGTTGATAATGAATAACTTCGTAAGAGGTCTTGATACTGTAATGAGGTATGAGCAGATGATTGGAAAACAGGTTCTTTGTGCAAGAATTGCTAGAATACTGGAATGGTATAAATGAGAAACACTGGGTTAACATTTTTCAGTTAAATTTTCTCTATACGGCTATTCTCTGTTTTTGTGGATTAATATGTATTGACAATTATAAAATAATCTCTGTTTGATTGACAGCTTTTAAGCAGAACCATTACCTAAAAAACCATTGCCCATTGAATGACATTAATAAGATTAAATGTACGAGTAGCCCTTCATTTGTTTTCTCTAATTAAACCAGGTCATTTGGAGAGTAGAAAGAAGTTCCATCAAGTCCTTGGGATCTCTTTAAGGGATGTAATAAATCCCCATTAGCTCTCTGAACCCTTAGGCTGACAATCATGTAGTCACCACAATCAACCACAGCTGACTCTTGAACCTGTTCATTATTAAAACACATTAGTTATGATAATCACTGTCATGACTTTAAATCCTATGAACACTCACCATTAAACATTTAAGCCATAATAATGAAATAATATTAATACAAAGAGGGCAGTGCAACAGGAGAGATATTTCTGCAACCACTTTGTAAATTGAGTCCACCCAGTAGTTTGATTTAGAAAATTGAGAAATTAACTAGAAACCCAGCAAGGGTCAAAGGAACCAGTATCACGTGAACATAGGTTTGATGATGACACCAACTAAAATTAATTATCGTTGAAAGAAGCTTGTTGCATTATAGTAATTTGTCAGTGCCATGCAGACAGCATGGTTTTGTTTTGTGCATGTATCTTAAATTCTGGTAATGCTAAAAACTAATTTTCATAACAGCTGATGGCCTTCGGAATGTATCTGATTTAATAAACAGAAAACAGCAAAACTACTAATAAAAACCATTATATGAAACAGGGTTATCAAGTCTCATTCATTAAGCGTGTGACACACTTACCATTTTTTTCCATCTTCCGATTTCTCACATGAAAAAAGCCCATGAGCACCGGAAGAAATGGTAAATTATACTGTAAAAACACTTTTTTACTTGTTTTTTTATTTATTTTACATGCTGCTAATATTCAAAACTGCCAAGACTTTTCGACTAGTACTGGTGGCTAAACAAACATGAACTGTTCACACCCCCGCATTCTTAGAAACCAATTGAACATAAAGAACATTTCAGACATAGTGGCAAATGCCACTTGAGCAAAAACCCAAATGAAGAGGAAAATTCTTGTTTCTTTACAAAATCATGCGATTTAAAGTAGAGCTCACAAATAAAACTAATCTTTCCTGGGTTTTGCTTATTGGTGCAAAGCAATTCCACTCATTTCTGACATGTAAATTCATCTTTCGGGAAGCCAGAAAACACTTTTGGCCCAAGATATCCAAAACACACTTTGTTTTCATTGTTTATCTGACGCGGATCTATTACAGTTACACTTGATGTTCCTCTTTGAGATGTGCTGCATTAGCAGTTCATCTGATTGGTTAGTGAGTGGTGCTATGGCCAATGGGTGTGACTATGGCTATCAAGCTGTTTTGAACTTCCAGAAAAAAAAAAGGAATATGTCTATTCACAATATGACTTGAGACATATTTTTGATGAGTGAACATTACTAAACATACAAGGCCTTTTACTCTCAGATTGCTTAGGTATTTTACTTATAAAAGGTTTCCTACATTGTGAGTGATTTATATTGTATTATTGTGATGTTTATTTTATCCTAACTTAATACAGAGAATCTTTCTTGAATCCCTGGCTGTGGTTGAGGTGCTCACACATATATTGTAAGAGAATTGACTAGGAATCAACAACATGAAAAGACAAATATTTAATGTATCAAACTAATTGTAGTAATGTGCATGTCAAGCGCGTGTGAAAATGTATTAAATGTATGTGAATTCTAATTCCTCATCCAGTAGCGGCAGATACTTTGCTTTAATAGCAAAGGAAAAGGGTCTTTGGAATCTGTAGAGTCACTAATTGGTGCAGAAGTTGAAGCTCTACTATGATTGTTTCTAGATCTTAAATACTTCAGTAGTCCATGAAACTGTTTGAGAAGTGCCAAACTTTTGCTGCCAACACGCCAGTGTGGCTGTAACAACAATGTAAAGGCTAGCCTACATTATGCTGACAATACGCTTACATGAAAAGTAGTTAAAGAATATTTAACATTTAGGAACAAATTTTTGCAGACCACAGTGCCGATCAACCAGTCTGCCATGTTGAATTTTTGAGTGCTTCATTATGATTGGTCAGATGTTTGGAGCATGCAGCAGATCTGAAAAATCATCTAAGTACCAAACAAACTAATAACGTGTTTTTTAATTTTTACATTTAAATTTAGACCAATTAAAGAAAAGCATTCTTGAAAGAAAAACAAGGATAATGGCCAAAACTGGCAATTTGTTCAAACTTACTGGACCCTCTATAGGACACACTGTACAGCTATCTTTATTGATCTGTCAGTGTCAGAAGTGTAGTTATTTTTTTCTGTCTCCTCCCATCATCACATTTCCAGAAGGCTGTTAGGCTTCCTGGCTTAGAGAACTGACCCTGAACAGCCCATCAGCAATTCTTCTGACCTTCACCCAACAGACCTGATCCTATAGCGGCTCTTAGTTGTCATCATACTTCACTATGTGGCATTAAGAAATGTGTGTCAGGCCTTTACTTGAGAAGATTACAAACTAGCCCAAAATGGTTGTAGACATTTTTTTTTATCTTGGCAGTGCTGCCATTTCCTCAGTAACAGTTGCAAAAAGTAGACAACGAAGAGAACAAAAAGCTTCCTTCAGCCAAACACAGCAATTTCATCTTGCTGATGGGTCTTGTCTCGCAGAACATATGAAGGAAATAAACTTACAGCATCATGGCCAATAACAAAAAAATTACATGAGAATTCAATAAAAAGAATTCAAACAAGTCAAGGATAATATACTGAGAAACAGCAAACAAGGGATAAAAGAAATGGAGGATCTATTTTAGGTCAGGGAAAAGAACTATTACACCTCAGTTGCAGCAAGTTTTCAAACCTGAAAATAATTGGATGCCAGCATCAATATTGCAGGTTGTTTTGTCATGGGGTTTTACTCACCCTGATGGTAACAGTCTAATTCTCACTAAAAGCTTTTACAGATACGGCAAGGCTTGTACACAATGCACTACCATTCACAGAGCATCACAGTCATCCCAGCTCAAAGGAATGTGAATGTTTGCTCTCATGGCTTATTCAGTAGTCTTGAATTTAAAAGCTGCAATTAAATCACATTATTTGAAGGAACATTATAAATTTCTCCCTTTATTTACAACTCACAGAAGGAAGAAGCAAAATGGCTTATTAACAAGCTCTAAATGCTCAGAGACCCATGTAGTGATGTATATGACAAAAGAGATTAGAAAGAAACCCTAACTGATTTTGAAATTGAAGCGGACAGTCTCTTCAGCATGCTTGGTTATACTCCAAACTGGGAATATTGTGTGAACCAAAACAATAAATGCTGAAACCCCTCCGAAACATACTCCGTTAACCAAATATTTACAGAGAAAGATTAGGGTTTTTTCAGCCTTTCAGCAATCTCTTACATATCTTTAATCTCAAAAGTGCAACCAACAAAAGATTGCTGTTGTCTGCCTGCTGCCCCTCAGCTTGAATGCATTTCAGTGTAAATGTTGCCATGTGATGGACCATATGGGGACCTGTCAAAAGTAAACTTCACCATTCTTGTAACAGGAAAAACCCTGTGACCAGAAAGAGAACTTAATTTTTTCCCCATCAAATCACCAAAAAAATGGGACTAGAACATAAAAAAATAAAATCTTACCTTTCAGTTAACCATCACCACCACTGACTAAGTGACATGGAGCAGCAAGTGAACTCATTGCAGGCTAATTTTTATTTCCACTTTTAATTTTATTCAAATGAATACATAAAGAGGTAATAATTAATTTTAATTGTCATATGTGCTTTCATATGCTATTTTTTAAATCACTGATAAATAAGGACATTATTTTCCAAACGAAAGTAACTATTTTATTAGTTTCAGTGTTTGGATACTTGATGTTCAAACCCTTATGTTAAATCATAACTCATTTAATTATTTATAATTACATTTCTTGATATAACTTTTGTAATAAATTATTAAGGAAAGTATTAGTAAATTGTATTACTTTTAAAGATCACAAAGCACCAGAGTCCTCTTACAGTGTGCTCAGAAAACAAGTCAATATTGTTCAAAACAATTTTACCTTTCTATCTTTATAACTTAAGCTTTCTGAAGAACCTGGGAGTTTGTTCACAGGCAAGTGCTTCTTGGTCAGGAAAAGAGATGGGGACCCAATTGAAAGGTAGGAACAGTTATTTCTTTTCTCCAACCAACAAAATACTCAAACAGAAAGTCTCATATGTGCCTTCTACGTGGCAACACAGATAGCTTGCTAAAACTGAAACTGAACCCAATCAATGCAAAAAGAAGAATAGAATAAAAATACTCTTGGATTGTATCCAACAGACTCAAGGGCACTTTCTTTACTACAGCAAAAATAGAGAGCAGGTCAATGGAGCCAAAAACCACATCAGGCAGGTAGTACTGGACTAGATAAACTAGACTGGACAATTCTGTTAGGCCATGTCCACACGTACGCAGTTATTTTTTAAAACGATTTTTCTTCTCCTGTTTACAAAATCTTGCATACACACGAGCATGGGCAGAATTTTTTTTTTGAACATGAATACACTAAAACGCTGTAGAGAGCAAGTCATTTAAATAGAGGGCAGCCGAGTCATCAACCCCTAAGTCAGAAGATTTTTTCAGCTCTGAAGCGCATTAGTGCTTCATTTAAATGACTGGGAAATACAGCGCACATGAAGATAAGAACAATGCTTTTTATAAACTCTTACAAGTATTTACCAACAACTGTGGAAAAATCATGCATTATGCTGTACAATTTCAGATGCTGTTACAATAAAAACCTGAACTGGTTTCAACTTTTATCTGAAATATCTCTTCAAGTAACTTGACTACAACCACCAGATAGGAGATGTGATAGCAAGAGCTTACTGAAATCTAAGATTTCTTTAGGACGTTGCTGTTAATGTGAAATTGATTAGAATAAAAAGTGTAGGATGGTTTATATTTATAGTTGTGTACATTTAAATACATGCTGTCTTGTGGACAGGCTCTTAAATTCCAGTGTTTCTGGCCCATAATAGTAGACGACAGAACAACTGACAGTAATACAGAACACGGGGCCACTGGGAGACAATCAGGCAGAACCCATATGAAACACCTGAACCAGAGGAGCCTGCTGCCAGGCTGTCAGGCTGAATCTAACTTGGAACATTCAGGAGAATGTTCACATCATATCAAAATAACATCATGTAAAAACGACATAATACATGCCAATTAAGGCCACAATTGGTACTAGATTTTAATCAGGATTGTTACTCTCCAGTGGTATGGGTTATTGATCAGTTGATACAACTTCTATTATGAGAAAGCTGAGATAGACTTTAACTGTGTAACAAATTGCATATTGTCTCTCCCCTTCTGTAAGTCGCTTTGGACAAAATCGTCTGCCAAATTCATAAATATAAATTTAAATGTACTCTAACGTAGAATATCAATAGGAATCTGCTAATGTCTGGACACAGCCTCATATGGTCATTTAATAAATGGCTTTTCAGTCAATTCCATGCATCCATGATAACATTGTGGATTACACTCATTACATTGTACTCTCTCAGTCAACAAGGCTACAAAATAAATAAAAATAGCAGTAATATAAAACACTAAAATGTTTCCTCCAGTTACACCCTGTTCTTTGATGAAAGAAAAAATATATATATATTTTAATATAAATCTCTCCTCTGTCTGAACATACTAGAACAAACTGTTCCACGAACAACCAATTTCTTGCCACAAAAGCTGTAAGCACAATTCTGAAAAGCCTAAACCAACAAACCAAAACAATTTAGTTAAGTGCCTAATACGCATAATAAGGTAGATCAGACATCCTTTGTGACAAGATATTTACTGTGAACAAATCACTGATCACGCAAACAATCCTCCAAATTATGGTTTGCACTGAAAGCATGATTAGCAACGAGGAGAACAACGAGAAATTAATGCAATTAATTATCAAAGAAACACAGCCTATTCTTATAAAACAACTCTAAAATGATTGCGTCTAAAGAATTTTTTTAACACATAAGCTATGTCGCACCAATATATTCAGGGTATCTGTTGCAAACTCATCATTTAATGCAGGTGTGAAAGGAAATCTAATGCTGGCATGTATATACAAAACATAAATATCATTCTCCATCTGGTATGTCATCACTCTAATAACCTAAAGCAGTCAATTAAATGATTGCAGTTTTGAGAATTTGATTAATATAAACAAAATAAACATTTACATTGAGTAATCAAACTGTACCTTACCCTATGCAGATGCTCAAGATGCTAAAGAGATATCTTAGGAAAATTTGAGTGCAGTTTTCCCCTGCATTGTGCCTGAAAAAAAGCTGTGCTCCCATCCCTCCACCAAACGAGGCCTTTTTGATCATTGTTAAAGCATTTTCCTTTTCGCCACTTCTCCTATACCCTTTGGTGAATCCATTCAGATAAATTTGCCAGTTTCTTTTCCCTAAATGGGTCACTGCACTAAGATGCTATTATCCCATGAAACCTTCATGGTGGATAATGCAAGGACAGCATCAAATAAGATTGTTATTATATGAAATAACTCTCCCTTTGCTAACACAATAGGATGCTGATAGTTAGCTGTATGTCTGTATAATAGCTGAGCTGGCCGAGACCTGGTCTAATTCAATGTATTGTCTCTAACCCATGAACAGAACTGTCAAATCTCTTGTACAAAATAATGAGCTTTTTTGTGCGCTGGAAACAGACAGTCTCTTCCAGCCCAAGTCCAAGAAAAAAGATAGTCAGCCTCTTTACAAATTTTCATCTCAGCAGTTTTTTGAGACCTTGCAGACAATCAGGGTTTTGGTAAGTATCCAAGTTATTCAGATATAAGCAGAATGATAGACCAACAGATAAGAGTCTGAAATATTTCCTACATTTTCAGAGACAAGAAAAATGATGAAAGTCTTATTTTCAAAAGCAGATAGCTTCCACACAATTAACTGATAAGATGGCATGATACACTGAGATTTCAAAGTAGGACATTTCACATGTGTATTATATGCCATAGTATGAAAAATAGTGTTCAGTGGTGTGTTGAGCTATTATAATGTGCTCTTTCCTGAAGGCTCCCAATTATGCCATCAGGAAAGTAGTTCTGATTAATATTTACTTTTACGTAATTGTGTTGTTAACTTCCTGGTCAGTAAAAAAACATCAAATCAACAAACATATATGAACAACACTCACCAACTAAATTATTAGAGATACCTCTTTATTATCCTATGAAGCAACAACCCTGTAATACATTTCTATGTAGTAAATGTAGTATGGTTTGGTCCCCGATTCTGCAAAATAAGTAAATTTTACCATTAGATCTCAATCCAATACAAGTCAACAAGAATAATGTTATGAAACAATGACTGGTTCTTTAGGATGCCAAGGACAAAATGTGAAGTTTAGACGTAAAAAAAAACATTAAAACATTGTTTCTTACGAGCCAAAGGCACGGGTTCTGTATGGTTAAAGGGTACATTCTTGGCACTCTGTCCTCCATTGTACCAATTATTCTTGAAATTAATCAGGCAGTCTTCCTTCATTATTATAGTATGTGATGGCTACTTCCAACATGATAATGAGGCATATCAAGAAGCTCATCTCAAGCTGGTTTCTCAAGTATGACAGTCAGGTCACTGTACTCAAATGGCCTTCACAGTCACTAGACCTCAAATTGAAATCTTTTGGGGATGTGCTCAATTGGTTTTAATGAGACAAAAAAAACCTCCAGTATACAAGTCAATTGTGAAGACTTTTCTTTCTTTCTATTTAATGATATAGCATGAAGCACTATATTAAACATTCTGGTATGTATAGTGGTGTGAGAGTTTTTCTAACCTTCTTGCTTTCAGAAGTGTTTTTTTTTTATTGTAACACTTTCGTCCAGACCATTAAACAAATGTAGACATACATGAAAGGTAACATGTAACAATATTGTTTAGGTAATACATAAAGGTTTAAATTAACAGAAAGACAAATACAAAATGTCCTTTGTCAAGACCACCTTCCTCCTCTTCTTTCCTTTAGAATTTGTAATATTCCTACACTCTCGGTAGAATTTCAACAGTCTAATCCTGTTAAACTAAAAAGACAATTTGTGAAAAGACATAAAGAAAATTTTACAGAACTTTGCTGTATATATTTGTTAAATGAAACAAAAATATTACTAAACACTATTTTTGTAAGATGCAGTGATTCTCCTCAGATTCCATCCATCTTCATCCTGTTAATAGGTGAGTTTATGCCTTGCAAGTGTTATTTGAAATTACATTCACTTTTATTTACACTTTTCAGTGATAAACTCAATAGATGAGGTATTGAGCAACAAAAGTGCATCGACCAGGTGATAACTTCATTGGTCTTCGTACTGTTTATTTATAAGTTTTGCTCAACATTAAAGACACAAAAAACTAATAAACCCACCAGATGGCACATGGGTAATAGAAGTGTAACATGCTTGTTACTATTCCAAAATGCATTTTTGTTAATATTGTGGACTGTGAATGTTTACTTTTTTGCTTGCCTGGCATTCATTTGTAATTGGGTGTGTCTTATTACATTTTATGTCAATTTGAGGTTTCTTTGTAAAGGTACACTAGGAATCATTCAGCTTTGTAAGGTCAGGCTTGAGGGGTTCCAGCCATCTTTTTTTGTACTACTAGCATAATGTTCCAGGACTGTCTATAGAGTGCTCAATAGCTTCATATACCAAAAGCACGCCAGGGTTGATTGTTCACATTTAAAAAAATAATAATTATAGTTTATTTCTAAATCTACTGTGAAAGTATGAAACTCAACGTGAACATTTATCTGAGTGACATTAGTCTCTAGAAACAACTTAACCTAACTCCATCAAATTCAACCTTCCACTGAGCTGGAGGATCTCATATTGAGCTCATATTGAGAAAAAAAGGCAACAAAGAAAACTTTGCAACAAAATCTAAATGTTCATGGAAGGCATTAATATGAATGAAATCAGACAAAGGCCGATTTGAAGCTCCTTGTTTACTTTATTTGTGGAATTATACATGAAAATTGGACAGTATAGCACAACATATGTCCTTTTCATTATCTCTTCTTCTAAATCCAGGCAGATGACTCTATAAAATATCTCTTTGCATCCAGTTCAGCAGAGCTCCAAAAATGGCGGTTGGTTAAAAAAAAAATATGTACTATGGTTATTTAGAATTAATGTACATCTGCCAGCCAATCAGAATTGAGTTTTCGTACAGAACATGGCATAATGCAATATGTGTAACACAGAGTAATTCAGTCAAATTGGATGGTTTTCCAGCAGCAACCAATGTTTAAGGTCACTCCACAGAAAAAATAGAATACTCCAGGAAGACAAAAAACAATCGCACGACACATTATGATTAGAGTTGCACAACTAACTGCACAAATATCTAAAGAAAATGATAGAGTAAGCCAGAGGGAAGAGTACTCGATTTTTATCTGTGCAGACTGCAGTAATGTCTTATACAAATGCAAGCAGGAGAAATTTAGATATAATTAGAACACCATCACAGTCTCGCAGTTTGAAAACGTTTAAGAAGACAAACACACTAAAGTCATCTGACTGCAATCATTATTTACATATTCCAAGCCCATCAAAGTTCATTTGCACTTTTCTCCCACATTACCTCCCAGTGGACAACGCCTGACAGCATGATTGCTTTCACATTCATATTCATAGTTTTTTTTTTTCTCTCCAAGCTTGACAAATTAAAACAAGTCAAGAGACCGGGAGTGTCAAAAGAATGAGAACAAATGCAATGATAATTTATCTAAGCTGATGAACGTGGGATCAAACTTGTGTCTATAGAGTTTAGCGAGTGCTTTACAAAGTTTGATTATATTTGTGAAAGACGGTAATCAGTCATTTTGATGACTCATAATTATATTCACACAATGCAAATGACGTTTGATGCAAATTGGTTTTTGCCTTAAAAGATCAACTTTGAGAGGGCCAGAGATGCAGTTTGCTCATCAACAAGAGCTTTCTTAGCATTCTACAAAGAACTAGTATTACAAGATATGATGGCCTTTCATTGAGCACTTAAAAGTAATTATTTAACTAAATAGTGAATTTAAAGTGGCGGTGAAATCCATAAAATCTGTAATCTGAAACCAGCTAAATCTGACCTTTTAAAGGCCCTGCAAGGACACGTGACAAAACCACTAAAGATATTTAAAATAGATATACTACTGTGAGACCTTTTAATACACCTCAGAATAGCCTCTAAATTTAATCTCTGCTGAAATTATTTCAAGTATCAACAAAAACAGAGAGTTGCTATGAGTGATGAATCACAACGCTTATAGGGAAAATCGAAAGAAAATTACAAAACCCCTTTTTTAATGGCATTTGCCCCAGTTACATCTTCCTGCACAACAGCCAAATGGATAAACCCTGCTACTAAATTGTTTCCTACGGTTACAGGTAATTACATCAAATTGGCTGGATATTACTTTTCTCCAAGCATGTGCATGTGGGTGTGTTGACATTGACTTTCTATGATAATAGAGCAAAATGTCACAGATATGGGGCTCACATGTGAACTCGGAATATAATTACCCTCTCTAGGTAAAATGAATGATATTGGAGTACTGTTGTGAATAAAATATCCAGATTAAATTAAAGTATTCTGTAAGGTTAAGTGCTGAGGGATGTACGGCACAGATGCGAGTTGTTTACCCTATACATTTTTAACACCAGGGTTATCACTGAAAATTAATTGGACTGTAAATATTGTAATATACAAACATGCCCAGCATAAATTACAGTTATTAAAAAAATTTAAACATTCTCTACACAGGTTTCTTTTGTATATATTGTTGATGTATATTCAATAAGTCCTTTAACCACTAAATACCAGTAAAAGAATTCCACAGCTGCTTGATACTAAAGTTTTACAAGTTTTCTCTTGCTTATAATTGCCTAGTATGGCAAACTTGATTGGCGAACAATAAATATGAAGTGGCGAAGGGGTGGAAGGAGGAATATCTTGCACAACATTGTTGTTGTTCCTGATGTTGTCATTTCATATATACTGGAATATTACTGGTAGGCGGGAATTATCAGTCAAGCTTTTACCATACTTATGTAAATGAAAGATTAAGCGACTTTATTCTTACTCAAAAATGCTAACAGACAAGCCAATAGTAGCTATTGAGGTTGTCCATATTGTAAATGTTTCTGTTTTGTTTTTTATATAAAGGATGACCCATTCTTCATTAATACTAAAAACCAGTAAAGCACATCCAAAATAAGAAGTGTTCTTGTTTTTTGCATCACACACAAAACTTTGAAACACAGAGTGCTGCACATTTTGTTATGCTACCATGGAATAATTAGCAGATCTAAAAGGGTTTCATAGATTTCAATAAGTTAGCACTTACAGAACACAGCACAGGCAGGATTAATGTGTATAATATTCATAGGGAAGCTTTGCAAATAATAATACAATTCATGATGCCAGGTTTATGTTTTGCATTTTCTGCAGTTGGATATGTTTTATCTCTGTAATTGTCCATTTATTCCAATGGAATACCAGTCTGGATACACATGTATATGGAAATTACAAAGATCTCTAAAAAATGAAAAATGTAATATTCATCTATAAAAAAAAATATTACTTTAGTTTGAAACACATCGGTCACTTCAATGTTTAAAGTGATAGAGATATGAACATTGCAGTGAAGTAATGATAAATCATATTTGAAATTGTCATCTGGACACCCTTGCAAAAGTAGCTTGTACCGTTTTCATACCCCCTCTTAGAAAAACTCTCCCATGTGACCACTACTCATCAAAATATCACATTTTGCAGCTAGAGGTTCTTGGTGTTTATTGTTGTGACATGTGTCCTCCTGCGTTTCTTCGTTGTTCCTTTCATGTGCTATATCTGGTGTCTTCATTCCCTCACCTACACAACCCTGAAAAATGTATCATTATCTAAACACATCAAACCAGAGCTTTTCACTTGAAAGAAGCCAGAGTGGCCAATCTTCAGCAAGGGCACGCACTCGTAGTAATCTTCCAGCATTTACTAATGATATTGAACTGAGAGTATTAAACAAATCTCATTAATCAGGCATTCATCAGAATGGCTTAAAGTCATCTGAATTCATTTGGTTGAATGTTGTTGCTTGTATATTTTTGGCAACTCTGACAGAGCACAAACACAGAATATCTCAAGATACACTTAAGACCTCCGGCTTCAGTAAATCAGTGCTCTCCAGCAGATACCGCAAGACCCCATATAGTGCAGCACTCTGTTAAAATGATTCACTCTTACAGTGGGAGAAAATAAACAACTAAATAAAGGACATAATAATTACGAGCATGAAGCGGAACATTAATGAAAAACACAAACATGCTGAAGAGCACACGATATGCTAAGATGCTTGTAATATTATAGTGACACTCTATTCATCATTACAGCATGCAGAAATTAATCGAACCCATCTGATAATTATTTCATCAGGAAACCTTGTTTAATCATCCATCTTTAAACTATCCTTGTGTTGTGTCTGGATTGTGAAATGCTCATAGCTAAATTAGCTTGTCAGGGCTGATTGGGGTAAGGCTGAAAGAAAAATACACAACTTACCTTCAGGGTAATTACACATCAGCAGAATACACTTTTCCTTCATTCCTCTGGCTTGTTACCATGGAGGCAGAGACGGTTTAAATGAAAAAAGCTGAGCAGTGGGGATTCAGGCTTTGGCCACTGGCAAGCTTTAAGGCAATGTCAGTCACCCTGAGCTACATGTTCATGCATCATCCGGATGATGAAGGTGGTCACAGGTTCATGGTCTGGAGAGAAGTCCCTGCACACGCGATCAATCAGAATACACAAAGCGTATCACCTGAATCAAATACTAATTTCGATTTGAATGTGAAACATGGAGAAGACCACTGGATTTAATACAAGTTTACAATTGACAATCTTATAGATTGTATTTTCTTTGAATGTAGCTGTAATTAAAAATGACTTGATATCATTTTTGTTTTTTATTCATGTTCACTGTAAACCTGAATGTTGTAACTATTTAGTCATTTCGGTTACTTAGAACGTTACAATAACCACATATTAATTAAATTCATGAGTTTGTAAAATTGAAATTGTTCAAGTAAGTTGAGAAATGCTTATGTTTTAAGTAATGCGAAATAACTCATTTAACTTTAGCTAAATTTAATTATTCAAAGATTCAGAAGATGCACTGAGTGCACAATGCACTGTGGGTAATTAGCTAATTCTTTTTAAAAAGCTGTTTATGACAAACTTTCACTGTAAAATGTTAATGTTGTAATTTAAACGTGTTTCTGATGTTTGACCATTCATTATGAGGCTTTTTGTTTACGATGATGTTACTCTTGTTGAGAGCGAGGTGTGGGGAAATGGCTCTCGGGAGAAATGTGTGTTGGACTTGATGCGTTGGTAATGGTTTGAGATCTTGATGTGATTGCTTGAGATTTGCGTAGAGAACATAAGTCTGAAACAATAGTGGATTTGATTCTATCACTTCAGTCAGATTATATAATGTCTTGTATTTCATTATCAATTTTAAGGTTGGTGCCTAACTTCTGCTCGGCAGTGCCGTTCTTGGAGTGGGGGAATGAAACATTAATCTCTGTAGAATTTTAGATTGCAACTATAACTATTTATGAAGTAGGCGATTTAATAAATTAAGGCATGTACAATTAAACCATTTAAGTTAGATCCTATCAAAATAAGAAAGTCATGCTAGTCTGCATTTACAATTTGAATAAATAAATTATTTTAAGTAAATAAACTTTAAAAAAGCATACTTTCCGCATACTTAAAATAAGACCATCCAATACACAATAAAATTGATGTAACTAATTACTTACATGTGTTTGAGTAAGCTAATCTTTTCAATTTTTTCAGCGTAATAGTTTATCCACAAGCTATCTCTCTAATAACTTTGTTTACATCTGTTTACTGTTCTTTTATCAAAATAGGAGTTAAAAGTTTTGCTATTGTCATTATTCTCAGGATAATTGTCTTTTCCTTTAAGGATTGTAATCTGTGATATTTTGGCTTGCAGTTAGTGCATGAAGTTGTCAGCTGTGTCTTCTCAGCATGCTAAAAACATTTCTTTAAAAAGATGACATTTGAATGAGTACAAACAGAATGAGTAAATCCTAAAAAATCCTGAACGGACGATAAAAAATCTCAACTCAAGTGAAATCCGCTTTCTGTCATGGCTGTTGCATTTTGTTCCCTCTGAATTATAAATGGGACTACTCTAGAAAGCTACTGGTTGTTTGGCACAGCTGTGAAAGTTCAAATATTTGCTACAGCGCAATATTTGCACCTCAGACCCGTAATACCTGCTCCACATTAATTCAAGATTGCATCTGTGCACTTCAGTGCTTGATTATTGTAAAGTATTTTGTACTGGCAATAAGTAACTGTTCAGACTACATTTGTCCTGTTATCTCCTCCAAAAACACTGCCAAATCACGCCAGTGCTGTATTCTTTACATTGACTTCCAGTGAAGTAGGGTTAAAAAATATCCTGTTGTTTGTTTTTATGTCTCAGCATGAACTACTTTTAGCCATTTGGGTGTTCATTGGAGTTCCTATATCCTAAACTTAGCCCCTGGGAGTTTGCAATGTTAGTGCCCCAGCTCCACATGTCTGGGACTCTTTTCCTCTGGAAATCAGGAAGATCACAGAGCGTGTTGTTTTGAAACCCAACAATCTCTCTATTCCAACAGCATTTTATTCATTTTAGAATGGTTACATCCTTCTTGCATTCAAAGTGATGTAAGAGGGTTCCTGTTTCAGAATTCCTGTTTCTGAAGTCTTGTTTCTGGATTCATATTTGTTCATACAATATAGCATAAATTGATTATTTGATTACAGTTTTTTATTAATATGTCTACTAATAACACTGGCATCAAACGTTTATGTGTCCAGTGATGAAGAAAGATTGATATTAAAACTTTTTTGTAAGAGTACAAGGGTGGTATCACTACAATAACAAGTTAGTTTATTACCTTTTCTCTGAGCAAAGAGAAAACAAGTCATCACTGGAAATATGTCTCAATAACATACCAGCAGGCAGCAATATAATAACTGTGATATTCAATATTGTCTCTCCTGTCTCCAAAGCATCTGAAGAAAGATGTGGTGAAAGAGAGGGCAAAGTCTGGTGACCCTTCTTTCTATGGAATAACTCCCGTCCTTGATGTCTACAAATAATACATTATTGATAAAAACTGTTCCAGAATATGAAAGCATACAAACATATCGAAATATTGTTGAATGCAAGTTCTAAATACACATTTTTTTTTTAGATTTTCTTATAAAACCTGCCAACTTGTGTCTCAAATAAATCAAGATTTTATCCGAAGCTAAGTGAATGATTTGGTTGTAATCACTTGAACACATTTCATGAAGTAAGCTGCATTTTGAGAGTTAATATTATTTTATTTTAAGCATGTTAATATTCTTTTTGCTTCGATGACCACAGAGACAATGGCAGATATCACATGACTCAGTAAACCAAGGCCATTGTAGCGTAATATCAATCAATATTGGTTGTCACTTTTTTTTTGTTCAGCATTTGTTTCCCATTTTTATTGCATTCAAACAGTATTTTGAGACAAATATCCATATATTTAGTTGTGATACGTTATCTAATCTTAATAAATCTTTTATACAGTACTCTTACTCAAGTAAAAAAAATCTAATCACTTACAGCATGTTTAAGAGCACTTTTAAGAGCATATTTAATGCATTAATGTTCTCTTACTTTTGCAGGTTTTGATATCACAACACCTGTATGGTATAAAGTAAGTGTATTTAACTTTAGTTTTTTGTTAAGATGTCTGTATTAATTTATTGATGTATTCACATTCATGTTAAATAGGGTCTATAATAATTTGGTGTAAGAATGTAATGAGAAGCTAAAGAGAAGGCGAAGGTAGTGTTTTTCTCTGAAAAAAGAGGCTACTTTATTATTTTATTGTTGAAAAAAACGTAAAATATAATCTAAAACGCAAAAATTTCTGAAAAAAATCTTACTTTCATGGTGACTTTTACTTCTGATCAATAAAAAAGTTAAACAATATAAAAGCTTAATGTAAATACTAAACTAACCTAAAGTAAATAACAAGAAAAAACTTTTAGTATCATATTGTATTCATTGGCAAGCTTGAAAAAAATTATCACAATTCATCACTAGCCTTAAAAGAGTAACAAAAGAAATCTGCCGATCCAGCCCAGATGACTGAAGTGTTGTTTTGAAACAGTAATTAGATACAAAGATTGATCTGTTTTGAGCCTCAGACCTTATTCGGTTTCTCGGTTAATGAACAAATACTCCACAAACTGCTCAGTTCCCTGCAAGGCTATACAAAAAAAACTTGATAAGAAAATGCCAAGCATGGCAAATGATGTCTAACAACTGTCTGACATAAAAATAATGAATAGAAATGAAGAACATCCACTTCAGGAGTACTTCATCATCACTATAACCTGCATCAAAATGCAACCTGCTTCGCAAAGATAAATACTGTTCAATAGCTTATCCCTTCTAAAACCTACAGCCAAACATGGAGAAACAGGGTTTGTGTGTGCATGCGTGCGTGCGTGTGAAAGAAAGAAAGAGAGAGAGAGAGGAGAGAGAGAGAGGAAGAGAAAGAAAGAGAGAGAGAGGAGAGAGAGAGAGGAAGAGAAAGAAAGAGAGAGAGAGAGAGAGAGAGGAGAGAGAGAGAGAGGAAGAGAAAGAAAGAGAGAGAGAGAGAGAGAGAGAGCAAGATCAGGTTTTGGCAGAACATTTGAAAGATGATGCATAACGTAGTCATCATTTGCACATTCCATGTCCATGTTAATTACTACACTAGTCTCAAAATCGACCCTCTGATGCAGATTCACTGTGTTATTGCTTATAATAATAATAATTTATGATGAAAATAACAGGATGTGCCGCATGTGAAAGTATTGGTTGCATTAAAATAATTTTATATAATTGGACACATATTTTTTAAACATATGACAGAAACAAATATTTAACGGAAGATATTATTAATATTTAGGTAATGTTTGCAGCTATGTTTTCTACAGCCACAAATTTTTAGATTGTCTGATGTATAAACACGTCACAGCAGATTGCACCCAGGACCTTTACCAAGTGTGTGGACCTTGAGGCTTCAAGGGATCCGGGTTCTCAATTACATTGGAGGTAGTTCGGCATCGAGATGTCATCCTCGCCCACATGAAGGTGTTGGGTTTTCGGCTGAACCCCTGCAAGAGTGTGCTCTCCCCAACCCAGAGGAAAGTATGTGTGGTGAGGGATTCCACCATTATGCGTGCGTGCCTGTCTCAGGCCAGAATCTCTGCGATCCTAGAGGCGACCAGGAGGGCGAGGCTAGGCCATTCACTTTTCAACAACTGCTTGGCCTCAGGGCGTCTCCGGCAACAATTCTTCTGCTTGGGCTGCTCCATATATCGCCCCTTCAGTGGCGACTTAGGAGTGCAGGGTTCTTTCCTCGGGTCAATCCGATCCATCTTATCAAGGTCACAAGTTGGGCCTTTCGTGCCTTCTCTTGTTGGAGGGACCCTGTTTTCCTGTCCCAAGGACCCGTTGGGGGTGCCATGCCGTCGGGTGAATATCACCAGGAACGTGTCCTGCACGAGCTGGGGGGGGGGGGGCAGTGCTCGGGACCGCACTACCCATGGTTGGGTGGACCAGCCCCATCTCTCGTGGCACATCATCTGCTTAGAGTTGGTGGCCGCGTTATGTGCATTTCTGCACTTCCTGCCAGATATCAGGAGCTATCACATGCGTGTATGCTCAGACAATTTGTGCGTGGTGGCCTACATCAACCTACAAGGGGGATGCAGGGTCTGAAGGGGTTCATTTTCAACAGATATTTGAACAGTTGCTTAGATCACAAAATGTTGAATGAAGTACTTTCTTCTGAACCCCACTTGCAAAATATCAGTTAATGACAAATAAAAAAGTGATGCTTACTCATTGGTCCCTTCTCATCAAACCCTCATCATTCCGATCACTTTGAGCTGCATAACGATCTTCAGGTGTCTTTATCAGTTAAGTTCTCAGTGTAAGACTCTGCTCTGTCATTTTTAATGTTGTTGATGATTTTCTAAATGAACTGGAGACCAAGGAGAGGCAACTTTGCAAACACAATCAAGCAAGCTCTGGGTTTTCTCTAAACAAAGCTACTTCTATTCCAAAAGGTACTGCCAAACTGCAAAATGTGCAATGCTGAGAGAGTGAAAAGGAAATGCTTTCACAAATGTTTGCCTGTAGAAGGATAAAAGCACACTCCCCATCAGTCAAAGGAGAAATAAAAGAACTATGCTTTTTCCTAAAGCAGGAACCAACGAGGAAGCAATCCAACAAGGCACTGCGATTAGCATCTATAAACAGCATCCTGCTTGACAAAAATCCTAAGGACAAATCCGCTTGTCACTTCTCAAACTGCTTTAAATTTAGGTTACTGTATGCCATATTACATTATGTTGTGAGGAAGAAGACTTGACTTGCTTGCCCCCAATGTCACATCATATGATATGACTTAAGTAACCAGATTGGGGAGTTCGAAGCATGATCTTATTGATAAGTCGCTATAAAGCAACCATTTACTTTAAGATACAGAATTGCAGAGGTCACCCTTCTACAGTTTGGTTAAGCCATATTCATTTTTTTAGGTTTTATGTAATTTAATACTCACATTATTGTGGGTGATATCATAATCTCTAACAACTATTTCAATCATTTAACAGAAAATGGCATTAACCTATTGATAAAACACTCAATTGAATTAATAAAAAAAAAATTTCATGCATTTTTTGTTTTATCAAATGCAGTATTTTAGTTAAAGGCCTACTTATTTTAAAAAAAGTATTTTAACACATTTGTTTATGATCTCATATGTTATATAATCTCATACAATGACCTCAGTCTGATTACTGCTATACTGGTACATCTATAGTGGTGGAAACATTATTTGAGCTTCATAAGGAGGAAGCCTCAGGTGAAAATTACTGTTTAAAAAGTATATCAACAGAATGATTAGAGGTTATTTTTCATGGAATGACCAGAATGTGATAGTAGACACCCTCTGCTCAAACCATTTGATAGCATAACCTCTGCCTGGGTTGCTTTGCTTGGTGGTTAATGGTTTGGGAGAGCAAGTCAATGTTTATTGAGAGCTTTTCAAAAGAGTTATTACTAGATACAAATGTACACTGTAAAAAAATTACTCATGAGGCTTGTAATTGTCATTACAGTTTTTTACAATTGCTAAGACAGTTTTGTCAATAAATTTAACAAGTTTGTTTAAATTGTAACGTATCAAATCAGTTAAAACACATAATTGGCAAAGCAGTTAATTTCAGTCTCAAAACCCCCCCATTGTAAACAAAACTGCAAAACTCATTTTCAAAATACAATAAACACTTTTCATAACACTAACACATGTTTTCTTCAGACAACAACATTTAGTCAATGATAACACATTGAAAAAAAATGTGGCTTTAAAATAATGTAGTTTTTGTGTTGGTAAAACTTGATTGTAAAAGAAGTTCAAGTATTTGAAATTTGTGTTAACTGTATTCATTTTGTATCAAAGCAGCAAAAATGTATTAATTGTATCGCCTACCTAGACGGATGTTGGGCTAATTGTGTTAAGAGTTTAGGAAAGTTGTTAAATGTATCAAACTGTCAATAACAGTTTAATGTCATCATTAAAAATAATGTAGACGTTTTATAAAAAAAAATAAAGTTTTCTGGGTTTCTTATAAAATATTGGTATTTCACCAATAAAATAAAGAAAAACGAATGAACTATTTCTTTAAGTAAATTTGTGTAATTCTTAGGCCTAATTTGAGGAACCAATTACGCAAAAAGATTGAGGAAAAAATACTCCGCATTTATTTTAAGAGAATTGACCAAATTCTCCTGTTTGAATTGAGTCAGCTTTATGGTCAGACCAGGTGCATTGTGGGAATAAGGGATTAATGTTTATTACAGTAATATGTCTGTTTATATTTGTATACTTGTGTTGTTAAGTGTGGTTTACTGTTATAATTGTGTTTTAGCTAACTAGTTTGTGTTTTTATTAGGTTATTTTGTGTGAACTTATTTCTAGCTACCATTGTTGAGTTGCAGGTCATTATAGATGCACATAATGAAAATTGCTGCAAATTTATTTTATTTGTAAAGAAGTCATAGTCTTCCTGGATATTGTGAAAATCTTGGCTGGTTGAGACCTCTCACAAAAGATCTCACAAGCCTTTCAGATTGAGTACTATATACAATAACTTTATATTATGAATCATGTACTGTGTATTAGGTATAAAAAGGATATAATCAAACTGTATTTTCAAGTAAATCATAAAAGAAACCTTACTGTTATATGCTGAACAAAATATTGTGACTTTCCTAATCATACTAAAAATTTTAAGTGCCTGGCTAATTAATTCAAGATTTTTTACATGATTTGTTCAAGTAGACTTTGCTAAAAAAATTAACATTCCTTAGAAACTGCTTAAAAATAATATGCTTCTAGGGATTTTAAAACGCTAAATTCAAATAGATTCTGCTAAAAATCAAGCCTTAAAAGTTTTTTGAAGGTATTTTTTTATGTACATTTCACATATGATTTGTTTTACAGTGTATTATATTTTCAAAAAATGTTTATTTGTGACAAATTAAACACTGTCAATCTAATTTATAGGGAATAGTTTTGGGATATCAATAAAATGAACAGCAGTCAATTGTTTTTCTGAAAGCAGTCCATATGATGTTTGTAATTACCCAAAACAAAGGCACCCAAAGACTAACTTCACTTTGTCAATATTTGTATCGCAGATGCTGATGTCATGGTTTGTAGATTGTGTTATGTAATTTTTTAATTCTAAAATACAACAGTGGTTCGTCATCTATGCTCTTTTCAGAACAGAAATAGAACAGAACAGTTTTGATGTTCTACACAATCAGTTCATCCAAAAAAGATTTTTGAAAGAAACAGTACAGAATGTCTCGCAAGTATGGTAAGCAAATCCATTTTACATGAAGCTGTCGGATAGAATCTGATATTTCATCTAAACTTGCATGAAATAAAACCTTTTGCTTGTAAAGCAACAAATTGCAATCATTTGTGTTGTTTCAGGGACCATTTGGGTCCTGGACAGATACAATAAAACCTAGACTTCCCCAATCCCTCAGTAGTTCTTTTTTCAGGCCAAGCACAGCAGTCAACGGTGATGCCAGTGAGGGGGGGCAAGAACGCTCACTGTTTTCAAATCACTTAAATATTTCACTCCTCTGACAGAGCCGAACACTGACTCCTCTGTTTGCCTTCTTTGTGCTGTGCAATTGCACCTGTTCCAGCTCTAAGTCCTGATCCACTCCACTGTTCCTTCTCACTGCAGCGCCTTACCCCTGTTTTAGCAATATCCTCGCCATGCCAGCATTATGCTAATTTCTCCCACAATAGTTTAGCTGAAGAAAACATATTGCATGCTATTCTAACAATGACTTCTCTCGCTCTGTCTTTCTTCCATGCTAATGTGCCCTGTGGCGAATAACAACTTCTCCCATTGTGTGGCCTCCCTTCCAGGGACATTTGTTCCTAATCAGGGAATGTATCATCAGTATTGTGTGCCATGAAGTATTCAAGTCTTTTCAGAGCCTGAATTTGAATTGAGGTAGTAACCCAAGGAGGTTTTAACTCACTTCTGTTTATTTAGAGAGATCGACGTAAAACAGACCTACTAACTAACCAAATTATCCACAAATTAGCTTTTTTTTTTTAGAAAACAGGAAATGAACAGAGATTAACTCCTATTATTTATTTTCCGGTTGCTTCAAAATAGCTTCCTATATCTATTTGTAAGAGGGCTGATACAGAGATTATAAATATTAACCATTACATTTTAATTTTGTTTTCTAATAACATAACAGAATTCCAGAAATATGTCTTTCACTCCAAGGCCAAATTGCCACAAAAACAGTATAGCAATAAATTCATTGTTTCACTGCAGCAGATATCTAGCAAGAGGTCATGAACCATAAAAGAAATAAAGAGAGTTATAACAGTGACAAACCATGCATGAAAGGAGTCTAGCATCTCTCCGGAGTAAGAATGAGAGATTTGTTTGCAGGACTATGTGAGAGGCGATAGACTGCAAGAGAAAAAGAGATCCAAAAGGCAGTGAAGGGTGTCAATATATTCTGAAATTGAATTAAAGAGTAATTAGGGAAATCATTACCTGACACTTGCGCAGTGGGACTTGGTTAATTTACTGCGCAGTCATTTAGCGAATGAAGTATGCCCAGTAAGGATTCCTCTTTTGCCATAGGTGATGAGTAAATTGTATAATAGAGGCATTGACTTTTGTCCTTGATGCTGCAACAGACACTGATTCAAGAAAAATGAAGATGTTTGAGCTAATCATCGATATTGCCAAGAATTTGTCAACAGTTCCACATCAATTTAAACATTCAGGATGTAAATTAATGTGAAGTGATAGGCAATTGGTCCTGTAGCAAGTGTTCCTTCTTCCTTCTTGACTTTTCCTCTGTAATTCCTCTGGAGTGGATGGAGCCCCCACACATGTCCTAACTGCCATTCAAATCTCTCCCATCTCAGGAAGTAAGGGAAATCAACCCTCTGCCTAACTCCAACATAAATCCTATTGTTAATCCATCGCTCTGATGCCATAATAAAACTTAATTATGTTGAATTGTGGGTGGATAAATGATAAAGAGTATTTCCTTGTGGGCTATTGAATACAGTGGTCAGCTTCACGTATTATGAACCAGAACATCAATAGAAGTAAACAGCTAAAGATTTGTTGAGATGTTTGTGTAAATCAACTTTCTCAATGGTATACTTAAGGTGAAGAGATTAAGTAAATTCAGCTCTGTATACTAATTTATTTGACAGCTTGTCTATAAAAAAAGACAATGAGAAATTGACTTTAAAAGCCACCATAAGTAAACATACTACTATTAGATAAAACCAACAAGGGTTTATTTGCAGATTCCATTCACCAGAATTTATATCAAATTGCCTGTTAAAATATTTCATCACTCATAATTTATGAAATAGAATATATTGTAATAATAATTATTTTTCACAAAGCAAAATGCTATAAACTGAGTTCCTGTGTGTTGACAAACCACAAGGACAGTCATGCAGTTGTGTTTGTTTTCTAGAAGAGCTTAACACAATATGGGTAAAGCTAATTTCTTAAATTTTTTTATGTTTTTTTTAAACATTTTTATTATCATTATTGAATGAATTTGTTTTTGACTAAACGATAAAGCCAAGAACCAAAAGTGAAGTCAACTGTTTAATGGAGATATTTACAGACATATATATATATTAAACTATACAATAAAATTATAAGGACAGTGTCAACTGGTTCCACCATTGATTGTGCTATTAGACATAAAGCTTTTGAATTTCATAGAACTTCTTTATTTGTTCTAAAAAAAATTATAAATAAAATTTTGCTACAAGACTGTGCCATTGACTTTATAACAAGGACGCGGTGCGCATGATGTCACTCATATGTTTTTATAGATCACAAATGAGTCTAGTGTAATAAACTATTTTGGTAAAGCATTTAGAAAACAGTAAAATGGCAAAAATATGCAATTTGATGGATTGGAAATGATGAGAACCAAACCTTTGCACTTGGTGAGTGTCTCTCAGTCGAGTAGCTTGGCCATACATTATCCCAAATCTTTAGAATTTAAGACTAAAAAAATATATAATAAAAACTTAAACAAAAGAATAATACAAAAAAGCCACCCCTCGTCAGAGTTGTCATCAAGGTACATTCAAGCACATGTATTTAAAAACAAAATGGTGCCAAGGAAAGTGGAATGAGGTGAACAAAATGTTAATAATTAGTCTGGGGTACAAACAAATTGTCCAAATCTAAAAACAGCCCAACAAAGCACAAGGAACTAAAGCAGTTGTTTGATTAAATGGCACTGTAAACATTGTAATTAGTTTCACTATTGTTTGGACATTTATAAAACTTGCTCAATTCTTGAGTCAGCCTCAGGTGGTCAGACAACAATATGCAGTTCAGTCACTTCCAACTACAAGAGAGAAGTCTGAGGCTGACCCTTGGACAGTGCCAGGATTACTTATTTATTCAAGGATGACTGGTCAACCTGTGTCAATAACTATTATTAGAGTTTATTTATTCGTCATGAGATTGCTCTCACAAAGAATAAAGTCTTACTATCGTAAGAGTGGTTTGTTGACTATAATAAAGAAGACATATACTAAGCAGCCTGTCCTTGAAAGTCCCTGAATGTCGTAAAGCACAAAGCACATTTACTGTTGTTATGAAAAGTCTGTAACAGACCAAGGTTATGCGGACAGAGAGACGATGTTGGGCGATGGGCGGTGTTGGTAATGGTGGAGAGTGGAGAGCCAATCATATGGCTTACGTCATCATTCAGGGATAAAAAAGACTATGTTTTCAGAGGACATTGAAGATTTAGTGTGGATATGCTAACATTTTAAGTGTGCTTTTCATCCCAGGTTCCCTTTGAGGTAAATGAGCTGTTTTACACCATTCCTTCTTTTCAGTAACATGACACTTTTATGAACATCACTTCTCACATTCAATAAACTGTACACTCAGTCACATCCAATTTTAAAATTGACATAACAGCTATAGAGCTATTCTAAAAAAAAAACGAGTTGGATAATTTAAAAAGGAAGCTATTCAGTGATTTGATATTTTGACAAGGTTCTCCCCTTCGACTGTGCCATTTCATCAAACAACTACTTTAGTTCATTGTGCTGTGATGTGCTATTTTCTTTCAATGACCTGGACAATATGTTCATTCCCCAGACAAATGCCTCCAAGTGCTTTTTAGTTCACCTTATTCCAGGCAAAAAGGCATGCCATGAGCAGAAAGGGAAAATTGTGTTCCCTCCCGACCATGACAGAAACTAATATCAAGATGGATCTATTTGGTGGATAGAGTATCACACAAATAATGCACTTCTTCCAGGCAAGGTTTATTAAAAAAGATGCCATTAGCAAATGACCAGAGGTCTGGAATGACCGTTCTGCAGTTATTCTATTAGACTGATTCTGTTATTTAATATATTTAGTGTTTTCCCAACAGAAGGTGGCTCTTTCATAATTGTGCTTTCTATGGCATGAATTATTATGTTTAGAAACATAATGACATTCAACATATATATTATTTATATAATAATATATGTAAGTTTATATTTGTATTATATAAATGTATATATATATATATATATATATATATATATATATATATATATATATATATATATATATATATATATGTATGTATGTATGTATGTACATATTTATCCATTATAATATTTTGTGAATAATTGTTTTATCCTTAACACTAATGCACTTGTGCTGCAAGTTGAGGTGTGCATTAACTCAAGTAGAAGCCGAGTGAATCCATGGTCCAAAAGATTTGGTTTGCCATTGGCTTGGGTTTCACACACAGGCAGATGTTTGGCCCAACAAACAATAGTCACATACAGTTCATTTGTTTCCCTATCGCTTTAAAAATGAGACTTCCAGCTGTGTAAAATGGCACATTAAAAATGTTTTATAAAAAATTCTAATTCACAGAGATTTTATAAACATTCCTGCATCTGAACACTAAACCAAAAGTGTAACATCCTAAAAAAGTAACGATCACAGGTTATTCCGTCCCATGGTGTAATGTTCACCTCCGCATCTTTTCAAGAATCTGATGTTAGCATGCAATCAGTAAAACAAAGCCGATTACAAACTCATGCAGCTGCAGACTGATTTATATCCCTTCACACTGGCCATGTGGCTTCGTGAAGGGAGGGTTAATGTTTTTACAGACATTATCATTAGACATTTCTCACTGTTGCAATAGTGCTTGTTACTGTGGAACAAAGCTCATATGTCAGAGTCATTAGAGAAGGAGAGCATGACACTGGCTTGCCCTCATCACTATTCCGGTGATTCATACAGTCAGAACAGAGCCTGACACTTCAGCTACACATTCAACTGCTCAGATTGAAGCTCCACACACTTAGGACAATGCATGGCCTGCAAAACCTCTTGATTCTGACATGAAACACTGATAAAAGTGCTTTTTACATGTTTTACGTCCAGTGCTCTGCAGCCTGTCTTGTAAATGTACTGACTGTTCACCAACAAATTATACCATAAAACACAAATTCATTGCCAGACGGAATTAATCAGCTGGGTTTTATTATGCAATTCATGCTTTCATGTTTAAACATATCGAAGGGAGTGAGTGTGAGAGAAGCTTAAAGCAAAGAAAAAAAGCTCAATGCATCCGTTGCATTGCAAAAACACTCTAGCTCGGCTAATTAAAATATTATCTTTACTTAGCTTCCTTAATTACTCTTCATCAAGACAACACATCATTGGCTCCATTTGAAGTGATTATTTACCTGCTGTAATGACTTTCTGTCTGCACATTGATAAATTCCCTTTGTGCTTTGTGATCCCACACGCTGAAGAGATTCACAGCTCTACCAAGAGTGATACATAAGCTTTGCCAAACAGATGTCTTCCACTCAATCCACTAATATGCCACTGTTCTATGAATCCTTTTCTACACTCTGTTTCTTTGAAAAAATAGCTATTATTTCTTGTCCTCTCTCATGGTGAGAATGCCTCTTTGATTTGATCTCGTCTTTGATTTCTTTCCATTCCTTTTCTTCCAACATAGCTCATTTCTGCACATGCTCGTAAGTACAAGCCAATGTTGGACCGTTCAAAATAGATGATTCTCAGTCCAGTACACTCTTTTAACTAAATCTTTACTTTTTTAAGCCTTGAAGATCACCAAACAGAAGTTTCAGAAGTTAATTCTAAGACACATTTAAAAGTTTCAAACCAGTTCAAACATTGTTAACTTCTTGGTTAGTAAGCAAGTAAGTAAACATTAGTAAGCAAGCAGTGCATTCAATTAAGGAGATATAAAAAAAAAGAATCCAGGTTGTGTCATTAAAAAGAGAAGGGGTGTGAATAAATTTCCATTTACAATTAAAACAATTAAAAAAATATTCTGGTTATAATTAAAGTTAACTATAAAAGCTAACATTGTATTAACTTTGAATACGTATCCAGAGACTTAGCATTGAGGAAGCATCCTGAGTGAACCTGTATTTGCCTGAACAAATTAGTAAACAAGAAAAAAAAGAAAGAAAAATAACAATCATTTAATATCAAGAACACCTTGGAAATGTTCCAAATGCTCTCCAGGTTGAATTCAAGGCTGAGTAACAACTTTCTTCAGTCTGCAGAATATTTTTAAGTCTGCTTATATTTTCAAACCAGGTGGACAGGACTCCTAAAACTAAAGCATTCTTGAGCAGTGCATTGTTTTAACTTTATTCCTACCATAACACTATTCCAACATTTTACCCTAAACTTCATCTGCGTTTGAGAACTTAGCTGTCAGTATTTCATTGAGAAGCCTGTTATCTGTTCAGTCACTTGGTTGAGGGAAAGATCATGGGCGTAGTGTGCGAGACGTCACCCAGGTTTCTGGCAAAGTTAAAAGAGACTCAAATTGCACATAGCCAGTAATGAAAAAAAACTTTAAAAATGCAGAACATTGATGTAGTGAAGGCATCGGATTGGCTTATGGCTTTCATTTGAATATATCTTGAACAAACACATTTGAAAAAAATCCACTCATCTTCATGAAGGTCAAAACTAGCACTCTGATTCAACAAACCTAATGGAGCCAGGGCTGGAAACAGGTTTTGTTAGCTGCAAAATTGGTCAGTATTAACACTGAGAACCTGCTCATTTCTGGAATCAGCCTTAAGCGGCTAGTTGAGGAACTACATCAAGGGAGTAAACAGTATATATATGTATATATGTATATATCCATGACCGGTAGAAAGAAGAAGAAAAAAAATGGTTTTCATCCCCTTTAAAATATACTCTAAAATACCAATATAACTATGTTTTTTGGGTGCATAGGGAAAAATGTACAAATCATGTTAGAAACAAAAAATCAATGTATGGTTTCATTAATTAACAGATACAAAATAAATGAACAGACTTACAATATGCAGTTAATAGTGAGCATCCAATAAAAAGTTGTACGCCTAGTACAGTTTCCATTCTGAACATAAAGCAATGAGACTCTCCCTGACCCTTATAAAGTGTTTTTGTGATCACTGAAAGCCCACCTCTTTGGCTCGTAACCAGCCAATGGGGAGTGAAGGAGGCTTGTCTCTGAAAGAAATGGGATATTTTGATGGTGTGTATGGAATCGTCTGAGCAAGTGAGCATCCGACACCCGCGCTGAAAGGCTGAGTGGACCTCTGGACCCGACATTTATTTATTGCTTCGTGCACACCGGGTTAAGTTAATGTGTCGACCGCGCGGAAACAGTAGACTTTAATCACATCGCCCCGTGAATGGTTATGGGTTTGCTTCACCGCAACTTCCAATTCATGAGAGAGCAGCTTACCTGGAGCGCGAAGAGTGAAGAGAGAGCGACCGCATCTGTTCGCGAGAGTTTGTCTTCTCTTCCCCCGGATTATATTGCGCAAAACGTTGGAAATATCCTCAAAGGAAGTAGAGAGATGGATGCTGGCTTTCCTGGGCTCTTCTTGTTTTGTGACGGTGTTTAAAACAAGTTGAACTGAGCCAATTCCTCAGAGGTCACCCTCAGCAATCTGCCAATGCTTTGCGTAAAATCATTTGCCTTTTAATTAGGAAACTGCTCTCGACTTCAGTCGTTGAAACTTCGGAGACCTGGAGAAGGTAACTGAATAATATTAACTTCATCATTAAACAGCAATAACCATTATACTAGAAATAGGTTTAAATTGTACTAGAAATTAACTTTTTATATATATGGGATGATTTCCTATATTTAACTTTTTTTCCAAGTAATGACTTTTTATGGAGGTTTCAATAGTATATTTGATTCATTTTTATTAGTTGAAAGTAAATGAATTCATTGGCATTTGAGTGACATGGTTAAATCTTAGTTTTAAACGTCTGAACGTTCCAATCTAAGATTTGTTATCTTAGCGACAAAAATGTAACTTGATAACATTAAAGTTACTAAAAATTAGGTAAACTGTGGCACATTAATATGCTCATATTCAGAGTTTTTGAGGAGGCATTTAAGATATAACTTTATTTTGTTACCTTATAGCAAGGATACAAGTAACAAAAGGCTAACAAGAAAAGGTTAAAGATATAAAGTGTTTCAAACCGTCATTTATTACTTGGATGCCACATACACTACTAGTCAAAAGCTTCAAATGACTTAAACATATCTTTTCAGTTTTATCCTATATCTATGTAAGTACCCGAGACACGTATATTTTTGTTCCAGGAGGTCAACAGGGTTTTGACCGTAGTAGAGTGTCTGTAGATCTGAACCCTTTTGAGCTGTTGTGAGATCTCTTTAAGCCCTGGCTAGAGAATCCACCAAGCCAATGCCTACACTAAGGAGAGATATTTCATCACATTTTCTTCACAAATAAACAAGTATGCCAGATTTAGTATTGCTTTATTTTATTCATGTCATGATTTTTTAATAAAGGCAGTGTTAGAAAAATATTTTCCATAAAATTCATTCTTAGCTCGTAGCAATAATGTTTTGCCGTATTTATTATATGGATTCATTTTCTTTGGGGAGTTTTTGACTGAGTCTATCCACACTTTTTCTATAAAAATCAGGAACAACAGTGAAAGAAAATGAAGTTAAGTTGTTTTCTATGCAGTTTTTGACATTGGAGTGATTGAATCTGTTGTCTTTGTTGTTTCAGAAGGCAAGGGAAGTTTGGAGAGAATGTCGAGTCGCAGGGTGAAGCATGAGCTGCCAGTGTACTGCTTTTAGACTGGCGCATCTGATGAGTGTATGGGTGTGTGTTGTAATAAGCCTTCACTGCTGGGTTCTGGCCCCTGTGGCAGCCTCCCATGATGTCGCTGGTCCATTTGGGTGGCTCCTCTCAGATAAAGGGCCTTTTCATCACTCTCGGGATTTTGCTGAATTTGTGGAGCGTTATCAGCAGGGCTTCACAACTAAATACAAGATTTACAGGTGAGTTGAAAGATTCCTGCTTTTGAAGTTTTCTATAGTGAGTTTTTTTTTAAAGTTTTGCAGACTACAATTTTTTGTACATGATACATAAATAATATAGAAATTTAGTTTTATATGCTATTATATATATATATATATATATATATATATATATATATATATATATATATATATATATACATATCTACAAAAAATGTAATGTATGTTATTTCTCAAAAATGCTTTCAGTAAGTGAATTTAGTACAACTCATCCAATTACCAAAACAAACTTGTAGCCAATAACCAGGCGGTATTACAAAGAATGATGTTCAATTCATCTAGGGGTGCATTTGCTTTTTGTGATATTAAATTTCAACAATGGCCTTCAGAAAGGAAATACTGCCTCTTTAATATTGTTTCTTACACATATACATTATGTTATACGTTTGTTAGAATTAAATGGAACTTGGAGCTTTAAATAATGTAGCAAACTAAAGTAAATGTATGTTTATACAGCAGTGTTTTATTTAGATAGTATCTAAAAATATATATATTGTAAAAAGTGACACATATTTAATTCAAAGTATTTGTAATCTAGGATGCATTTATTTACAAAGACAAATTTTACAAGAGAGAGTGTTTTAACATGTTTCTATAACATTTATAGAAGTAAATGGGGAAATGATTAGTTTTATAGAATCGTATTGTACAATTTGCACTAATATTTCGTATTTACTGTAAGATGTCTTTTTATAGACTTTACTTTTTATAGGTTTTACTGTAACACTGTAACCCTATGGGAACTGCATGAACATTTTACAAAAAAAGGAATGGTTCCAAATCCAGTGTGAACACCTGCTTTTCCTCAACGTGTGCTGCGATTACCACTGGCAGACCTCAATCCCACCAGCTACACAATAACATATGGAGGACGGAACGCATGCTTATGCACATAATAATAGTTTGTATAGAAAACATGCATTTACTGTTGGTATATCCGCTAATGAATGTATCTCAAAATATCCATTCTTTGAGTGGTTTGAAACAATAGATTACTTAAGTTGGATCTGCTGAAGCGAGGTGTTGAAAGAAGCTGTGCAGAGTTAGAGCTGATGAACAGATGAAGAGCTGCACAGACAAATAAACTAGGAAAAAAGAAAGGCAAAGAATTGGCTGAAGTCAACCTGACTGACACTCTTCATTTGGCAAAGCCACTAGATTACCCTGCCAGGCACAGATGGAGATGGCAACACTGGGGTTTGTCCGACACATTCTCATGAACTTAGGTTGTTATCTACGAATGCTCCACTGGCTTTATTTCTTATTAGAGAGGGACTCCAAGAGTCACCAATGGCACTTTTTCAATGTCAGATCTCCCCCTGCTGGAGGAAACACAGCTTGCGCACATCTATACATGGGTTTTACTTTGCATGCTAGACAGGATTGCCAGCCCAACATCCCTTGTGCCTGAATGAATTTTAAGTATCTCACTCTCATAATACCAATAAAACGAGGGACAGGTTTGGCACAAATCTGAGACGAGAGAGAATCAATTACTGCTTCCAGGGCTCTTAACACTTGCATTGCATGAGACACCTAAGAAAGGATAACGATGTGTGACACTGGAACAGCTTTAGATGTGTGTGGATGTGGTAGACATTCAATCATCTCTACTTTGGTCTTTTTATAGACTTTGGTGGAGTTCAGAGTATTGCTTTTTGTGCTCAATAGATCTATGAAGACACAATTTGCTTGAAAGCAAAACAATGAATTGTGACACATTTTAAAGCACATTCCAACATTCTGCTTTGTTTATAATATGACTCAAACTTGAGTTCAATTTATGTGATCGCTGTAAAACTATGAAACCCTAGCAGCTGTGCAGCTGCCCGGTTGAAAAATTTGCAAGGTTATAAATTCTCTCCTCAAATTCAACATAAACATCTGCTCCTTCCTTCTATGTGTTCCTAGATATTCACCCATGGTGGTACAGATTGTAGAAACCGATTTGATTGGTGTAGGGTGTCAGATATTTTATGCTCTTTCTCTCCATTTACCTTCTGTCTAAGGTTGAACAGAGCCCAAGGGTGCAGTAAATGCTCAGTAGTGTCTATCCTGCCTGTCAGATGCATGAAAGGAATCTCATAAAACACCAGACATATGCCGCCTGACAAGTGTATGATGGGAGGGATCGACACGGGAGACTGGGTGGCTGGGGCAAAGGAGCCGATGGCAGAGGAAAAGGTTACCAGAGCGTAGACGTGCATGCTTGTTCCTCCTAGAGATGCTAATAGCCAAGCTCCCAGAGCACACGGTGACAGCAATTGTCGGCTTAGCCCGAGCTGTGCGAGCAACAATGAGGATAAGCAATAATTCTCTCACACAAACACCTCCCTGCTCAAGTTTTCTTACACTCTGAAATGAGACTGTAATGAGATTTGTGAAAGTCGACTGAAAGCTTTGAACTTTAGAATTAGGCAGGACATGGGAACTTTAAAGTCATCTACTGAAATCAGAAGATCCCAATATATATAATTATGAAGATTATGTACATGTGTGCATTTATTTTGGTCAAACTAGCCAATGTTTAAGGTAAAAAAAGCTCATGGTGCTCAGGTCAGTTGGACCTTCTTTCCATTTTCATTAAAAGAAAAATGACTTAATTCAATTTTATTTATATACTGTGCTTTACTTTGGCCCACTGTCTTTGAAGAACATATATCAGAACTCAATTTTAATGAACAGACACACTGTATATCCCCCTACATTTTTAGTTCACAGGGTTCGGGGTACTGGATGTGGAACATATAAAAGTCTGAAAACTGTAGGTTATTTGCGTAAGGTAAATCCCTGGAAATATCAACCTCACCATGATGAATTAAAGTTTTTCCAAGAACATTAACTTTCTATGTTTTGTTTTAAGATTTATATTCAAGTGTAATGATGAGTTGTTGTTGAATTTTAAGGAAATGTCTTATTCACCACAAATAAGATGTGTAAAGATTTTAAATTAAAATTGCAGTTACAATAGTCATATTTCAAGATTTAAAAAGAGGGAACAATGGCACTATTCTTTATAGTTTATGATAACAATAGGCTTTATTCAGAAAGATGGCAGCATGATTGTGAAATAAAATAATCAACTCTCTCAAAACAGCTCTACCTTGTATATTTATTCTTAATATAATTAGGAACCCATAAAGCTTCTGTGCTGCATCGCATCCATATAGATTTTATGATAAAGTTTATCTTGTGTAACAGATATTAATAACAGTAATCTGAAACGAATACATAGTATACAAAACTAAAATATGTCTGTGCTATTTATAATCAACAATTCATATAATTCCTTTACTTTAAACAACCTGAATTACATGTAATAGATGTGACTGTTACAAATTCTTAATTGAAACTATCAATGCATGTTTGTTAACTTTAATGCTGCTGTTAAAAATATGTACTCATACACGATTATATCATCACATCACTATCTCTTTTTAATCTTGTTTTCATTAATAATCATAGTTTAAAATCTAGAATATCATTTTTATTTACAACAGACATGTACAAATGTTTACTTAGCAGACTTTATACCTTGTAGTTCTTCGCTCAGATCCAATGACAGAAGCTCAGAGCAGCCCTCGGGTGACGGCAAATGTTTTTTCCCCCTTCGGTGTTGTTTCAAGATCTGCTCCCTCTCATTTAGCTAATATTAGCATAGCATCTCATCATTATCGTTTCATCTTTTATATTGAATCTTTAGCTTTTATTCTTGATTTTTACTTTTCCTTAGAAATGACATCATCTTAAAATTAACATAAATAATTATATTTTGAAGTCACTTAATACTATAATAAGCTTAACACTCTTAAACAAAAATAATTTTAAATAGTGCTTAATTAAAGAGGGAGGCTTAAATACTCAACAGAAACTCATAAACAGGGTTAAGTGCACGTGTTTTAGGCATCGGATCAGAATTTTCAGCAGTCTCTTTTAACTGCGTTTCATCCATAACGGAGGGTTGTCATATCTGTAACAATCATTCATTCATTCATCTTCATGTCGGCTTTCTTCCCTTTCGGGGTCGCCACAGCGGAGTGAACCGCCAACTCTCTGGCATATGTTTTACGCAGCGGATGCCCTTCCAGCCACAACCCATCGCTGGGAAACTGTAACAATCATTCATATGCAATTTAAAACATTAGCGTTTACAGATTTTGTTTTGTATACAGACACTATAGATAGTGTCTTAGTAAGATATAAACATTTAAATATTTAGAAAACGTATACATTTTATGAGAATTTATGTTTCAATTTTGTACGGTAAATGTCATATCCGTAACACTGTAATTGCTCGTATGTATTTGTGTATTCTGATCACAGACCTGGCATGCCCATGTTCTAACTGATAAAGATGGCCAAAGATTCTCATTTCACAAGGTGCTAGAATTGATTTTGAGAGAGAGAGAGAGAGAGAGAGAGAGAGAGAGAGAGAGAGATAAGAGAAGGGAGAGAGAGAGAGAGAGAGAGGAGAGAGAGAGAGAGGGAGAGAGAGAGTAGAGTAGAGAGAGAGAGAGATGTTTTTGATGATGGGAGGAAGAGGTATCAGAATTTGAGGACCGTTTTATAAAAATTTGACATTGTTCTGAATTTTTTGATGAACTTTCAAGGAAATATAATATATAACATTCATTTTTACATTGCTTCATTTGAAATCTTTAGATTTTTTACCAACTGATATAATTTTTTAATTGTACATTTTATTGAAACACAGATGAAAAACTAATAGCACTAGTTGCACTATGCAACAGACCCACACATATTGTCTGAGTAACAATAATATGAGCGGGTTAAGAGTAAATTACCATAAGGTTATATTTTATAACTATTTTAAACTTTGCTTTTAAACATAAAAAGTGAACACATATATACAGGTCAGTATTACAATGTTAAAGGGCGAAGTAGTAGTCATTATGTCAATAGTCATATGATTCAGACTTCTCAAATTTAGAATGGTAAAGGATTTAAAATTATACAATTTGTGAAAATTTAAGTTAAAATGAAAAACACATGGGTTCAAAAATCACATGTCTTAAGGTAAAAATCTGATTTAAGCCAAAATCCACCATTCTTTTACCCAAATGCAAGCTTAAGAATGAAATAAAGACTAAAAATGAGTAATTATTTCCATTTAAGGCCGTTTCTGAAAAGGGTTGTGAAACATAATTGAGTTATTACACATTTTAACAAATGGAAAGAGTTGTACATTTTATTGATGAGTGAAACATTTGAGGTCTATTAGCCTTCTGTCTTTTCCACATTAAAATGGCTTTACACTAAATATATCTTTTCCAATTACAAAAACATCTGAATGTGTTCATCACTTTCAAAGCCTCGGATCATTGATTGCTCAATTAGCTGCTTAATTCTGTGCTATTTTAGATGATATTAAACTAATGCATTTATGTGTGTTCTGTTTACAAGGGCTTACTGGCAGCTGAGTTCTGCATAAAGTCTTTAAAACGCTTTTATCAAACGAATCTATCGCTGTGTTGTTCTGGAAATTGAATTGGAGCAAAGACTGTGATGCACTGGTGTGGAATTTTAAATTAAACACATGAAGGGCTTTTGGCATATAAGACATTTTGACAAGACTTTTTCACCCATACATGAAATGAAAATGTTGCACCGCACAACTTTTTCTTTATTGTATAGGATTTATCTCAACTTCTTTGATATCTGCTTCCACCAGTTAAAAGAAACTAGATGTAACTTTTTTTTTTTTACAAACATTAGTCAATAATAGGTTTACTATAAGTCATTTTATTTAAATTTGCATCTGCTGACAGATTTTGTTCTAGAAGCAACATCTTACATGTTTGAAAAGATCAGACTTGAATGATTTCATTCTATTCTTATGCAAGATTAACATGTTATCTTTGAGTAAATACAACGATTTTTTTATGATTAGACACATACAATCATGGAAATCATAACATACGTTAATTGTAACATTAAGGTGTTTTGTAATATTTCCACATTATAATTATATGCACTGAAACATAACCCAAAGACACCAACTGTTTATCCAACAACAGTATGTTATCTTTACTTACAATATTTTGTGTTTTTTTTTTTTTATTCCTTTATAGTAATTATTACATAAATTCTTTACATGACAATTCCAAAAACATTTTAAGTAAATCTGACAAATAATTGTTTTTGCTGAACAGTCATCAGCCAAGTTAAACCAAACAAAATAGGCCAATATACTCACAACTGGTACCCCTCAATATCCATCATGCACCACACAGTCTACGAAGAATGGCCAAAAAGATTTACTTTAAAATGTAAAATAATTTTATTTATTTATATTATTCAAATAAAGAAGCATCAAAGCATATCACCTGGGACAAAAGTGGATTTATTTGTTTTGATAAAAAGTAAATCAAAATGTTTTCATATAGTGCTTTTTTAGCTTTTGCTTCAAAACAGCTTTACCAACATAACATATTTATGATACAATTACTTGCAAGAGTATGTCATGATTGCCATATAAAATTGTTTTATGTTTGTAATATCAATGATAACATGTAATTTTTACTATTATATATATTTATACTATATATATATATATATATATATATATATATAGTATATATATATATATATATATATATATATATATATATATATATATATATATATATATATATATATATATATATGTATATATTTTGCTTTCAAATAAAGTAAATATACTTTAAAAACATACATGGATCTCGTTTGACACAGAATTCTTAAGTAATTTTGACAAATCATTTTTTTGAACGTAGACTTAATGTGGATTAAGAGTCAAATACATTTTAAACAATGTGAGTTCCACATCCTACAATGTTAGAGACCACAGAATTTATTCATTTCAGTTTGTTGTAGCTAATAAAATAAAACATATACATTTTACTGATAATTCTTTTGACCTTTCAATTATACCGTGATACATTAAGATATGAAATTAATCTGTTTTGGGATGGACTTCATATCCTGGATTTTTTTATTTGTTTACAAGCTTTACATGTAAAATGCCAAATATGTTCCAAGCCACACAGAAACAACACAAAAAATTTTGAATAAAATGGAAAACCAGAGAAAAATAAACTAGGATTCTTCAATCCTTAAAAGTAAACACTATAAATCTAATAAATAATACTAAAACAATGAAAAAGAAAACAATAACCCTTGTTATTGTGAGGCGAAGTGGAGGTGGTAGGGGAGGAGAACGGATGGTAGCGCAGGAAAGCCATGGCCATAAAAATACACTTTGACAAAAAAGGAACACAAAAATATTCACTAATTGGACCAAAAGGATACTGTCATGGGAGTGCCCGTGTTGTCTTCCGCCGATTTTCAAATGACGATTATTTCTCCTGAGCATTTTTCATATCTCAGATCTGCGCGGTCTTTCATATCTTGAATTTTCCATAATGTGAAGCATTAGCATCTCGAGGTACCACTGTAGTAAAAATATATTTAAATGCTTAGATGGAATTCCCTTGTTTTTAAGTAAATCCAACTTTTTTTGAGTGATCTGATTTGGTTTTTACACAAGTTTGCCAAAAAAAAAAAATATATATAAGCATCACAATGCAGGAAGCATCAGCTGAATTTGGTGTCAGCAGAATGTTCAATAGTGAAGCTATTAGTCAGTTTATGCAGGAGTGTTTTTTGGAGTTTTACTCGCTGCACACTGCAGTGCTGCCAAATCATTGCTAGCCCACCTATTAGCGGACGCCACTCTCAAAAAGTTGCTTTATTTTTAAGAACATAGAGCCATCAGTTGTTTTTTTTAATTTAGTTTTATTTATATTCATTTTTGTAAACATTAGTGGTTTAATAAACAGAAGATAAAGGTACAAACAACAAAAGCCAATCGTTTTAAATCTCTTTAGATTAGGCTGAAGCTGCTGCTTGGCCCCCAAGTTGCTTGGGGCCAAATGCAATTAAATAGTTTTCATAGCTCAAAAAGCTGCTATGATGTAATTGCCTTTTGTTACAGCTAAACTTAAAAGAAGGTCTTGTCTATGTTAAAACAAGGATAGAAGAGTGCAAGATGAATGTCTCTGAATACCCCAATATGTCCGACATGAGTGAGAGAGAGAGAAAGAGATGGGGAGAAAGAGAGGGAGAGGGAGAGGGAGAGGGAGAGAAGAGAGACTGGGCTAGTTGTTTCAGCCCCAGCTAATCGGCTCATTATTTTTGTTTCAAGACATGTATATCCCCTGAGTATGCTTGCACTTGCATTGAAAACACAATCAAGGACAAAACACCTACTGGCTGCTCGGTCATTGCTATGCTAGATTGTATTGTTGGTTCAGTTTATCAGTGCAGGAGCTCGACTGAGATGCATGAGCTATATGACTCCCCCTTATGGGAGTTGAGTGATTGAAGTACATGTTATGACATATCTCACACATGACAGCTGTGATGATGACTGGGTCTTAGATTCGTTCACAATAAAGAAAATGTGAAAGAAAAAACGCCTTTGTTGAGCAATTAGTGCTAAATTTAGATGCCAAAAGTTTCTTAATGTCCTAAATGCTGTGGAATGAGTGAGAAGCCCTAATGAGCAGGTTTGCATCCGACTAATGTTAGCATGAAGACACGTTTGATAAACACATCTAATGAGGTGCAGCCTCAATGTGCAGTTTGCCTCAGGTTAAACTTCAAATGAGAAGGAAACCAAATTGGATAAATAACCAGCAGACGGTACCTGGCAGCTATGTTTGATTTTGTGGAAATAAATGTATATAAATCTACATTTCATCAGAAGTTTTAGCATCCATTTTATTTTTATCGTTTGCTTTTTAATCATTATGACTGAAATGTTTCTGAACTGAAGGTTTCAATTATGAATAATCATTTGAGCGAGCAAGTGTCAAGTTGTGGACTTGTTTCTGGTGAACACATAGTTTCCTGCTGACTAGCTCACTATTTCCAAAGCCCTTGATCAGCCCCTCATTACTCTGTGAATTTAAACCTTGTGTTCTCCTCTGTTCTTTGTAGTCTGATGTTAAAGGATAATGAAACCCTTGAGGTAAACATCATTAGATTTTGAGATATTTCTGGAGTTTGAACATCATTTAAGCAATGTTAGTGTTGGTTAGATTTCATTGTATGTATTAATCTTTTTTATCGTTTGTCACAATTTTTGGCATTCGGTTTTGAAAATCTACTTTACTGTCAATCACTTAAAATAACTATTGCATAAAGGCAGTCACACTGAAAAGAGACTAAGAGGATATTTTGGAAGTTCTTAGCATTCATTTCTTAATATAAGATGCCGTCCTAATAAATGAAGTTCCTCTAACTAGATTTGGGAGGATCATGACAGATAATGGACATCCTTAAAACAGCCAGCACTCATCAGATCATTAGCTGCCCCAGTATTTAAGCAGATCTAATCTTATCTCATTCTACGACTAAAACAGCTCTCCCCACTGCCTCCCCTTCACCGCGCCTTTACCTTAATCGCTTGGGGGGTAATTTCGCTCCTCTTTATTGCCAACACTGTTTGCGACACTAGGAAATTATATGTAATGTGAATTTGTGAATCCTGTATTACATTTTGTCAAGTTTTTAAGAGCCTTGTTATCTTGCTTTTTCTCTTGAAAATTCACTCTATTCTTACAATAAGCAAAATAGCTGAAACCGTAAAGAATTAAATCCAAAATAAAAAGTATATCACATTTTTTTTAAATAAACCTTTTTATTGTGTAATTTCAAGATTTTATAGCTTTGCCTATATTTAAACTTTTGCAGTTATTATGCTACACCATAATTATTCATGAACTGAGTTCTCTTATCCTATGAGAAGCCACAGCCTCTTGAATTTTAATGATTGCATGTGATGTTTCCCAATGAGAGGCAACACACAGCTGGGTTGAAGTTTAGTAATATATCACAAATGGCCAAGTGTCTGGTATATGCAGTTATTTTACTGAAGCAGTTCTAGGAAGTTTTAGTGTAGTATTCCTATTTTTATTGAATTCTCAATGCTAATATTTTCTCTCCGTGTCTTATGCATTTGACAGAAGAACAAGAACTTGTCTTTATTACTATATTACTATGTAGATGATGGAGAAACAAAAAGTTATCTTTAGATACATCTTCTATGTAACTATGTCTCGCAGAGAGTTTAGATAATTAATTACTTTATAATGCTCTAGAACTATTCAAAAACGGGATCTACAATATATGACGTCTTCATCTTTTCCAACTCTGTGTGAATGAATGGCCCAGTTTCATTTACTCACAACACTGGCTAACACTCCTGGGACTTTTGTTTTCTAGAGCTGCTCTGACAAGCACGCCACTATGCGTTATCATTTGAAGCTCACAACGAACCTCAAGTCTTTTCACAAATCTCAAGTTATGATTTTATATTTGTTTGTTTTCAGATGTTCAGAAATCTGTACAGGGATAAAATGTTGATGTTGAATTGAAAGTAGGTCATCAATCACAATTTAATAGTGCACTTTTTTTTGTGTCTGGGGGAAAAATAAATCTTGCTGTTTTTGGTAAGATAAATGTGTTGTATGTGTGTAATAATATTGAGTTTTTCTCAGATTGAGTGTGTTTGTCAACATGATATTATAAATGCTCAACTTGGTTTGTCTAATCAATGACTCAGTTTTCAGGGTTGATAAAATTAACTCTAAGGGTCAGTAACACCAGGCATGCAGATTAAACTGTTTGCAGTTAAGCTTTCCACAGACATTGACAGATCATTGCCTTTTATTGCATTGAGTTTGAATTTAAACTAGACTACTTTAACAATTAATTGTGACGCGTTGAGTTATTTCCAAAAAGAATTGATCCAATGCTTGGATAATTCTGCATTACAGGATTTGCATGAAATGATTTATTGCTTTAATTAAGTTTTTTCATCATTTTCTCCTTTATTTCTTTAAAGATTATTAATCACATTATATTTGCAGCCAAAGTGAAAGTAATTAGTTTAGTCAAATGTAATTGAATTTAACAAAACCTTTTTTGCTTATCAATAAATCTCAATTTAGAGTGTATTGCTTAATAATACAGGCACATCGCATGAAAAATGGATGATTTAATGAACACGAGCCAATCTTTTACTCAAAAAAACATGAAAAAGATATTGATATATGTCTGTAATCAGGACACATATTACTGATATTAGTACGCACTTGTATTTTAAAGTTTATTGCCACCAAATAATAGCACAGCTATAAGTACATAAACCTTTGTGTTCATAGTGATGTGTTTATATTTCTCAATTCATATTTCCAATATTATTGGAGAACTTAACTAGCAAGTTATACAATTATTTAAGTTTGATTTAAAAACAAACAATTACATTTTGTTATTTGCTTCTGTCAATTCAAGTTAAAACCTATTGTTTTAAAGGGTTAATGAATGGAGGAATCAAAAACTTGTCATCTTCCACAACAGTTAGTTGATTGAGTAGCTAGTAAGCCTGCGCTGCATTGTAGCAAGAAAGTATGACTCAGACTTTACAGGGCGTATATATCAATACACATCAAGTTGATTAATTAAAAAAAACATACAAGATTCGACCACCTCCTCACCCACTTAATTCCAAGCAAGGTCGTTTTGTTTCCACATGTATAATAACACAAGTTATTGATTGAAGAACATGTTAAGACTAGTGCTGTTGATAGATTAGAAAAAATTAACGAATTAATTGCACAATTAATAGCGATTAATCTCAATGACAAGACTGAAACTTTGTAAAATGTAAAAAAATTTATGTAAATTGAAGACAGAGACTATTTAAATTCAAAATATGTATGTTTATTTAATTTTTGTTTAACTTGTATAACAGGTTTTGTCATGTAAACAACATAGCTGCAATAAATAATTTGGTGGCTGTTAGTTTGTGGTCTCTTTAGACTCTTTTTTTTTTCCAGGACTAACAGGCGATTAACAGCCTCATTCTTTTCATCTTTGGGAAGAAACTTTAGGTCTTTAAACCTTGGATCAATTGCAGTAGCGATCTTCACCCGTGTGATATTAGTGCTGTCCATCCTTTTTAGTCTGAGGTAAAATCTTGTTTAAATTTAACTATAGGATGATCATCCTCTGTTGACCCCATAATTTCTGGCAATACCACTGAGCAGGAGAAAATGTATTTTACTTACATATTATTCAACGCCTTATTTATTACTTCTTCAACTTTTAAAAATTGTTTTACACTACTCTGAACTTATTTTTATTTTATGCTGCATACCTTGACAGTGAACACGCACGCACACACAATTACAAACACACACACGCACACACACACAATAGATGGAGCTGTTCCATTAATTTGTGAGCGTTGAAGGTTCACATGAAAGTAACGTTAACCTCATGGCAGCAAACATATTACAATATTATGATTTTAAGTGGCTGTCATTGCTCAAAGAGGCTCAGCGGTCCATGTGAGCATGATATGTGTCGCGTCCTGTAACGTGTCTTCTCATCGTCATATAAACGGCATCATACTTCACTTAAAGCATGTCCACCACACAACAGGAAACAGAAAAAACTGAAACCACGTTAATTGCTTTAATTTTTTTTACGCGTTATACATTTCAAGTTAATCGCATGCGTTAACGTATAAATGTAGACAGCACTAGTTAAGACATATCTCACACATGACAGCTGTGATGATGACTGGGCCTTAGATTATGATATTTGACTCCTCCATTGTTGTTGCGCATATTCCTGCTTCATAAAAGAATTACGTCACTACAAGAGTAGGCCCTTGATTGGTTGCCGGGCAAACGAACTTCGTCTGAATAGAACAACTCTCTATTCGAGCGATCAGTCTGTTTGGCATGCCTCGTCTCTTGCGGCATTCACGTTCCTTGTGCCACATCGTCTGGAGGGTGCCTTATAGTATCTTTACATAGACTTTACATTGAAATCAGCTGCTCTTCCCAGATCATTAGCGCTTGGTGTGTAGGCACCTTTGGACTGTGCAGTCAAAACTTAACATAAAACGTAAGTATGAATTGATAATCTGCCTAACATCAAAAATATATAATAACAGAGGTTAGCTAGAGAACCACAGAATAGTCAGAGTGCTTTTGAGTCTGTTGCGAGTCTGTGTAAACTTGAGCATTGGTTGCTGACAAAATCAATAACTGAAAAGCCAATCCAACATTAGCAAGGATTTAGCAAGGACATTGAATTGAAACATATATTGTTTGTAAGCAAACTGAGGTTATATCTAGCTAGAGAACACACCTTGAACTGCAACGAGTATGTCTGCGCCAAACCACTTCCTGCTCTTGCAATTCTTTTTCGGTGGTTGAGTTGAGCATATTTGTGACATCCAGGCTGGCAAACGCTCTCAGAGAGGAGTGAAATTCTGGTGTTGCTGGTATGTTCACACTCTGTGTTAACTGTGCCAGATATGGAGACTTCTGATCTAGTTGTTCCCATCCCATTGGAGTAGCATAAATTAATACGGTAGTTTGAAACTGAATTTATTATGTATTAAAGTCAACACTCCATACCCATGAGAAGGCCCATCATTTCTAAACTTACACCATCCCATTTAAATAGCATAAATTAATACAAAAGGTAACTTTGAAACTGAATTTGTTAAAAAAGACTTGTTTAATGACACAAATTGCTATATAGTGAACATGATTAGTAAAAAAAACAACAAAAAAAACTGTTAATGTTTATAAGTAATAAGTACTTTTAATTATATTTCTCTAGCCTCAATACCTCCACATAGTTACCAGTATGTCTTTGAAATGGGGTGAGGACATAATTTCGAGTTTGTGCATGGCTGTGCCAGTTTTTTTGTCAAGTCAGTATTTGTCAGCTTGCACCATCTCGTGGGACCAGCAAACCTTTTACTGAATAGCCTGTTGACTTCTTCATGGAACACCTCTTATTTCCTCTGAGATTTAGCAACAAAATTAGCCTGTTCATTATGAGCTCATCGGGACAAGAAGTCCAATAAAATATCATTGTTAAGTTCAATCCTTCAAAAATGAGTACTGCAAAGCCATGATTGTCAGATCTTGAAAAGTATCTTGATGCTGATTGGTTGGATATGTCATGTGAGCCTACCTGCCAATGAGGTATTGAGATACAAACTGTGGGACTTGATATAAATGCTGCGTCACAATTGCTGCACTATCCACACTTTTATGTGTGTATCCCAAAGCGTAGTATACATAAAAAGTAACCGAGATGTTTTTTCCCCCCAAACGGTTTCCGGTTAGATTCTAAACTGCAGATTGATGAACGCTCAACACGCTGATACTACCCACAGTCCACTGCGCTTGGGCCCCAAACAAAAGAGCTCTCCTTGAGGGGCCTTTCAGACGTGCATCTGTATTCCATTTTCAAAAACACTTGGCTCTGGGGACGGTTCATTGTAGCTTGTGTGTAAGCAGTTCTTTTTTTCCATGAACCGTTTTCGAAAGCGCTTCCAGAGGAAGTTACCTCAGTTGAAGTCAATGGAAGAAATTTGGACTTTTTCCACTTACAGTTACAGATAAGAGCAAGCTTTTTTTTCATTACTAATACACACTACAAGCTCAAGCATGTAATGACACATCTAATTTTATTAATCCAGCAAAGAAAATACATTTAATGAAAGCAGCTGGCTTAAAATTTGTAAAGCACGCATAGTTAACACCTTGTTAGTGCATAGTCGAGTGATCATGTTTCAGTGATGGTGACCTCTGCCTGGTTTGAGACCATCGCATTGCTGATGCTGCGTTGACATATCCCTCTCCGGGAAAGCCTGGCAGGTACAGTTTTTTGTATGCCTTAACCTGCTGTGAGTTTCTAGCATGGGCATGCGGCAGAATTCCCCTCCAGCACCATCCATAACTGTCTATCAACAACTTTTGTTCCTAGGCAGTGTCGATCATCCTCTCTCTCTCCAGTCCATCACTTTCTGTCCTTCTCCCTCTCCATTTGTCTTACTCTATTTCAATGACTTGCTGCTCTTCTTTTGTGCTGTCAATAAGTGTCACCAGTTTTTGTCTTCATATACATGTATAGTGGAAAATATCAGCAAAAAACATGCAGAGCTTATTAAATAAAACAAAAAGATTCTACTGAAGGTTATGCTGTCCTTGTTGTTGACATTGTTGAAACAGTGGTGTGGTTTATTCCGGCAGACTAGATTTGAATTTAGTCAGCTTTTTGCCTTCTTTCATGGAATATAAAATGAGATATTGTTGATGGAATGCATGTATGTATGTAATCTCGAATGGATACATGTGTCTATTTATGCAAATTTAAGACATTCTGTAATGAAACTTACACACAACTAAATTCTCTGAGTGAAAAATCTGAGTTTTGTGTTGTAATAGAACTTTGGCTTTTTGCATGGTAAGTTAACCCACACCTCTGTTCAAGATGCTTAAAAAATGTGGTTTTGTTTCATTTTTGTTTGCTATTTTATGGAAGTATCATACATTTCTGGGATGAAATATATATGTGTGTGTGTAAATTAGTTTAAAAATGTATAATATTATTATTAATAATATAGCATTAATGTATAATAGTTTAAAAGCTACTTAAATATGTCTGAAAGGTTTAATTTTCTCCCCTTTTATTCAATATGCTTAGATTTGTTAATTTATATTCAACAAAGTATATCTAAATAAATTAATATTGTATTCATTTGAAATGTAATATGTTTTAATAGTTTTTGTATATAGATGTTAATAAATTGGCATAATGTCGAATGTATATTTTTTCCTTTTAAAATAAACTATAAAAAAGATTGAAACACCTGGCTTACCTAGCCCTTTCCTTATATACAATGCACAGAAAATATAAAAATAAAAACATTTTGCTGATAAAAATAATATGATATTTATTTGTTAAAAATTAAAAACTATATTGGTACTATAAAAATATATATATTGTATTATATTTCTAGTGCTAAAGATACAGCTGGACTTGTATGAAGCCAAGGAAAGCAATAACCTTGCATTATGCAAATGTGTCAGCGATTTGCATAGATCGAATATGAGCAAAAAACACTCCAATTGTTTGGGGGAAAAGATCTCTTTTTTCCATTTGTAATTAGATTTTATAGACATGTTAGTTTGGTTATTCTCTTCTTCTGTTAATGAATGCATAAACTCTACTCAAAAAAAACCTGTCGATTGAGTTCTGTTTAAAAAAACATTTAAAAAACTGTTTAAAAAAATATTCAGTGGCACATCTGGCAAATGACTGAAGTGGAAATCTTATCACATGGCTGCATTTTGGTTCATAAGCTGCCAGAGTGGTGTAAAAACAGGCCAAAATAACAGACAAATGCTATAATGGATATACGAATTGAAGTACTAGTGGCGCAAAAGCACCCTTTTTTAAGCTCACAACAAAACCGGAGGTTACTTGGTTTGTGAATAACTTACATTTTAAGTCAATAGGAGGATGCAATCTTGAATTTTTACAGAGAAAGAGGAGCAGGTATTGTGAGGTATGCAGTTAGAATAACAGCAATGTGCAGAAAATTAGAGATGAATGATGCAGAAACTCAAATGTTGAACTTTGGTGAACATTCTTGATCACACCAATCAATCAGGAGCTTCCCAGAATACTAACATGTGGGAAAAAAAACATTATAACAGCTATGGCACTGGAAGATCTTGCATCCATTTAGTGGTGTTTCAATCTGAATCAGAATACAGCTTAAGAAATGCAGTGTTCCTACAGAACCCATTCCATGTTACGCACCATATTACGCACTGTTATCATAAAAGAATTATTAATAGTAAAGTTTCACTATGCTATACTTTAAGTAGCAGTTATTTTCATTTGAAACTTTAGGGTTAAAGGGTTGCACATTGAGTTCAGAATCTTTGGATTTGTTCAAAAAACCCTCACCGGCTCAAACCACGCACACTACATATTTGATTTTAGTGCATTGCATGAAATACTTTTTTGCATTTTTGTAATCTCTTCTGCAATAACTACTGCATATAGAGAAGGAGTCAGGCTTTCTCTATCTCCCCGCCTCCTCCTCCTCATCATGAACCATTGGACTAATCCAAGAGATTTAAAGTTTATTTCAGATTATCAGTGCCTTGATTTGATGTGTAATATTAATAGTTATAGAGGTAGATTTTAAAATACTTTTTTTGTGAACCAACTGATCCTGAACAGAGATTTGCTTTTACTTACAGTAGCCTTTGCAATAACTGCATTTAAATGTATGCATTTAGCAGACATTTTGTCCAATGTGAGTGACTTAAGGGGTGAGCGACTTAAATGAGCCCCGGAACATTTCCTAAGAATGGGTGATATAATGGAGGGGGAATAGCTTGAAGAAACTGTCTGGTGGGTTTCTACTTGTGTACTGGATGAAAAATGAGGTGGGAAAAACCACCGTGTTGTTCGGTTAACTATAAAACTCTTCCCGAAAGTCTTTAGTTGGTTTATTTGCTTATCTTTTTGGAGGACATGCAGAATAGGAAGATCACACACATGGATAAAGGTGTCCTGATTGTACTGAAAGTTGCTGCAATAATCTACTAATATGCTGTTGTGTATAACAAAATTAGTCTGCGTTTAAAGAGTATTGTTTTGCATTTTTTAAAGCTATTGCTAAAAATTAGGAACACAAAAAATTGAAACCCATTCTGATTGTGTTTGTGTCGTAGACACAAGTCACGATTGATTTTATTTTTGATTGTGGAAATCCTTTCAAATGAAAATGTCCAGTGCAGTGTAGACTGTAAGTATAACATGTGTTGCATTTTTTTTTGTCTTGAATGGCTGAAAATGGTTTGTGAGGGCTGATTTTCACAGCTTTTCTCATGTTCAAAAATCCACTTTTATTCATAAAAGAAAGCCTCTTCACATTGCCATGGATTACTCCTGGACAGCTCTTTTTATACAGCAAAAGCATATAAATTGATCCATTATGTAGAGGACAACAGCCTTTAAGCTGGCCAGTCAATAGCTAAAGCTTAACTGGAAAATAAAAATAAAGAGAATGCATAATATGATTTGAATTGCAGGCACTGGAGTCATGTAGTCATTAGACTTCCTCCTCAGCATGGCCTTATCTGAAAATGTACCTAACTCAAGCAGCGTGAATGTTTCAGAAACCTCTCTTTTAACCATGTTTTTTCAGTTATTTTCTACTTTTATTTAATAGATTTTTAAATTTGCCTTACACTGAACCACATACTAATACAAACTCTCCCAGCTGTTGAAAATAATGATGTAGAGGATCTGTGGCTCAAACGAAGGACATTTCCAAACATGGTGTATGTGTGCCCTTGCAGAGAGTTTGGACGCTGGAAGGTGAACAGCGTGGCCCTAGAGAGAGAGGAGAATGGAGTGGCTCTACCCCTGGATCCTGAGTTCATCCAGACCATCAGACAGTTGGGCCGGAGACCCAGTCTGTCTGCCATTACTGAGAACATCATCAGGAAATATGGCACACACTTTCTGCTTTCAGCCACACTCGGAGGTATTTCAGCAAAGATGGCAGGCCATTTCCAGCTAAAGTTGAAATCTTTAAAAACTCCTAGATCAGTCTGTGCTAAGAATTCATGGCATGAGCATTAAGTTTGGTAGTAAAATATTTCTTTATAGTCAAATGGTCCATTTCCTTGACAAAGAATCCACAAAAGATGAAGGTGGAAAATTATTTGTCAACTGAAGAGTACTTCTATGGCCTTACATGGCTCATCTTTCAACTTATATTGCAGCTACTGAAACCAGGTTTTAATGTTTATAGGAACAACAAAACTTGCAAAAACAAAGGTATTATGACCATTTGTTCATCAATGAATCATAATTAAAGCATTTTTGTTCTATAAGAAAGTTAAATATTAGTTATTAAGGAATAACAAAATAAAAAAAATCTAAATGAACAAACATAATATCCATTAACAATGGAGCATTTGCTTTTCATCTTCTTCTGAAACAAAATATATCACATAGATGTGATATGCATGTATTTTTAATGTCATGTGTTTTTGGGTGGTTACACATGCATACTACATGTAGTTATTATTATTATGATTATCATCATTATTATTATTAGTAGTAGTAATGATGGTTTAAACAGTATTGTTTAACTAAAGCTATTTGAGTGAGTTAATTTAGCGAAGGATTTATAATACAAAGAGCATGTTAAGAAAGCAGTTAAATAAACTCATGACCTATCTGTCACCAGCTTATTATTAATAAAAATAAATAACTTCTGTAGAACATGATTGAATATCTAGTTAGACATCCAGTCCAAGCTTTTCTGAGCATGTCACAACCACCAGCTCACACAATAAAGCCTGTTTTCTGCTGCAGATTAAATTCTATTGTGAAATAATATGTAGTATATTTCAAGAATGTGACTATAAATTTTGATTCTTTGATCATAGTCATTGGGGGCAACTATCTGAGCAGATGGAAATTGTCACACAGCTTCAATTTTATTTTTAGAACACTTTCAAGCAGCTTCACAGAATTAAGAGCCAGTTGAATTTTTTTGTTGTTTATTATTTTGATGATTAAGATGTGCATCATATCAAAACAACAGAACAGTATAAAATGCCCTGTCAACTATGGGTGTAACAATAAAGTAGCTGCCAATATGACCTGCAAAAAAAAATTAGGTTCTGGTTTTCATGCAGAATTCTAAACAGCTCTTTAAGTGCTGTCAGAGAAGATGGGGCAACCTGCATTGCTGGAGCTCATACTAAATGTGGATGATTGCATGTGGAACTTTTTGAAAATGATTTTACTTTTTTAAAACTTAGTGGAACATCATTAACTTTCACTTTAATTTTAATGGAAATCAAGTGAAAAACTATTAATGAAACCACTTAGACTAGACATCTTCCTAATTATTACTAAATGCACTGACTTTAGAATTTGTAGTGATGCCTCTTAAGTGAGTAAATGATACGACACCCAATGAAAAATCAAATTACACTATTACGTTCTTGGCTTCACAGTTATACGGGATATGATGTGATCTTTTTAAAAATAAGTTTATGTTAAAAAAGGTTTAGTTTATTATTTATTCATTTTAATTAATTAAGTAGCACGCATCTCAATATATGGTGATACAAAGTTACATCTTTCAGTTTCATTTGTTTAATATTAGGATATGCATCATTTTGTGTAAAAGAAGTTAATCCAATCATGCATTTATTTTTTAAATGTGGGCGAAAATAAGAGTGTTTGGGGAAAATCCATAGATATAAACTAAATACCCATATATAGAGAGTAAATGCCCAGAGATAGAGCAAATAAGAATGTGTATAGAAAACCCATAGATAGAGACTAAATCCCCATAGATTTTAAAAATAAGAGTGTCTGTAGAAAACCTGTACATAGAGACTAAATCCCCATAGATTTTAAAAATAAGAGTGTCTGTAGAAAATCCGTAGATAGAGACTAAATACCAGTAGAAAGAGACTATATACACATGTAAAGAGAAAATAATAGTGTCCGGAGAAAATCCATAGATAGAGAAACATACAATTTTCACAAAAACAGTAATAATAATAATAATAATAATTTATATTATAAAAACAATCTAAGGAACTTCATTAGCATTCTGCAGTGACCAACAATTAGGCATGTTCTTGCTTCAAACAAACAACAACCAATGTAAACAGTTTCAATCTACTGGGATTTTTTTTCTTCCATAAAGAATGTAGCAGTATATTAAATATTTAACATGTATTTTCTATTACAAAGTTATTAATTTTTTATAATATAAAAAGCCATTGCAAGTACATATTGTTCAGCCTTGTTTCATAAAACTTCAAATATCGATGAAAAAAAAACACAAGAAGTATCTTTCACAAAGCCTTATTCCTGAGCGTGGCTCACTCTATCATCCTATCTCTTCCCTTGTCGCAGGTGAGGAGGCGCTGACTATATTCGTGGATAAGCGGAGGCTGAGCCGAACTGCTGACCTGACTGACTCAAATGGCACGGCAGTGACTCTAGAGGCCTTGCACCAGCTGGCTGCCTCCTACTTTATAGACAGAGAGAGCACACTGAGAAAGCTGCACCACCTCCAGATCGCCTCCACTGCCATAAAGGTAACCCCATGGCCTAGATGCGCTCAGACCTGGGGACCTGACCCCATGTTTGAGGGCTTATTTTTGGAAGGGAGTTTGACTTGTGTTGAGCTGTTTCTATTGTTTATGCAACTGAATCATGTGATGAACAAAGAAGTGGGTTAAGTTTCTCTCACTTTTGCTCTTGTGATTTTGTGATTGTGGAAATCATGTGGGAGGCATCGGCTGGCCAGTTAACCAGTCTGATTTGTAAATATTTTCTTTTTAAAAATTGGCATTGGTCTATGAAGAGGGCAGGGATCTCTGATCATCAGTATTTTCAAAAATTAAATTGAAATTTGTTGAATAATATTGATACTTTGACAGTTTAGATCTAGGACAACCGTTAAATCTATTAAGTTATTATATATATACATTTCTGCAGTTTGAAAAAACATAGATATGGACAGAATTTTTTATTTTATCAGTCTTAAACAAATAGTGTTCTTAAACTTGAAACGTTGGGCAAATTAAATGATTTTTAGGAGTTTGAAGGGTGTTAGTTCATTCATATACTGTGTGATGCTGATCATACATGTGTTATTCTGTTACAAGCTATTCGTGGTAAGCAATGTGTGTCAGGTCAGTGATTGCGCTTGAAACAGTATTCAACTTACTATGAAATAATTCACTAATCTGACTTCTGCGCAAATGTCCATGCATCATTGAAGGGATTTTTTTAGGATGAAGTGGAACTTTGCTGTTGGAGAGGGTTGTTAGTTGTATGGTAACTTGCATACAGCATATATATCCACCCCAATGAATAATATGCAACTATGTAAATGAAATTATCAGTATGCTAGCAGAGCGCACAAGGATCACAATTAAATCACAACTAGATCACATCTAGATCCTTTCATTATGAAGAGATGATGCCTGTGGAAAAAAAAGCTGCTGGGTTTGGTCAAAAACAATGCATCGTTTTTTTTTTTAATGGATGGCATTCTAGAGTGGTTAATGACACTGTAATTACAGTTAATGTAAGAACTGATCAGTGCATGGATGGACACTCCAGAGCCTGTTTGTCGAGCAATAGTTTCACCTTACTCAATTATTATACCTTAGACTAATACCAAGTACTAAATCTGGTTCTTGTTCACTCTAAATAGCAGATTAATAGACTGGTGCTGAATGGCACCAAAAGAGGTGTCTGTTATTACAAACCAAAGAACCCACAGTGATTCGACTACTTTTTTTTTTTTTTTTGTAGCTGCTGTAGCTCAATAGCCACACAGTTTATCTCTCAGGATTGTTGACTTTTTAGTTTCATTGTGGTTGGTTTGTAGTAAGCAAGAAATATGGCCTCCTGGAAGCAATCATCCTCTCTTAAGAGCTTACTTTATATGATATATTTGTGTGAATGAGTGGAGGGAATCCTTTTAGTTGCCTTTATTTGTCTGCCATTTCAGGTGATTGATTCAAAATATTCTTTGCATCAGCAGTCTTTAATTCCACCCATGGATTTTTCCCCAAGTGGATGAGGACGGATGTGAATACAAAGGTTCACTCCTATCGCTGAAACAGGAATGAGAGGTCTTATCAAACGCAGGAGATATTGGTTTGAGGATAGGTTTAGTGAGAAAATAAATAAATATGCCAGTGCCTGTGGAATTATGCATTAGTGTGACAAATTATCTTTTCCATTTCAATAATTTCTTTGAGAGCTAGACCAATTCGTCTGCCATTTGGAATATAAGTGAGGTGTCAGACTAATGAATAAGAGACTTATGAGGAGGATTTTCTGCACTGCCAATACTAAACGAATATTTAATCTCTACAGTCAGACACAATGGTGGACAGGAAATGCAATGTCTTTCAGTTGACATAAGTAACAGCATTTGTTTTGATTTACGAACGGATTATGGGTAGGCAGAGATTTATGTGATTTTCAATGTATTTTAGATGCAAAAGAATCGATGTAGATGTAAGGCAATCACAACAACATACGGTCGACTGGGCTGGAATTTAGATCTGTGAAGAGGTTTGCACAAACATCAAGCAGGTTGAAGACTTGGTAGAACTTTCCAATGAAGGAGACTCAAGAGAAATGGGATAATATCTGATTAACCATGATTAAAAACTTCTATTAATTTAGTGTTGCAACTGTATTTGGAACTATATAGACTTTGCCTTAGTATCGTTGAATGCAAAGAGGCGTACTAAGCAGGAAGTCTGAAGCAGTGTTTCGGAGCCTAAGGAGGTCTTGGACCCGGAAACACACCCCTGTGCTGAGTTTTTTGTGGAATAGAGGGTTGCTGGCCAGGTGCTTTTCAATTTTGTCAACTAGCCAGAACTAAGTAAAAATTGTGATCATCTGGAGATGCTTAGGCTAATTATATTTCAGCCTTCTTCTGAAACTCACTCTAAAACGTCATTTGATGAGAGTAATGAAGTATACTGGGCAGCTGTCCAAGGAGCTGTCCAAGCGACCTAGGCTTTAACTCCCCTGACAAGGAGGGAAACCGACTTACATTCTAAAACTGCGTGAATGTTTAAAGGAAACAGCTGAAACTAAATGGGGAATTATATCTTGTGTTCCTACCAAAATTGAATTAATCACAATTTTGTTCTCATTATTTGACTAATCATATTGTATTGATTGTGCTTGCAGGACCTTGCATACCACACCACAAATGCATTGTATATGTATGCGCATTTCTATACATAAACATACTGTAAAGATAAAATTGATTCCAAATCTTGTTACTATTTTACCTTGAAAATAAAGGCACCAGCTCCTCCATTGTTTCTGCTCTCATATCAAGGATCTTAATATTAGCTATATTCACACATGATGTAGAAGGCAACCATGTCTGCAGCAGTGAGAGCATGAGAGGATCCGGTGCCCTACTTAAGGATACTACAGTGGTTGTCTAGGGCAGGAGAGAAATGAGGTTCAATCATTAACTCTACCTTCAACTCCTTCGGGGCCAGGGATGGAACGTGTAACTTTTTGATATGAACGACACTATTTCACTTATTATGATACTTTTATTATTGCCATAATACATTCTAAAGTACTAAACAATAAAATATATATTTTGTTACAGATTTAGTATATTGTATTTAATTTTTTACAAGTTTTTTTTAATGCTATTTATTTATTTATTTATTCCTTCATTCTAGCACAAAAAATACAGTATGATCAAGTGCACAAAACACTTTAATGATTTCATGTGAAAATCTCAGAATATATTTTGAATATATATTTTTGAGTTCTATTTTCACCTTTGTTTCAGAGTTTATGAGTTTATGTCATTAAAATGTATGATTCAAAGAAAGCTTTTTGGCATTATGCCTTTTCTGGTGCGTTGACGTTTGCCTGGGTCATCAATCAAGCATCCCGACCTGGAAGCTGGCAGAAATGAAATCCCTGCCAGCACCTTCTCACTACCCTGTATCCCTTGAGAACTTCTGAATCATCCTGCAAGGAGAGAACGCTCAGAAAAAATAAAAAATCTCTATCTAATGCACGCAAATTAAGCTCTCTTGTAAAGTGCAAGCTTTTGTGCTTCATTCTAAGATTTTGCAAGCTGAAGTTGAGAGCATTGAGCAGTAGTAGCCTTGCTGAGGATTCCCTGCTGCTTCCAATAAACTTTCATTTTCTGTAGAGAGGGGTATAATTCCATTCTAAGGCACACTCTGCTCTATGATAAGCTTCCCTGTAGCGCACACTTAATCGAAGAGTTCGCTAACCCACCGGAAAGAGACTTTTATGCTTTTACAGCTGCTTGAATATCTCAAATACAGTTTCATTATGGATCAAAATGCCTGATGCAAATAAGAAAGTGCCTACTCGCTAAAGCTTCCTGATTAAATTCAGACCCCATTCTATCTAGAACTTGAGTAAAGCCATTGTGTAATCACACCCAAAGCTTCTGAAACATTAATGACATTTCCAGCATATCAAAAAACCTGGGATCCGCATCTTAAAATCCATTATTATTCAAATATGTTTCTTTGCAGGCCCACTCAGTGTTATTTTCAGCAGCCTTTATGTTGCACTATTCACAGGTGGGAATTAAAGAGCTTTCTGGTTTTCCTCATTTACTTTGTAACAAATCCAATAGAAGGCTAAAATGTTGCTAAAGAAAACACCCTATTCTAGTGTACACAGAACTTGTAATGAGCCTTCGTTTTGGGTAGCGTATGAGCCCCAAAATAAAAATAAAAAAAGATGGTTAAAAAGTAGAACCATCTCAACTACTGTGATATATTTTGCCAAATTACAGAATTAAAGGTGCCATGTTATGTAAAATGATCTTTTATGACATTTCTAGCATGTTTTAGCGTTTAAAAACAGTAATCAAAAGCAAATTCCTTTTTTAGGAGAGCAAAAGGGCTCAATGATCATAGCAGCTCCGATTATTGACACCCCTCCCGCTGACCAATCAGATAAACAGCTGATGCTGCTCAACTCAATGCAGAACTTATGCGCTGTCTCACCTGTAAGTGTAAAAGTAACAGACCTGCACCAAACAACAATGCCTTAGTAAATAAGTTTTAAAGAAGAGCTCAACTTGTTGTTGAATTCTGAGTGACAGGTTACATCTGCTCAGCAGGAGAGATGTAGAAGGAGAAGGGGTAAACCGATTTTTGAATGATGAATTCGGCTTTTAAAGGTTCTTATAAGTTCAGTGATAATATACAAAATTAGCGATGTCATATATTTATTTAAATTGTTTAAAAAAAACAGCATATACAAGACCTTTAAATATTAATGATTCATAAAAGGTGGTTAAATATGTATTTTAAATATTGATTGGTTAATAAAACACAGCTTTTATAAAATTGGCAATAACATACTCACTCACAGGCGTCACGGTGGTGCAGTGGGTAGCACGGTCGTCTCACAGCAAGAAGGTCGCTGGTTCTAGGCTCGGCTAGGGCTGGTGGCATTTCTGTGTGGAGTTTGCATGTTCTCCCCGTGATCGCGTGGGTTTTCTCCGGGTGCTCCGGTTTCCCCACAAGTCCAAAGACATCCGGTATAAGTGAATTGAGTAAGAACAATTGTCCATAGTGTTAAAGTGTGAATGTGTGTGTGAATGTTTCCCAGTGATGGGTTGCGGCTGGAAGGGCATCCGCTGCGTAAAACAAAAATGCCAGAGAGTTGGTGGTTCATTCCGCTGTGGCGACCCCGAAAGGGAATAAAGCCGACATGAAGATGAATGAATGAATACTCACACACATGGAAATAAATGTTTAGAATAATTTTTAGGGCAAGGCATTGTAGTAAAGTAACACAATCAGCTCACAAGTAACACACAAGTCCACACATATTGCTTAATCAGATCCAGTTCATCAACCCCACAAAAATTGTCACCTTCGTGTTGATATTTCAGCCAAGTTCCACAGGGGTCTCCACAGCGGAGGGTTCAAACTCTATTCCTGGAGGATCGCAGCCTTGCAAGGTTGTTCCAACCACATTTCAAGAGATATACCAGTAGCTTCAAACAAGAGGAGCTTAATTAGTGGAATCAGGTGTGTTCAGTTAAAGGTTTGAAGGAAACTGTACTGGGATGTATTCCCTCAGGAATTGCATTGTGACCCCTGCTATGGAGCAATAGTTCCTTATTCAGCAGGTTATTTGTCAGTTTATCTGAAAGTAAATTTTCTACATGTTCCAAGAGTACATTGACATATGGTAAACAATGAAATTCATTATAGAGGAGGTATAATCTAAAATCTAATCTAAAGATACTTTACAAAACAAATACAACACAAGTATCATAGTTCCTACTGCTGAATAACATTTGAATCCCATCTGTTAGTATGCAATTTGTAATTTATTCAAGAATACTAGTGTCAGGTATGTCTTGTTAGTTAGTTTCAAGTTTTGCTTGTGTTTTAGCAGTTTGAAATGTGTGAAATATTTGTAAAACACCATTAAATACTATTTTGTTAATTCTGCTATAAGCCTACTGCTCTTACATATAGTTTTGGGTCGCACTTGTCTTGTTTGCCAATAGATTGGAAATTATCTAACTGAATCATCTGGAGCCTAATAAAGTTTGCCAAAATGTTTGTGGCTCAAGATCTGTTGGTTCATCTTTTACAATTATAAGAAAGGTCTAGCATATTTTAAAAACGAATTGACATAGTTTCATAACTGATTTGAATATGCAGATATTCATACCTTTTATGTAAGAACTTCTATAAAAGTATTGTTTTCTGTAAACTGAATGTATTTATTTAATTGAGTGTGTTTTTGAGTTGAACGTATTTGAACCGTCTGTCTGTTATATTAACATTGTTATTTTGAAGGTATGGGCTTTCAATCTTTCCTATTGTCAGTTAGAGGCCAAAGACGGACCGGAAAACTATGTATAGAATGACAAGTCAAGGATCATGGGCACCAGATCTTCTTTAATAAAGACAGAGGATACACTCTTTTGAACTTCTGAGTGATTGAAAGTGAAAGTTCCAGCTGCACCTGACCCATTCCTTAAATACATCACTTCCACCAATCCTTGGTCTTATTGCCACTCACCATTGCAACATCTCATGAAGTCAGCACACTAAAAAACACTGGAGATCTTAAAAAAAAAACACCTTTTCTCTCCACATGGTTTGTGTTTAGCATCTCTTTAATGGTTGGTGTATTGGGTGTACAATCATTAATTTCCCATTATCTAGTGCACTCATCTGTTTTTTTCCCTAAGTTCTGCACACGCTCTGGTTCAATTGAGTCATGTTGTGCTCCATCTCATTGGTATGCATAGAAAACCACATCTATTTGCTTGCATTTGGTAAATTTTCCCTTTAAGTCAGACATCCGTCTTTATTCAAAATGAATCTGCTGATCCCTTTTGAGGCTCCTTGGACTTTAATTAATTGTGTGTATGCGTCAATAAGAGGAATGGAAATGCCAGCAGTAGGCTTGCTGAACTTGTGCTTTTCTTCCTAATTCCACTTTTATAACTCCCACTGGTTTGAAAGTTATTTCAACAGGCTGAATGAAAAATAAATAAAGCAGCCTCCATTAATGGGGATTTGCTTTTTGTGTAACACATTAGAAATGCTTCCTTGGCTTTTCTGGGTCCTCAGTCATTTTTAGTGGTTCACTGGCATGACAAATCTGTTTTCTTCTTGGCAGGTTCACTGTAGCGTCAACTTCGTCTCATTTTATCTGCCTCACCATTTATCCTGTGACCCCAGAGTCGATGTCGAACAAAGCTAACTTTTCTTGCGTTGGAAAAACAGAAAATTTAGTTTCGCTTGATAGAAGTCTCAGATCACCATTAATCTAAACATGACACCAAGACTTTTATTCACTCACCAGGGGGAATGTTGAAGAAGACAATGTAGAACAGAGTGCAATTTGTAAGTGACAGGTAGGGAGATATATTTGCCCATAGGCAGTGAGTTGCCTTCCCGCGTGTCAGCCAAACCTTGATTTACAATGACTTTTGTCAGGGATAAAAATGAACCTTTTGTCAAGAATGATTGAGCTGCAATTGTGCACCATTTTAACATAACTCTAAGATGGGAAGAGAAAAATGTCTTTAACTTTTTACTGTGAGGTGTTGGTGCTGCATTTAACTTTTCTGGTTCTTCTGACAAGTTAACTGACAAAAACACACTACAGAAATTAATGTGGTTAGCTGTATGGTCAAGATGATCTGTCGAGACTCACATTAAGCATCAAAATGAGAAAGTAAACCTGAATTAGATCAGTTTTGACATTGATATGATACGATATTGCTTGAGGTGCAACTGGTCTTCCGTCCTAATAATAAAAACGAACTGCGACTGGTTTAAAAGTGAAATTAAAGCTTAAATGGAATTAAAAGTTTGGGAAGTAATTGTCAAAGTCTCTCATTCATATTTTGATCCCTCTTTTGATTGAATCCAAACAGCATCATGGACATAGTTACAAGTTTAGGAAGGTTATTAAAAGCAGGACTCAGTGAAGGTGCCCTTTACATTAATAGGTTGACCCTATTGTAGAAAAGCCAAATAATAAGTTAATTACCAAGCCAATGTAAGAACTCTAATAATAATTTGAAGTATAGATGTATAATCATTGTATTAGTTCCTACCATAACATGTGATTCATCTAATTATTTTTGACATGTCCAATAAGTTACAAGTTTGTTGAATGCTAGGAGCTATAAACCATGTTACATTCTAACGCTAATACTGATTTGCTTCTGAAACTGGAAGTGCCAGTTCGTCCAATAAAAGAACAGTGAGCCCATTCCGATCACATTTTCTCATTTCAATTTAAAAAATAAATCTTTACAGCATTTACAATAAAGTACAAGTTTTTTACAGATTCACATTAACATAACCTAAACTTATGTAAAACTTTTTTATATTAACAAATTCCCTAAGTTGTCTATATTTTATTTTCTGAACAATTGTTTTTTATTATGATGAATAAGTTGGAACATGTCTCGTTGCTCTAGAATAGCTTTTTTTCTGTGAAATTTTTTTTATTTTAGTTGACTGTCCAGTTAGCCTTTATTTGCTTTGTTAGTATGTTAAATTGGAAAATATCAAGTTGATTTACTTTATTTAATCTATCCGTGTTGTTAAAAAAGGAGATTAAGAAATTAATGCACCTAATATCTTATTATGCATTTTATTATCTAATAAAATAAACTTTCAATTTAATATCCGGTGAACAATTTTTATAGACCAAAACAATATTATGTGTGTAAATTTTACCCTAACTTTTCCTACGTTAGATTTTCAGATTCAACTGCTCATCTAGAAATCATAAAAAAACTCAACATAAGAGGACAGATGATTATTTACAAGGCAAACAGAGCTCTAGGATCATTGGGTTCAAACTAGGGTTCACGTAGTACTACAATAGGTTTGCACCAATAAGGAAGAGTCTGCATTTGTTACTACGCTCCCCACAGCTGAAACCAGCACGCAGAAAATAATTCACATTTAAGCCACGAACAAAAAAATCTTGACAACTATTTTAAAAAGTCTATTTTTTATCTATATAAAATGTAATATATTAAATATATTTAAATGTGCATTTACTGACTGAGCACTGCTGTCTGTCTGAACTGCATCACTGAATTAAAATTGTAATCAGTGTGCACTACTTTTACCCTCTAACTCTTTAAATTATTTTTGATGTATCTTCTTGCTTTGAGTCTTTTTTAAACTCCTTTGAATTACCAATGTTTATGAAATTTTATGTATAATATAATTGTTTCCTTGCTTTTGAGGCGAGTACCTCTACTGCTTTGATCCTAGACCTTCTCCTGATTAAACACCTCACCATGTGAATAAATAGATTAAATATGTTAAGACTAAAGCTTGACAGCACTGGTAGAAACATATGATTTAACAGGACATTCATCTTCGCGTTCTACCTGTTTAATTGGGTCAGTGTAATTTTTCCAAATTTTTGCTCAGAGGGTGCTAATGTGCTTTCACTCCTCTTTTAAGGTGACCGAAACAAGGACAGGCCCTCTTGGATGCAGTAACTATGACAACCTTGATTCTGTCAGTTCTGTTTTGGTTCAGAGTCCTGAGAACAAGATTGAACTTCAAGGTACATTTATTATTCAGCAAATTCCATCCATTTCTCAGTTTTATCATTCCAGAACTAACCATCTAGAAATAGCGTTTTCTATTTGAATGTTTTAAAATTTAAATACTTATTGCAGAGTCATGTGATCATTCAGAACTAATTTAGGCTTCTTTAGATTCCATATTTAATATGAATGAAACTGTCCAGAATTATAGAATAGTTCAAATGGCTGTTATGTTTATACTGAAACTAATTATTATTATTTTAGGTCTTCAGGCCATTCTCCCAGAATACCTGAGGAGTCGATTTGTGGAGGCAGCTCTTAGTTACATTGGCTGTCACTCTGAGGGCGAGTTTATGTGTCGAGATAACGAATGCTGGTGCAAATGCAGAGCGGATTATCCTCAGTGCAACTGTCCCAGCGAAGACCTGAAGGCAATGCAGGACAGCCTTACACTCATCCGAGAATCATGGACGCAAGCCAACCAAGAGTTTGAAGAGTCTGGTAAGATTTCTAACATTGTAAGCAACGCAGCAGGATAATTTAAACAAATGAAGCAGCAATTCTTGAGCAAATACTTTGCCAGATTCATATATCATTGGTTCATCCTGTTTAGAAATTCTGAAGGATCATTTGTTGTTAAATAATGTCTGGAATGTCATACATTTGCATAAAAAGTGACTGAGTGGGAACAATTTTAGTTTGTGAGGTGTAGAGGTTTGATGTTCAGCACTACTGTTTCTTTTTCTAGATAGTTTCTTGTCCAGTTCAGGTTGATCTTGTAGGTTGGCATTTCCTATTCTTGCAATTCACTAAATCAGGTGCAATGTAAGTTAATGAGCTGATGTAAAAAAAACTTCTTTTTTTTTTCCTCTCAAAGTTTTTATATCAACATGGTTGGTTAAATACTGATTCTAACTTGTTAAATAGGTAGTGATTGCAAATGTTAGAGGTGAGTGAGTTTGGCCCCTGTGAAAATTATTACCTTTGCTGGGTTTTTTTTTTACCAGGTTTTGGAAAGTGTGTGCAAAAGTAGGGCTAAAGAATACAGAAGAAATATGAATGTGGATATTTTTCAGTGGCACCTCTTATATAAGGCTCCATAAAATAATTCATTTGAATGAATTAATTGTTCTGTTTTTCCCACTTTACTGTTCTTTTTTTCTTATCAATAAGAAAAAACCTTGTCTGAAAGCTTCTCTTTGATTGCAATGAAGTTGAAAGGATAATCTTAAGTGTTTGATTATCGGGTTTACTTTCAAGTGTTTTAGGACAGAAAAGGCTTGTGACCAATGTCTGAGCAGAATTTGTAAGGTCTATAACACTCACTCATTCAAGTATATCTATTAAACAGCCGTACCAAACAGTGTTGTGCCATTGCTAAAAATAAAAAAATTGTGAAAAAGCGGGATAAGTGTTGACTACACCACACACCACATAAAAATGTAAATAAGCTCTTATAAGACAATATGACAACATTTTCTTTTGTAATTGCTTCCACTCATAGCGGCAAAAGAAGACACCTACAAAAATCCAAATAGATAATTGTCAAACAGTATATCTTTAGTATTCCGAAGTACAGTAATTGATTCTGAATCACGAACAATCGTTTCTTGACTTAACTTTTAATTTAATTTTAATTAACGGTCAGTGAAATACTGACTAATGCTATATATATATATATATATATATATATATATATATATATATATATATATATATATATATATATATATATATATATATATATATATATATATTTAATACCAAACTAATTGGTGTATACATGTAATACATTTGTGAGGTAAGCCTTTAAAACTTGCTATGAAGCCAGAGCATATTGTTTTGAGTATTTAATAAAACCCCATAAATCATTGCAATCCACAGCTAGAAAGATATACATGTAAGAATTCCATCATAACTAAATAAATAGGTGCAATAAACACATACACACAAAAAAAAACATTAAAACTTGCATAAAACACTTAAAAAAAAAAGTTAATTAGCCATTTATTAATAATTAACTTGTGCATTAAAATAAAAATGCCCATTACTTGTGTGATTTAAATGTTACCAACTTAGTTAAGCAAAGTTAACGGAAGTATAAAAGAGATCACACCCTATAAAATAATAACTCTTTATTCATAGCATTCATTAAGTTAGCACCAAGTTATACCTTCAGTGAACATCCAGTACATGCAGCGGCACTAAACTGTGATTGTCATCACCTTGTTACCTTTGATGGCTGACAAGGAAATGGTGGGAAGTGATTTCTAGGAACTGGTGTCATTGTCATTGAGGTAAAGCTGCGTTTTGGGCTTGGCAGGCTGAGATTTCCCTAAGCTAGGCTCAGAGCCAGACTTTGTGAGTAACACAGCCATGTTGGAACTCTACCTCCTGCAGAAACAGCAGGGAGTGGAAAACCACTGCCTAATGATTGGAAACCACACAAACAAACAACAAACATCTGCTGCAGTCGACTAGAACACTTCTCCATCTGGTCCTGGGCTGCACGCGCATTTGATTTGCAGTGAAATCCATTATTAAAACAAAACTTGGCTCATTCTGATCGATGGGTGTCTAAAAATGAAACCGTAATATTTTCAATTACCTAATGTTGATTGCATAACAAATCCAATTTTGCAGATGCAGCTATTGTCAGGCTATGATGAGGATCTGTGTTGTTAATTATGGCCACCGAGAACATTTTGTGTTGGATGTTAGGGAGCATTGATTGGGACATCGAGAGCCATAACACTGCTATCGATTTTTCGTGTCACAAATGAAAATGAACTTCTCTCCACTGGAAGACATTTTTTATTGCTGGGATGATTCTGCTTCGTTTTAATGACACACCATCCTGCCCGAGATCATTAGTTTTTTTTTATGTTGAAAAACAAAACAAAACAACAGTAGTTTTTTGTTGAAGCTAAACCAAATGCTCCTCCAACAACAGCCTGGGTTTGCAAGAAATGTCTTAGTATTTCTTAGCATTTCATTGGAAACACTAGGCACTGGAAACACTGATTTCCCTTTTTTTCATAGACATGAAGCAAAGTCATTCCAATAATTTATTCTCAACACTTGTCTGCCTTTCCAGAGGACTTCCAAAATTTTGTGAGGAGATTACCAGCGTTCTACGCTCTGAACACATCTGCTGTGCAGTACTTTTGGAAGATGGAGCCTGGCATTCAGCAGCGCTTTCAGCTTTTGGAGACCAGCTCTCAACAGCTGCTCAGTAAAGCTCAGCGGATTGTCAGCAAACTATTCAAACTCAGCAAAAGATGTCGGATGCAGCCCAAAATATCTGTGCCCAGAGAGAGGTAAGATGGACTCCATGTTCATAAAGTTATTGATTATAAAGTGAAAATAGTACAATTGCTTAACAGAACAATGGAAATATTAAAAAAAAGAAGAACAATGAACATATTAACTGAAAGGACACATAGTTTGTCCTTTTTAATGCAATATCAATTGCATGGGTCTCATGGGCCTGCCAAGTTAAGTTTCAGTTCTTCATTTCTTCAGAAAGCTTGCATTATGAGGATAATAAATTAAAAACTTACACCATGGAAAAAAACTGAATAAAAGATGGTTGGATTATCCGACTGTTCAACACAATGGTACCAGTAAGTCCATTACAATCAATTATCATCTTAAAAGTTCGTGAAACTTTATTTTTATATTTTTAAATAGATTCAAGCTGTTTTACTAAATCATCAAAATAAGAAGTTTGTTCATTTTCGGTTATTAGAAATATAATTAAGTTATAAGCAATGTAATGTTTCTAAGCAGAGAAAATGCTATTTGGTCGCCTCATCCACACAGGAGCTGATAAAAGACTCTGAGCTGCTCATTACCTGCCTCATTAAACTTTCTGATTAAAAAAACTAAACATGAATTATATAAGGTGATTTACAGTCTTATACTTCAATAAAAAACGCTTGTAATTAATGCGATTTTTGAAAGTTGTCTGCTTGTTTTGTACACGGAATTGAATTTTTTTTGGCTATTGCTTGGACAACCAATTCACCTTTAAATCATAAGTGCTATGAAGGCCTGGAGTGCGTTGTGATGTCAGAAGCAGATTGGTTGCAGACTTGCTCTGAAATTCTATTTCAAAATGAATAATAAATAAATAAACAATTGGCAACCCTTGTAATTATACAGAGAAGCTGTTTAGATGGGTTTGAGTTTGAGGAGAAATAATGGCACCTCCTGAGGCAGTGGGCTGAAGTTCAAGTGGAAGTGAAGAGTTGGCTAGAAATGGAGTGACCCGTACCCGGAATAGTAATCACAGAATACTAAAATATTAGTGAAGCATGAAAATGAACAATTTTGCATTTGTTCTTTATTTTACAGATTTCTACAGATTTTCTGTATTGCCTTTAAGCCTAACTATACTTTTTATAATATTCCTTTTGTTTCAGTTTATTGTGATCAGACTCAAAACAGTTTTTTGTACCATTAACTAAATTTAGTTTTATCGTATTAATTCACACGTAAATAAACTATTTTCTCTCCCAGTGAGTGGTTCTGTTACTGCAAATGTTTCATTGTTGTTTAGTGAACATTTTAATTTTCATTCATTTTCATTAATTTGGAAATATTGAAAGCCATTTACCACATAACATGTACAGTACAGCGTTTCAATCTTGCTTGAGAGCTTGTAGCTTTTTGGTAGCTTGATATTTTCTGGCAAAGACTGTAAATGGACTAACAGGATGTATAAAAGCTCATCTTCTGAGATAATTAATTAAGAAATGCCTTTAACAGATTTCTCTGTCCAAATCTGAGGGCAATACCAACCCACATAATTGTGTTAAGTCTAGTGTCTTGGCTGAGATCCCAGGCTCTCTAAAATTATGGAGAACGTCCCATCTAATCATTTCTGAAGTGAGTGGATGAATTGGTTTTATCTCCCCATCTATAGGCTAAAGTGCAGGTTATGTCTTAATGGCTTACAAGAGAAACAGGTAATTTATGAGCTCTACGCCGGCGTGATTATGCAGCACCTCTAGTAAAAGGTGAGAAGGAAGAAAGTTCATCACCGAGGTCTGAGACTCAGAGGGTCAAGGCTGTATGAAAAAAATGAATTTTTACAGGCAGTCATGTCGAGCGGAAACTTAGTCAGATGAAAGGCAAGCCTAAAGCTATGATCAGCTTTGCAAATGAACCTTCCTCCTTTAATATTTAAACTGAATGTTCAAATACATATCATATGTCCTCAGAGTATAAATAAAGCAAGCAGGGGTAGACCACTCTGAAGGTGAATCATTAGAACAATTTTTAACAGAAATATATGCTCCCAATTTATGCAGTTAATTTATGTTCTAATGGTAAAGTGTAGCATTGATTTTTTTTTCTGTTCAAACATTTTAACATTAGTCTTTGAAAGCCTGCATTAAACTGCTTTAAATGCATCAATATGGTCTTTTTTGTTATGTAATTAAAAAAGCAACAACTGGTTGTATATTAAACATATTTTTATGACTTGAGGCAAAGAACCACCCGCGCAGTGCTCTTTAACTGATCTTTTGTGTAAACAATGAGTGTATAAGCTAAATTATATGTGAACATTACTAATTTAGCCAAGTAATTTTAGTTACAGTCGCAACCTATGTTGCTATGCTACCCATTTAGAAAATGTAAATAGAATTTGATAAAACCAGTCTGATCAGTTAAATAAAATGAATCAAACAATTATCAATATTAATTCAACCCATTTAACAGTTAAAGTTAGAGCTAAAATACATTAAATTGTAAGGTTTTATATTCCTGGATATTAAAAAAATTTTAATAAATATTTTAAAATATTTCTAGTAATCTTGTGAAGTTTCTGTGAAATTATTTACAATTTATTTAAGACTCTTTTATTTAAAAAAAAGAACATGCTTTGCTGTTGTTTTCTAGAGATGGTAACAATAAGCATTGAAATATCTCTGTATAGAGTCAGAGAAGAAAAACAGCTTGCATTCAGAATGCCTCTGCAGTCTACCTTGATCAATCTTCAAGAGCATCCTTCCGCTTTGATAATATATGATTCAAGCACCCGCCAGAAAAATAAAACAGACAAGTAGAAAAGACATGCTTTCAGACTGCTTTTGGGTTGCTGATTTACAGTTTTCTTATCTCTGTCATTTCATCGTTCACACTTGATTCATTTGATTTCCTTGCTCCGTTTCAATGATGCCTTTTATTCATTTTGTCAAGCAGAACTCATCAACAGAACAATACAGATGGGACATCTAAAAATTTCCAGATATTTGAAAATGTATTATTCCTTATGTTTGCTTATGAATCACATTTTTAAGATAACTTTGAGCTGTGCTGCACAAAGATATTAGCCTGAAGCATTCTGTGTTTGTGTGTTTTTTTTGTAATTTTTTTAAGGATATCCACAAATCATTGCTCTGTAGGCATACGGTGCATTCTAAAGTAACTAACCTACAATTTTCTGATTGTAAATAATATGGTAATTTTTTTGAAAAATGAAAACATGAAGACTTTGCGTCTGTGGTGAGAATACGCTTTTTTCTCTGATAGAAATATACCGACAGGCATCTTAGAATCTGCCAGAGCACCTGCATCCTTCTGAGGCCAGCCAGGCCTTTTCACCATCAATATTTATGTTTTCTCTTCCCATCACTTATCTTTTAATCCTGGGTAAACTGTTCTTCTGATCTGGAAATTTCCATCAAAAGAGAAAATCTTTGTCTTTCTTAAAAGGTGGCATTACTAAAGGATCAAGCTGAATTGCTTTTTGCACTATGAAACAAAATGATATCATACAGTACATACTATAACTTAAACTACAAAAGTTTCCACCTCAAAGAAACATTCTTATCTAGAACTTTTCCACAACAACATTTCTTTGTATCAGAATCAATTTCCAATGTCACACACCGAATGGTTCAATTTAAATGTAACTATGTGCTCATTTTACCCTGCTGATGTTATAGAATAAAAGTGAATTTTACGCTGACGTTTCGAGTCTGAGTGCATGTGACAGATCGTGCAGATCCACTCTGCTAAATTCATTTGCCAGTGGCTGCAGAGGGAATCATTACAGTGTCTGCATATTTATGAAATGGTAATTTTTGCTGGATGGCATTTTTTTCGTGCTCATAAAATGGAATAAATTATTTGGAAATTATTTTCCGTCTAATGCTATTATTATTTTTTTTACATTGATTTATGCTAAGTTTATTCTTGAGTTTAGTCATCTGTTGCATGATAAAAACAGTTGATGCTTTTTTGACGACAAAAGTATTCCATGTGACTAACATTTTACAGCATCTAACTTGAAATGTAAGAACAAAAATGTAAGAAACACACAGAAGAAAGCAAATATTATAGTTTTATAGTGTCAACTAATTTATTAAATGTGGTTCAATTATCAGGTCAATTATCAATTATGTTGAGCATATATGAATGAAATCTCACTCAAAATTCTGGGATCACTTGAACTACTCTGAAAACTATTTGTATACAACATACAACATGATCAAAGTGATCACAGATTAATGGTGAAAAGTAAATAACATAAAACAAATCAAATCACATTAAGTTAAGAGTTTTCATGTCAACAACAACAAGTTAAACAGACATTTAGTCTGTTGTGTAAAGGAAGGATTTTCCAAACCTAAGGAGCAGCTACTGGTCTGTTCCATCTGCACTTGTCAGCTTGGTCTTTAAAAAAAACTGATCTGATGACCTAAGAGACATTGACAGTTTAGTGTTTCACAAGTTCAGAGAGGACATGTGGTGCAAGCTCATATAGGTTTTTTATACATAGGCAATTCTAATACCAAAGGAAGACAGATCAGCATGAATAAAATTGGTTTAAATATGCCCAACCGTCCCTGACCTACTCTAAATAGAAGATAATTACAGTAATCCAGTCTTTTGGTATCAATTACTGAGTGATAAAACATTTACTTATAACATTATAATCTAATTTGAATAATCTTTTGAAATAAATATCATGTGTCTGCAACAAATTTCTCATCTAAAACCATATTTCAACTTTCAGTACCAAAACGTACATACATTTACAGTGTCTTTGGCATGAAAGTCCATGTTTAAGGCACCCTCAAAGCAGCTGTGTCTTTTTTCACTGCTAAAGTGAGGAATTGTGTTCATCTATTTTTTTAAAATCTATATTTTTGTTTTATATAAATGTATTAAACTATAAATGTATAAGTTTTTATATAAAAGTATAAAATGTGAAAGTGATTATATACAAACACTTTCTCTGTTAACCCAACATTTCTGCTTCGGATGCAACTGAATTATTATTATTAAGTATATCTACAATAAATTTTAACTCTTATTGTGGAGTCATATGAGTCACCCAGACTAAAATCAGGGTTTTGTGCTATCACAATGAACTTGTGTCATAGGACTCTGTGTTTCAAAATGTTGCAAGGAGTAGTCACAACAAGCATTTCTTCAAATAGAATCATTTTTGGTAAATATTTAGCGTGACTGCTTGCTCCATCTCTGATGTACAAATCTGCAATCTGACCAAAACCATCTTTTTCTTCCCTACAGGCCTCTCAGCTATTGGCTGAGGTTCATCCTCTCTATCATGTACTGCAGTGAGAACAATCAGATAGGATCCTACATGGAAGAAACTCGTGCCTGCTCCTGTCATTACGAGCACCCATCTTGCCAAGGCGTTATCCCATGCTCAGTTGGTGAAGGCCCTCTCTGCGCCTCATGTTCCTACGAGAACCGTTCACGTTGTGCCAGCTGTAATCCTGGCTACATTCTAAGCCAAGGGATGTGTAGGAATATCATACCAGATTCTACAGACAACTACATTGGTTTCGAAACAGACCTTCAAGATCAGGAACTCCGCTACCTACTGCAAAAGATGGATGGGAGAATCAGCATTCACGCCATGTTCATTAGCAATGATGTCAGACTCAACAACTGGTTTGATCCTAGCTGGAGGAAAAGGATGCTGCTCACACTGAAGAGCAACAAGTTAAAATCGAACCATGTCCATATGCTTTTAGGGATCTCCCTGCAGATTTGCCTTACTAAAAACAGCACTCTGGAACCCGTGCTGTCCGTCTACATCAATCCATTTGGAGGAAGTCATTCAGAGAGTTGGATCATGCCCATTGATCAGAGCAATTACCCAGACTGGGAAAGGACCAAGTTAGACATTCCACTTGACTGTTATAACTGGACTCTGACTCTTGGGAACAAGTGGAAGACCTTTTTCGAGACTGTACACATTTACCTGAGGAGCCGCGTGAAAACAGCATCACCTCAAGGGAATGGCACTGTCCATTATGAGCCATTGGAGTACATGGACTCATCCCGCAATTTGGGCTACATGAAAATTAACAGTATGCAGGTGTTTGGATACAGTATGCACTTTGATCCAGATGCAATTCAGGACTTGATCCTGCAGCTGGACTATCCTTACACGCAGGGCTCGCAGGACTCAGCCTTGCTCCAGCTGCTGGAGATCCGAGACCGGGTCAACCGTCTCTCTCCACCAGGTCAACAACCTCTGGATCTGTTTGCCTGCTTATTACGCCATCGTCTCAAACTCTCTACCACTGATGTGGTGCGTATACAAGCTGCACTTCAGGCGTTTAGCACCAAACAACCCAACTCAATGGAGTATGAAACCACCAAACTCTGTAGCTAATAATGCACTGGAACATAGCAGAAGATTTGTAGCTATTTCCTTAAATGTAGTTAAACTGCCTTTGGACTCTTTTGGCCATGACACTTGCTGGGATTAAGTGTTTATGGTGATTCCACAGCTCTGACATTTGTTTAGATCACTAATGGAGTGACTTCTACAGAAAATTGGCTAAATCTTTTCTCTCCTTTCTTTTAAATGATTTACAGAAGCTGCTAAGGTGACTTCAGTTCAGTTTAATGATAGACTGCAGAACTTAGTGTTAACCCCTGTCTCGATAAACAAAATCTGCAGTGGAACTTGTCTGGAAACAAAACCTTTTAACTTTAAAGTTGTCTTTATTCCAAGTTTTTGACTGTGGAGGAACAAAGAGATCCTATACAAATAGAGTATGAGTAAAACCTTTTTAGTGTAATCAGGAGTTCCTGCTGCATTCAGAATTTTTCACTTTTTCTATGCTGTCTATCAACACTGTAACTCAAAAAGCAGTATCCTTATCAACAATAGATGTTGAAGCTGAACACTATTTTTACTGTATTTGTTTAAACGAATGTAGGAGAACATCAACACACACTCGCACAGTAAACATTATTATATATGCTGTTTCATGTACAGTTATTTTTATAAAATCTATTATTGTGAAAAGGTAACGTCCATAAAGTGTATAGAAGATGAATTTGTTCATACTCTAAATAAAGTCATTTTTATGTGCTGTCCTAATCGCTTGAATTTCGAGTAACTTTGAGATGCAATACAACACTACATATTGCTTTTTCAAACTTTTGGTGTGACTCCACATGTAATATACTTTTCCAATTTTGTGTTAACATACTTGCTGTACACAAGCTGAAAGTAAAAAAAAAATCTATTTAAATTAAAGGTCACCTGTTATGCCCTTTTGATATGATGTGATTTTAATCGTATGCCTCTCTTGAAAATGATGAGTGAAGTTACTTGTTAAAAGCTTTAGATGGGGGTGAGTGGGTTGGTAGGTGGGTGGGGGGTTAGTAATTACAGCATTAATTGTATTCTGATGAGTGATAGCTATATCTTAACTAGTGATGATGACAGTTATTTGCAATTCCGATTGCACTGGTAAGAGTTTGGTGTCTCTAAATATGTTGAATATATTTACTGAAAGAGAATTAAAAGGCTTGCCATACTCCAAGGGAATTTACTAAACATGAAGAACCAACCTCAGAAGAAACAGTTCAAATGTGTAAAACTTACCTTTTTAAGTAAATGAAAATCATGGATTGATTATTAAATTAGATCCATCTTTCAACCACAGTTCTTTAGTAAATCCAACACTTTTTCCAGCATTTTTCTCTTGCTCTTTCATTGGTGATGAAGGGTCTTTGTTTTCCTGAAATAGAGCAGAAGTGAGGCTTCCTTTAAAACAAGAGTGGACATTTCGAAAATGATCAAACCAGTGGTACTGAAAGCAGTTCAGAAGTCTATTGCAGTGTTGTTTTTGGGAGCCGTCTAAGTTTTAGTCTTAGTCTTTTTTTAGTAATGTCAAAATGTAATAGTTTTAGTCAAATCTTCTACAAATCAAATTCAAATATCCATAAAAAAAGAGCTTATTTTCTGTGATATATGATTGTACATTTACTATTTGGTGTGCTGCAATAGAAATTACCTAAAAAACTCCACTAAAAGGCTCAAAATTGATGCATATGCATCATTGACCATTTTGGCAATATCTACATAATTTACATAATTGGCTACGCTGAATTTGTTTAGACTTTTAAAATTGCTTGGATTGTCAGAGAACCATTAGCATCACATAAGACTCTGGCGAGTAATCGCTAAACACATAATTCTGATCACCGAGTCAAGTTTGAACTCCTTCGCTCGTGTTGAAATTAAAGCTACTTATTTATTAACCTACGTGCTCCTACTTACCATCGCTTTCCAGGTGTTGTGTCAAGTCCTCCTGTCTGGTCTGCTTATCTGCGTCGCCATTGGACTTCGCTGTGTATTCAGCTCTGTTTTCCTGTTCTCATCACCTGTATCTTGTGGCATACTGTATATCTCTGTACAAGTGCCTATTAAGGAATGAGTTTCCTCGTCACCTGTTCTTACTGTGTTGTGCTATGTTAACTGAATCATCTGCATTCTCACTCCTTGATTCCTGTTAGTCTGTGACAAAGATAGTGTCACCTCATTGCATAATTTCTTCAGTACATTTTCAGAATTACATATTGTTCCTACACATTCTCAAATCATTAACTGGGAGATCATTTAATGACCTCCTCATACTTAAAGAAGCCAGTGAGACATGATAAGAGCCTTTTGTTGAGGCCTTTCTGCTGGAGCCATTAAAAAAAATATCAATCAAACTGTCCTTTTGAAAATCACATATTTAAAGGTCAAACTTAAACCAGCAATACATTGATCCCCTAATAACACTGTGTGGTTTCCCTGTTTTAACAATGTTTTAGCAATGCTGATTTAACCAGTTATCTTTGCTTTCTTTAGTTACTTCAGGTAGAAACCAAACTATTGTGCTTTTTTAGAACGCTATTAAAATTATCAAGCTCTGCTGTTGTGAAGTTGATTGCCTCATGATTAATACCCCTGTGGATGAGAATCCTGTTTATTTCACCTAGTGGTGAAAACTTTTATAAACTATTAAGCACAAAAGAAGAAAATCTTTATAAATGCACTGATGCTGTTAATATGAAAAGGGACTGAAGCTCAATGATCCGATCACACTGGTGAACAGCCCACCGCATGGAGGATTTTCCATTAATAGCATTTCACGTTTTCTCCTCCAAAAAAACGAATCATGGACCAATTTAAAAAAAAAAAGATTAATGGTGTGTTTTTTTTAAACTCATATCTTTTAAATTAGAAAGCGTACCCAGCATGTTATAAATTCATCTTTCTTGTTCTACCAAAGCCATCTGCCCTTTGAATGGCATAATGCTTGTTCTTGTTATTTGGACCTCCAAGTGTAATAGTTGTTATTAACCTTTATTTGCTCGTTACAGAAGTTAGGTCAGAACGAGGGTCAATTTTTTTTCTTGCTTCAAGCAAATTAGTGTTAAAGTCACAATCTTTGTTAAATTCTACACTTACTCTGGAATATTAATAATGATCATACTTTTCAAAATCATGTCTTAGATGTAATTATAAAAAAAGTACAATTTACTTTCTTTTTTTGTGTTGTTGTATTAACTCAATTAAACACAACCCAGCAATTTTATGAAGGATAATTGTCAGAGATCCACTGGTGTCACCTGATGAGATCCCTAACACGGTTCCACCTAAAGTGGAATTCAAGATCCGCTTCACCTAAATACTAGAGGTATCATTGAGTGATTAACCAATAGGATTTCTTTGGATTTATATGGACTACACTACACTAAATGTCAACAATCATACTCCTATTGTATTCTCTAAAGTGAAATGATATAAAATCAAAACAAGAGAGTTCGTTTTTGTTTTGTGCTTGTCAATAAATCATGCTGCACCCATCCTTTCCTTGCTATCTAGCACCGCTGACTACAACTATGTTGCAATTTTTAATTATAAAATGTAATTATAAAATCAAAACAAAAAAAGGATAAACATTTTTTATAGATACTTTGACAGGTTTGATGACTTAAGGTCTGTAATCACATATCTCCTGCATGCGTTGACTGAAAACTGAAACTGAGCTGGCCTCTTAAACACGGAAGGCACATGAGGCTTGGTCTGAACTGTCCAGAGTTGTGTGGGCGGCGAGAGCTTGTTCTCTGCCCTGTTAACTACATTTCAAGACACATTTTGTTAAAATCAATGTACTAAAATCTAAACATCCACACTTTTTTACTAAAATAAAGACATTACATGTGAATAAGTACTTTAATTCAGCTACAGCCTACTTAATTGTGAATGTAGAAGTACACCGTTTAAAAGCTACTTAAAAAGCAGAAGTACACAACAAAGCTACTCAATTACAGTTGTTCAAGTAAATGTAATTCTTTACTTTTCATCTCTTTAAGTCAATATTTTAAACATGCACCCCAATCAAACTTTTTTTACCTGTCATTTACTGCATGAGTTTATGTTAACATTACGCATTGCTAATATAGCATGAATGCTGACTTAACAGATAAACACTTGACAATTAAACATTCGAGATGAATATCTTAACGCAGATCTGAGTTCATAAGCACAGCCTCTAATTATCATTTCTCAAGCTAATATTAAAACTCTTGAAAGATGTCATGAATATTTAGAGCCTGTGAAAATAGGGATAAAGCCAAAATATTAAACAAATATAACATTTACACGCGCATACTTTACACAGGGCGATAACTAACTTTGTCTTCAAAATGAAATAATTCATATGTAAAGTAATTATTAGAAAATACAAATAAAACTTATAATCAATATTTTGGATCACTCATTCTTGCTGTGATAAAACAAACATTTATTAATCCAATTAAAATTGCTAACTACCTTGTACATTATTTTAAGTCAATATTTTAAACATGCACACTGTATTTGACCTCAGCAAACAGTGGTTTCTTTTTAAATGATTGACTACTTATAACGTGAAAATTAAACACGATTTAAATTCTTCCCAACATTTGTCAAAATCATGGAAATGATCATCTAAAACATTTTTTCCTGCTCTATGAGAAATGTTTGCCTAACAAATTGACCAGAGAAAATAAACATAAAAGGTACTAGCTGAGCAAAAACTGGTTGGCCAGGCAACAAACATACATCTATATAAAACAGAATTCAAACCATCACACCCATAAATCAAATAACATATATAAAACCATGAACTATCTATACTGATGCTTTTGCAAGCCATTGCTGGAAGCTTGATGCTCCCCAGTAGAGCAATTTTTGCAACCTCATTCGGTGCTCTTTACGGTTCATCACACAATCACAATCAAGACAAACTCCCAAAGTGACACTATTGCGCCTGCTGACCCCCACCTCTTCCAAAAGGAAAATGAGGTCCCATATAAACCTAATGGCTGCACTAAAAGATAACATGACCGTGTAATAGTGTAGAATTTTTTTTTTTCATTTAGGTGAAGGTGACACTGTAGCACGAAAATAATACGAAAAAGTTCCTGTTTAAGTTTATCTTATCTAGCACAAGCATCTGAGCAATATAACTATCTTCACCAAAAATAACTTCCCCTTAACTTGAAATTCTCTCAAGTGCACTCATTTTATATGAGACCATGTGCTCAGGCGGGTAATTGACATTTGTGTGATCCACATATTTGTAGTGAAAATGTTTAGGGACATGCATTATTTTTATGCACATTAGATTTTGGTGCCTTAGGGGGTGAGTGGGACTAATTTAGTGGCAATAAAACCAAATTAATGGACTACAAGCATCTGAGCACATTAAGTAGTCATTCTGTTTGAAAGTTATATTAACACTGAGAGCATAGTTGTGGAAAGGGCCTCGTAAAAGTAATGATTCTACATGCCAAAAATAAATGCAGTCTCACAGGAATTATCTGAGATTCAATCAAAGCCCATCAGCTCCATTTGGATCAAGAAAGATGTGGATTAGGCTCAGAGTGGAAACCTATTCTGCATATGTAATGACCTGGAAACGAGGCATTGGGATGTGGTTAATGGTGCTTATATGGACTTTGGAAAAAATTGCTCATGCATGTAGAAAGTCAAGAGGTTTTGCATTGATCTACAGCCCACCGATGTCATTAACATACTGTACATCCACTAACACCATTCTGTGATGGGGTTGTGCACCGTCTCTAATTAATTTAAGTAAACGATTGCACATGCCCGGTGTCAAAGCTTTAGTACCTGCGTGTGCGGGAATTTAATGCTATATGTGTCATATCGCTATAATAATAATTAATAGAAATAAAAAGTAAAAATTGTGACAATGTTTCAGTGGATGTGACCATGACATCAGCTAATTAACATTTTAAAATAATATGTTTAAAATAAAATAGTATGTACATAAAGATGTGGTTCTGCTGTGTTTTATTTAGTGTTTATGTAAGTTCATTTGAGATGTTGTGGGTATCAAATTTTTTAAGCAATCTTGTCCTTTAGGCATTGAATTTCATTCTAAGCAAATGCCATAAAACATTCTATGGTTTAACTTTTTGAAAACAGCTATTTAAGCATTGCAAGTTTGAGGAAAAAAAATTGATACATTAATGGAGACCTCTCCTCAAAAATTATCCCATATGTCCCAAAAATACATCCCACAATGTCAAATTCCCCAGTAACTTTATTTCTGGAACTAGAAAAAGCCAAATAAAAAGTAAAAAACGATGGAGCTAGAGATCTGCCTTAACAATCTGCATTTGAAATCTGCTGATTTGAATTGTTGACACTTGTAATTTAATACAACTAAATAGTATATGCCATTAAAACCGATTTTGAATCTGAATTTCTTAGATTGAAATTCAATTTCTTCACTTGCATTTCCCAACTTGAATATTGAACATCGAATATTTAGAACAACTGGATTTACTTAAAGGCATAATTATCTGTACATTTATTTTCAAAATTCTGATTTTTCTGCTGATATTCCATTTGTAGAATAACAGTTTCTAGTTTTCAAAATGAAAAAGACTGGAACAATTAAATATTCTTAAATTCAGGAAATTTGGTTAGTGGAAAAAACTAAGAGAGGATGGAAGCTATTTGTTAATAATCCTTGTAAAAGGCTTTTGACTTGATAATAATGCCAGTTATATGGTGGATTCATGGTCACAGGGAATATTAATGCATTCTGAGCTGCAGACTTTTCTAGAAAAATCATAGATTAGGCAAAATGGTTCATTGGCTGAGTGATCATCTATTCTTCCTTGTTGATGGAATACAAAAAGATGGACATGTTTGAAAATATGTCTATAAATCAATCTGTCTTTAAAAAATGGTAGCACTTTTTTTCTACAGATGTTCAATATTCAAGTTAAGAAACTTTAATTGAAAACATGTTTGAATGGCATATAATTTTCAGGTTAATTAAATTACTATAATCAATAATACAAATCAACACAAATCTGATTGATTTGTCATATCTCTAGCGCCGTACAAAACCAGCAGATGACCATTTCAATTGACAGTGATAAAGTTTGGCATTTTTATTAATACCAGCTAGGAGTTGTATAGCCAGTTTGTAACTTCTAGTAAAATATGTGAAAATAAATACTCAAATTTAAATCAATCAATATTACAGAGGTATTTATTTACGTCATTAATTTTTTTTTTTGTATTTTATGGAACATCATTAAAATAATCTACCTATGCCACAAAAGTCACTTAAACTCATCCGTATGCAGTATCTAATCACTTTGAAAATGAGTGATCTTTAACTGAAATGGTAAAATCCTACATCAGCCTTAAGACCACAAGACTAACTCTGCTATAGACGTAATTATCTCAACTCTCGCTTCCCTGTAAGATTTCTGAAGAGCATGCTATAGTTTGTACAGAAGGCAATTAAACAGCAAAAACCTGTTACTTTTTAAGAGCAGAAAGAATTATGCTCAGAAATCATTTGTAATCTGCAGTGATCTTGAGACATTTTAATCTTCGTGGCCTTAAGTTTTGTTTGTGCTGCAGTAATTGAACTTATGTGATTTGCATCATATACCAAAGTTATTAATAATTTAAAATGTACTGTTCGCTTCAGCAAAGTTTTCTTTCTGTTTCGATTGTAAGTTAATGGCTGTTTCCTATGAGCCAAGAAACTGTCGTTTGGAGGGAACAAGGAGTATGCTGTACTTTTCAATTTGCTTCACTGCGCTATGCTTGTTAAAACCCTAAAGTCATAAAGCATACACAACTTCAAATGAGTTTTATGAATCACCTGCAACAATTACAGAGATTTCACACTCAGCGCTCAAATGGAGACACAAAACACTATACAAGCATGTAAAGGCAAATGCAGACTTTTTTGCCCCTAGAGGATCATTCAGCTGAATCAACAGGGTGGAAAATAATTGCACATTATGGTCTCATCATACAGTAGACAAAACGATGGAGAATTGGAGAGGAAGTGCTAAATGTTAATGACACAAACTCTTCTTCACTTTTGCTCGTGTCACCTTCTGTCCTGGAATTCCTTTTTTTTTTTTTGGTGGCGGATCCCTAATGTTTCTTTCTCCTTTCTGTGTTTTGGCTTGTTTTAATGTAGAGAACGGTGTCAGGTTTGACTGGCCTGGAGAGAAATGCGGACCCCACATGCATGACAGCTGAAAAACAGTATCTTACATTAAATGAAACAAATTACCAGCACAGCAAACAAAGCAAATCCCATGAGGTGGAAAACAAGGACAAAAAACTGAATCTAATAGACTGGAGATCACCTTCAATAAAATACATAAACCACATGAAATGAATAATGTGCCCACAAGTAACAAAAAACTAAAGAAAGATTAAAAAGGTTGATAAAATAAATGTAACGAGGAGGAAATCAGGTGTAATTGGGAGATGAGAAGGGCGGGGAAAATTTTGCAAACATCAATGCTCCAAACAATACCAAAACAAAGCAAACATGGCCACCATCAGTCATGATGTCATAAAAATAAAAAAAACACACATTATTGACTGTGTATCTGACACATAAGTCACGGCCTATTGGTTGATTTTCTTAACAGACACTGGGCTAGTCCAATGAAATCATAGACCCCTCCCTCCAGCCTCTGTCCATTATAAATTATTATAAATCTTTCGTCCGCCCCGCCCTCCGGAGTAACTGTCTCTGGAAATGGACCGCTCGCACATTTTGTTTCTTTTTAATCAGACGAAATAGCAGAGTTTACACTCAAGGGGTCAAAATGGTAAAGTCAAGATGTTAAAAGTTCCTAAGAATGTCGGGAATATTCCTGCACAGGTAAAAACATTTTTGGTAACTTAAAAATGAAGCCAGTCACACGCAGGCACAATCTCCCCTCTCTGCTAGACTAGTAGGCTCATGCCTGTTGTGACAGCAGGAAGATGCTCTAAAGTTAATAAAAAGTGAATGTATCATTAATGTCTGGCGTTGGAAAGAAGACATATGTTTGTTAATAGTTGTAACCCTAATAAACTTTTTTTTACCTGATATTCAGAATTGAAATAATATTGACGTAATTTACAGCATGAGTTTATGTTAACGTTACGCGTTGCTAATATAGGGTGAATGCTGACTCATCCGATAAACACTTGACAATTAAACATTCAAGATGAATATCTTAACGCAGATCTGAGTTCATAAGCACAGCCTCTAATTATCATTTATCAAGCTAATATTAAAATTCTTGAAAGATGTCATGAATATTTAGAGTGTGTGAAAATAGGGATAATGCCAAAATGTAACAAATATAGCATTTACACCTGCATAATTTACACAGAGAGCGATACCTAACTTTATCTTTAAAATGAATTAATTTATATGTAAAATAATTATTAGAAAATACAAATAAAACTTATAATCAATATATTGGATCTCTCATTTTGTGATTTATCTTGCAGGGATAAAACAAATATTTATTAATACAATTAAAACTGTTAACAACCTTGAACTTTACTTTGTTATCAGATCATAAGTAAATGTATAGTTTGAAATAGCAAATAATTAACTTGAAAAATACCTGTATGTCAAACAGGTATATGTGTAACAAAATGCATGTAGAACGTCGATTACTGATGTAAAACAATTAAGTACACTGTGTTTTGTGTCAAAAATAAAAATTTAATTGAGAAAATGAAAGACTGTAATCATGTGCTTCAGTACTCATCACTTGTCATCGCACATCTTGTAAAAAATCATGGTAGGCCACCATGGTCAAAAATACCAGGGGCCTCATGTATAAACATTGCGTGCGCACAAAATGGGCATAGAAATATGCGTACGCATTTTTTCACGCACATATTGGATTTATAAAAAATAAACTTGGCGTAAATAAGTGCGCACCGTACGGATGCTCTTGACCGTGCGTACGCACTCTTTTAGAAGAGTATGTGTTTTGGCGACACCAACTGTCCCAAATAGCAATAGCTATTTAAAATGAAAAACTTCTAAATTATCCTATTCATTCATTCATCTTCATGTCGGCTTTATTCCCTTTCGGGGTCACCACAGCGGAATGAACCGCCAACTCACTGGCATATGTTATACGCAGCGGATGCCCTTCCCTGCCGCAACCCATTGCTGGGAAACATTCACACACACATTCACACTATGGGCAATCGTTCTTATTCAATTCACTTATACCGCATGTCTTTGGACTTGTGGGGAAACCGGAGCACCCGGAGAAAACCCACGCGATCACGGGGAGAACATGCAAACTCCACACAGAAATGCCACCTGCCCCAGCCGAGCCTAGAACCAGTGACCTTCTTGCTGTGAGACGACCGTGCTACCCACTGCGCCACCGTGACGCCCTAAATTATCCTATTATGTCACCCAATAAATCAAATTGTATCAACCTGAATTATCATTATTAGTCATTAGTTACTTTGAATTTACTCATTTGTTTTAATGAATGGGCTATAAAAAGGTAGGTGCGTATATAACTTATCATCATAATGATAAGTTAGAAGACCTTGCTAATGACGCCCTACGGAGGGAGCGTGTTTTCAGAGACCGTGAAGATTTCCTTGCTCATGATGATGATTGGCTCATGAGCCGATTTCGATTTCCAAGAGCCATCCTCTTGGAATTGTGTTCTGAATTACAGCCAGTATTGGAAAGACCCTCGTGGAGAAACCATGCGCTGTGTGTTCCTGTGCAAGTATTGACCACTTTAGGCCACTTGGCCACTGGTATTTTCCAGCGAGAGTTGGCAGACCGATCGGGGATGTCGCAGTCATCCCTGAGCCGTGTCCTGCCATATGTAATGCACCCCGATACATCCGTTTTCCTTACACGCAAGCTGAACAGGCCAACATCAAAATGCAATTTGGAGCACTCTGAGAATGAATTTGCTTTTGTTAACCGAATTATTGGTGGTATTAATATGCAGGGAGATCATACATATTCAAAATGGGCGGTCTTAACCTCTAAATATGTTTTTTTCGGGAGGAGATTGGGGTAAGCAATAAGCACGTGCACCTGCGCACAATATTCCGATCATTTTGATTTATAAAGCGATCCTTGCGCAGGTTCTGGCGTACGTACGGTTTTCTGAATCTGAAAACTTTTGTGCGTACGCAAATTCTGCCTTATGTGCGTACGCACACTTTAAGGATTACATCTACACAAAATATTATACATGAGGCCCCAGGGCTTTATTTGGTAGCAGTACAACCCTGCCTCTATGTGATAAGACTCATTTTTAAAGAAGCACATAAACAGATAATAGCAGTAGAGAGAGATTATTAGACAATTTTTAAATGAAGGAATGGGAAAGAAGGAATTAAGTTCTTGCATAATGACATGTCACAACTACTTCCATCACATGATGTTTTAGTGCGTCCCACATCATGCACACTCTCGTGTTACACACTGAAAAGTATGCACATTTTCTTCTGAAAATAACTTTAATCTACTTTAAGGGTGCAGAATAAGTGTTTGGATCGGGACACAGGGGTTAACTAAATAAGAAAAAGAACATTTCTTGACTGAATCCTGGCAGATCATGATATACCTGAGCTCATGAAAAGCTAGGATTTCTGATCTAATTATGCACTCCTGTCCCGTTTTTATGTATTAATTTGTTATTTGTTCTCCATTATGTTTTGACTGGTATTTTTTATTGGTCATGTTTTTTTATTTTTCCCACATGTGCTCTTTTGTTTTGTATAGCATTTGACGCCTTTCTGCTCGTTATCTCAATGCTTACAGTAGTGTGTCCTTAGTTCAGTGATTTTCTTCTTTTTGTACTGTATTCTCTTAGGATTCTCTGTCTGCAATAAATGAAAACGTCAATGGGTAACAGTTGTTATTTTGTTTGTCTAGTCTGTTTTTTATCTTTAGTATGCTCCTGTTGTGTTTCCTAAGTCTATTTTAGTCTACATTTCGCAGTTTTTTCTACCATGGCATTTTGATTTTCCACCCTGTTTTGTTCTTGTAGCTTGTTTTCGGTTGGTATCTAATAAAATGATTCCTTTTCACTTCATAGGTCTGTGCATTTGGGCGAATTCCTCCTTCATCTCAATGAAACCTGACACTTTTACCCCAATCTACTACCAGTCATGACAAGAGTGACATTGTGCTCACTGATAGGCACATTTTGCTGAGAGAAAAGTTGGTCGCGTTTGCAGAGAAAATGAAGGTCTGCTGCTTGTCAGTGTGCTTCCCGGCAGTTAGTGCATGTAGGAGTGCTCTCATGGGCATTTCCTCATTTATGATTGCTTTTCACTCATGGCACTTCCTGGACTCCCAATCCCCTTCTTCCTCCTGTGTATATGTAGCTTGACTGGCGGGCAGTTCCTCATTATTTGCATTCTGATACCTGCCAGCACTAATGAGAGAAGGGACTGTTGGTGCTGTGACAGAACCATCGGATTAATGCCCAAGCAGCAGCAAGAGAAGTCAGGGAATAGTTTATTATGGTGAATAGACAAGATATTAACACTGTGATGGTCTTTCTAATAATATGGCATAATAACAAACACCCGGGAGCAAAGAGAGACCACCTGAGGGAGGGAGCGTTCTGCCTGTGGAGACCACATTGTCTTTTTTAGAGCTATGTGCATTTAAAAGAGTGCTCGCCTTCTGGCTCTTTATTAATGGAAGTTGTAGTCTGTTTGTGGCCTCTTCTATTGGATGGTACTAAATCTTTGAGTTTAATAATGAAGAATAATTTTACGTAACCTGGTGCAATGCAATGCAGGTTACATTGGCGCAAATAGGTTGATGACCATAACCATACTGAATTATTTGATATTTAACTGCTTGTTATGTTATTCATGATAAATGAGACACATGTAATAAATTGAGAAAAAAAAAAAACTGAGGTTGGGAGAGTTGTAGGACTGAGGAGTCTGAGGTGAGGAAGAGCAAGGGTCTGTAAAAATCTTGTCATAAAAACTAAACTCCTTGCTAATGAGATAAGGTTTAACATATTTTTCTACAGTGTAAGGTTTGCAATGATTTAGCATAAATAATTGCATTTATATAACAGAAACATGACATTTGCCATCTGATTACAGTAAAACCCTGTGGGTTGAAAAAATACACTTGCATCACGGTGTAACCCACCCCATTGAGACATGCAGTCAGGGTTGTCTGTGCATTCATCAATACTGCAGTGTCTGGAATTTCATGAGTCTACATTATTCTCCTGTATATAGTTTGAAGGTTCATGGCTAACCTGCTGCCTTCTTGTAGAGTTCTGTTCTCCACTGCTTGCTTTTATTTCTTCCATGCAGTGTTAATTTTGTTTTCATTATTGGATAGATTTAACAAAAAAAAACAAACACAACACATTAAGATGTGATTTTTGAAATACAAACTGAACAAATACAAACTAAACAATATGTGAATGGTAAATGCTATGATGCTATGACATTTTTCATCTCAGAAGAGTTGAGTGGAAGTTTCAGGCCGAAGAAAATGATTGTAGGATAATGTTGTTTTAGAGGCTGTGCACGCTTGTGTGGCAAGTGCTGGGTGAATGTCAAATGCTCCACACAGTGTGCCAAACTGAACACAACTGTCATGGTCCTCTGGAGAAGATACTCCGTTACTCAGGGAGTGCACAGAAGCTGTGTTTGACAGTGAGGTGAGACTGGTCAGACCCTTGACTCATTCTCACGTGGATATGTCACACAGCTGGAGTGCTGAAGTCCCTTTAACAGCTCTCTCTCTCTCTCTCTCTCTCTCTCTCTCCCTCTCTCTCTCTGTTTCTCTCATTATATAAAAATACTATGAACAAGAGAATGCTTTTAGAAATATAAATAACGATTGCTATTTTTGTTGACTAAATCAACAATTGGTGAAACTACCTTTTGCTTTCAAAACATCCTTGATTATTATAGGTACAATTGCACAAAGTCATGGATTTTGTCAAGTTAAAAAAACTATTATACCTAGCAGGTCCTAATGATCATCACTGTTACAAACATTGAAACACTCATGAATGGAAACAGGTATGTACAAGGGTTTCATGAGTTCCATTACACAGAATTAGTCCGGTATTGCAAGCGTAATTTGGGAGCTTAAAGAGTCATTCTGGGCAAACTGTCCATGAATGAGCCCCTAGATCTAGGTAGGCGACCTGGGCCCAAAACACCCCCTTGATAATTGAAGAGGTAAAAGGGGTTGTGCTGGGATTTTTTTATATATATATATATATATATATATATGTTTTTTTTTTTTTTTTTTTTTTTTTTTGTGGTGGGTTGAGCTTTGGTTATTTATATCCCGGAGAGAAAGGAAATTACTGGAATTGAATGGTAAATTACATGTGACACTTCTCCTGAAATGAATTCCACAAAATTACATTTCGGAACAAACAAACTCTGCACCAAAGGTAAGGTATAAAGTGAATGTTTCTTGTCATGGTAAGATTGAGTACTGCATGACACAAGGAAGTTCTACTGCAAGTTTTCTCCCAGAAACAGATTTAAAATCAGACTGGGACTTAACATCTGAATTAAGTGTTTCCCACCTTTAGAGCCTAATCAGTATTAAGTGATATTGTTATGGAAATTAATGAATAGATGCTAAACCACATGAATCTTTAAAAGAGGGCATGAACACATTTAACTGAAAATGTATTGATTTTTTTATTATTGTTTGATCCAGTATATCTAGATGTTATAACCATCTGTAACAGTAAAATGAAAACAGTAAAACAAAAAAACAATAATTCAAGCAATACGGCAAAAAAATCAACCAGCAGCAAAACGCCATCGCCACTTAAGAATGACGTATGAATTTTGCTAAAATATGTATTAGATGTCTAATGGATGGAGTCAACATTCCCAGCAACAGCCTCCCAATGCCACAAGTGCATTGACGTTCAGGCATCCCTCAAAAGGGGCCCTGTGGTTCCTCGCAAAGACAAATTATCCCTTCATTTGAAACGGAGTGTTTCCTTAAATACCTGCTGTGCTAACGAGGCCCTCATGTTGTGTTTGAGTCCCGCTCGTGGCTCTATTAGCGTCCAGGGCCTGAGCGTGAGGCTGATCTCACTGAGTGATTAACTGAACCTCGGGGCTGACAGGCCTGTGAGCCTCTGCGGAGCCAGAAGCCGGACTAATGTGGGTTCTGTTTAACAAGTGGCTGTAGATATAACACAGAAATGAGGGGAACCGAGGTGGGGGTGTAGTGGGGATGCATGTGGGTGTAATGGCTGCTCTGCTAACATTCCATCGTTCTAGTAAAACCCTTAATGAGCACCTCCTGATGGATGGCTGAATGCTGGAAGAGAAGAGTGTTGTATTGCTCTAAAGGTTTGAATGGTTCAGTTACGGCCTGTAAAAAACAAACAGCATGTCAACACTCTTCAAAATCACACCAGTTAAAAGGGCAATGGCTTCTGTCATAATTTGCTATTGACTGAAAGAGCTGATAAGAGTGGAGGCTGCTGAGGGGTAATGATGTTTGCCCATTTTTATATAACATCGATTTTAAGAGCAAGCTTTTGGGCTATGCACATTTGCATGTTTTGTTTAATAATAGTTAAATTAATTGCTAGGTGTTATTGAACTTGCATATACTGTTAGAAAACAAAGTGTTTTTCTATTTTTAATAACTGTTATTATAGGGCACTGGTAACTAAAAGCTCTGTATGCATAGACTGATTTAGTAAAGTTGGAAAGGCCTACAAATACCTAACACCAACACCACAGCCTGAAAATAAATTATATATTTATTAACATTTTATTAGCTTTATACGCTCTTCTTATTATGAGAAAATTTCATTCCGTTTGAGTCTGAAAGGTTGCTTTGGAGTGTTAAAATTAAGTGTTAGGAAGTAAAGTTATTGTCTGCCATAAACAGATGATTTATCAAAAAAATAAATAAATAAACGTGAAGTATTATGACATTTAATGCAAGTGATGATAGAATGGCTGTTATATGTCAAGGGACATGCAAGAATCAGGTTCATTTCAAGTGTTGATGCTGTATCACCAACAGTAGTAGTTCAACTATACTATTCAAACTTGAATAGTTAAGTTAAAGGCATATATTTGTTTTCGTTTTTTGTTTGTTTTTCTGTCAAGATGTGCTACCTCTCATCATTCAAATTAATATCGTTCAAACTTTATGCAAAGTTTATAAAGCCTATAGTGCAAAATTTTTGTCTGGGCAAAAGCAAAGTAAATCCATGGCTAGTTTAATTATTGCAATGTTTGTTTTGAGTTCATTCATTGGGTTCATTGTTGGTAAAATATCCTAAACATAAGGTAACATTGCTTTTCATACAATCCCTTGATATACAATGTGTATGTAATCAGCTATGCAACAAAGAATATTCCTTCAAAGCAACTGATTAAAATCAATTAATGTAACAATACAACAATGGTAAGCCGACTGCTTTTCTGTTGCTTATCCAGTAACAAAAATAAAAAGGAAAAGCTCTACCTCTACTGTAAATCATTCTGTTTGGTGACCCATAAATTACAAAAATGTGAGATGATTGAGTACATTGAATCTTGTAATATAATGAATACAATTTTTTTTCTCCCAGTTTTTTCCAGGCTACATCACATGAAATGACAAGTCGAAGACAAATGAACTGGACTTGACATAACTGTTTCAAATATAAACAAACCAAATTGAGTCTCAGTGACCTTTCGCATTGAGCAGATAAATATTGACCTATATCTATTGACAAAAGTTTAGTTGGTGCCAACCCCATTTAGAGCCAAATAATTAAGTGCCAAACAAAAAACACATTAGTTTAAAATAACCACTAAAGAATAGTTAGTGCAAGAATGCTTAATATAGCACATTTCTCTACACAAGCCTGGTTCTAAGTAGCACCTTGATTGGGGCTAAATGACTCTTAAAAGGTTCCCCTAAGCTAAGCATCAAGAAAATATGTTCTTTACATTTAACATTTTGTCAACAAGTAAAAAAAAAATGAGCATGAGCAGATTTCAGGGTATCTATCTAGATTTACAAAATGAGATTTAAAACACCATTTATTACTGTGCAAAATTGTGTGTCTGTTTCATGCTGTTTTAATAAACAGTTTATGGCATCATAAGCGGATTCATCACAAAATGCCTCTGTATTTTCAATGCTATTTTATTTTTCAATAAATGTACACAAATGCTCAATGAATTTAAACAACTCTAAGATTAGTGTGTTCACTGCATAGATTAATGTGTAACTTTCAAATGGTTGATTTTTCATCATTCGTCATTCAAGTAAAACTATGTCGATAGAAAGTTTCCTTTTCTTGAAAAAATTTCAAGGACAAAATTATTATAGTACCTTTATGTGCAAGTTTAATTCATCATCTTTAGGAAGGAAGAAAGCATGCAAGATTGAATCTAAACAGTAGCTGCATATGTCATGATTATAGTTATTATTATGACAGTAAACTGACAGCTAGGCTGATGTCCTGGAGTTATTGCAAATAGTCGAACGTGAAATGTATAGTTCATAGTCTCCCTCGAGGATTGTTTTCAAAACAGCTTAATTAGCAGCTAAATCCACTTATCGTCACAGAATAAAACTCCCCAGTGTTTTCTTTCCTTTTTCTTCAAACAAACCAACCTGGTTTAAAACGGGAGGTGAATGACAACCTGCATAATAAAGTTTGCATATTAGTAACACAACCAACCTAAACATACCTTAAGGTCAGACAACACCTTATTTGCTTTGCTTAAAAAATAAATAAAACAGAAACAGAAAGAGGGCCAAATCTGGTTCAATCTTTCCCTAATTATCCCAGAACTGGAAAAAATGGCAGTATCAGAGCTCATGATAAAACCTCCGGCAAAAACCACAGTCCATCAGTCAGCCTAGCTCCAAAAGCACCACGGTTTCTTTGTGAGCTCAAGTCAGCACTTTATCAGCCCATTAAAAGCATTCGGAGCACTCCTGACAGAAAGCAGCTAGTGGTGGTTCCCTTTCTTCTATGTGCCTCGCTCAAGAGCTTGCTGGGTTTATCGTTTGTAGCTTCCAGCTTGTGTCAGGATACTGTGAAAGTAAGAGAGTGCTGTGCTCTTAAACATGTCCAGAATTCTCATTATCTGCTGCTATAAATTCTGAGTTAATAATCTATGAAGTATTCTCATGGCTCTGACAATATGGTGACTGATGGCAGCACACGGCCGATTTTATTTCACGTAGACTGAATTTAGTTAGCGCTTTCTTTCTGGGGACTTTCTTTTATGATGAGTTTCTCCAAGAATACTTTGTCTTGAGCAGCAAAAACTGTTGGTAAAGTAGAAAGAGCAGAGGTGTGAAAAAGTTTAATAAACCAAGCATCTTAGAAATAAATAGCTCAATTATTCAATTTACGTAGTTTGGGATGAACTTGGCCTAAGCAAATGATCCAACATACTTATAAAATGTCCAAAATATAAGATATGAGCTACAAGACAATATTAATGTTGTGTGTGTGTGTGTGTGGGGGGGGGGTGTTCAGGTTGCTTTCTGATCGAGATAGAGAACTCAGTCAGACAGCTTGCCTAGTTTGGTTCTCTAATCCCACAAATACTTGCTTATTTTGTAAAAAGAAGACAACAGAGTATGTGTGGACATGGACTAACTAGGAAAAATATAATTATTTTTGTGTTGCTTCTGATATAGCATTTGGAAAATGAATCTTTATTTTCTTTGTACCATTTCTTTTCATTTAAAATGTTGAGACATCCAAAATGAATCTTTATTAATTCGTGAAAATGAATTCATCATGATTTCATTCATGTTTAAACCTTAAGTAATGCAACACATTCTCTCTTTTGTTATGTCTCTTGATTTTATTTAGATACTTTCATCTTTGATGTTGAAGCATTCGTCTTTTTCATATGATCATGTTGTCTCGCAGATACCCCTTAAAAACAGAAAACAAGAGACTTTTCAGAATCCTGTTCAAAAGGTGTCAAAAGGGCTCATGGGCTAGCCAATAGGGATTAAAACATAGCAACCTGCCACTTCCTTTAGTCAAAACTTTCAACACCTTGAGCTTTGAAGATGTCTTAGAAGTGCTAACTACAGTTAATTAGCATAATAGGAACGTTAACAGAGGAAAGCACACAAATCACATCTCACAAACAGGGACAGCCACCAGGGGAAAAAGTTGCAGGTGTAGGCGTCTGAAAAACTAGATTCTTCACCCACATTCTGCAACATCAAGACATTAAATATGGATGCATACTTTATCAACACACTGTAGGTTCAAAAGAGTCTCATTCCATGTCTCTTTCATGTCTCCATGTACATCAGCGCTGTATCACTTATCAGACCTGACACATATACCTGGCACGATGCAGCCAATTATTTCTTCTCCCTGGGAGAAATATCCGGAAACTTGACGCTCAAGCAGTCAAAGACGGGTAGGATGCCTTTGAAGAGCGCTTACTTTCTCCTGTCAGAAGGACCTAAATTAGCAGTTGTATCCCCAACTTCAGACAAGTGCTCCAGTGGTAAGGAATATCCCTCTTCCGCTTGTTTCAGATTTGCTTTACTGTGTTCTCTCATAATCTTTCACTAGAGACTCAATTGGTAAACTGACTTCTGTAAAGGAGAAAATGCAGAAATAAGACATTATTGAAAACCTCTCAGAAGTGTTGTTTTATTGGGTTAGTCCACCTCAAAACTAATTTAACCCAATATTGCTGTCCTCCACTTGACTATTCCAATATAATCTCTGCACACTAACTGTCTTATAATATTAAATATTACACTTGAAATGTTGAGACAAAAACAAAGACAATAGGAGCAAATAAACTAAAAGAAGATAAGAACATGTACTGCATGAGTTTGTTGACAGAGCTATCAATCTGAGCGAGCCCTGCTGAAGCCTTCACATGAGATTGGATAAAAAAAACTGTTAATAAAGGATGAGATCCCTTTCATTTGAGTTCGGCGCACACTAACCCTGGCCATGTTTAAAGGGCAAAACAAAACTACAAAAATTGAAGTCGGGAGAAGATTTGGTAATCATGGCATGAAAAAAAGACACTGACAGCAAAATATTTAGTAAACACTCACATACATTTTATATATTTTTTTTAAATCCCCATCTTTATTTTACTTAATGGAATGACAGAAATTAATTTCACACTGTGAAAACAGTGACACAAATACATAAGGCCAGTCAATATCTCTCATTCTTTCACATCGAAAGAGCACATGTACATATAACGCATTTAATAGTATTTTACTATTTCATCCTTTTTGACAAAAGCACTAAAACTTTCTTTAGATCACTCTAGAAGTTCATCTTTGTTCAGCTCTTCTTCAACTCTCAACTATGATAATTACAATCAATGCGATTCATGCCACAATAAAAGTCTTCAAAACTTTGACCGTGCACACAGAAAAAATATTACAGTTACAAAACACATTAGAAACTATTTCTGTATAATTTCAACAATTTCACCAACTTTGTTTGACAGTTCTTCATTTCAGAACATCTCTTGCGAGAGTGTTTTTTCTTCTTCATTAATTCTATAAAGCACGCCATTGTTTCAAAGGCTGTCTTCTTGTGATTTGCACCGGTTGCATGATCGCACTGTCCCCTCAGGTGGTCCAGTCTTTCTCTGCTCATCTGTTTCCGTTGCCTTGCTGGCTTTTGAGGAAGAAAAGATCATTGATCTGCATGTTTTCACTGAACAAGACAAAGTAACAGATGCCTTGTGCAATGTCTTTGTTTTGGAGGTCCAGTTAAAAAAATGTTAAGGATTGATTGTTTCATCAAGCTTTAGAAAATCGTCAGGAATAAAACGTAAGAATCCTGAAACATCTTCAGCAGGCTAATTAGAGGATAAAAACACAGGAAAAACTTGCTTTGTGTTTTGCCTTGCACAGCATGAATCTGTGCTGATTTAGACAGAATTTATTTTTTAATTTCTGGCCTCTTACATGAGCATTTTTTTTTTGTGTGGAGGGTTTATATCCTACTTAAGAGTTTAAAAACGAGCCAGTCTTAATCATCACAACAACAAAAGTCCTTGAATATTCCATTCTCAAGAAGAACTTAAAAGATAGCCACACACACAAAAAAACTATTAAACATGAAATATACTTGTTTTTGGATTAGTTAGTTTATTTTTTATTTGGTTATTTTATATATTTATCTGTTCACTTTTTTGTTGATATGTTTTGATATCTTATTTTCAGGAAGAATGTGACCAGAAAACATTTTGATGTATTCTTTCTTGAGGTTTTAAATATTTTATCAATCTCTTCTGCCAGTTGGGAGGATCTAAATACTGCACAAAACAAAGTCTGCATGTAAATATCCGAGGCAGAGACTTGGATTTCTGGAGATTCATGCGAATCCTCATGTCAGAACACTGCTCATGAAAAATGAATACTGTGACTGTACAAAGTGCAATAACAAAGACTCGAGCTCATACGTATATTATCTTCATGCACTTTCATGTTTCTTTATGACTGTCAAAAGATTTCGCTCTCTGATGTAAGGAAGCAATATTACACCCTGGCCAGATTGCAAGCTCCTGTTTCATATTCCGCATTAAAGATGTAACATATGCTCTCAAGTTAAAAATGATATGAAGTATCAACCAAATTAACCAGAATCATAATGCAGCTCTTTCTGATAGAGATGTGACTGAATACTTGAATTGTTCAGAGAGCAGACTGGCAATCATATGCTGCGAGGCCCGGCATGCATTATCAGAGGAAGATTTCTCCCAAGACTTCACTGTACAGACTGTATCACACAACACTCTCCCGTGACCCGTTGCCAGCATAGCCTGAACATCACGAGAAATAGCACAGATGATTGCGGGAGATTGTGGCAGGCCTTCTTTAATGGCTTGGAAGGAATGGCTCTAAACCATTTCTATTCTTCTCTGGCAACCTTTTCATTGGCTTTCTATTGCTTTTGTCATGTGAAAACTTCACTCAGGCTCTGGGAAGCAGCTGCTGTGCGTTTACATATTTATATGTGTGTATGAGGGTACATTGACTGTGGTCAGAAAGCATGTCTGGAATACAATGTCTTTATGGAGTTTGTGCCTGAACTCTTTGAAAAAATGTATTACATGGATATTTTGTAGATAATATTGCAAGTACTTATTTATGTACACTGTAAAAATTATCCTTGAGGGTGGTTTTTGTCAAATTGATAATATTATTATATACATGAGAATTGAAATTGATGAGCAGATTTTCTTAAAAAGCAAACATAACATAATAACATAAAAAAACATAAAAAGTCCATAAAATACCAGTTTTAAATGAAAACCTGGGCAATTTAATGTCTCTAATTGAGGGGTCAATTAGTAGGCTCTAATAAAAAAAATAAAAATTGTTTGTTTATGAGGTTTTTATTTGGTGAACTTCATCTTTCGGCGACCACTCAATAGAACAATACATTTAAGTAGTTTTCCTGTCACCAAACGCTTACCTTCCACTAATCAACTGCTTATTACTTTGTCTTAGGAGACTTATTTTGTCTTAGTTCAAAATGCAGTCCAATATTACACAAATCCATTTTTTTTGACAATATGTCACCAGTATCAGATATTTTTCAAGACTGAATTGCACAGTTTGGATTTTTCTAATGTATTTAATAATATATTATTACTATATGTGACCTTTTGTAAATTTGAATAGTTCTTGGGACCAGGTCACTCCCAGGCCCCAGGGGCCCTTGCTAAGACAGCCCACTCAGTACTCTTCTTATTGCTTGCCAAAAAAGCTTGTGACTGGGCAATTTGGTGTAAGCAAACTTGTGAAGCAGCACTTCTAATTCTGCTTCAACCAGTATTCCATAAAATGTGTTATTCTTCCTCACAAATGTTTTCTTAATGCTTTTTAGTACTATTAAAATGGGCTCTGACCATACATTTCTAAAACCACAAACGTGCATCAGTGTTTTTACACCCCTTAACAGTGCAGTCTGGGGGACGTAGTCTTTTAATCATGCGTGGGATATCGTAGTTTCCGTTCAATCACACATGCAGTCTCATTTTATTTGTAATTTGAACCGACACATTAAAAAAACCCTGAATTTAAGACCTGCAGTCTGAATGTAGCCTTACTCACTCCAGCACTATAAAGATCTCTTTTTACTGATTTTTTTTGTCTTGCAATCTGCAGAACCGGCAGTCTACTAGAAGCTACCTGCGACCTTAATCTACAAAAAGATATCTGTGAAAAGCTACGAGACAATAATGCCTGTTACTACTTTGTTTGTTCCCTTTTTAGATTAACTTGAAACAGAGCCACTTTCATGTATAATTCTTTGTTCGTAGTTTCTTGTAAATAAACAAAGCAGCCTTCTCTCTCATTGAATAAACTAAAACCAGGATTCATTATTATTTAGATATTGCAGTTGCTGCCAATTCTCCAAAAACATAGATAGAAACAAATGAAATAAAATGATACACATAATTTATTACATGTTATAAATATAAAATAAATTTCATCAAGCAATATGATATTTAAATGATTTATTATTTTAATTGCATAATTTACATTGATAGTCTTGAGAAAAGAGTCTTACATTACAAAAACGAAAAACAAATTCCACCTAAATTATAAGATATTATTTGCATGATTATTTTCAGGTGCATATTTTCATGTGCATGATTTATTCAATCTGCTAAAGAGATCATGCTTAAGGATAATTTTTTGGGAAAATATGGTTGCCATAATGTTTTCAAGCAGATAGCAGTCAGATCAATCCACAAACTATTATTTTCAGATAAATTTCATTACTAAGCATATATATAAATTGCATTCTAATCTTTTATACATTTAAATACTTTGTTGACACCTTGCTTTTTCAGAATCTGTGAATCCTACCCAATCCATTTCAGACTAACCCACCTTGTAAAGCAGCTTTTGTCATTGTAAAAGCAAACAAAGTCCTCGGCACAATCACAGAGTCCAAAAACAAGTTGAGGAAAAACAACAACCAACTCAAACATAACACTGTTAAATAACACACACCACAATCAATCCCAAGAGTTAAAAGCTGTAGAAAAAGGGCGAGACTAGACAGTCAGCAAAGAAGCAGCCATAATTGTTAATGGTAATTTGTTTCACAGCTTAGATAAACTATTGTACTTACCCATACTATTATACAAGCTTACTAACTTCATTTGTTTAGCATTAACATAAAAATTTGTATCACATTTTTGTCTTTACATGAATAGAACTGCAAGTGATGATAGACAGACAATTTGATTATTTTATAAGGTAAAAACAATTACTAAGATGGTGACGCTTTGATTTTCCAGAAAGTCAACCAGGGACAAAAAATATGCAAATGTACCAATTATTAATCAGTCTCAGCACAATTAATTTAGCATTCAGCAGTTTCCATCATAACAATAATTCATAATATAATCCCAAAAGACCAAGTGTAGCTATCATTTTATACTTTATGTAAATAATTGTGGAAATTCCCTCATGTAAAATTACCAAATCCTATTTTAGCTGAGAAGCCTCCAGAGAGCTAAACAATGCAGAAATAAAACAAAATGATATTGAAGCCATAGCTTTGAGGAGAAAAAATGCAGTGGACTAATTACCCATTCCAATTTTCCCCTCAGGGTCTGCGAAAGTATTATATTGAGTTTCTACAAAAAAAAATAAAAAGAAACACAAAAAGCCATTTACAAGCAACAATCAAATTAATTGCCTTCTTGTTGTTCTTTTAACAATATTATTGTATTTTACGAATGTTTACATATATCGTGTGTGTGTATTTTATTTATACATACTGACATTTTTTAAAGAGACTTAATCATTGTGTACACAATAATGCTATCATTCATTTATCTTTCTAATGATTTTTTAAAATAAACATCTAAATCACTAGAAACAACTTGAAGTTTACAAAAAGTAAAGATTATATATTTGTACACCAAAATAGGTTGCTAAATGAAATGCTGGGATGGCTACTTAGGTAGCATCCTAGAACCAAAACATACACACTGTTGTTTTACCCTGTACCACAAATCTACTTTATATTGGCTGTAAGTAGAATATGGCTGTTGTAAATATCACTTATCTCATTTAGCACAGTAAAAATTTTGTTTTTGATAAAGAGGCACGCATGCACCATCCATTAGAAAGGGATCAATAGAATAAACCATGTGACTAAATATACATTTACATCGTCTTTTCTCAGTGGTGTTTTGTCAGCTTGAGGATGTTGACTTTTTATACCTTATGTAGACAGCCAATCTGTCAATTATCCACCAGGGACGAGCGAATGTCTTTGAGAGAGAGCTCTATTGTTTCAAGGATGGATGAGAAGTCTGGACGAGCTGCATATGAGCTAGTAAGCAGAGAGAATATTGAATATTTTCCTTCGCATACACAATGATTGTTCTTCCTACAGAGACTTGATTTATGTGCATAAACCACATATGTGTTTACATATTTGAGACATATCTTCTGTTCAATGAATCTATTGCTGGATGCAATGGAACAAGGGATAAAACAGGCTTCAATGAACTCTGATGAATAAACATCTTGATGAACAGAGGCAGCAGAAATCAAAAGTTAACTGGGTTAGTTCAAGACTTCCAAAGTCTTAGATGCCCCCATCATTTCCAATTTTGCTTTTCTTCCATGTGAAGTAGTCTAATTGGTGCAATGCTGCAAGATAATAGGACCACAGGTAAGATATGACAGTCAAATGAAATATCTGACAGCTTGTCTCATTTCATTTTTCTGTTTGTGAGGTTGGTATAATGAGAATTCCAAAAATCAAGTCAGATGAAAGCAGTCGGTTTCATGCCACTGGTAAGTGATGATTTGAAGTGACAATGTTCCATGACCAGCACTTCAAGATACAGATAGTATAAAGACAAAAGCACCTCTTTAAGTCATTAGAATCAATGGCAAATGTATACCAAACCAAAAAAGTGTAACATGGTAAACAAAAGTTATTAAGTGGGATTTTATTAACAAAATGTCAGGAGTGGCTCATCACATAATTAGCAGCTAACGGTAAATTCGCCCAAAACTCCATACTGACATGATGTTATAAAGCGCCTTCTCCCAACAGCAAACCCTCCACCAACACTTCACCACCATTTTCAGGGGTCTCTTCCAAGACAGCTTGCCTAGTCTGTTTACTCACCATACACACTTTCAACACTGAGATAAATTATGGAAGACCCATCTTGTGAAATGCAACACAACAGCTACATTAATGAAATCAGTTACAACAAAGGTGATCCAAAGACTAAATCTAAAACAAGCAACATTCTTAACATTTTATTTCTATGTGTTTTGACAATTTAATTAATTGTTTTCCCCTCCCCGATGAGTATTTTTTTTAATACCTTTACAAATAAAATAAATCTAAAATAACTTTTGATATTACAAAAAGCAATGAAACAAAAAATCTAGTCTCGTACTACTAATAATACTACCACAAATATTACTTTATAGATTTTTAACATTTATGCAATTAAACTATTCTCCAGTACAGTGTTGTTTTTTATTTAGATTTTTTTCCACTGTCGTCTTTACTTTTTCAGAGTAGAATTAAAGAAATGTTTAACAGTATGCTGACTAACAATCAATTTGTATGTTTATTTAGTCAAAAGGTTTTGAAAACATCTTTTAATCTTATGAGTTTAAATCACAAACCTCCTGTAAAAAGTAACTCAGACAAGTTACTGAATATTGTAAATGTAATTTAATTGAAAGTATTTTAAAAGAGGAAAGTAAATTACATCCTGAAAAGCTAATTTTTATTCTGTGCAGTGCTTTATTTGAGTAATTTTTATTTGTTTAAAAGGGCAGCATTTTATTGGATAGAGCTGCCATAAAATCGGCCTCACTCTAGAAGTTAAGTTTATAAAGTAATTATTGAAAAACATATAAATGATATGTATATATATAAAATGACAAACTTTCAGACAAACAAACTTAACATTTTTTTTTCTGATTAACTCTGAGTATTACGGTATTTTCTTACGGACCCTTACATGGACACACTACCTATTTCCAAAAGTGTTTGCATTTTTGCAAACCACTTGAGGAAATACTGATATACACTTTTACTCTCGCAAGATAATAATAATAATTAGTGTTTTCTCACATGAAAAGTAGTTAAGATGACATCAGCGTGAAGCCTACTTTTCCATCCACTATATTCCGTTTGTAACATCCTCTGTACAAGCTCTTACGGTGTGGTTGTAAATCAGGCCAGTCTGCATATTTCCATCTCTTTATGCAATGAAAATCTGTGGATGAGGCAAAGTGATATTTGCCTGTGCTAGAATCCCTGGAGATCCACGGCTGGTTGTAATGCCTGTAAAACATTCCCTTCAAGAGAACAAACTCTCAAGAGACACAAGATCCAAACTCTTTCTGCTTTTTAAAACTTCCCTCTGTTCAAGTAAACGTTTTCCTATGGTAATATGAATATATTTATCTCCCTTTGTATCAAATGATAGTTTTTCACTGTTGCTGGATTTTAAGACTTCTAATACACTTCACACAAAGAGAAAGAATTCATTATTCACACATAGCGGCATAAATCATAGATCAGACCATATAAAGTAGAGTCCCAACTCAAGATTTGGATAGTTTTAATGTGAAAAATCTTGACAGACACTAAAATTATCTTTATCATTTAAATAAGAATTCCATGACCAAAGGGCTACCCAAAATTTACTTTTAAAACTAAATAACTTAATTAAAGTATATACAAATTAAATAATTAAAACAACAATTTATTACAAATCAGTAATATGTTAATTACCTTATTTTGACTGGAAGCATGGTGCTTCCAAGCACTGCTGGAGACACTAACCAGCATCATGAGAGTACAAGACAAATTATTAAGATTATTTATTATAAGATTATTTCCAATCACTATCACTAAAAGTATATTTATACTAGTAATAAAGCAGTAAGATACTTATGTGCAAAGTACTGTGTTCAATTCTAATCTGCATTATAAAATAGCTTTTCACGGATTACTGTTTTTATATATTTTTACAGAATATAACTGATGACTTTAAAAAATATGGATAGCATGATGCTGCCTCTTGCCTTGCCTGATGACAACAGACAATCTGTAAGTAACATAATCGCACCTTGATTTTTTTAGGAGTAATGAGCTATACGAAAATAACCTTTAACGAGAAAAAAACTCTCGATATACATATACCACCTCGTTCACTTTACATTTAGCGATTTAGGGGACAGAGTTTAAAAATAATACAGCAGGGGAGTAATAGTGACACGGTGGAATCAAGTAGCAGGTTGCATGAGACACACCTGAAATGAACTGATAAACTTATAAGAATATATATGATAAAAGATATATCTATCTATATATATATATATATATATATATATATATATATATATATATATATATATATATATATATATATATATATATATATATATATATATACAAAAGATAATTAAACAAATTTGTATTATATGTGATACTGAATTACATGCATCAGACTACAACGTAAACTAAAGATGCACTGAAAAAAAAAAACATTGATCATCTCTCCAAGTCAGTTTTTGTTTACTAGTGGTGCAGGAACTGCATTTACAGCTTTGAATCTCTTTCTCCGTTGAATTGTCTTCCCTCTCTCTCTTTCCAACACTTGCACATTTTCTTCTCCACAAGGTGCCAATCAATCATTTTACCCTTACAGCAGTCTGTAAGAGTTGTCAATAATCCAGCAGAGCATGCAGGAGTAGCCAAGTCCCTCACCATCACACTGGCACATGCCCTCGCATGTCTGCACATGCCTCCAGTGCTAAGAGACAAGGACAAAACCTTGCCACGAATATGAAGAGAGGAAAAGATCACAGAAAGGACAAAATTGTTTCTGTATAAAGCTCCTAAGATAAATTGTAAAAAGTACATCATTTTTCCTGAATATCTTGAAACCGTAGAGCTGTTTGAAATATTTGTCACAAAAACACAATAATAATAATAACAATAATCAAATATATGAACATTGTAAAAACAAGGATTTGTGTTTGAGTACTTTTTATTTTTCTTTCATTAATAATGGGGGAGCAGTGGTAAACGACCCAACAACTCAAAGTGATTAAAATACATTTTTTTACAATACATACTGTTTTTTGATAGTTATAAAAGGTGCAGTAACGGTATAGATGGGTCATATTTTTATTATAAATGCTTTAAAAGGGCATAATATGGCAGCTTTACCTTTTCAACTAAGAGAGAGACCTATTATGGGTTAATGTTTAATGTATCTTTTGTTTTAATGGAATTTTGTATTCAAAGATATGGCATCCTAACTGTCATCCTTAGTAGTAAGTGGGTTAGTGGGCATTTGCATATATACTGCAAGATTGCTGCTACTTTCTCATCTAAAACTATTATTCATCTTGTAAAAGTATTTGAATTGCATCTAAAAGGAAAGAACTGTATTTTACAGATTTTAAAACATGTGTCTGTGATCCTATTTTCCTTTTCTTGGAGCTCTTGATCATCATAGCACCTCCAACGGTAATAGTTTGACCCACTGACCAATCAGATGAACCGGTAATGAATGGAGCTGTCAGACCCAAAAGTGTAAGAAAAAAATGATGTATTCACCAGAAATTGATAGATTTTTGTGTGGCAACAAACAATCTTTGGAACGATTGCTTATTTTTTGTGTGTGTCAATTCTCTTTGGGCTGATTTTTAAGCTAATTGGAATTCAATAGAATACTTGTAAGAACACTGGGTTTGAAGACACTTTTCTGATCGTTTTGATGACAGGCCGCAGAGGGAGGAGCAGGGATAAACTACGCATTTTGTGGAGAGCAACAATCTGAGTTGATTTAAAGACAATGTTTACGATGTGAAATAAATTGTTTTTGGATAAATATAAAGGGTGGTAAAGTAAAGATTGGTCATACATTTATTCCAAATACTTAAAAAAGGACATCATTTGGCACCTTTCACTTTTCAACTAAACTAAAAGTTCAAATGTTTTCATATAGACAAAAAATTTTGTTTGTTTTACAGGACTAATAAACTAAAGTATTCAACAACATGCCACATCACACAACTATGGTTGAGAAAGCGTCGATACCTCAAATCTAAAACTTTCAGTATTTGTTTAATTTAAAAATAAATCTATTAAGCTCATTGGATTAATTTTACATCCCAACTTGTGCTATTTATGATATGCCAGTGACCAATCGTCCTTTTGGCTACAGTACTTATCCACAGGCCTCCCAGCTCTGTGACTCTTTCAGCAGAATTAAAGGAACTTTATGTCCACAAAATAAATGGTGGCTTCACACTCTGACTCCCATGAAAGATGGCAGCTCCCAAGACATATTTCTTCTGGACTGAATGTGGTGGATGATGAATGTGATACGACGGCAGCTTCTGAGCATGCTCTTTCCTCGACCGTGGGGATTTTCAGCTGATACTCATCTCAGCCATCGGGGCGTAATGGCCATCCGAACTGGATGAAGATTCTCAGCCTTATGTCACCTTTACGCGTCACCTCTGGGCTCAACATAATCCATAGACAAAGACACAGCACCGCTACCAGCATCTTTAGATGTGTTGTGCAAACAGAGCATGGTATCAAAATGTGACTTAAGCTGAGCCTTTTCATCTTCCTTTAATGCATTTCAAATGACCTTTTCTTGTTATTGTTACTGAATTGCCTGCAAACTACATATAAAACTAAAAAAGCACAGGAAGTATTAAAACCTCCCACAAGTATTCTTTTGCCAACTTTTAAAGTTAACTAGATTACTTTGCCTTTTTTTCAGGATTTCCAAGTTGGTTGCCTATATAGCAGTTAGAAGGGATTCTTTTGAATAATATTTGTGAACAAACTGTATTACATTTGAATTAAGGGTGTCATGGTGACACAGTGGGTAGCGAGGCTAACTCACAGTAAAAAAAGTTTGCCGGTTCTAACCTCGGTTGGGTCAGTTGGCATTTCTATTTGGATATTGCATGTTCTCCCTGTGATCGCATGGGTTTCCCCCACAAGTCCGAAGACATGCGGTAATTGGATAAAATTGGGTAAAAACTATTTTCATCATTGGATGAATTGGGTAACAACAATTTTCCAGAGAGAATGAGTGTGAATGAGTGTGTGTGGATGTTTTCCGATGGAGGGTTGCAGCTGGAAGGGCATCTGTAGCTTAAAACGTGCCAGAAAAATTGGCGGTCCTTTCCACTGTGGTGACCCCGAAAGGGACAATGGCGACAAGAAGATGGATGGATGCACATCTGATTTAGTTTAGGTTTTTAAGTTTTAGTTTAAAATTGTAATTTTATTTTTCATAAATGTGCATTATAATGATGTACGCTTAGTAAAACAAGAAATGTATTTATTTTATTGACAACTCAATGTGACAACAGTGATAAAAAATATGTTGATACAGTATGAATAAACTTGTTTAGCATAAAAAGGTTTTTATGTAATTTTTAACTTACAATGAATTCAATCTACTTAAACCCTTTTTCTTTTCCACATTGAAAAGAGGAGTTTATTCATCATCATGCATATATATATATATATATATATATATATATATATATATATATATATATATATATATATATATATATATATATATATATATATATATATATATATTTGTGTTTTTGTTTCCCAGGTCTACAGAATAAAATGTGTTGTAGGAGCAGACATTGGTGCAACTTCATTCCAAAGGGACATGCAGGCAAATACATGAAGGAATGGAGGAAGTCCCCAGTTCATGTTGTCATGGCAACTCACGAAGGGTGAGGAAAGGAAAGAACAAGTAAAATAAGACAATTTTCTTATAAAACTAAGAGAAAATATAGATCCTAAACTGATAAATGATTGTTTACTGAGGTAATCAACAAATAAACTTGAATTAATTGAGAGGATATTGAACATAATTAGTTTATGCAACATTTTTATTTTACATTAAAGTGAAGATAAATGCATCTTTTCTGATGGGTTTGTGTGGGTACAGACATTTTAACAGACATTGACAGTTTACTCCATCCATCCATTATCTTGTTGGCTTTTTCCCTTTTGGGGTCGCCACAGCAGAATGCACCACCAACTATTCCGGCATATGTTTTACATGGTGGATGCCCTTACAGCCGCAACACATTGCACTTAAACACTATGGGCAAACATTCTTACTCAATTTACTTATTTCAAATGTCTTTGGTCTTGTGGGGGAAACCGGAGCATGCAAAGCTGACCCAGCCGAGGCTTAAACCAGTGACCTTCTTGCTGTGAGACGACCGTGCTACCCACTGCGCCAACGTGACGCTCATTGGCAGTTTAAGGATTTCCATTGAGGATAGCTAGTTTTGTGTGTGGTATGTTGCTTGTGTTGCCTTTTTCAAAATAGAATATTGGAACAAAGCACGTTCAAAAGGCCAATGAAAAGGCTTTAAATATGGAATTTTAGATGTGTATATCACACCTAGTTACCCTTTGAGTTTAAATACCTGAGTTGAGTGCAAACACTCTTCCTCTTTTGCTTTGGAACAACTAAGAAAAATATACCTTCTTCTATGAAGTTTACAACACTCAACAATCCACTGATAACCTCAAGCTTCAGAAGTGCTATACACTACACATTGATCAATAGCTCCAGCCTGAAAGAGAGAACATGAATCGTCTTTATGAAGATGAGTCTCATTGTGCAGAATACCTTTTGTTGAAAGTAATTCGCAAGCTTTACCTTGTCTGAGAGTTCTGTACGCCCATGGATCTTCTGTGGTGCCTTGTGAGTGTGTGGGTTCACTCTGGGTATAGGCTGTTGAACTTTCAGACAGTCTCTGACTACATGATCCAACCGAAAGGCATTGTGTGATGGTGACTGTGTCCAGTAACAGCATGGCTCAAGGGGAGAAAGACCTGCCATGCACGTCCACAAAGTCTACTAGCTTCCATTGTGGGTCCTCCCTCTGGCCTGGAGAGTGTGCTACTAATGTTACAGAGGAAGCACACTCTGTTCTAATTATGTTATTCAACATAATCTTAAAGTGAATGACCTATGGGAACTTAATGTTATTATCATAACCCTTTGTTATTTAAAGCTGTGACAAGGGAACATTGTGAAACTGGTAACCAAGACATTTGAACAGTTAAAAAAGCTATAAAAATAAGCAGAACAAAGACATAATTCAACACAAAATTAAGCAATAAAATTGCACACAAATCTTAGTATATTGCCATTGCAATGTTTTATTATCATTACTCTTTGTTGAAAAACAAAGTTGAAGAGTTATGTATGTTTATGTAAATAAAGATACATCGATGTGGTCATTTGCCAAATCACCAGTCGACATCAACACGGTTGATTTTATTTGTTTGTTTGTGATATTTATCTTTCCTGAACACATATGTTTTTGAGAAATCAGACAGTGTACGAATGCTCATGCGGTTAAGATCTCGTACACAAGAGTGAAAAACTCTTAATAACAATATTCTAAATGACAACAGTCTTCACTTTAGTTTATTTCATTTCATTTTAACCCCTAAACTTTAGCGCTTCTTTTAAAAGGGAATTCCTCTCACTTTTCCATTAGGTTCTATTGATATATTGGTGATATTATATTACATGATGAATTTGTTTTCAGCTCATTCTTTTTATCTTAGTGGAATTCTAACTCACAAAGCACATTCTCCAAGTTCTGGTTTGACAGTGTTGTATGGATCCCCATTAAAGTGAATTTACATTTAGCTATGTACATGTTTAGGTGTGAACAGGAGTGCATATTGCATTCTGACATCCAAAAGTCAATGATTAACAGTATGCATGAGTATGCTTTTGTTGATTTGCTGTTCTATTAGTGTTGTTCCATGAACACAATTTTTCATGGAGTGATCAAGGAATTAGCTAACTTCTACAGGTGATTTCAATCCTCCTTCCGCTCCCTAAGATATAAAACAGTAGCAACCCCACTTCCATTTTGATGATCAAAAATGCCCTCCTCCATCCATATCTCCACATCTTCCTGAAAGAGGTGCCCCAAGTCTGGGGGCTTTCCCCCCCCTCCTGCATAAAACACCAAAAGATTCGCTCTAAAACATCAGCTCATCCATCACTGGTTTCTTGCTACTTCTCCTCCAAAAACTTTTTTTCTTCATATTTTTCACATCTTATGATGAAACGGTCAACTGCACAAAATATACAAAACAATTTAAATATTTTTTTCTCAAAATTAGTTTTAAAAGAGAAAATTAGTTTTTGTACCCAAATTTGATGATTATAGTGTTTTGGACCTAAGCTATTGACTGTTTTATCATAAGTTTAGATAGTTAAAAACATGCTATTTGTTTTTCCCAAAATTTTCTTAAAATTTGTTTGTATTAGAACTAATAATAAACCAGAGAAGGATAAGCTGATTCTGGGTTTAAAAATTAAGCTTTTAGTTGTTTTATGCATAAGAGTTTTTGGGGTTGGCTCCCTTTGCCGTCTAATCTCAGCTACTTGTGCATTGATGGCAATACATTACTGTGATCGCCAAAGAAGGATTATTTCTGCCTAAACAGCTTCATAGCTTGTTGCCTAGAGTGCACAGATTACAGAGAGCTCTCATATGTTTGTTATTAGCCGGGAAAAGCGAATCTTTAAATCTGTGGATAACTTTACTGAAGCTGTCAACATTGCTATGAAATCTTAGCGTCGCATTGAATTCGGAAGAGACTGTAAGGGGTCTTCTTCTCCTGTCTTTTTTGTTAGTTTTGTACAATTTATTAAAATAGTTTGTTGTGAAACCAATGAATGTAAACAATGATGTTGCCCCCAAACAGAAAGAAGTGCACTGCACTGTTTCAGAAAGCAAGTGCGTTACAAGAGCTCATTCTATGTAAGCTAACTACTGAATATGATTATGGGAATGCACTTTTTCTATTGCATTTGGATGCACTAAGGAATATATTTTTAAGGATTTAACTGCCTTATACAAACGATTATTTAATTGGCACTCAGCTAACATGTTCAAACCCCACCTCAAAAATATATTTCTGGTTTTCTGCAGATCCAGATAAACAGTTTTTAAACTAAATGTTCACAAATGATTCTTTAGAAACAAATATAAAAAAACAGCAAAATTGTCAGCTGTCTTGTTTTTCTTTGATGCACATTTATTGTACTAGAGCCCATTTCTCATGCAGAGATCAGGTCTAGTTCTGAATCCACGTACACATCCAATGCTTGTCCTGCATGTTAGAGACAAACACCAGGGACATACTTCCAGATGGCAGCTTTCACGCTAAACTGGGTTATCCCTTGTACTTTCCACAACACATTAGTCAAGTTACAACATGCTGAGGCAATGACAGACCAACTATGTATATATGCAATTTTATTCTGACTCTTCAGAGTCCAAAAATTCTTCCCTCAAAACAACTTCATTACAGACTTTTCTTTAAAAAGCTTCTCATAAATCAAACATTTTCTGAAAAAAAAAGGCTGTAGCACAACCCTCGTGCCTTAGGGAAATATTTGGTGTTTACATTTGGTAACAGAGAGAGAAAGCTCATCCAACATTTTGGCGGTTGAATTCTTTGGGGAAAATCAGTAAAGCAAAAACCTGCCATTGAGTAGACTATTTGATCAGCCAACCCCAGCCTCGCTACCTATTACTGACTGGAAATGGGCCGCTCCCACGAGGATCAAGGCTCATTGAGCAGCAGAGGTGGATACAGTAATTATATCTCAGGCTAACCCCCAAATCACTCCTCATTAGTCTGGGTTAGACCTGTGCCTCAGACTCTCTATATGTCACTATCCACTTGAAGCAGCCTTAATCCACCTTCTCCTAAGTTTCCTGTAGTTGTATTTTCTCCTTGGCTAGCCTATTTAATGCTTGTTTGGAGCTGGCTAGCCTTTAAAACAATGTCAGTATGCTTGTTTTCAGATGTAAAGGGCTCTATTGGGATTTGCCATTTTAAGTTGTTGGCAACATCAGTGATGGCAAAGCCACAGACTCATTATTTGCAGTCATCTGGTACTCACACATGCACATACACAAAAGCCCCACTAGAATTTGTTTAATTAAAAACAACCGAGAGATTTTGCAAGCACAACATAAATGAAGATAGTTTTGAAGCATATTTAGGTAACACATGTATTATTAAAAGTGTAATTAAATATTCATTAAAATTTACTTTATTCTATCTTTTTTTTTTTTGACAGCTCAATTAAAGATGGTGAACTGTATTTCATAGTTGAGTATCTTAGAATGTCACACTTTAAATAATGGCCCTTGTAAATGAACATTAAAAAAATTGCAAATTCTTTAACAAATGGAATCCTACATTTCACCTGAACGCCTCAGAAAAAAAACTTCACATGCATCTTCCCAAGAAGCCAGACTGGGGTTGATTGAAAGTTAAAATTAATTTTAAAGTTCACCAGCATATCATGCCACCCAAGTTCTGTGTAATTATTAGAGGAATCCATCTTAATAACATCTCAGTTGACCTGGCAAAGAGAAACAGTTGGGGAGCCAACATAAATGAGGTCAGAACTGGGTCACGTGAACAGCCAGGATGATAGGGTCAGGTGCTTGCTTACACGCGGAGCTGGCGTGGCCCAAGCATTAAAATCACATCTGCTCAGTGGTTTATAAAACACACCTGCAGACAACGGGACCGAGAAACTAACATAATAACACAGTAGCTTCAAGCTTTAACTTAGAGGAGCCTTCATGATTTTTGCTATATGCTGTAAGTTTCTATGAAATAGAAAAAAAAGTTGTTGTTTTTTTAACTACACTTTTATAAAAGTGGAATTCCTTTATTCAACTGGAAACTAAACATCTATTTTTTATGTTGAAATCAAGCAATCTCCTGAAAGGCAGTTATCTCATTTACTTTCTTGTTCTGGAATGAAAGTCCAGTTATTAAACAAATAATTTGGTATAAACTACTTTGGATTCATCTAAACAATTATCCTACAGTGAAATAACGTTTATCCAACTATGTTAGGTGGGAGTATTCACAAACCAACCCTCCATGAAACCCACATTAAACGATTCTGATGCTGTGGTTTATTTGAAAAGATTTTTGCTCATTTAACATTTCACTTTACATGTCTGATATATTAGTTAATGGTAGGTGTAAGTAGCATGTTCTTTAATGGCATAGTTTGTGTGAATCAAACTCTAATGTAGATACTTTTCGAAGAAGTAGAAGCAAAAAAATTAAATATACAAACACTTTCACTGACTGTAGAAACCAATTAGTTCGTTCATTATGTGCTTGCAGAGAGAGTTCAAAGATTGATTAATAAATTCATTTTTTTCTGTGTTGGAATTACTCAAAAATGATCGAAGGTTACTTGAAGCTGTATTTTGTTTGATGGGATACTGAGTGGAAAATCTTGAAACATTTAAGCTGTTCCTCGTCATATTTACTGATTTAGTGGCTTTGGTAATATTAGGCATCAAGTCAGTGAACTCTGAACTGATGACCTTTAACTCACAAATATTTCTTTTTTCAGTTTAAATAAAATATCTTAATGAACCGAGTATGAGGCACATCAATATGTGTACATCAATTAAAAAAAATCAAAAGTTAGTTATTGACGTCACAGAACACTGGAATCATTACACATTAGGTTTTACAATAAAACACATTTGAATGTATTTTTGACTCATACCCATTAAGATATTCTGCATGATCTTGTCTTTGGATTGAGAAGATAACAGATGTGCATATATGTATATCTGTATATATATATCTGATGAATGGGAAGAGGAGGCACTTGGCAATCTGTGATTAAAACAGAGAGAGAGAGAGAGAGAGAGAGAGAGAGAGAGAGAGAGAGATAAGTGATAACACATCAGAAGTAAGAGCTTTCCAGAGAGTCCAACATACTTCTAAAAGTAGCTAATTAAGAGCTGCCATTCACTCCTACTCAGAACATATGTTATCCTACTTTAAGTTATTGCTTTTTACTAAAGTTTTAACAGGGGATAAGGTGGAATGTTTAAAGCTAGATCATTTTCACAAATGAATTCTCTGTAAGGTTTTTAGTGCTCAGATGAAACATTTTAATATACTTATTTTTTTTTACAATTTTGTTCTTGTAGCTGCCTATAAATAAATACATAAGTATATAACAAGGATGTTTTTTTTCTTCCTAGGGGGGGCGTGACTGAAAATAATTGAGAAACACTGTGCTAAACTGTCAAACAGCAAAAACCAATCCAATACATAGTGTAATGCTATACTTCACACACAAAAGTCTGCATTGGAACAAATTATGAACAGATTCAATCAGATGACTAAAGAAACAAGGTCTACACATTGTTATTTAGACATGTACTAACTTATTCAGATTTTAATTGCACTGCTAGGAAATGCCTTTGTTTTCATTACTTGCTTAGTTTCTTGCACACCAACTTTTTTGCAAAACAACTTTTTCCAAACCAATTTGGTTGAGCTTTCTATAAAAAATATATAAAAATAAACCATTGAACAGACTCTCACCAACAGTCTTACATCTAATAGTCAGCAGGTTATGTTATGTCTCAGGGAGAGGCCTTGCCTATCAATTCATACAGCTCATTTAAACAAAAGTTTGTTTTCTGCCCTAGAAGGTCATTGCTTAACGTTTCTTCAGAGATCATGTTTCTTCTGACTAACTGTAATGCAATTCAAATTTTCTGTGAGCAGGTAGAACAAGTCAAGGTCGAGCTTGTTCACCTTTTATTCTTTTCCTAGCTCAAATAAATCATGCATGGCCTATGAGATCTCCTGCTCTCCAAGTTGCATCAGTCCAGATAATGAAGACCTGATTAATTGATTTAGCCTCATAGATCAATAAAAAAGCTGGTCCTGGTCTTCATCTTCACAGAGGGAACCACGCCTCGGAGATGATTCCAGCATGTAGAATGTTTCCGACTAGCACAATTCATCTTTCTAACTCTGTGTCTATCTTTTTTTCTCGATCTTTGTGGAGGATAAACCACTTTCTTGCCCCAAACTGCAATTAGTGCAGGCATGTGTCTGGGCAGCTGTGGAGAGCAGTCAGGGCTCCAGCTGTGCTGAAGGGACAGCAGGTGTCCTCCTGGCCTGAGTGAATTATTCAAAGCTCCAGCACAGCGAGGGCAACCCTACACGTCGTCTCCAAGGAGCTCAGTTTTTCAAAGAAAGTGATAATATTGAGCTGCTGTACAGGAGGACGTACTGTACTCTCTTGCGGAAGAATGGGATGATCTCCATTTCCTCTGAAATGAACATGGGAAATCTATTGGACAGAATGTTATTGATGTTTTATTCATGGACGAACAGTCTGGTGTCACTTGCTAATCTCTGTCCAAGTGTAATGAAGTAGGCAGAGTATGGGAATTGTGATGAGCAGATGGCAGGCAGAGGCAGTGTTATAACTGTTTTGAAAATATAAAGAACAGTGGTAGGAATAAAAGGTGTGCGCTTGTTGCAATGTTAACTAAAAAAAAAAAAAAAAATTTGTTTACAGAGATGTTTGTAAAAATAAAATTCATGATAAACATTCATTCATTTTCTTTTTGGCTTAGTACATTTATTAATTATTCTAGGGTCACCACAGCAGAATGAACCACCAACGTATCCACCAATTTATGCCCTTCCAGCTGTAACCCATCACTGGGAAACATCCCCACACGGAGCACCCACAGCATTCCCACTCGAACGCGGTGAGAACATGCCACACAGAAATAAAGGACAAAATGCCAACTGACCCACCGAAGCTCGAATAAGTGACCTTCTTGCTGTGAACCAATCGTGCTACACACTGCACCACCATGATGCCCCATGATAAACACAACAAAATGTATTTTATTGTTTCAAATTTGTGTTTGTTTAATGATGAAATTGCCATCAAACACTTTTACAATGTAAAATACATTTTCAGTGCTCACCAAATCTGTGTTTTAAGGAGAATAAAGTCAGTTTAAGGAGACAAAGTCAGTAATGAACCAAAATCTATGCAATCCGTCTAAGTGACAAAGTTTGAAATTTGTTATTTTAATTTACAACATTCTATCATTATAGTAGACGAAATGTATAAAAATGTGTTTATATTTTTTTGCCTAAATATTGCATTTACATCTTCACACCGTGCTTCCCTCCACGATAAAACTCTACTCTGTGAGCTCAGAAATGTGTGTTTCTTACTAAAAGGAATTTAAACGTCCGATAGCTGCTAGAATGACCAATTTAAGAGCTCAACTAACCACTGACATAGACTTTGCTCACTCAATCAAAAAGTTTAATTTTTAAACTTATTTTATTTTTAGCACAAGGGCCCAACTTTGTTGACAGATGCATTTTATTTAACAATTTATTGTTTGTTTGTTTGTTTTTCCACATATTTGAATTTGCTTATTTATTTGGTGTATGATGTTTGGGTGTCAGGTGTTGTTTATCAAAGCCCAACGCGTCCATTTGTGCTAAATTGTACATTTTTGTGATCTTTAAAATAGGTTCAAATGTTAAGAAACTTCTCATAATGATTTACCTTCAAAGGGACTTTATTTATTTGTTTATTTCCACATCCTGGAAACTCTATGAAAGTGCCATTGACAAGGTTCATTAATTATAAACCTGAGAAACAAATGCAGTCCCACAAGTTTACCTATGTTTTGTTGCTATGGAAACAACCAAGAGTCTAATTAGAGTGTAGGTGGGTGAGAGATGGACTGAAATTATATTTAAGTCATCACAATAAAGCAAGACAGCTTCTGTGTATCAGGTCTTGTCATTAAAAAAAATGCATAAAAGCATAATATAAGATAATAATATAACACTGTTCTGAAAAAGATACTTGTGAGAGCATATCTACATTAATACCTTTCATCGTTTCTTTTAGAAAGTAACGTATAATCGATAGCTAATCTGAATTTGGCATAAAAAGAGAAAGGAGAATATTAACTGAAAAAATAAAGTAAAAGCCAGAAGGATAAAAAGGACAAAAGTTACTTAACATTTTTATTAAGCCAACAAGCTATATTTCAGTCCTTAGAAGCCCAAAAAAATCCTGTCTGACTTGACGTTTATTTAAATGGATGTAGGGTCAGAAAGAGTTAAAAAGACACCAGTGAATTATCGTAAAATCAAATGTTTAATCAAAGGTAGTTGTTGTTGATTTAAATATGGGATGTTGTGTCTTTCAATCAATAAATAATGGGACTGAGCAAGTATTTTCCTCTTTTGAACATTCTATGTATATCATTTGTCATTGTTTGTATACAGATCTTAATTCACCAGAGTTATGTCTACAGAGTTTTTGAGCTGTAAGTTAGCAGAGGCTACAAAACTGAATACTGACAAGTGACACAAGAAAGTTCAACAGGGCGCTTGACTTATAACCATGATCTGTAATGTGATGCCCTTCTGCTTGACAATGGTTGGACATGATTTATATTTGTTGTAGGAGAATGGAGAAACTGGAAGCTGGAGAAATCTGTCTCTCTAAGAATAAATGCTTGCAGATGCAAAGTCATGACGCCCGGTGGACGCTTCAGACAAGGTTCACTCGCCACCTAGTCATGCTGAAAAGCCTTGAGCCATGCCACTATACTGTTGCATTTGACAAAGTGGAAAACGACAAGGAGAGGTAAGGATGCTGATCAACTGCCCCAAGGCGCTGGTTTGTGTCTATTCTAGAGAGGGAAAAGAAGGGAACAAATATTTGACTTTGATGGACTGCTTGTTTATGAACTTTAGTGTAGACAGTCTCCAAAAGTTTGTGTCTTTTTCTCAGGTCAACAGATTGCATGTATATTCAAAATAATACTTTGACTTATTGGGTATGGGATTCTGTGTATTGCTCTTGTTTTGTTATTGTTGTTTTTTTTTTCGTAGTCATTAAATCAAAACCCTATGTCTAGATACAGTATGTTTTTTTTAAATCTGACACTAATAAGAAACGCAAATTCAGTTTGATTTACATTCTAAGTGTGTCTAACGGAGAGCAAAATGTGAAAAAAATATTCAATACATGACTGTGGCAGTAAGACAATGTATATAAAAATAATATAATATAAATAATAATAATATAACATATAATATAACATACATATATTAGGTACATTATCTGCTTCTTTTTCTCTATTATCAATACTGGTGGAATATCCAAACACAACAATAAAGGACAAAAACCAGTAACATGTTGCCCTTTATTTGCAAACATGGCATAGATATGCTTTTTTCCATGTTACACTTGACAGGCTTCATAAATGTTGAGTTTTTGAGAATCTGAATCTTCAAAATGAAAATTATCTTCTCGTTTTAAGATTAGGATTCAAATGTGCAAACATAACTCCACTTGACCATATTCACAACCATATTTTTTAATGTTGTGTAAATGTAAGCGATGTCTTATATTTGATTGTGATGTGAGGATTAGCTAAGGAAACAAGATCATTTTTTTTATTTTTAAAAATTAATTTGATTAATTTGATTTGACTGATTGCATTTCAATCCAACTCACTTCTGTGAAGGTAATGGTTATTTTCTGTTGTTGCAATGTTGCATTCCACTGCTGATCACTACTGGACAGCTAGTTTCAAAACATTTTCACAAACATGTTTTCAAAGAGTACTGGAAGTATGTCAAAGGATCAACCAGCACACTCACAGAAAACAAGAAGGATAAAAACGAGCAAGGTGTAATATCATATAATGCAAAACAAATTTGAATTTTAAATATACCCATTATTACTAAAACTCAACATGTATTAATACTGGCTGTGGGGTTCAGCAAATCTAGAAATCCTAAATCAATGTAATAATCAACATTTTAGTTTCACTATGAGAAATGCAAGAAATATAGAAGTGTGAAACTCAGCAACTTTTTTCTTTTCTTTTTGACTCAGCAACTTTTCCTAAACAGAAATCTGCAGGACCTTTACCACAAATCAGATGGGTTTAAAATTGAGTTTAGAGCTTCTGCAATATCTACTGCATTCAAACCGCATGATGGGAGGTTTTCGAGAGGCGGGTCAATGGTTTACCATGCTAAATGTCAAGCATGACTGCTCTTCCACCACAGCCTCCATTTTCACTCAGCACTCGTGTTTGGGCAGAAAATTAATTCCTGGCCAGCCTTTTTCTGGGGATGAAAGAGGATCTATCTGAGACTGCCAAGTCAGGCTGATGCAGTCTTCCGCTCAACACAATAAGTGTTTAAGCTGACATAAGACATTACTTCTCTCAACTACTCAACTGTGCACCGGGGCATGAAGGATTGTGCCATGGACTGTTTTGACAGCTGGCTCCAAAACTGTCCCGTTTCCTAATGATACTTTATGTTTTCCTTAGGATCATCACTGCCTTTGCTCTGTCGTGTCATCAAAAAAAAAAGTTTACTGTAAGCCTACAGGGATTTCAACCATTTGAAAAAGAAGCTAGGTCAAAACTAAACTAAGTGTCAGCTAAAATGTTGTGATTATTTTTTCATCACATTTTTTTCCATCAGCAGCCCAAGTCTGAATGGTTCTTCTGTGAGCATTGATATTCTCACAGTAATGCTGTGAGATACCGCGCTCATCTGGAACAACACCAGTTGTCAAATCACAAGAAATGCATCGATCCGGAGCTGGGAAAGACTCCATGCTTCCTCTCATCATGACCTCCGAAAAGGCTCTGAAGTCATTATCAGTGTTTGTCCAGACAAAATAGCACTATGTAAGTGGAAGCCTGCTCCGTATTGATTTTTATGTGTCACGAGAAAACCAGAAGAATGCCACTTTAAAGTGATAGTGAATCCAAACTGGGTTAAAAAGGTTGCAGAAATTGTGAAAATTTTTGCATGTGTTTTTTATATTAATTACTCTGATTTGCTTGCTTACACCAGGAAGACAGTTTCAGAGAATGTCACAAAGTTAAGCGCTTGGAATCATTTGACAATTTTTTGTGTCAGCTGATTACAGCTGATACAGCGATACAATGTTTTCAGTTTGGATATATCTTTCAAAAAGCAAATACTGAATATTAGTATTTTTTAACATGTTGACATTTAATTTGAAAAAAAGAGACAAAAGAACTAAAGGGCACAAACATAGTATTTTCAAATACAAATTAAATGTAAAAAGAAACAAATAACGTTATCACATCACATTAAAAAAATAGTGGTTTCTTTGTTTGCGAAATCATTCTAGCTATTTTATAGTGTTACATCCTCAGATGTTTTTATTCTAGTTTCTTTTTTGTATCTGACATGTTTTTCTCCCCATTTGTGAAGGTCGGTATCCTGTGTGTGTGCCTGTGTATTTTCTGCAGAGTTTCACATTTCTTTCTTTTCTTTCACAATACACTATGCCACAGAGCATATGAATAGTTTCAGGTGTGAGTGATGAATGTACTAGAAAAGTTATTTTAACCTTTAAAAAGGTGACAGATCATGCAGTGTTCAAATCTTATTAGATGTCATGAAGGCAAGTTAACTTTTGCTATGTCTCAAACAGACAACTTATAAAAAGCTTGGTTGGCTTTTTAATTTCATTGGATGACAGGATAGCTTTTAAACAATACTATGGTTCAGGATGCCTATTTCTCATTTACTATGTATTTACTGTGCATACTGCAAAGCATATTTTTGCATGCGCATATTATTTTTAAAATATGTGCAAAAAATCTCTTAATCAGGAAACAGGTTGAAACTTGAATATTACAAACATAATATAAATTCAACCATGTCAGTTTCTCATCTGAACAAACTAATTTCTATTTTATAAAAAAGTATTCTACTGTATGTCCTGTTAATACACAAAGCAGTTACATATTCCCATAACATCTTGTTCAGTCTTTTGGGACAAGTTTTACTATTCTGTACTATTTTAAAACTCCTTTATAGTTCTGGTGATCCTTTAAGGTGTTCGTTAGTGCATTCAGTATCAGGTCTCCCCACTAACACAATGAGAAAAATAAGAGTTTTATTTGGGGCCTCTGTAAACCATCACAATAACTTTCAAAAATTTTATATAAACATATAATATAAACATATTAGGGTCAATAGTTCCTTAATTGTCACTGATGAAAATGACCCCTCTATGTCTTTTTTATTGTGAAGAGAAATCAAATCTAGTATATATATACACGTTAAGTTTAAAAAGTCTTGCAGTACACAATAGCAAACTAAATCCTCACTTTGGTACTTCATTGACTTAACAGGTAACATAATACAATCTATAAAACTTTTAAATAGGGCTACTGAAAGTCGGCAGGTATTTCTAAAGACAAGCTTTTACAAACAACGAGAAACAGAAGTGGGGATGTAAAATATAAAAAAATGCATTTGCATTTATTGAAATATCTGCCATCTCAGTGTGATGAGTAAGGTTGTGTATTGGCATACAATACGTATCAAGGTACACATTTCACACACAATATATCATTTTATATATATATATGTATACATATATATATATATATATATATATATATATATATATATATATATATATATATATATATATATATATATATATATATATATATATATATATATATATATGTGTATACTCATTTTGCACGATAATGCAAAATAAGATAATGTATGACCATAAAAAATCATTTCTGGATATTAATAGACTAAATACATTTTATTTAATGGTTAGAAAATGAGCATTTTACCTCACATAAAAGGTGCTTTTTCACCCATGAAATTTCCTAGTGCTTCCAGAAATAAAATAAATAATTAACTAAATAAACCAAATAGTTAAATAAATAATAAAACATTTCAACACTTGAATTCCAACAACTAATTCCAAAACATCTTAGTATAAATGTAACTGCCTTTTCAACAGTACTAAAATGTATTTATTGAGGTAACGGCCAGCTATATAATTAAATGACTAAATAATACTAACTGATCATTCTTACCATTACAAACAAACAATTTTAAACCACAACACAACCTTCTCAGAACCTGAGCTTGGTGGAAATTTGATGCATTTGCTTTGAGTCAACTTCGACCCGAAGTTAGCTTTCTGCTTCTAATCAGCATTTATGTTTAGTCTAATGTGATGCTGGCCAATGCATGTTGTATTTCTGTTTATTTCGTTACGGCCCGACAAACTGTGCATACAGCGAAATTTTTATCATCCTGTCTGCTTTGTTATGAAAGCACTTCCCATATTTCTATGTTGGTTCAGAGCAGTAACCGTGTACCAAGTTTGAGACTGCTTTTGCAAGATCTCATGTTGCTCTGGTGTGAGGAAGAGCTGATAAAAGAAACTCTTTGGGGTTCAGTACCAGTTAGTAGTCAAGAGTGTAAGCACATTTATTTGTAAAAGAATTGATTCAGTAATTTTTGTGTATATGTGTACATTACAATATTTCTACAGAATTTATTTTCTCTTACACCGCTATTGATGAACTCTTGTATTTTATTGTCCTGCTCGACATCTATACATACAGTATCATACAATATTAGTACATATGAGTCATATATAATCAGCGCGTATATTACTTTACTATGAATCTCCTTTGTCTAGTCCGTTTCTGACGGTGCTCTTTTATTTATTTATTTTTTTGTACATCCAGGTGAATTTATAGCAAATCTGAATGTGGAATCCTTTGGGAGTTTCTTGTCTAACTCAGAGGACCCATCTTTTCCTCTTTGAGTTATTTTATTCCCCTGGAGCAGCATTCCTGGGTTTCTAGCCCTATATATTTGCACACCTTATTTTCTGTTGTTATACCCAAGTTTATTTATGTGTCAAGAAGAATGTAATTTCATAAGCAAAAAAAGTCTGAAACGGTCTGAAGCTCTTACCTTGCATCGGGGTTCTTATACTACTTGATACCAAAGAGCTGCATGTCTCTGATTTATGGAGATGAAAGTGCTACTCATACATTAATAGTATCTGTCAAAATCAAATAAAATTAAATAATTGGCGGTAAAATCATTACTACTTGCTTTATTTGCATGCCATCCACCACAACTATATTTCATTTACATTCATGTGAAATGTCATAAAATAAAATTCTTAAGTGGATATGGGTTCTTTGTGTTATTTATGATCCTTTTCAAAATTGAGTTTAATGTTTCTTAGAGAGTGGTTCTTTCAATCTGCATTACATGTCATACACACTCAATTATCTTATTATCAAATAAATCTCATATATGTAGTGTGGACTGCATACGAAATATGCAGATTCTATAAAAAGCATGTTAAATTAAAACCATTAATCACTAGGACATACAGTATTAATCTGCCACCAGAACACAGTTGTGTTAATGTTAGAATACGAGGACACTTTCAAGAAGTAGCGCTTGAAAAAAATCACATTTGTTTCATCAAAATGTAGCATGACTATTTTTAATCTCAAAAGATCGCTGCATGCCTGGTAACAGTGTAAACCACATGATCACATGCTAAGAATTACTTTGGATGCTTTTTTTCAGGGTCACTAATGTGGCATTTTGTCATAGCGAGTGATTTACTACCGACTAAATTTTAATTCATGTCATTTGCAAAGAAAACAAAATCATGTTAATAAGGAAGCCATTAGGAAAGGAAAATTCAACTCTTTCAACAACAAAGACTTAATTTTCTGGAAACCATTTCTAAGCATTTATTTTAAGTGCATGACAGTCTGCAAAATTATCTTTATTGAGCATAATGACGCCAGTGAACAAAGCACATAATTAACCTGAAAATGAACCAAAAACATTTTGTGCTGCTTTTAAATGCAGAGTATAACAAAGCACCTTGCATTACTGATTTTGTTGAACTGAAGGAATTATGTTAATAACCATTCAACAATTATATACAACATTACTTTCAGATCCTTTTGAAAGATCCATTAAAGGCTTCTTCCAAACACACTCACAACAGATGGGCCACACATAAAACCGATTTTAGGAACGGAGAATGATGCACAAATGAGAACTCAGGTATCTACTGACTTGTGAAAGAAAATAACATTTTCACTCAGCACACTTTTTAAGTGAATGGATTTCCAATCCATCCATATACCTGAATTATATTTTTTGTGTGCCTTGAATTTTTTTTCGATTTTTTTTTTGCTCTCAGTCACTCATAATCTTCAATACTAAAAACATCTCTCTTGAAAAATTATGTTTAAAACATATGCAAATGAATTCAGTTCAAAAATATATTCTTATTGAATCATTTGGTGTCAGATGTTGTCCTCACCCTGGACAAACTAATTTTCTATTTATTCCTGCTTTAAACATAAAGAATGAGTGCAATTAATGTAAAGCCTCAGAAATGTACAAATAGTTTGATTAAAAAGCACTCTTTTTTCCTAAACATAAAACAGCAGTGCAAAATGACTTGTAAAGTCGCATAAAACACCAAAAATTACTACCAGGAAAAGACAGTTCGATTCCAGTTTGTCACATTTTGCAATAAAGGCCAAAAAAGACATGCACAAAATAAAGTCTTAAATGAGCACTCTTCCACAGATGAATGTAGCATCCCCCCAATTATATAGCAAAGAACCAAATGGAGAGCTTACAGACATCTCATTATTTCAACAGTTTATAAACCAAATGAATCCCAGAGTGGTTGTCGACTGTTCAATAATACTATGTGAGGCTGTGTATGTCTTGCTAAACCCAATTGGCGATGTTAAAGTCAAGCAAAACTCTGCATTACAGTAATGTTGCAAATCTTAATGTTATACTGTAAAAACCAGTGTGTTCAAAGAAGAGATAAGTTATTTAGAGCTTTTGTAGGCTCGCGTTCAGCTCCTCATTTAAACTCAATCCCAGCATGCTTCTTAACTTAAAGTTCAATGCGCTTTAAATGGTTTCACAGCACATAATGACTCACAGAAGCACTGAATACAGTACATTCCAACTGTCTCACAACCCCTATCCATCCATACAACATAAAATAGATTTTCAGAGAAGTGCTCCTACTTCAAAGGCAACACTGCTGAAGAGTTGTTTAGCTCCATCCCTAGAGTTGTATGTAGACATGCAGATGGACAAAAGCCCTTTTAAACTGATCTGTAACAATATCCCTTCAAACATAATGATTCTTCAAGCTCGACCCATATTATCTATTGGAACATGTGTATGTTAGTCACAATACATACATTTATTTTCCCTAAAAGTGTTACCAATTTGTAGGATGACCTTGAGGTAAACAGCTGTAGTCTTTCTGAACTCAGCACCAACGTTCGGGCAATTACTTCTTTTGACCTTGTTTTCTTCTCCCATCACGTCTCGATAATACGCAGCCACAGAGACGGCATGTAGGCGATAGGCACCTGCAGACAAGTAAAAGCCTACATCTTTTCATGTCTACGGTGGCGTGCAGAGGAAAGGCTTGTGCGTCGTGCTGGATCAAAGGCAGCCGAGTGATTGGCAGAGTTTCCAGAGGGCAGAGACTGATTGAGTCTGTCATATAGTGTGCCAGCATGCCACACAACCCCTGCTGGAATGTAGGTAAAATAAGCAATCAACAGTACGGGCCCCTCGAGAGCCTCCAGGCACTGCACGAGAGGTTTTTTTTATATGGGCATACGAACAAAGGATTGATTTGGTGTTGCTCTCCTAATGAGGAGACACAGACCAGCCAACGCCTGCCGCGTCCTTGCCTTTAACCTTTACTCAAACTAAATTATCTCCAGTGTAACACCGTGGAGCTGAGTGTGAGGTCCTAACCTGGATGCTGAAACCTCAAGGGTTTGGATGTCATGTAAGACAGCGGGAAACCAAACGACAGCATGAACTACACTATAATAGAGCAGAATTGGTATGCGAGTGACACTTCATTTCACCCCTGTAGCTTCAGCGAGACCCTTGGCTAAGCAATGAGTGCCATCTCTTGGCTGTACATTTTGAAGCAGCATGCAGGACCCCCACACTCAGGCAACTACACAGATGGAAGTACACAAACAAACTAAATAAAGAGCGTCTGCAATTCCGATCCTCTGCTGAAGTTGAGCTGAGTGTGACTTCCCTCTAAGCCTTTCATTCCAGAATTGTCATGCGGCATGCTGATTATGAATATACCCCAGGTAAAAGTGTTATAAGTGGGGCTTTTTCTTCATTCCGCTGTATATTGCAATGTCTCTGGTGAGTTTGAGATATTAAACCCCTCATTTAAGTATGCTAGAGCATGTGGGACACTTGAGTGCGCTAATGCCCGTAGGATTCATTCTTTCAGCCAATGAAAGATTATGTCATCCCGTTCTCGTTTGAATAATATTACTGGAAAAATTAGAGCTATTATGAGGCAAAAAGATGTATTAACTTCTGCAATTCAGTCACACATTCGCCGGAGTTGTGCTGGCCAAAAATTGGGTGCTCATTAAAGAGGTTTAAGTTGGGAATGTATCCAAGATGCTCTGCAACCTCTTAAGCTAGACTTCCATGTAAATCCCTTAACAAATGGAGTCAGGACAGACTGCACCAATTAGAGATGTCAAATTTGTTGCAGTTTTCTCTCATTTCAATACCCTCAAGGGTTCAACGAAACTTCATCAAAGTGCAAAACGGCACTACTATGTGTACGGATGGTGTTAAAACGTTGAAGAAATGCCAGCTTAATTTCACAAGAGTGCTTTTTAAGAAGTGAGGTTAAGGAAGTACTTCACAGTCTAGCAAAGTCAGGGGAACAGCATGCCATGTGTCTACAGAATTGACTAAAAATGCACAAAATTTATTAATGAGACTCTGTGGGTGCCAAAAAGATGGTACCGCTGCAAGTTAATGAGGAAAACGTGTTAACAATAGTTCATGTAAAACATGATTGTTAATTTGCATGTAAAAATGTGTTACATTGTTTGACTTTACATCCATGCTGTGCAACATATTTAAATTGTAAAGCTTGATTCATGGCTTCTTTGTGATCCGTAGATCAGTGGCATTTGAAATTAAAATTGGATAGTCGATCATAAGTCACAGTAATGTGTAAACTTTAGAGTTTTATGATTTATTCAAAATAATTGACAAATTCATGCTCAATTATGAATGAAATTTGCCCTCAGCTATAGTTGTGTCAGGAAGTTTAACAAATCCATCAGGTAAAGATAGCACACTGTGTTTACAACACTTAAGAATGAACTTTCCTTTTCTGTTTGGTCAAGCAGGATGTTGCTTTGTTGTTGTTTATGCTGTGCTTATTAGATCTTATTTTGGGCTTTCTTGTGATTTAATCACATGACAGTTGGTTTCCATTTTGTATTGTCTGGAGCTACATGGGATTCTTCCTTGTTTGTGTCCTCTATCCATCATGTCTGGATCCCAATTTTCTCATCATGTCAATCACCTGTATTTCTCCTCATTTGTTCTGATTTTTGCATTTGGGTTCTGATTTTTCCTGTTTTGGGTTCATTACAAATGATACTGGCTGTCTTCATCAACGTTAAGCACGTCTTGTTTGATTTTTTCTAGTTCCTAATTTTTGTCAGTTTATTGTTTATCTTTTTCATTCTGTGAGCTTTATAGCTTACATTGCCTTATTGTGGGTTTTTTGATTGTATTACAAGATTAAGGTTTTTTTAGACTTCTCTACACAACAAAGATTCAAGATATCATTCAAGATATCTGCTGCCTTTGCATTTTGGATCCAGGTGTAAAGACCACAACCCAGACACAGGTATCACAAATGAAGAAGAATGACAACACATGAGAAACAATAAGATCACAGGTGAGAAGACAATCACGTGTAAAAGATGACAAGACATATAGAGATAGAATGAGGGAGAATAGGTAAGCCAAGGTGAAATGTATAAGAGCAACAAAGGAGAAAGGGAGAGTCCAAACAGGAAGTGTTGAACAGGAAGACAAGGGCTGATGGGAAAGTTTTTTATGATAGGGGTGATTATTGAACAAGACGTAACAAAATGAGAGATAGGGAATTCAATAAGCCGTATAGAGTATTTGATTATGGGATGAGTACAATGAAGAACTAATATTAAAAAACATTCATTCTAAACTTACAATCATAATAAAGAATTGAATGCAATATGAACACAATAAATAATTAAACCCAAACAGTTGACTAGAACATAAACCTAACAAATTGGTCATTTGTTTCATAGAAAAGCTTATCCCAAAGGATTTGCAATGTTTATCATTAAGCCTTTTGGTTAATGCTATTATCCACCGTTGTCAAACACCGAAGCAGCTGCATTTAAGGTAAGTTCAAGACCGTCAAAACTTTTACCTGTGTCTAATAGCACAGTGATTTAATTCTCTCTAACATCTTGGTGAAGTGAAGCAGGAGAAAATACCTCATTAAAACGGCTCCTTTCACACCAAGATGAACAAAGCAAAGTTTCCCTGGCATTTAGGAGTAAATAAGAAGACGGAGGAGGCATCAGCAGGAATGCATGGCCTGCTGGAAATTGGTGTCAGTTCCCCAAATTAGCAGCTCTGCAGTGAATCCGAATGGAGCCATTTGAGCTTGATCATTCGTGCCACATGATTTTGTCCATGCATAATTTTCCCCATTCTGAGCATACGGTTTAGAGAAATAATTTGACATTTCTGGGTCAAAGCCTACTACCAAAGCAAGATTTTCCTGCTTTCTTCTTCAACTTTTTTCAAAGAGGGGGGTGTGACTGCTGATTTTATTTCTGTGCATACAAGCAGTTAAAATACTGAAAAAGGTTATTAATGCCCTCAAATGATTGGATCCTGGACACACATAACAGAAGATTCTCAGAACATTATTTTCAGTTAAAATAAAAGTTTGATTTTTCCTAATTCTATTATGAGTATTATTGGTCATAATAAGTATTATTATGAGGGGCATACTGTTTACTAGCATATATATTTTTAAATCACCTTTCGAAAACGTATCACATTAAAATTATGAAAGTGGCCATAAATAGACACTGGAAGCAGGTACTCATCAAATGCTAGTCAGCAGTAATTGTGCATTAATTTCATTGTCAGGTTCAGAGAATTTTCAGTTTTCTGTTTAATACATAGGTATTTCTAAAGATTTAAAAAGGTAATACTCGTCATGGTCAAACATCGACTCTGAGTCAGAATTGAGTTTAATCTTGTACGGCTGAATTTGGCAATTATTTCTGCTAGTCATGGTGTCACTAATGCTCTATTCGCTCATCCGAAGCATACATCAGTGAGCAGATCAATTCTTCCATGAGCAAGATGTTTTGAAGGAGGTACATAAAACTTTGTAATATGACTAGTCTGTTTTAAATAAAAATTTGAGTGTTCATGTGTTATTTTTATTTATGATTTTTTTTAAATAAGCATAATGTGTCATGTCACTAAACAGTGAACATATTCAGTTGACTTTAAGTTGGCCTTTTTAGGGATTTTTTAGGGTTCAAAGGTTCTTTGCTTACATCCATATTATGACAAGTCCATTAAAATTAATGAAATTGGGAAGAAAAAGAAAGAATAAGATGTTTAACTGAACTGAACTAAATATTCAATGAGTAATTTCTATGTATTTCTGTAATTAGGTGCAGGCTGAAGAAAATTCTATGTGCATGTCAAGTCAAAATTAAACTAAACATTTATTGTTTTTACAAAGATATTGATAACTTCCCAGTCTTTGGACCATAGATTCATACTCCTATTATTTAAATATTATTTGTTTTTGCAAAATGGCATGTCAACTTTAATAATGAACCTTTTTCTTGGAATTTGAAGATTTTAAAATTAAATATAAATGAGAACATGTTTGTTTTGACTCAAAAAATACAATTATTTCTCATTTTGTCAGTGTCAGATTGTGCTCCATTTAGTTCTGTTTCTGTATTCCTTAATCCAGCCCTGGTTTTCAGTTATACTCCATTGTTGATGATTTGTTTCATTGTGTCTCATGTCTACTTGTTACCCAATCACTTTGTTGTTAGTCTTTGTAGTGCTGCACAGCGTTTCTACTTGGTTCGCCCCTACGCAGTGTTGTGGACTGCTTTTTTAATTAAATAATAATATAATATTGTATATAAATGTAAATCTCTCCCTGGCTCCTGCACCATATCTGACAAATGTATTAGAGTAAGATTTTTTATTTTTGATTTAAAGACGTTCATGGAGAAAAATGGTAATAATCAGATTAATTACTTTACTATTTTGGTAATGATATTTAAACTTTAGACTGGTTAATCTTCATTCTTTGCATTAGTTTAATATCTGCTCGCTCACTTACATTTGCTCCATTTCCAGGGTATGTTCCAATTACTCCACTTTGAACCGGAGTAAAAAATATAGACATGAATCTCAGTGTCTCTAGCAATAATCAGCCCTCTGAACTGTCCCTACCCACATAACCTTCTCACCTCACAAGACATAAGCATCTAAAAATGTGACCTTCAAATGGCTTTCACTAGAGCTTTTAACCCCAGACATCCAGATATGAACCTATGACCTTGCATTCATGGTAAATCTCAGGTTTTTGATTTCCCATGGTTGTTAAGTCCTAAAGCCTTACCCCAGCCTGTCTTTTTGGCTTGTGATTCAATGGCAAATAAAAGTACATCCCCAGCCATTCTAAACCTGTCACTTGCAATCACTTTATCTGTGAATGCAGACTGCTGCTTTCTCTTCATACAATGAGAATGAAGGCATTAAGTACTTCCATAGCAGTTACTACCATCCCTATCTACGTCAGATCTATAAAAAGTATCTCCTGTCAAAATTCAGCCTTCTCTTATCAGAAAATTGAAGCTGCATTGCTGGGAGCAGAAGGAAAAGTGGCACATTAAAGAGACTGATGATACATTGCACATGGACAGCTTGAGTGTACAATGTATGTGCAAGAGAGTTGAATGACTGGCACCTATCAAAAAAGAGATATGGGGAAAGGTGCAATTGTTAGCAAAACAATGCGCTAAAATGGCTACAGTAATAAATAATTTCTCTATTTGATCAATTTTAAATCAAAACTAAAGTTATGGAGTACCTAAAAGAAATAATTAGAATTTGCATTGTATATGTATGTGGTGTGAGGCTCCATTATTCTGCTGCTCAACAGAGACATAAAAGAAGCACTAGCTGTTCTCCCCAAGAGTATCCTTTGTTGGTGTCCTGTCATGATCAAGGGTGTTTTTTTTTTTAATTAACATTGTAATAACCAACTGAGTTACGTTCAGATGTTCAAGTCTCAGTTCTATGAATATTTTCTTGGTTGTAAAAGTTAATAATTTCACGATGTGTGCGTCTTATTATAGACTCGGAACAAAAACATTAATCTTGCAACAGTGTAACCATGCAAATTGTATTATGATAATGTAATCATTGACATTTCAGGTTGTAGATATAGTTAAAAAAACACACTAATCATCACAATGAAATCATCCAATGGAACTTCTGTAAAAAGAACTGCAAAACAATTTGTAAGGGACAGCAAACTCTCGGAATTATGTGCTTGTACCGTAAAGCAAAAAACAAAACACAACAAAGTCAAAGTGTAAAAAATTATTTCGGGGTCGTCACAGCAGAATTAACTGCCAACTCTTCTGGCATTTGTTTTACGCGGCGGATGTCTTTCCAACCGCAAGCCATTGCTGGGAAACATCTACACACACTCATACACTATGGACTATTGTTTTTACCCAATTGACTTATATCGCATGTCTTGTGGGGGAAACCGGAGCACCCGGAGGAAACCGACATGATCATGGGGAGAATATGCAACCCAGCCGAGGCTCGAACCAGTGACTTTCTTGCTGTGAGATGACAGTGCTACCCACTGCACGACCGTGACTTATCTTGATCAAAATGTATATTTTATTGTAACATATAAAAATAAATTTCTGTCAAAAATAGATAGATTTTTAAGCTTTGTGTTAAGATTGAAATAATGGTTTGAAAACAAAGAGTGGAGTAAGCATAGTCACTAAACACACAAGAATAAAGGAATAAGAAGGAACACCACAGAACAGAACACACAAACGACTTTGACGGTGTAACAAATTGCATATTGTCTCTCCCTAATGTAAGTCGCTTTGGAAAAAAAGCGTCTGCCAAATGCATAAATGTAAATGCATAAATGTAAACAAAGCAGCTTTGAATGCTAGTAATGAGGTGCAGAGAATAGTTGGTTGTGCTTAGATGACAGGATTGTTTTTGTATGTTTGTTTGTTTTTTGTTTAACTTTATCTTACCTGTTACCTTTTATCAGATTTAAGTTAAAAATTTGTAAGCAACATTGTCTTTTTATAGTTTCAGTAACTTTGATCTTTAAATCCTACATGACACAACATTTACAGCATATACATTTTCAAAAATAACCTCAATTATGTTTATTAATTGAAGAAAATACAAGGTTTATTCTCAAGCTTCTATTCATGAGAACAATGCAGGAGTAAATCTTTTATCTTGTAAAAGGATTGTGTTTCTATTGAACAATTCTAATGCTATGAGTTTTGTTGTCAGCTTGTTTGTTTCTCCAATCATAATTCCTCATGTGAATGGAACTGATTTTGAATAAAAACAAGTATTAGAAGACATTGTTCAATTTAAGCTGAACCATTGTTTGTTCCATTGGATTACCTAAAAGCTTTGCACGATCAACAAAAGGCATGTATAAAAGGTTTACTTTTCATGTAATATGAATAAATAATAACAATACTCTACACCTTATAGTGGACCTGAAAGTTTCAGTAAAAATAAACATTCTTTTATGTTTCTTTATAACATGACTTTGAAAGAAAGGATCTTTTCATGCAGTAAAAATCTCAACACTGGTCAACTTTGATAAGGGCTCGCATGTGCTTCCTCTATCTAACATTTCTTTTATTCACAGTGGACAGCAACACATGCAGTAGATTCAACAAAAATCACAAGCTCCATCTCTCCTCAATTGGACTGTTCTAGTCAGAGCATAACCTCCATTAAAAATAACAAGAACAGAATAGCAATAGAACATAGCACCTTGGCCTGAAACCTAGGGGAAAAAAAACATTTTTGAGTCATCGTTCAAACTGTTCTACCAGCCAGGTCATTTATTTTCAGAACAGGAAATGTCCTTCACTTTCACAAAATTTGATGAAATAGCTACTTTGATTGGAGAAATTAGATGAGGATACAGTAGGACACTCATGTAAAGTTACAGAATGTGCAGTGACAGTAAGCTATAGGTCTGCCCACATCTGTGCTGTTGCAGAAGCAATTAAATATCATCTTGCTGTCTAGGCTTCTAAAAATCGATAGAAAAAGACTAGCCAAAGAGTAAAGCTCCATTAAAATAAGCAATATATTCTCTGGTACTTGAGTAGGCAGACCCTACAAACAAAAACACCGGCCTTATAAAATGTCAAGATATTGAATTTCTATATTTTTATTTGTGGCGTTGTTTTATTTTATACATCTACAAAAAACACTCCAGTTGATTTTTTTCTAGAGTAGCGAAAAGTTCTCTGACTAAAGCTACTTTTTATCATTAAAGCGGACTAAATATTGGTAAATGTTCTTGGAGAACTTAAGCATAATTTTAATGATTACTGTGTAATTAGCCTCAAACTATTTGCAAATAAACATATTTACAAAAAAAACATTTTTTTTTCAAATTAAGTCTATGTGATCGCTTTTGCAAACCAACTGTAAGTCTAAAAGATATTGTTGACATATACATAATATATTCATGGCATTCTTGAGTAGAGTTTGCATACTCTTCCAGTTATTGCATATATTTAGTTCTAGTACTTCTGTTTCATGCGATGGATTTATTAAAAATGTGCTTCAGGTGATTTGCAGACTGTAAATTGGCCACAAGAGTGATGACCAGACTGCATGCATTTTGCCAAACATGGGACACCACTAAAATCCTGTGTGCCTTCCAATCCATTTAGAAACCAAAACTGAGATTGATGTAAACTCCAGAGCAACAGAAAGTGACATAAAGAGCCTAAAACACCACATTAGCAATGTTGACCAGTTATGTTGACTAGCTTGGTATTATGATTTTTTGTATTATAATCAAAATAACCCAGACAACCATGTTCTGATTATTAAGACTCACCATGTATTCTGAAGGCGGGTGCTTTATACAATCTTATGCAGACCAAGAAGGCTATGGGACCTTCAACCGTTGATGGCTAGACAAGCTGTAGACCTGCTGGGATAGATTAAGGATTCATCTACATGGTTATTTTATTTTTATTATACATACAACACGCTAATTCTCTTTGCAAAATATATTGGAAATGCGGTGAATAGATGGTTCTATGTCATCATCCATACTAAGGAATTGTATTTTCAATTAATAAATATTTTACAACATAGAATACTGGCAAAAAGGTGACATTTGGGGTCTAATTTACAAAAGAATAAGTGTACATAGAAGTAGCAGAGGTGAGTGTGTATGTCTACGGTGAGTAACTTGTGTTTTTAGTTACCATGACAATAACTGGGACCATATAGTAGTATAATCCTAGTAATAAAAAGCTTTTTGATTCCCCAAATCATTGGAAAACTTAATACCAAGAAAGTAGATTACAGATTTTGAATGAAAAATATTAATTTCTGCATATTGTTCATTAAATAATTTACCAATAAATGCAGGATCATGTGGGTTTACAGTATAAAAAACAAAGGTATATGAGATTTTGCTCATGGATTAACATGCTGTTAAGTTGAGGCTGAGGATAACAAAAAAATAACCTTCCAAATGGAATGCAAGGAGAGGTCGATTAGTACTCATTAATGCCAGAATAGTCCTGTCCTTCTTTTTATTGAGCACATTTCTCCTGCGAGGAATGCCCTTCTCGCACAGTTTAGAAACACAATCAGTTTTCATTCTTCTTTCTCCTCATTAAATGATCACATGTTTATTACTCAATTCAATCTCCGCTGCGATGCTTATGATAATTTTGCAAGATTTTATGTCCCATCACAAAGTTATATATCAGCATGGTTGTTCCACACCCCTTCATTAGCGTTTACAGCTGTGCTTCTATGAGCCGGTGGCCCTATTCATCATTGTTATGATGGCTTGTCAGCAAGAAAGCTCTGCGGATGCTGAAAGCTCTTGTAAAAGAACGCTTGCCTTGAATGGCTACTGGTTATGGAACTTTAATTACCCGATTGTCCATGGCAAGAATGGGCTGCTGTCTTGTGAATGGATGGCCAATAAGGCAAAGCCGGTCCCCCGGGGCATAAGTCTACCTATTAGTGCCTGTTTCAGACCTCAATGCCAGACCTCATTGTTCTCTGCTTTTCTTCATTAACGTCTTGAACGGAAACTCAAGACGGACTTTGGATATTGCTCAGGAAAAGAAATGCATTTGCAGGTGGTGATTAAATCAAGTCAGAACTCTGATTAGTCACACAACCTTTCACTTGAGTGCACCTCTAGTTTAAACCACATTAAATATGCTTAATGACTTGAGTCACTATAGAGGGATTGACAGAAGGTATTGAGAAATATAATCTATGATTTTGTCAATAATAGTTGTTTTGCTGCGTTCTCCTGAAATGCATGCGTCTGAAAAGGTGAAAACATAATTATTCTCAGCACTCCATTACCTCAGTAAAAAAGGAATATTGGATTGTAAAGTATTTCTCAGAAGGGTTGAAAAAAATTGAAATTGGTGGTTTTTGCTAATATAATGTTGTAGGTTTACAAATTTCGCAGTTCCAGTTGAAAACTTTCAGTTAATTCCTTTTCCAAAAAAAGACAGTAAAAAAACATTATAACAATATAGTGTATTAAAATAACTATCTGTAAATTGAAAGAAGTGTGTTGTTTATGGTAATTCACCTTCAAACATGTGAAATATGTGCAGTGCTGCTATGATTGAATTTACAGTATATGAAAAATATACTTATTAAGTATATACTTGGTAAGTATATAACTGATATATATATATATATATATATATATATATATATATATATATATATATATATATATATATATATATATATATATATATATATATATATATATATATATATATATGGCACTGGCCCTGATATTTCATTTTGTGTTCTTTCTTTCTTTCTCTTAATCCATGTTGGTTTGTTTCTTTCTTTTTTCCTGCTTGCTTGCTACCTACTTACTTACTCCCTTATTTATTGTCTTTATTTAACATGTGGATAAATTTATTTTAAATTTTGCTACATATCACTTATCATTTAAGTGTTTTCTATTATTTTGCATTCCATCTATGCTAATAGCCAAATGTCAAGCATGGCCTAAGGCACATTCTAACAAATTTAGCTGGTAACCATTAATTTCAATACAATTCCATGTACACTGACTAAAATATAGGGCAGTGATTGATTCAACAAAAAGATTCGGTAAGCACACCTATTACAAACCAAACATTCTAGAGATTATCAAAGAGGTCTATGGTCATCTATGTAAACTATTTTCTTCCACTTCCACCAGTTTCCAGGCCAGTAGTCTTAACAGGGAAGCATAAAGTTACATCTATGAGGAGATTCTAAAGGAATACCAGGGCAGAGATGTGGCCTCTCCAGTAAAACCGGGTTCTGAAGTCCTGTCTGCTGGTCCTGACTCTAACACCACTTTAGAAAGGCGTCAAGGGAAAATTTTAACAGATGCTTGTGTAAGTGACTCCTCTCCATGTGAAGGTTAACTTCTCCCAAGTGACAAAGCTCTTTAGGCAGCACCCTTTGAATCGAAGGTTTAAGATGAAACAAAAATAGTTTACAACCCATGTTACTGATTATGATGCTGTACATTTTAAAGTGCACCAATCATGTACTATTTTTACATTATGTGATATTAAGCTTGTGAGTCTCCTACACAGCAAAATCCTGAGAGAAAAATGAATGAAAGCCTTCATTGTGTATTCGGTCTTTCTCAGTTAAAAAAACACACTCAAATAGAGTTAAAACATCTGAACAAACCTCCAAATTTTCACTGAAGACTTTGGAATGAAAATGTTATTTTGCTAAAACTGTGAAGAGTTTTTATTGACTCTTTCTAATGTAACAAAACTTTTAACTAACGTTTAACTAATAAGGAATTAATTAATAATTTAAATTAAACTCTATATAGAGAAGGATGCTTTAGAGGACTCCTTTGTTTCTTAAATGTAAAATAGCTTTCGTTAACATGGAAGCGTTCACATATTGTTGAATTGGCCGAGTGTGCTCCAGACAATTCACTTTGATGCAATTGTTTCATGCAGTTGACGCATAATCAACATTTAAAAAACCTAAAAGTTGCTACATTTGGATTTACTTAAGCTGTCATTAACTCTTAAGATGATAAAGCTGAAAGATTGCCTCATGATAATTTTATGAGAAGCTAGTTTATTGATTTGCATTTAAATGATTTTTAAGTGTATTTTTGCACGCAATTTAAAATTGTTATGAAGTGTATCATAAGCAGTGAAACACCTGAAAGTAATCAGCGTGCAATGTTATAAGTTGCAAAAAAAAAAAAAAAAACATTTTTTTTGGGTTGGGCTGTGCTATACCATTGCACAGATCCTTTATCAAATACTATATTATTAATATACATGTACTAGTGAAATGACGTGTTTTATGATTTTGCTAGACATTTGAGCAACAAAATATGAATTTTTGTTTAAAATGTAATGTGGATCAACTTCTGAAGTATGATTAAGCAATTATAAAGAGGAACTCCCCACCTTCTTAAGTAATTAACGCCGTAATTGCCCTGATGATAAAATCAGTGGGAGGTTAATGTTGGGCTTAGTACCTCTAGTTGGAAATTCTGATCTCATCACTTTTCCAGAGGGAAACAAAGGCAGCAAGTAAAGCCTGGGCTGCTCCTGACATGTTATCTGTTGCACTAACGAGATTTTTTAGCATCTGTACTTTCACCAAAGGCAGCGTAAAAGAAACGCAAAAGATTCAAATTGACTAGTGGGAGGTCAGCCTGAGTTCATAATGAATTTAATCAGCTAACTGTGCTTTATCTGTGAAATAGTCTGCTCTTGAAAAAGTTGGATCTCAACAGCAACACCACCACATTCACAGATTTAGTTTCATATTTTCTGAAATTAATGAATTCCAGGATTAACACACCATATTACAAGTAAAATAGCATATAGTCTACATTATTTTATGTTAAAGACAAAGATTTTAAAAACGTCTTTAAAACATTACATTAAAAGATCTAACCAGTTTTGAGGAGATCCATTCACATTAGGTAAAAAAAATAGCCTCCTTTATACCAATAAGGTTTTCAGCTGAGCTTTATAAAGTTTATTTTCTTACGCTAGGAAACTCTCTTCAATAAGTTTTGTATTTACTTTTATTAAAACGAATTCCATAGAAGCTCATTAGGTGTTTCTTGTAGATTTTATTATTTATTTAAAGCACGTTTGTAATGGAACAAATTTGAAGCATAAGAGGGAAGAAGAATAATGGGAGAGAAAAAGCAGTGGCAGGGAAGCACCAGAGGCAGTGATGCAGGTACGCCTGCATATTCTTGTTAGTTACAGCAGGGCTGTTACCATTTCCTGCAAAAAGTAAATGGCCATGATAGCAGGTCTGATATTTCCGGGGGAGCTAGGCACAAACCTGGTCACAGACGTGTTAGGGATAAACAGCTCTGCTTTTTTCTGCCATGAGTCTATTCATTTAATCTCAGATTGTATTGACTGGGATCTCCCTTTCACTCTTTAAGAAAACACTTTTTTTTGGCCTTGTTTGTATCCGTGTGTGCGTGTGGGTGCGTGTGTAGGCGTGTACGTGTGCGTAGTAGGCGTGTACGTGTATGTGCTTTCAATGTTGCAAAAGAACTTCTTTAACCTACTTATGTCCTTTCTTAACTTCACTTAACTTTGCGTCACCTTTTCAACTACAGGTGGATGCTAGTGCCACCAGGACTGGTGCTCTCCTGCTGCAAGAAGGCAAAGCTGGTATCAAATGTACCCAGTATCCTTTTGTAGAAATCCAAAAACTTTATGCTTGTCTTTTGTTAGATGTTGTTAACTAAGAGTTAAAATGAGAGAGGGCAATGAAGTTGGGTTTCACTCATTGGATTCTGTTTGCCAAGAACTTATGGTTGTTGCCTGATTTAGTGTAATGAAAGGCTATGTCTTTTTATTGTTTCAGTATTTATTTCTTTTAAAGAAAGATTGTTTGTTGTCACCATTTACGTATAATAAATTCTCTGTTCCAGCAGTGTATTGTTGATTTATTTTCTACATACCATCCATTTTTTATGCAAGACACGTGTATTTGTATAGCACACTTTCTCACACATAGGCAATTCAAAGTACATTACAGAAGAATACAGATAAGAGATAAAACAAACATTAAAGATCATAGATAAACCAGACAATAAAAACAGATCATAGATGAAAGCAAGTGATTAGACATTAAACGCATTAAAATTCAAAGCCTAAAAAAGAAGTTAGTGAGAGCGCCACTGTTCGGACAGCATCGCTCAGTCAGTAAACGCACATTTTTAAAAATGTGTTTTTAATCTAAATTTAAATATAATAAAAAAAATTGTTTTAGCTGATCTAATCTCCTATGAAAGCTGGTTCCAGCTGTGGGCAACATGGTAACTGAAAGCAGACTCTCCCTGCTGGGGTGAGCACATAGTAGATCTAGCTGATTTGAACCTAATGATCTAAGAGCTCTGCTTGGTTTGTATACAGTAAGCACAGCTGTGATGTTTTTTGGTGCTGAGCTGTTTTGTGACTTATAGGCGAGCAACAGCACTATAAAGTCTATTCTGAATGTCACTAGTACCCAGTGCAGAGACCTGAGAATTGGAGTTATATGCTCCGATCTTTTAGTTCTGGTCAGGATCCTTGCAACCACATTCTGAACTAACTGCAGTTGTCTACTGATCTTTTTTGGGAGACCAGTTAAGAGATGATTACAATAATCCAGCCTGCTGGTGATAACTAGCTTCTCTAAATTAAACTGGAGACGAAACATCTAATACTGGCAATGTTTCTGATGATAAATTGAGCAAATAACAAATTTAATTATTGCTCAAATGTGACTTATGAAGCTCAGATAAGAATTCACAATCACCCAAGAACCTAATTTTTAGCTGTAATACTCTTTGAGCTCAGATGTCCATTCCTCTTGTGAATCGGTCAGTTTTCTATCTGTAGTCTGGTGTATGCTCCTGTACTGAGTGTCACAGTCCCCTTCCCTTCCATTTGTTGACTGAATAGATATTTTGTAAAGACTCCGTGTGTCATTATTGTTTTTTTGCGTGCATATATTCTCATAGCTAAATATGTTTAGAATGAATCACTGCTCCTCCATGACTTAATCACTCCTCCGTGACTGACATCACTTTAAATCCAACCTACCTCGTAAAGTCATTTATAATGTTCTGACTTCAACATTGGGGTGTCATGGTGGCGCAGTGGCATAATAGTTTCAAAGCAAGAAGGTTGCTGGTTCAAGTCTCAACTGGGTCTACCTGTGATCATGTGGGTTTATTCCAGTTTCTGCCACAAGTCGAAAGAAATGTGGTACAAGTACATTTTTGGTAGTGTGGGAGTGTAAAATAATGTGTAAAGATATTTCCTGGTGATGGGTTGCAGCATCCGCTTCGTAAAACATATGATAGATAAGGTGGCGGTTCATTCTGCTGGGGTGACCACTGAAAGTAAAGGGATTAAGCTGATAAAATGATGAATGAAAAAAACTCAGCATTGCTTTTTCAGCATGATAGTTCTCTAATGTACACAGAAGTCTGCGCCTTAAATATGTAACTATTAGCTCAATCCTGAACAATCTGAATTTAACCCCTCTGAATCATGAAAACTTGTTACAAAGTAGATTAAACTGACAAATGACTCTTGAAACTTCTATCCACTCAACCGTGCCTCAATAAATGTTTTAAAGTTCCCCCCGTTGGCCAAAATATTATAAAAGTGCTTATGTAGGCGAACTTTAACAGTTTCCTTCATTCACGCATAGCTGGAGATAAAAAGAGACGTGAGCAGTATTCAATGAGGAGAGGAGGCAGTGAGAGATCAACCCTGTCTGTGAGACGGCTGTGTTGCATTAGAACTGGCATCCCAGCAGATATAGTGAGTGATGTCCCTCACTCATCATTACACAAGAAAAAAACCTCTACACAGGCTCCCAGCAAGGATCAAGACAGACAAGATCTTCTTGTAGCGGCCATCAATTCTGACAATCAAATCAAAGCCGCAAAGATAGTTTGAGTCAATGGAGCCTTCTTGAATGTGAGGGAGCAAAGTGAGAGTAGCAGTTCAAAAGATATCAGGGTTAGGAATAAACTGAGGATTTTTTCATTTGAGAAATGTTACATAAACAATAAATCTGTTTATTTTTTGTTGGATAAATGAAAAAAATATTTAATATAATATATTTTTGAGGGGAACATTTGAAAATAAGCAAACCTTAAGAAAGTGTACTATATTCATATCATTTTTTAAATGAATGAGAAACTTGAGTCTGCTGAGAAATTATGTGTAACATTTTAGTTGTATTTCTTATAGACTGTTCCAGTGTTTAAAGGTGTTTTAAGTTGATTTTGCAACTTTTACCTGTGCTTAGCAGTTGTGACCTGATGAACTCATGTTTGATCATTTAATCCTTAGTACAGATGGCGTGAATGTGTTTTGTGGGGGAATCTAAAAAGAATTAGTCTTAATAAATGAAGCAGCAGCAGATCAAAGTTGCTTCTAACATGCTGCAACAGGATGCAATAAAATCAGTGTGTTTACCAGTAATTAGCTTGTTTTATCAATCAAGTTTTTATATAGCGCTTTTTTAGCAGTTGCTTTCAAAGCAGCTTCACAAAGTCCTCGTGTGGATCAGGTAGGGTAAATAGAAATTCCCTCTGTGAGGTCCCTGGGAGTCTCACTGACTGAGGCAGGTGCTATTCACCTCCCCAGCATAAAGAATATTCAAACTTAAGATCCATCGATGAACAGTTCGCTGAACAGCACCTGAAAAAATGAATCAGTGTAAAGGGCGTAATGGGTAGATTGTTGTAGGACAATTTTGGGGGTATCTGGGCACTGTTGGAATATAATGTGTTGCGTTGTGATGTTTTAAGGGTGTAAAAATGGGCGTGGAAGTGTTGTTGTGTGTTCAGATGTCTTAAACCTAGTAACCCATGTTGAAATGGAGGTGTGTTCAGGTTACCCTTTTACGGGATTCTTATTAAGAAAATTAAATGGGAAAAAGCAGGTTATTGACTTAATTTTATAAACTGGTGTCTCCTAAATGACTCCATTGTGGTAATTTTTGGGTTTCTGAGCTCACCTGCTGTTTAATGTAAGGTGTTTACTTCATTTCCTTAATTTGAGACGAAGATCATTATAGTGATGTCAGACTTGGATTCCAACAACATGTTGAAGATTGGATTGAAGTTTTAATACTCAGTGCAGATCGGGTTGAATGTGTTTGGTGGGTGAATCTAAAGAGTAGATGTCTTAAACTGTGAAGTAGCAGTTCCCAATTACTTCTAATTAAGGATTTAGAAAATCAGTGCTAAACACTTTATTTTTCAGTTCAGTAATTAGCTTGTAAGAAAGGACTTACATTTTTGTAATTATTGTTTTGAACATCATTACAGGCTCTTCTTAAGCCTTTTATTACCCCTAATGTATTTTTTATACTAACAATTTACTAATAAGCTAAAAAAATAAAACAGATAAGTAGCTTATAATTTGATAACTACACAATATCAACCAAACCTTTATACAAACAATAAAAGCTGTACTTTATTTTTTTGTATTCATAATTGTTATTTGCATAATACTACTATATGATATGTATAATATACGTATTCAGTTTTACAGTAAGTAAACATCTGCTGTTTGAAATTCTAGAATGATTGTGAAACAGTAAGTGCCTACTTCATAATAAGTATCTGGTCTAATGCTGTTATTCATATGAAAGTGTCATATACTTTGTAGACATTAACACACTAAGAATAACTCCAAATAAGTCATTCACACTGAATATCACACAACAATTTAATCTTGCATTGCTGTTTTTAGTCTCTTAAAACTGTCTTCTCTACTGTACAAACTCACCTGTTTTGAATAGAATTCAAGGAATGATTAATGTTGTCCTCGGCTTGCTTTAAGGAAAGCCATGCTCCTCTCTTTCCCCTTCTTACATCAGATTGAGCCCCCACCGCTTCCAAAGTTACTGGCACCCATACCAATTACATGGACTGAGCATTGTGAATATTGAATCTTTCTGCTTTTAAAGGTGTTGGCCTATCGATTCGATTCACTTCTGCAATGTTATGAGCAAAATTATTGGCATAAGAAGAATGCAAGTTTCCATAAACAGAAGAGATAATAAGACCTCGTAGGAGAACGTCCAATGGCTGACATGGCAAACTAACAATCAGGGGGTGTGACTTGATAAAATGACTACACTTTCACTGGAACAGTGATGGAGAAAATCACACTCTCACTTATAGGGAAAATATCAACACTTTCCAAGGCATGTAATTATAACATACTAAACAGTGTGAGAAAGCATCCATCTGGGTTCAGCTAGATGAGTTTAATTTCCAGCACAGCATCAGGATGCAATCAGCATGAATTGTGTCACATTATAAAAACCTATTTTAGCCAAAAGTTAAAGCTTACCCAGTATTTAAATCAGTCTTGTACTTTTCTAAAGCATTAAACTCACCTAAAAAAAATTAACTAATAAAATATTCATTCCATAGTTTGTTCAGCTGCTCTGTTCTTTCATTCATTCATCCATTTATTCAACATTTCATTCCTTCACCCATTTATTCATCCATCCTTTCATCCTTAATTAATTTCTTAATTGATCCATTCATCTGCTTGTTCATTTATCCATTAATTCATCATTGATCCATTCATTCCTTTATTCATTCAGTCATTCATTCATCTGTTTATCTATTAATTCATTCATTCATTCATTTATTCTTTCTTTCATCCATTCATTCATGTTTAATGTAACCTTTCATTCATTGAGGCATTCATTTAGTCATCTGCTTATTCATTTATTTATTAATTTTTAACTTGTTGAAAGTCAAAATAGCTTTTAATTGAAATGTAGGGTAAACGCAAGATAAGATTGATACCTTTGGTAGAAGCTTTTATTTTGATGAAGCTGTCACAAAAAAGCAATGTACTTTCCTTGTAAACAGACCCAGAACATTTGTCATTCTAGCAACAAATTGTCATATTGCAACCATAATTGTTAGATCACAGAGTTGAATGAAGATGAGTTGACAGAAGGCAAGAAAATGACCAATAAAGCTTTCAGTGTAGTCAAGAAACGTTCCACCCACTGAAAAACCTAACATGTCTGTTTTTTTTTTTTTAACCTGTCCTGTCCTACTTCAAAGCAGCCCCATGAGAAGGGAGGTGCTTTGTATGAGTTGGTCAGTTTTGCTCTTTCCAGAGAATTGAAGATATTATATATTGATTATTCCTCTGGATAGAAGCTTTTAATTTATTTCATTCGCATTCATCACAATAATTACATTAATCAATCATTTAAACATACATCAGGACAGGACGGTGTTAATAAAAAACAGGGGAAAGAGGAGAGAAGTAATTGAGGGGGAAACTGAGGTAGAGAAGTTTTGGAGGGGGAAAGAGAAGGTGAGAGGTAATTGTGGGGGAAGGAGTCAAGATTGAGTTGAAAATGAGAATAAGTAAAATAAGTAATACTAGATACCTACCTTAGTACATCCAAGTAGTTCGCATCTTTCAACAGGTATGCATACAAATATAAATATACATACATGCAGATAAACAATAATAATAATAAATAGAATTAGTAATCATATATGGCTACATAAATAATATAGATAGATAGATATATATAGAGAGAGATATATATATACTAGATATATATATATATCGATATACTTAAAACATATACACATAGATATATAATATATATATATAGATATATATATAGCTATATAGATATATATATATATATATATATATATATATATATATATATATATATATATATATATATACACATACACATACATATAAGTAATTGAGTGTTACAGGACATGTACAGTAACTTGTCTGGTTTAATGAAAAACAAAACTTTGTGCATCAAATTGGACTATTCTCTAATACTTTCCACTCCATTCCAAGATGTTTACTGACAAACATTTTATTGCAACCAACCAATCTAGAAAACAGAGCAAGAACAAAATGGGTTGAATGAAGAGATTAGCCTTTGCCCTTGCTATAGGGTCACAAAAGAGAGGTCTTTTTGGACTCGTGATCTAAGTAAGGCAACACCAGCTATAGATGATTCTGCTATCACTGACCTGCTTTAAGAAGTCTCAGAGGTGAGAAATGCTCGGGCAGAGATGGGTGTATGAGGAAAGAAGAGGCAATGCAATAAAATGAGAAAAGGGGGTCAAGGGAGAAAATGTGTAATAGAATAAAGCCATAACAGCATAAAAGTGATGGAGAAGCAGGAATCTGAAAATGGAAAAATAGATGAAGGGCAAAATAGAAGAAAGGCTGAGTGAATGAGAGAAACCCAACAGGAAAATGAGAAGCTAAAAGGAGGGATGGAAAGGGCATAGCCAGAACCTCGAAAGGGAAAAAAGCAAATGGTTTTGGCTTAAGAGAAGAGAGAGATCAAAGGCAAAAAGTGTGGGCCAGGAGTCAAGTGGCATCTGAAAGTCAGGGGGACCGGAGGGCTACGGGGTAAAGATGGAGTCTGCCAGCTCAAAGGCTGACGGCTGCCAATGAAGACACCAGAGTTAGTGCTATACATTTATAACTACACCTTTACTCTTACAAAACCACAAAACAATCTATACGTTTTGACTTAAAACATCTACTTTTAGATCCAAATTGTTGTGTATAGCTGTCTCTAGAGAGAAATTAAAAGGGTTAAATTAATATAAATTGAAGGAGAAAAACTTCACTAGACTTGTTAAAAACTACTATTTCATTAAAAATGTTCTTAAATGATAATTTAAGTGAGAAATACTTTTCTGTCTTTATTCATCATATTTGATTGCTCAGTTTTAAATGCTTAATTAAATTAAATGTTTAAAATGCTTCTAAAATAGAATTTAGAATACAGCTATGTAATATGCCCATAGTCCCCTTAGTCTACTGCTTGTTTTGCTTTTTTTCCAAATGTATAAAAAATCCTCTGAAGACACATGTATTAACTTGCCACAAATGCAAACGCAACAAATGGATTGCTGCAGTCATTTCTCTTGAAAAAAAAAACTGCAAAAACTATTTGAAGCCTGAGGTCAAATCTATTGTTGCACAAATAATGCTTTCCACATCAGTAATGAAGTATTACCAAGCTATTATTCCATGCGGAGTTAGCTCTGGAGGTTGTTTTTGTCCATTGTCAGAATTAACATAATCATATTTTTCAGATCCATAGTTCACATAATAGCAATTATGCTAAGCAAGTATGACAAATCATGCTGTGTGTTACATTTCACTGTCTAAAACACACAATTCATTGTAAAACACTATTCAGTTTCTCCCGCAGCAATGTCCCAATTCAGTGAACATGTGCAATGTATTACAGTCAATGTACATAAATATTTGGAAGAAATTAGCATGCAATAATCGGCTACATGGAGTTTGCTCTGCTAAACTTTAGATCTAATTTAACCTGTTGAAATTCTTATCGTATTCTTGTATTATATTTGAATCCATTTAATGATAACGCAACAACGGTTGATGTTGATGCACATGATGTACCGCTTTAGTTACATTGAACTTTTAGTTTAGTTAACAGCACATAACACCAGGAGAAATGCTTTAAACTTACTGAACTCATATGGATGTGATTTCTGTGCGCATGAGAACAATTATCTGCAAAGAATACAGAAAAAGAGTTCAAAACTAGCATAATTGGCAGCACAAACATGTGACGCACACCAGCAATCGATAAAAGGTGAGCTGCTCAACCATGCTCCAAAACCATTTTGAATGAAGAAAAAATATTATCTGGTGGTAATTTATAAACTATTAAAAAGCACTTACTGTAGTTAACCAAGATAGCCAAGTAACTAAAACGTATGTAAAAATTGAAGTATAAACAATTTTTAGTCACAGTCTATGTGTAGTCTTTCACATTTTAGCTGATACCTCTACACAAAAATAAATTAATTGTAGGTAGTGTTGTTTCTGATGTTTTACCATTCTGTCTGCGCACATTCATGCTTGTTGTATTTATTTTACTAATACATTATATCTTACAGATTTTACAGATAGTTGCAAATTGATCTGCAGCATAGTTTTCTTATTGGTGGGATAAAGATTAGCTCAGCCCCCAATATTCTCAGTCCCAAGAAACATCCCTGACTATTTATGTAAAAAAGGTAAATTGTGAAGAAGAATTGTTTTCATTAGTCTTTTGGAAAGAATCTTAAGGAATCTGTAAATACTAATCAAGAAATGCTTATTTCTTTGGTTTTCATGAAATAAAGTGAGTAGAATATGGCGAAAATAGGAATATAATCACTTATTTTGTGAAACCTTATTTTGAGAGAAAAGATATCTATATTTCTGTTTGTGGGTCCTTATACAGTATATATTATAATATGTAAGATTTAGAATTTTAATATATCACACTTTCAAAGAATTAAACATTTTCAAGAAAAAGTGAAATTGCAAATTTTATGTCCAAGACTGGATCAAACAGACAACAATGATCAAAATGAGTCATTTAGCATCTGTTTCATATTTTTTTATGACTTTTTCTTGATGAAAAAATGTAAATCAAAATGTTAACATTAGGGATAATCCAAATAGAATATCTTTGGATCACTATCGATGTGGTAGTAATTCAAAAATGACTAGAGTTTCAATGTAAATCTTTTCACAAAAGTATTCATCAACAGATTCGGAGAATGCTGACAGAGAATATTAAGTTACTGATGTGCTGAAACAAAGGTTCATCATCCCGTAGCACAATGGTATTACATCATCAAAAAATGAAACAAAAAACAGAATAAGAAAAGATGTGTACGTAAGAAAAATAAGCTCCAGCTCAGTGTGAACAAACCAAATGCATGACAAAAGCTAGGACATGGACTTTTTGAAGGTAGAAAAGGTGATGGATGGAGCATTACCTCTGGACTGCCACTTTTTTTTACATTTAATATAATAATATATAATATATAAGCTAATAATGGGCTAATAATATATAAGCTGTGTCAGCTGATGATAAAGCATGGCCATTTTATGATTACTTGTTTTTTCTTATTCTACCCAACACTAACATTAGTATACATTTGTTTCTGTTTTGTTTTTTCCTCCGCTGTCTTTTCCTCTTAAGATATGTTTTCTCTGTTTATTCCAATAATTCCAAAACAACACCCCTGAAATGTGCTTGTGCGTGTAGTTGTGTATGGGAGCTTATTAGACTTGAGACTGGCAGCTCTGACAAACAGTCTCATTTCAATACCATATCAACAACAGCCCCATGCCAATTCCAAAGGCTCCTTGCGCAGTAAGCTCTTAAAATGCATTATATATGCTCTCGTGGACTTAATTGAAACTGAAAATGTTATGTTCCACTCCAGCACCCTCTTAATAAGCAGGCAATCACCTACCAATGTTGTGGCACTATTACAAGCCCCCTCTGCCCCCTGGCCTCGGTTGGTGGGACAGATAAGGCTCTCATCTCTCCCTGGCTGAATCTGAAGTCCAGCACTAATTATTGCTTGCTTTACCCTCATTCGCCAGAGCAATTCATCAATACACAAACAATCTGCTGCGTGCAATACACAGTGACAGCATTAGCAGTCACCACCTTTCCTAGCCTTCACAACAGAAGTTAAAAGCTGTTTAGTCATCATGAAATGGGACTGCATGCTCTTCCGACTGGAGCAAACTAAGCACATCAGTAATTGTCAGATATTTATAAGGTGTGCAGCACCATAAGCAGTGATGCAAAATGCATGAATGTGGAATTTGCCTCCAATTGTGAAGGGTTTCTTGCAGCCAGTGAAAGAATAGAACAGACCGGAGAAACAAACTATAGCCATTAGTGTCATTAATTAGCAATCTAAAATGCTCTCTCTGTTGACGACGTTTGACAAAGGATAAAAGTGTCAAGGCCACCACAAGGTTGAGCCTTTAATTTAAACCCAGCTGAAAAAATAACATAGAAATGATTAATAAAGTGAACTCCAATTCAAAGATGATCTGCCCGGAGCTTAGTTTGCCCTTACGTGATTCACAGAAAGGACTATTTTAATTATGGTAATAAATGGAAGACTCCAAAGCCAATTGGAAGTCTGTGGTGACACACTCTCGTAGACTTGTTCTGCCTTGTCTCTGCATTAAGTTGTTGGTTAGAATCATATTTAAATGTGTTGAAGCTGTATTGCCTCGAGCAAAAGATTCTACTCTGCTTTAGGCAGACGGGGTATTTGTGTTTTGTTTTTGTTTTTTGTGAGTTCAGCATAAAACATGTCTTTCTAAAATACAGTTTAACTAGCTATTATTCAATTTCTGTGGCTGAAATACTAGGCAGAGTTAGGTGCTCGACTCATGAACAGTATAACAGCTGTGAATTCCCATGGTTTTGGTGATTGGACATTGGCTAAAAGGCCTGTTTACAAAATTGAATGAGTAAGACCCCGTAAACCCTGTAAGGCTTAAGGGTTAACCCTTGTATGGTGTTCGGGTCTGTGGGACACGTTTTCAGTTTTCATCAAAGCAATTATTATTTGAAACTGATTATTTTCACTGCCCTTGGCTAATTTTCTAAGAAAAACATATATCAGAACACATTTTTATGAATCAACACTGTAAACCCCCCTACACATATATTACACACAAGGTGTTCGGGTCTACTTACTTTACCTTAGTTTTCTTTCCACACAAACATAAATCACACATAAACATACACGTTTAGAATTTACTATAAATGTCTATGATTGCGTGATTTAAAAGGCCCAAAATGCAATTGGTCTAGCAGACCCACCAACCCTCCCAAAGTAATAATAATTAGAACACCACATATGGTTTAAATTGTAAATGTGAAGAAATAAGGGTAAAATACATAAAAATAAAGTATATGCAGAAATCACTTATTTCTTGGCTAAAGTAAATATCTTTTAAATATTTTAACATAAAATAACCCGAGTAACAATAAACACTGAGTAGCAATAATATGAACACCACACAAAGGTTAATATTTAAAACCTAAACACCTGGGTGGAATAATTTGCCTTTTTTAAATTTGTCAAGGAAACTTAGAAACCCAAAATGTGTGGCCAGATGAAAAAGGAAAGAGGACATACAGCAAAACACAATATTTGTGTTGAAACTCCTCGTTGTTGGTTTATTCGGTAACTTTTGATGATCTGGGAATCTTGATTAATACAAACGAGTAAAAGCAAGTAAACATCTATGTTTTATGGCAGTATAATGACTAGCTGAAAGATTTCATTGTCATTTTGTATTTGACAGGAAAGGAGTAAAAGGTATACACATGTCTGACGTTTGTTCACTTTGCATTTAATTGTATGCTTTTATTGATCGGTCATGATATTCTTCTGTAATGATTTCTCACTAACAATAATTTAAGTAAGAAACATACATATCAAAAACATGCAAATAGCTGTTTAGATTTTTGATCAACACTACAGGGTAGATGGACTCGTTGATGGGTTGAGAATGGATCATTTGATGCTCTTAGATGATAAAACCTTTAGAGCAAAACTAACCAAATACACTCAGAATAGAGAACAATTAACACTCCAACTGAGTTAAATTACCCATGGGACTCACTACCATTGACTAAACAGCCAATTTTCACAGAAATCTTGTACTTTGTTATACATGTTTGTATTCCACTATACAAAGTCTTTTTCTGTTCTTTGTCAATGTAAAAAGATGTTTGATTAATACCTTTTAAGATAGAAATCGAGAGGCTCTGTGATAATTTAACTCTATATAGAGAAGGCCAAATCTTTATGGATAATGAATAGTACAAAATGTATTAACTGCACAATGATTTTAGGGTGAGGATCCCATTTATTAGCAGACTGGCAAATTTGGAGATAAAATAAAAGAGATAAAAGAGAGAGAGAGAGAGAGACCCCATTGGTTCATGGACACACCCTTGCACCTGTATTTTATCATTTGAGACACCTTGTGTACATCATCAGCACTGCAACCAACTACCTTTGGCTCCCAGATACAGCCATGTGTAAAAGGGTCATATTTTATTAAAATTTATTTAAATTTATAATCAGATAATAACAAACACTTTAATTGGAACCAAAGCAACAATATAAGCAGGCTTAGAACCTAATTATCTGTTCAATCAGACAAATTATGTAAAAACATTTTGAAGACATTTACTTTTAAGAGTGTAAATAAATGTAATCTTTAAAAAAGTAAGTTGAGATCAAATGGCCATAATCTACCAATCTGTATGATAAAACAAACAATGCCTTTTTATATATTTAAGATTATATATATATATATTTTTTTTTTCTTCTATTTTGTTCCTATTCTAGATGCAATGCAGACATGAGTTGATCCGCATTCTGATCGTCAACGTTGATTTCAACACTCTCAGTATCACTGGAGGAAGAAATTATTAGTTATTTTGGATCTAGTCCCAAGTCTGTCATCAAATCGTTTGTCACGAGATGACTACCTATTTGATATCTAATGAAACCAGAGCCAGATGAAGGAATGATTTCCCATTGATTTTTCATTTTTTATTCCTCAATCATAAAATCGTCCGTAATGTAATGACTCTCTATGTTAGCCAATGGACCAAGAACCAGATGATGGATTTATCAGTTCATTGGGGCCCTTTCTAATTGCTAATTCAATCATTTATTGTGTGATGGGAGCATTTTGTTGACATCTTTTATGATAGATAACCTATATACATAATTTTTTTCTTCATGTTCGGGCTTTTAGAAACACACAATCTCATTCTGTATTGATACTTTGATTTAAAATCAAAAGACATAGGAATGCAAGAATACATGTTCCCAGATTCTTCTGTTTGCTTTGTTTTCAGTGGTTTTCATAATAGTTTGGAAAAAGACTTTATAAAGTCTATATAATTCCGTTTCCGTGTAAGCGAACAGAGTCAAACGAGTAAAAAATAAAAAGATAAAAAACAAATCCAATCACTTGTGTGCTGATTAAAAAGACATCACATCCAACCAAGTGTCCACAAACAAAAGAGCTGCATCAATGCAGTGGCCTTTACGTTCTTCTCGGTATGACACAATGTCATCGAACATCCATGAGCAGGTGTGAACACAAGTGCACAGTATAAGATTGGAAAAAGGGTAGCTTGTCTGGTGCGTTTTGATCCTTGTAACTACTGTAGATGGTGGGCAGATTGTAAATAACATGAAAGCAAGAATCCATCCTGCCTATTATCAATGGATCTAGCTGCTGCTACAAGAGCTGTTGTAATAGTAGGAATGTATTTTTAGCACACAAATTTAGCCCTTAGAATCAATTGTTTGCCGTCTGAACTCCACACGCCTCTTTGACAATGTTGCTGACAAAGTACATTGATAAGATGCTGTTTGGGATAATGATCCTGGTGACAACATTTAAATCATCCCAATGGGACTCAGGTCCCTCACAATAAGCAGATCTTAATTAGATCACATGAAACATGGTATTACTGTTATACTTCTCTCAAATGTAAAACATTCCACGTCGACTTTGAGAAGACAATGCATGCTTTTATCTTCCCTGGCCTCAATTTATGTTAGTATTTATATAGGATGGACCCTGATGTTTGTCAGACGAACACAACTTGTAAGTAACATCCATATTATTCACTACACTGGCTTCATTGGGTTTAGGGTTTATTTTACTACTTTTTAGAGTTTAAGGGATTGCCCATTATGCCCCAACTAAAAACTGAAAAAAATTGAGGCAAATAATTTATAAACATAAAGTTACACTTTTCTCTGTAGGATTGAAAAAGTTTTTTTGTTTCTGTACATCTATTTGCATGTTGTAGAAATATATTAAACCACTGTGAGGTTTACTATGTACATGTAATCAAAGTTGGAAAAAATCTACAGAAAACATTGTGCTAAAAACTAGATAAACTATAAATACCAGTAGGTTCTGTTTGCCAATAACTAATAGTCATTCTTGTCATCCCAACTGACTGTAGATAAGAGGTGATAAGTCTTAAATAGAATGTTCTATCTACCTTCCCAGACACAATCTGCAAAAATATTGAAAAAAAGTATACCTTTATAAACTGTTTTCTCCATTTACATCTTGCTTTGTAGTATGGGATTGTTTTACTGTGTTATGTTATTGTTTCTGCAGACTCCTGCTGATTTTAATGTGCTTAACCCTTGTGTGGCCTTCGGGTCAAATTGACCCGTTTCTAATTTTTACAAGAAGCGTCACGTTGGCGCAGTGGGTAGCAAGAACAGCAAGAACAGTCATCTCACAGCAATGTTCTCTTGCATGTTCATTCCGCTGTGGCGAGCCCGAAAGGGAAGAAAGCCAACATGAAGATGAATGAATGAATAATTTTTTACAAGAATAAAAATGTTACAAGTGTATATAATTTTCTAGAAGGGACTGGGTGCCATGATTCAAGATATGTTCTCTATATTGTTCGACCCCAAAAGGGAAGAAAGCCGACATGAAAATGGAAAAGTTATATATGTTAATATGTTATGGAGTAAAATTTAGATTTTTAAATGCTTTTAAAATGGGAATACCCCACAAAGGTTAAAAAATAAATGTTGATTGTTGCATTTAGAGCAATCTGCAGGAATTCTTTTTGTGATGGTGTAACATTAATGTTCAATAACAATAAATTGTTCAAGTAACAATAAATTGCATTCATAAGCATTCAGAACTTTAGCATCAGCCCTGATTTCTTTCTTTTTTTTTTTTTTTTACAAATGTGAGCAGATATACCTTACTTGTGTAAATAAATAAACACTGAACAGTTTGTGTGGAAGGAAGATATTGTGTTTGAGTGTCTGTCAGTTACAAGATTGCAAGCTGGCAGCTAAAGCACGCTTTTATGGTGACTGACAATTAAAACCTTGAATTATCACTGTATAAATCCCTAATGACTGCTAACATCCAATGTTTATTCCTTTTTAAAGTTCAACCAACACAGCATTGCATGTATTCTATTAATTACTTTTCTGATTAAAAAAGTGGGCAACCTTGATGATTAATTGTGTGCTCTTACTTTTCCATGGATGGCTCTGGAGACACATAAAGTCTAAGTACAAGATTTCCATATTTTTAAAACCTTAGGTATGAAAAAAAAAAAATTGACTATAGCGTGTAAGCTGCTAGCTCCAATAACAATCACCATACCACAAATAATCAAGTAGGTTACTGTCCTTTGTTGTCTCCAAGGCACTGTTTTTCTCCTTTTTTAATTAGCCATCATTTTCAAGCAATCGGAGCAAAATGAAAAGGCCCTGGTGTGTGAAGGAATATTGAACAATTTGTCAATAATAGCAATCCTCTCTAGGTTTATGGCTGCTTGTTCATAAGACATTATTCAGCAGCTGCCCCGTCCTACTTTGTTATTGACGACAATGAAGTCAAGGTTCCAAAGGGAGTCATATCCTTCATGTTCTCACTAAAGCACTCTCAGGGTCGAAACACCCTGAATAAACCAAAGCTCCAGAAATCCAGGTGCCTGTCGATAAGTAGCGCTCATGGCAAATGTTAAGCGGCCCAATAGTACATCAAACAAAATGTCAAAGGAGCTTTGTGAAGATCCTTGGCTGATGTTGCTCACATTTGTTATTTGCACACATCCACAAATTTGCTTTGGGTTTTGGACAATCTAAGCCCCTCTTCATCCTTAAAGATTTTTTTCAGTATAATAAAAACTAAGATTGTGTCTAAGGAATGCTCTCAGGGTAACCTACGGTAAGTGCAGACAGTATTTCTATTCTAATTTAAGCCCAGATCAGCAGAGCATTTCTGCCACTGAAGTGAAATTAGACAGCAGATGGCAGAGGCGTCTTTGAACACACATTGGATCCTAAACAAACGTTTGCAAAAGAATCATTTGTTAAACTATTTCTCTAGCATATTGGTTGCTGATCGACATGTTTCATGTCGAGCTTAGAGAACAAAACTTATGTAACAACAGTGCCCCCTTGTGAATATGCTCTTGAAGTGATGACTCTTTCGGTTCAAATGAAAGCTTTCAGCAATGCTAAGAACAACGGAAACAATTATTTGTAGTTATAAGCAGAATATCAATGAACATATGGTTTGCAAAAGGGATCCAGGATTTTTTGTACAGAATATCCATAAGGTTTAAGAATGGACCTGAGCAGCATATTGATAATGTTACTTTGTTACATTTTATTTTATGTTATATTAATAAGCATAAAGATACATTATTTGGATGGTATTGTGGAACCTTCTTTTATTTTCAAACTTACATACATCAATACATTTTCACCGTTTTCAGAGGATTTTTTTTTTTACGATTTCCTCTGGATAATTAATCCAGGTCTTGATGTGATGCTGAAAGTTCATCAACTCACAGTAGCTTGTTCAGGTCTGATAATTGAAGGACATAGATGGTTTGGTCTTATCTATATAAAAACCCTGAGCCATTTAAAAGTGAGGTTCTGTACAATTTGATGTTTAAATTAATGATTTCAAATCAAAGATTTCGGAAGAAAAGAAAGTGGAAATAGCAGGTGAATTTCCAGAAAGATGTGTATTATTATTTAATTATTATTTTTGTAAGATATTATTTCGCATAAGATGGTTAAACTGCTTTTAAAAATGAATTTGTTGCTAAATGTCAACATATTCTTCATCATGAAAACATCAGTTAAAATGTTTCTAAATATATTAGTAAAAAAAATTATATATATATATATATATATATATATATATATATATATATATATATATATATATATATATATATATATATATATATATATATATATATATATTAGACACTCATCTGTAAGGTTCATTATAGCCTACACCACCTGCTCTTAACCATATTTAGATAATCATCTAATTCTAACATTGCCAGAAGGGGGTGCTCACCCTATGGTCTCTGTGTGTCTAAGTGCAGGAACAGGGACACTACTGTAAAGAAGCACCATCCTTCACATAACACATTAAACCAAGGTCATAAATGCGCCATGATCCTTTGGATATAAACATTACTAGAATTTCTGTGTATGTGTTAAATGTTAGTTAAGACAATGATACTGTCTGTTATGGTAATTTCTATATTGTACTCTATATTTATTACTTACGATTTGAAAATACAGTTCTCTGGATGTGATATGCGTTTGTTGTTTGCCATTTCTATAATACGTCCTTATCTCACATTTATTCATATACAAGAGGTGGCACATCCTATAACAAGACCAGGTCAATCAACCATAAATTGGGGACGGGGACATAAATGTAGACCATAACGTTTGTTTGCATCTCTCCATCTAGCCCCGCCCATGCCCCTGCCTACTCAGCACTACATGCCCATCTCTGTGCATTTTTTGAAAACTATTTCTGACAGATGAGACCTGAATTGGGGGAATGGGAGGGGTGTAAAGCCAGCATTTCTAGCCAAATTTACTCACTACCAATAATGCAGCTATTATAACTGGCTACAATATTGTGATTGGCTAGCCATGTCTAGCATTGAGCCTTTGGCTAATATGTAACGAGTGTGGCAGAAGAGCAGCCATCGCATCATCCAGCTGGATGCTCCGCAGTTGTAAAGTACTTTAAATGTCATCAATTATTATTGTTTATTATACAGTACAGTAGTTACCCCCAAATAACAATTATATTTAAGAGTATAAGTATGTATGTATGTATTATTTTATTCAGTGTAAGATTAACTTTCTGGCCAAGGAAATTATTGTGTAATATTTTTTCATTTTCTTTTGTCAAAACATTAGTTTTACTAAAGCTATACCCTGAACCAACTCCAAGAAAACTTTAGAGATGTTCAGTAGAATAAAAATATAAATTTAGCAAACTCTAAACCCCAAAAGTTTAGAGCAAGCCCATGTCGGCTCATATAAATGGTTTGACAATAACTAATTAAACCGTAAGGAATGGAATGACAACCTTAAAAAATATAATAACTTTTAGCTTACTAGCAAGTTTTTAATTACTTTTAAAAACCTACCAGTATATTTAGCTCTTTGAACAAGCATTTCAACTTAGTTATAGCTGTTCATTTGTTTCTATGTTCTGTCTCAATCCAGCTGACACATGGTTTTGTTCACGCGCTGCCTGAATGCTCGTGTGCGAGGCTGTTTTCACACAATCTACCACCTGTGCAAAGCCACCTGTCTCCTCCAACAGAGCAGCGCTAACAGGCTTTTGTGGTGACATATCATCAATTCAAGAAGGGCAAAACAGACTTTCAACGACAACCGAAGCTGACAAAAGCAAACTAGCGAAGGACAATGTCCTCTCGTGAATTAAAAGAGCTAGCTGTCACCAGTGGAAGCTGTATTTTAGCTTTGCAAGGGTCAAGATCTGCTGCTCACCTTCTCACCCATCTGTCACAGTTTCAACCCGAGGCTACAGAATGTTCTGTAGGACTGGCATATGTCAGAGTTTCAAGGTGTTATGGGTCACACGAATACAGTCTGTAAGGTGACAGAGTTCCAATCTCAGCATGGTCCACTGCTGAGAGCGCCAGAGGAGATGGATGTTGTCACAACAGCAGTAAACTATTGATTACGGAGACTAAAGAGGGCAAAGGAGCCAGCTGGTCATGAAGAGATGTAGCCAGCAATGATTTGAAGTGTTCGGAAATTGAATTAAGAGGTATGCCTCTGGTGCGGGATGTGAAATAAAATTTGTTCGCTTGCGGCTACATTTATCATAAAGATTACATTTAGAATTTTTTTTTTGACATGTCACAACAAAACCATTTTAGAGAATATACTGTTTACCATCTATCGCACTTCAGAAATATATATATATATATATATATATATATATATATATATATATATATATATATATATATATATATATATATATATATTATAGTAAAAACTACTTGCCCCATGCTCTAATATTGTTTCATTCAAAAGGGTTTTTTTTCATCAAAGAAGCTGAAATTTAACTGATTAGAGCCAATACTAGTTTGAAATTCATAAAAAAATTATCAAAACAGTCCTCTTTCCTCAAATAAGGGCTATTTCAAGCTTACTCAATGTCCGTTAGTGAAATCCTCTGTAAAAGCTAAATCTCCAGGTCGTAGGCATATGTAAGAAAAGTTTTTTAAAGCAAGCTGGCTTAATATTCTTCAACATTACATATGGTTCAGAGCTATAGGGGTGCTGTGGCAGGATTTTAACAGTTAAGTTTAACAGTACCTTTTATTCGTAGACATTTTTTTTCTTTACACAATTCTTTCTTTCTTATAGTCTCCATTCTCTTTCTTTTAAACAAGCTGGCTTTATATATTCAACATTAGATATGTTTTAGAGCAATAGGAGTTACGTGACAGGGTGCTAGTAAAGTTAGTTTAACAGTGTTCTTTACAGTCTGCTTTCTATAAAGCAAGCTAACTTGATATCATTCAACATGTAATATGGTTTAGAGTCTGCGGCAGTTAGTTTAAATAATTTTTTGCCAAAAAGTTATTACACATGCCAAACAATGCATTAAACATCATTCAATGTGTAGCAGTTTTTTGTCCAAATATATAGTTATTGTTATAAATAACATATTATTTTCTAAATTGCAATAAAGTTGAAATTTTGCCAAAATAAATAGAATCTTTTTTTCTTGTTTTTAAAATAAAATGTGAGCAGAACATTAATTTCTGCCAACCCTTTTTTCTAAACACAGGCCAGCAACTAAACCTATAAACCAAATGAAGAGCAGTAAAGTACAGAATGTACATCAACCAAAGTTAAACAGCAATTTAATATGTGTGGTCAATCCCTTTATGGCATGTCGGTTCCCTCTGCGGTCATATTCAGAACGCCTACAGGCAGCTATTTCTAGAGATGCATTATGCAAATACAGATCTTACAGCATGTTTAGATTAGAAAAAGGTGGAAAATTGCACATCTTTGTTTAATGCATACAAAACCATAAAGGACATTTCAAAACATTCTAAGCATTAATGTGTATGACCAATTTAAGACAGCATTAAACAATGTGTGCACAGGGGTTGGAAAATGAAAATGAAACACTCTTTAGATACTATGATATTGGAATTTTGTTTTTGTGTGGCCTGGTGTTTAATGGTGAAGATTGAGCACCTGCTAACTAAATAGTAGTTACCTAGCAATTTGATTGGCCTAGCCTTTATTGTTTGACCCAATTCTCCAATGATGTATTGTACATAAGTGGAACAAGTCTTGGTTTCAGAAGACAGCTAAAGAGGAACAAGCATGGGTCATGACTGGCCCGATCCTCAGCCAAGTTTAATAATAAATGTAATGGCTGATCATGTCCTCTGTGCCACGTTAAATACGATACCTCCTCTGTCAGACTTAGGCCATAATTGACTCACGTAAAGCATGAAAGTGCCAACAATTAAGGCTGAATCATTACAACACTTCAAACAATGGAATACAGAGCATGTTGAACACAAACAACTATAATGTTAGTGAGCTTTCCATGGCTGTTCTGAAGAAGAAGGTCAGAAATCGGATTTTTCCACTGTCTTTTAGACGGAGACCAGCAAAATCATGTGGCTTTCTTTGGCTTAGAAAGCCAATCTGTGGCTTAAGAAGGCTTTCTTAAAAAAAAAAGAAGAAAAAAAAAAAACATCGGTATGTCACAGGATATTTTGCCCTTTCCCAAATGGCACACTGCTCCAGACTTGTGGACTTCACTTGAGTCCACACTCTGGTGACGTCATGAAGGCCAGACGCTAGAAGCCCTTTATTCAAGTCGTGCACTTCACGGGCACATGAGATTCACAAGTGCATCATTTGGGAAAGGGCTAAGGTTGTATTTTGGGACAGACTTGCCTCGTGCTGGAATCAGGAAGCATCAACATGACTCTTTAAATAGTTTTTAAACAGAACTCTCCCTGAGAGAACTCCTCCCAACAATTGCCGGGTTCGTCATTCACAAAGAGTTCTGGGTTGTAAGGGTGCATAAAGGGCGCATAGAGGGTGCTAATGAGCACACTTCAGAGCGAAGCGACTCTACAGCTGCGATTCACATGAATAAAGATGTTACCTGCTTTATATTCACTTCGGTTTCTGTAAAAAGACTTAATGATACAGAAGAGGTTTTGTTATTGTTTAATCATTGTTAATGCACTGAAAACGTAAGACCTATAACTCTTTAAAAAATGGGATAAATGTTACCCAACATTTGTTTTTTGGTACACAATCTGTTTAGGATTGGATAATCACATGTCAATAATGATTAAATAGTTAAATGTTATCAGTAGGTTATTTCTCTGACAAATGTTGACAAGTCACTTTAGGGATTTTTTTCTCATATCGCAGAGACAATTGTCTGATTGGACATTCGCAAAGAATTCTGGTTTATGAGGGCGCATGGAGCCTGCATCAATGCGGGCTTTGTCGAAGATCGCATAAAGGGCACATAGAGGGCAAAACTGAGCACACTTCAGAGCCTAAAAAAGACAGGTGAGATTGCCTATGGACTCATGCACTTCACAGGCACGTGCGATTTAGGTCCACGAGTCCACAAGTGCATACTTTGGGACAGGGCCGATGTAGTTTGTTTCAAAACTTAACATTTTTCAAAATCATTTTTGACATTTGTGAACTTTTCTCAGTTGTTTTAAAGGGCTTTCTTCCAAATATATTTTTTGTATAATTAATAGCTCACCTCAGCGTGTTTGAACAGACTCATTTATTTCATAATCATATTCTCCTGAAGATATTAAAAGCAGTGAATGATCATTAGCTGCACAGTCCTCTGACCCACTTCCTGCTTCACCTCTGTTGCTGAATGAGATCATCTCCATTATAGCTCATTATTTTCATCTAGGGCATAAGGATTGATTAACCGTATTCCTCACACAGTGTGTGGTCAGTAATACTTACCGCATTCAATTAGTATTGATCCACAGGGGTAGGATGAGACAATGAAAGATAAGCCCAACTCAGGGCCCCTTAACTTCCATTAGCTGCAAAAAGCATATGGAGGAAACACTATATGTCTTGAGTTTCTTTGGGATTGCAACCTTTATATGTCAAGCCTCATTGTTTCATAGATGGATAGTTCACAAGGGGTACATTTATAAATATGATCTTAGTTTCACTAAATTGTCACCTGTTTAATTTCTTGATAAATAAAATCCTCACAGCTACATACTAATGATTGGTGAGGAGGGACCTCTAGCTGTACGGATCAGAATTGTGCACTGTTATCTTGTTAATTGTTACATTTTTTACTTTTTTTTCATCTGGATTAGAATGGAATTATGTGTAAAAATAGGGAAGAAGTTATACATGTTCTAGCTTAAAATAGTTAATCAAATTAATCAAACAAACTGAAAATGCATACCCCTTTGCTTAAATATATAGAAAATCTAAGAATGTTTGAGGGTCTGGTGGACCCATTGATTTTTAATCCCAATCAAGACATTTCATGTTAAAATACTTAAGAGATATTTACTTTAACAAGAAAACACATGATTTAAACATCAAATATACTTCATTTATTGTTTTTAACCCTATTTCTTCACATTTTTAAACCATACTTTCGTGTTCTCATTGACAGGGTTGGTGGGTCTGCTTGAACCATTGCATTTTGGGCCCTTTATTTCTCATAGAATTTTAAACTAAAATGTAAAAGTGTATGTTTATGTGTAATTTATGTTTGTGAGGGAAGACAGAATAAGTGTAAAGAATCTACCTTTTTCACACTTTTACACGGCCTGGGTCCAGTAGACTCAAACACCTTTTGTGTAACATAGAGGTACAGAGGTAGACTTCTTTATTCTTTCACTTTACACGAACACAAACTTCGTGGAACATAAACTCTTGCTCACAGACACTATAACTAAAGATTCATCATTAATGAGAGAGGAAAGAGAACAGAATAAATAAGGAGACTAATGAGGAAAGTTAGGAAAACGAGAGCGAAATGAGGAACAGGTGTAAAAGAAAATGCATGAAAATTTATTTCACAAATACGAATTTAATATTTCTGTAAGCACTTTGATTTGCCAGTGTGTGTGAAAATGTGTTGTACAAATAAAATTGTCTTGCCTTTTAAGAAGAATTCATTTGAAAACCAAAGCATTTTATAATTGTCATGTCTTTAGCTTGGAGAACCCTGTGTCTCTATACAGCCACAAGAGGGCAGAGTCTACCAGGCTTTTTTATGATAAATAGTCATTCATTATCCATTGTATAACATTGTTTTAATTAAAATAAAAAAAATATTCAAACAACCCATTTCCTTTCAACAAAAATCAAAAGGCAGCTAAACTCTGAAATCAAACTCTACCTAATTTTTTAAAACAACTAGATATTGAAACAAAAGAGGTTTAGTTCTGTTTATGTAACAATACATTAATCACTTGCTGTTCAGATGCTCGTATCAAAGACCAGATGTATATTATAAAAATAGCTAGTTTCCAGTCTAATGAGTGATGGTAGTTTACTTCCTGCTGTTACACATTTACCCATAATCTTGCATGGAAAGAAAAGAAAACAAAAGAAAGGAAACAGAATAGAAAATGGCGATGCGATTTTGAATTCAATGATAATCTTGTGATTACACCTTATGCAAAATAAATCATTATTATACAACATATTCTGCTGTTGTCATCCTGTCAACTAATAAAGCCTAATTATTTCTAAGTCAATTTAGCCACAATTTCATTCTGAGGAAAATTCTCTGCAGATGAATGACTGGATCATTTAAAATGGCAAGTGGAGGGTGCTCTAAAAAGTCATGCTTCTCATTTAATCGCTGCATTAGTTAAGTTGTCTGTGGCTGTGCAAGTAGCTCAGTTCATTACAGTAAAAGGCCCTTAGCGACATACGAACTCAGAAAATAAAATAACTTGTCTACATTTGTCTATTGTTCACAACAGCAGCACACACTCACTGCCTAAAAATAGATGTCAAAATGCTTCATTCACAATTGATTTAGTTGTTAAAACTATCCAGAAAAGTAACTTTAGAAGTATAAAAGACTTGGCATTACTACTGTAAATCATACATTGTGTTTTTCTCATGTTCAACAATTTCTATCATTTTTCACACAGTGGCTTGGAACGCTCAGAGATCATACGCACCTGAATGTGAATTTGGCACACGGCCTCATTTTATGCTTCATCATGCAATTATCTCTGTTTCCACTATGACACAGACGTCCCATTATGACATCTATCTACCCAGCAATAAAACGCATCATGTCATTTGTTTGCTTATTGATGACCACCTGGTAATTCTGTTCGTGAATACAGCAATTATGCAAGTCAAGAAAATCAGAAATAGCTAAAAGGAGAGTTGTTTTTTTAATATGAATTTTTTTTTTTCAATTAGGTTCTAAAATGTGCAGTCATAGCAGTCATTTATCAATTCATAATTATTTTGTTAGTCACTGAATGTTTTGCTTCTAAATACAGACATTGTGCAATTATTAAACCAAGAAGCTTAAAATATTATTATATTTGACAAGATTGGATTAAAATTTGATCAGAACAAGCTTAGAAAATTTGAAAAAAGGTGAAACAGTTTAAATTGGATCTCACAGTAAATGTATGTATTGTTTGTTCATCGATTATGTTTTCCAAGTGAACACGAGATCATTTCCAGAGATCCATGAACATGAACTCAATCAATCAATAGGTTTTATATAGCGCTTTTCAGCAGTTGCTTTCAAAGCAGCTTCACAAAGTTCTTGTGAGGATCAGGTAGAGTAAATAGGAGTTCCCTCTGTGAGGCCCCTGGGAGCCTCCCTGACTGAAGCAGGTGCTAGTCACCTCCCCAGCATAAAGAATATTCAAACTTAAGATCATCGACAAACAGCTCGCAAGGCAGCACCTGAAAAAAAAGAAAGAAATAAACAGTGTCAATCTTGAAACAAATGAATCTTGGATGATTTTCAAGAACCAACAAAAGTTTTTATGATCACTTCATACCTGACAACGTTACATGTTTTCACTCATGAGATGGAAAACCAAGTGAGGACAATTACAGATATAACAGGATATAATTGGAGAAATGCCACGTACTTAGAACGCTCAAATGTTCTATCATCAATTAAGAGTCAGTTTTTTTGGGGGGTGGTGGTGGGGGGTGGAGGTTTAAGAAAAAAAAAAAGGTTAAATATTTTTTGTCAGAAAATACACTAATCTGCTCAAAGAGATCAAAAGTTGTCCCAAATGGATCACTTGCATCTAGAGGTGGGCTCCTAATCATTTTCAGGGAGCTGAAATGAGCCAGCTGTCTGCTCATCCGGCTGCCAAATGGTCATTTTGAGTATTTAAGTAACATAAACAATACATTTGATTGTACGCATGTGTATGAAGGGATACTTAAGTGTTTTTAAAAGTATAAAGACACTATATTGTCAATTGAAGTGATAACCATTGACAAGAGTGAAACCTTTTTAAATCTATAAATGTTAATGTAAACAATTAATGTAAATTGAAACTATTTAAATTAAAAATGTGATTGTTTATTGAATTTTTTTGTTAAACTTGTAGCTCAGGTTTTGTCATGTAAAAAAACATACCTTCATTAAACAATCAATATCCTCTAAATTAACTTTTTGCTTCTCTTCTTTGATGGCTGTTAGTTTGTTGTCTCTTTAGACTCTTTTTTTCCAGAACTCTCTGCCATTAACAGCTCTCATAGTGAAGCCTCATTTTTTTCATCTTTGGGAAGAAAATTTAGGTTTTTTTAAACCCTGGAACAATTGCAGTCGTGATCTTCAGCCGTGTGGTATTAGGCATGTCCTTTCTTTTAGATAGGTCTGAGACAAAAATCATGTATTTTATTTTAACTATAGGCTGATCGTCCTCTGTTCACTCTGTAATTGTGCAAGTTGAACAAGGCTGGCGAAACCACTGAGCAGGAGAAAATGTATTTTATTTACATTACATTGTTCAACAACATATGCATTTCTTTTTCAACTTTTTAATATTGTTTTACAGTACTCAGAACTTATTTTTATATTTTTCACAGGCGCACACACACGCACACACACACACACACATATATACACAAAACAGATAAGAGTCGTACAAAATACCATTAACCTACCTGCAAGGTTCTGTCCATATGCAACTTGCTGTTCCATTGTTTCATTAGCTATATGTTAATATAATATGTTAACGTGGTGCGTATACAAATTCTAAAATGTTCATCATCAGCCACTTGATTTACTGTTAATTTTAAGTTTCAATGTGACATAGGTATAACACAATTAACGATAAAATACATAGATTTTCATAGAAACCAATTTTAGCTTTGTGTCTCAGGTTGGTAGATTTCACCCTTAAACAAGGAATAAAAAGCTTTTATGCACTCTGTTTAACTAATCTTTTTAGGGGTGAATACAGCTTGGTGCATTTTTACAGTCAGCTATTCTTGTTCAAAGTCAAACATTTTTAGAAGTATCAGAAAAGATGAAAAAGTACTTAACTTGATAGAAATCCTAAGTTAGTGCTATTGTAAAAAAAAATGGTTGATGTGAAGATTGAAGCTTGGATAAAAAACTTTTTTAGTTTGATGATAAATTGGAGGATCACACTTAAGCATTCAATTACTATAAAAAGTGTTCCTTTAAATTTTTATTGGAACATGAAAACTCACAAAAAGAGAAAGATGAGCAGTGTTTTAGTTGGAAAGTCTATATAAGATCTGCATTATGTTTCGGGACTTATAATGTTTTTCACATTAACGTAAATAAATACCTGAAGAGAACATTTAGGGGTTGTCTTTGTTTGAAGCATGTTCTCAGATGCATGCCTCATTGGTGTGTGAGACACAAACTGATTCTGATCTCAGTTACAAATCTCTCCAATTTAAATGATTATGTACACATGATTCTCTTAGGCTGGTGTGCAAGGTCCCGTTAGCTCTTATGTACTTCAATGAAAGATCCACTGCAGTGCAGTCCCTGCTTGCAGCAGATGCTTAGGTGCGTAGATACATGTGTAGCCGTCATTCAACATAGAAAAATGTCATTCGATTTGAAGTTACCGACTGAAGGGGAGCCATAGTTACAGCAGAGTTATTAAATTGGTAGACTCACTCCTAGTTACCAGACTTAAGCATGCTTTTCATTGTGTAAAACTGTCAGAATGGATTTCATTTAAGACCATTTGTGATTTAGACAGAATTAGTTTTCCTTCCTAAAGTCACAGATTGCACATCTGTCAGTTTGCATTACAATGACTACTTATAAATATGGTTGAGGGCTTTTGTAGCATAAATAACTATTTCATGAAGAAAACTGAAATTACAAATTCAATTTTGCTCAGCATGTCTAAACTGCGTGGAGTGGGAGCTCATGATCTGGAGCAAAGCTTGGCTTTTATCTAGAATAATCTTTTTATCTCGTTTAATGGCATTAGTGTTTCAATGATTTCATTTGTTTTGTTGACCTTTTTATAGGCTCACATGTTGGCTTACATGTGAAAGAAAATTATTTTAGTAATACAATTATTGTTATCCATTCCTCCTGTTTCTTCTTTTCTTTCGTGTTCTGCCTCATGTGCTGATGTCATCTCACTTCATTTAAAAGAGAATTTAAATAACAGATTTTCATACTCTGATTTGAAAGCGTCCCAATCCACCTTTGAAGCTGATTAGAGTGGGATGTTCCCTCTCATAACAGTAATTATCCTAGATAGCAGTACTTATGTGGCAGAATGCTGCTCTACCCTACTTACAAATCTAACTATGAAGCAAAAACGAAAAATAAATTTGCTTGTCAGCAGAGATTCATTCTACAAGATATCATACAAGTGTTTGCCATTACAGGATGAAAACATTCAGTTCAATATAACATAGAAATACTTCATATATTAGTAATTATAATGGGCACATAAAACAGAAAAATGTTTACTGGCTTTGGTAAAATTGTCAACCGTTTTGTTTTTATTACTAGTTTGAGAGGTGACATACATGTGTTATATGCAAATCCATAGGGCCACACAATAAAATAAAACTAATGATGATAAATTAAATTAAATTAAAACAGATTAAGTCAAGTATTATAAATAAAATAAGTAAATCGATATTTTGAAAGGCTAATAAAGACTTGCAGACTAACTTACAGACAGAATTTGTAAGTTAGGGGTGTCAAACTAATTTCTTGGAGGGCCATAGCCTTGCAAAGTTTTGGGCCAACTGAGCACACCTGATTCCACTAATTAAAGGTGCAGTATGTAAGAAATGAACTACAAATCATAAACTGGCCCTGATGTGTAAAAGGCCAACATAAAGAGATTATTTAAAATCGTTTGTTCGGTCAAACATGCTGACCCAATGTTACAGTTATGACTGACAATTTATATAATCACCATGAATAAAAAAAACTGTTAAAATTAAAACTAGTGTATCCACAGATGATGAATGATGAAGACGGCACAATGCGGAGAAGAATATGAAAAGCAATGCTGAAGTCAAGACATTTATCCTGAACAGGTAACTTAAGTTAGCATTACAACTAAAACATTTCAGCTTTTCTACCAATTAACATTGCGCAAGCTCAAAATTACATTTAGTTTGTGTCATATTCTCTTTGATAGCTCTTTCATCCATTCCACATGGATACTGATCTTAAAGGCGCTACACTTTCTTTGTTAAAAATAACTATGCTTCAAAATTCCTCACAAACAAAGTCAAAGCAAGATTAAGAGACATAAAATGGAATGTGTATGTACAGGTACCTGACATATTGGTATAATATTAATCTAGTAACCTGTCATCTGGGGAGAAGAGGAGGTGTATACAGGGGTTGACATTTTTCTTTTGAGTGCAGTACCATATTTGACCACAAACGTGTATATTGCACATTTACGCTCCTCTTGACACGTTTGAAGCTACTCTTGTGTCTCTTGAAACAAAACCAACAGAGGCTGCAGCCCTCCTTGAATAGAGTTTAGCACCCCTGCTGTAAGTGATGAAGAATCAAGGTCATCACTTTTACTTGCAAATAAATCGTCACACTGCAGGTTTGAAGCAGTCCGTTTTAAAATGTTTTAATGAAAACTTGTGAAAAGGATCTTCTGGCTGCATGCTTCAAAATGTTGGTGAAACTGAGAAACACCTCAACTTTTTATGCTATAGAGGTTTATGTTTTGAGTACAGAGAGTTTTGTGTTTTACATTAACATAACATTTACAGCTCTACACACTCAGTAGCAGCTTTAACCCAAAGTGACTTACAAATAAGAAGAGCACATCAACAAAGGAATGACACTACTTGGAAAACGTTAATGCAATAACTCAGCTCAAGATCAGATCCAACTGCAGCACAAAGTGCCTTTTTAGAGTCAAACAAGATTTAAGGCACATGGGAAGATACAAAAATAGGCTCAAGTTATTACATTACACAGGGAAATAACAAGCCTCAACAACACAGATGAACTTCAATGGTGAGGCAACAAAGAGGAAGCGAATTTCAACTCAAGAATTCATTTTAATGACAACCATTAAACGTATATGTATAGAGTTACAAATAATCATTTAAAATTTCAATGCATTATATCTAGTTGGCAGACAGACTGATATCTAATCTGATGGACACTGCAAAAAAAAAAAAAAAAAAAATATTAGTTTGCAAATGCAAGCGACCAGGAAAGCAAAGATATAAGATAAGTTATTTGACATTACTCTGATTCGTGTTCTCTGATCACAAAGCAGAATTTCAAATTCCTTCAAAATAATCATGCTTTTCAGGTAATATGCTGTCTTGCATTAAAATCAATCGATTAAAATGTATTTATATAGAGATTTGTTCAGTTTTTTCAAAGCAGCTTCACAAACAAAGGGCATAATGTAGATTCAATTATTAAAATTAAAATCAGATTGTATGAAATACAACTGCCACATTCGATTAATTTAAAAGCCAACACCAAACACATGGCATCTCATTTAAGAGAAAACAACCAATGTCCCATTTCATATCACTGAAACGTTCCTCTCAAACCAGAAAGTACTAAAACTATTATAAAATCTAGCTGAGTTCACAGCTAAAAATGTATATTTCAGATGACACCAAAAAAGAGAGCATCATCTACATGTTAATATCTGATGTTAATATTCTATGGTTTTGAGAACTTTTAAATTGTGAAATTTAAAACCAGCATTCATTTGAAGACACTTCTATGAAGATTATTGTGTCCCTGTCACATAGGCATTACAGCTAGATTGTTGTGAATATAGAATTCCTTCCCTGAAATGCCAATGTGATGGCAGCTAAATAGTCTGATTATGGTTAGCAAAAAAAAAACTATATGAACATTTTACAGTGTCACAATGTTTCTGAGACATTAATATGTATACATTGGTCTCAGTCTGCTGTAGATGGTCACCTAAATTCTTTAATTTATTTTCAACAAGAAATTGTATTGATGGGGGTTTTTTTTGCGCTTCTTGGTTTAAAAGGAAAAGTTCTCCTTCTCCTCACCGTTTCGAGGTGGGCCGATACTGTTTCTGTTCATACAGAAGATAACAATGTGAGCTATACCCATCAGTGAGTGATCAGTGATGTTGTTATGAGACATGATTTGCAAAACTGCATTTTGTAAATATCGGGTAGAGGAAATCTTTTTTTTATTGTCGTGTAACATTACGTCATACAGAATTATTCAAAGTATAATTTTGATAATGGTGTAAAGCATTGCAGTGGACGTCAGCATGCACTGACCGGAAATTCTGAACAACTAATATAGAGCATATTGTGTAATGTCGTATTTAATCCTGATTTAATGGTTCAGCCAGCAACTAAGCACATCATTGATGCTCTTCTGAATTTCATGATTAATTTGAACCATTCCTAGAAATCTTATTCTTTGGTTTGAAACATTGTAATTTGTGGCTTTAAACAAATGAAATAAACATTTCAACAATTTTATATGTCAACATATTCTTCATCATGAAAACATCAGTTAAAATGTTTCTAAATATATTAGTAAAAAAAAAAAAATAAAAAAAAAAATAAATATATATATATATATATATATATATATATATATATATATATATATATATATATATATATATATATATATATATATATATATATATATGAAATGGACATCTCTGTGCATTCAGTCACCTAGTGAAAATATGCTCTGTATAGCGGAATATATTTTCTTTATGCATGGACACATTATAGTGCTGCAAAATGTTCTCCAGGACAGTCTTACACAAACTGCTCTACCAGCATCCTCAACCATGTGTGGAATCCTCCGGTAGACTAGATTGCGAGCTGAAGTTGATCTCGCTGATACTACTTGTAAATCCCTGCCTCAAATAATTTTGATCAGCGACATGAAAAAAATGCCTTAGAGAATAAACTGCAGTAAGATTTTAATGCACATTTTTGTTGTGTTCATTTCGCACAGTCAATGCATTTCTCTAAACAAGGGAATTTACTTGCTAAAAGTTATGTGACATCTACAATTTAGACTGGGCAAGAAAAAAAGCTTATTTACTTCTAATGTAAATATAGGAAATACTATATTGGAGTATGAATCTAACTGTTATTGAAAACAAAGGTATAGTAATTGCTTTATTTGGGTTAGCATAATCCTAAAAACTGATTTGTTAATGAAATTGACATGATTATTTAAAATATGCTTTGTTTGGCTTAATGAAAAAATATGAGGCATCATTTTCAAACTGTCTAAATGTTGTACATGTTGTGTATATTTTCTTAAATTGTCCTAAAGGAAAAAACAGTGTCCCTGTCAAGATTCTCTCTCTTAATATTATTCAGTCCCTCGCAAAATAAGAAGAGCTCTTAATAGTTCATCTCAGTTCTCCAGTTTATGAAGCATGCCATTGTGCTTTATTCACATCTGCCTGTACAAATCCTTAGATGACATGCTATTTTAAGCACATAATATGCCTCCAGTGGTGAGCTGAGTATGCTGAGCCCTCAGGTCTTCAGTCTACATCCCCATCCTCGGATAAGAGCTATCAAATGTGGCCAGCATGAATCCATTTTAAACCCAGCCAGTGTTTTCCATTGCAACCATTGGATTAAAGCTGCCTTTGACGTCTATCCACCATCTAATTTTTCTTCTCCTCAAAGTAACCCATTACCTGGATACTAGACCCCAAATGGTCTCTTGGTCTCTGAATAAAAAGCATTCTGAATAACTGTTTGACACCTGGCAACATAAACGTGCCACTGAAAAGCTTTGATGGAGCAAAATAAAATGCCACAGAAATGCTTTCGAATCTCTGAAGAGACCAGTCTGTTGACAAAACCTCTTGGTCTATTTTGCCTCCCCTCTCATCCCATTTTCTCTCATCTCTCTCTCTCTCTCTCTCTCTCTCTCTCTCTCTCCCTCTCCTCGCTTGCTCGCTTTCACTCTGATGAACACGCTGTGTGATGATTGCTACATGTGGGCAACAGTAGATATCTCTACACAAGAACAGAGCTGTACTAAACCTGTCGGATAAAGCGGCTTCTCCACCCTCAATCAAAAACCTTGTATCTACAACCGCAGGGAACTGTAAGGTAAGGACTCCATATTCATATCCTGGATTTATTGTTGCATAAGTTGATGCACAGTGGCGTTGTGTGTCTAGGATATTTGTCGTAGTGTACAGCTCTCACCATCTGTCCTCATGCCAGGTCTTCTTGTGCAAAATGAATTTCAAGCACAGAGAAAAACAGATCTATATCTTATTATTATTATTATTTATCATACTGCCAACATTTTGATATAAGATACAAAAAAATACATCCAATGCCAAGATTACATAATAGTTAAACTGCAGTGGCTTTGCAGCATTAGAAGAAGTATCTGCAAAACATTTCGTATTCCGACATGCAGACAGATAATTGATGTGTGTAGAAAGGATTGGGAAGCTAACCCATCTCCCCAGAAGAAACTGTGAGGCTTTGTAGCTTTGTAAATGTCAGCAAGAGGAAGTGACAGAGATGAGGAGAGACTTTGAAACACCCACTCACCACCCACTGATCTGTTTGAGACACACTGAAGATATCCTTCATTCTCTCAGCAACAGCATCCATTTTACTACGGTTCTGCATGACCGCTACGCTCAAAACCAGATTACTTTCTATAATATTGTGTATGTAAATACATTGTGGAAGTTTTCACAGGAAATTATTTAGAGAAATGATTTTCTTCAACCCGGAACAATGCTTTAATTAAAAGTTCCTTTGATAAACAATGATTGTTTTCTGAATTCTTTCAGGTGAGTCATTCACATTATAATGCTATTTGTAGGGGAAAAACTGGAGAAAGAAGCACTCCAAAGAGATGTGACTGTTTATTTACTCTGACAATTAGCAGGATATGAACCCACTTCTCAAAGAGCATCTCTTCCATTTTATGACATGAAACAAATGCTAATAAGGTTCAAGATGAGGGCCAGGCCTGCTAAAACTAGATAGGGCCAGTCCAATTTAGACAATTATGTGCATCCTCATTAAAAGGGCCATGAAATATATTTTGTTAGCTGTCTACAAAACAGCACAAAAATAAGGCTAAGCTTCTAAAAAAATTCCAGACAGAATTTTCCCAAAATCAATCTCATCTCAATGAGATTATTTCTGTTGATGTGGGAGTCCGGAAAAACACAGCCATTTCCCTTGAAACTCTACAGAGCATCTTTGGAAGTAGTGTTAATTTTGTTAGGGTACTTTTAGTTGATCCAACATGCATAAATAAGAGTACTTATACATTTACTTTATTCACGTAAAAAGTATCTGATGAACAATCTACTCAGGTGCTTAGCTTCTAATTATTGCAGAATTTTTAAAAAGCTATAAATGTATCTAACTAACTAAATTTAACTAAACTAAACAAAATAAACAAAAATAACATGTCTAACTAAATAAAGCTTGTGTTTTGCAATGACAGTTTGGCTTCAAGGTATTGAGACCATAAGAAACAAGCAAAAAAAGGCAGTGTTACATTTCTCTCACTTGGCCCTAACCATTAGCCCTCAGCCATATTTTTGACACAGAATACTGCACTACGAATGCATAAAAAATATTTTTATAAAATAAAAAAAATAAAAAGTTTATAAATGACAATAAATTACTGTCATAAATGTGTAAAATGGAGAGTTAGGGGGAAGGGTTAGGGATAAGGGATTAAAATCGAATGCAACTTTTTTTTACTTGAGTATTTTTCCATCTGAAGTATTTTACTGAAGTAAATAAAAGCAGGGTAAATATTTCTAAAATACTTTTACTTGATACACCTCCACAAAAATATGACTGCAAAAAGCTTACATTTGTACGCAATAAGTTTGAATTTTATTTTAGATTAATAGATATTTTATAGTCAATGCGAAAGTTGCAATTTTTTCCCCCAGAATGCCACAGCATTAAATCTAACTAATACTAGACTAATCTAACTGATAAAAGTAAAAATACTGCGTAACACCTCAGAAACAAAATTGCATACCCCTGATTCTACACATTATTATGTGAGTCACAGTTTTACCACAATATTTTCTTTAGCGTGAGTTGTATTTTCAAATATTTAAAAAAGCCAAACTATGTTTTTAGTTCCACAAATTCAGACATTCTATAAACCTTCATCATTATTGCCAAAGCTCCAGAATAACCTTAATATTTTTTATAAACTTAAAGTAATTTGATCTCTGGGGTTATACGCTACATTTTCTTATATTTGGAATTTGTAACTTTTTGAAACAAACATTTGTACTGATTTTAAATTTATCTGCCAAAAAAAACGTTATGAGAGCTGTTCATTGCTTTTCTTTTCTATCAAAAGACCAAATTATGAAATTTTTGTGTTGTGCGAGCAAGTTCAGCTTGACATTTTCTTTCACTGGATTTACATTTTGGTGCCTGTTTATTGAACCATTTGTAAAATAGAAAATGAATATATTAAATTTAGAGTGGCATTTGAGAGTACTCCTCATAAAACCTTTCAAATGTTCTGCACAAAGAGTTTCACTTCTACCCAATTTGTCAGCTATTTGGAGGGAGAGCTTCTATGCTAACCTTTTCACACATATGTCCCAGACATAATGATATCCCACTCACATAAAGAGGTCTTGCTCTTATTTTTCAGCGTAATGTCGAGCCAACGTCAAAGCGTATTAAAAAATTCATCTTTCAAACGTGAAAGAACCCTTGCTGCTTTGAGGATGTCTAAATAAAGCAACCACGACCTTAACATCCGAGTTTAGTTGGACTGAATTTGATTTGGTGAGACAGCAGATATCATGATACACAGGTGAGGACCTCAAAAAGAAAAGGACAGAGATAAAAATAGAAGCGAGACAACCGTGGGTGGGCTGTATCCTGGCATTACATAGCAACTGTCATGGCAGCTTGTGAGACAGGGTGTAAATGAAAGTAATGTCTCAGGGGCACAGATCCGCCATGCTAAAAGAGGTGCTAAACTCCCACAAACCCCTGGGGACTCGTCTTCCGTAGTTGAATGATCCCATTTTGAAGACAACATACAGTTTGTCACATGGCATTAAAAGCAACATGAAACACGTGAATCCACTTTCAAACACTTGTTTATTGATTCAGAATCATTTTGAGGATGATTTGCCCTATCACAGCTAGAAACTAGACGATTTGAATTACAAAAAATATTGCTATTTGCTTTGTAGAGATAATCATTTGACTAATTATTGTTCTATATAAACGGAACAGTTCTAGGATTCTGGAGAATTGATTGAGGAAATAAAATTAGAAGAAGAAGAAGGAATGATAAACTACAAAAGTATATATATATATAATACTGTATTAGACTTAGACACATTATGCATTAGACCTAGACAACTATGCTAATATGTGTCACACTGTGTCACAAAATATAAATATAAAGATGTAAAATTATCTTTTTGACATTTTGAAGGAGTTCAATATTTTTTATGATCTCATGATAATCTCATTCCATTATAGGTCAGATTTAATAATAACCTGTAAAATAATGTATGCTAATATAAATGAAACAAGCATTAGTTAGACATTATTATTTTATTGCAATTATATATATGAGGGGACCAACACCTGCAGATGACATGGCACCACAAAGCATCATTAACTGTAAAAACTTTACATCGGGCCGCAAGCAACTAGGATTCTGTGCCTTTCCTTCAGACTCTAGGACCTTGATTTCAAAGGAAATACTAAATGTGCTTTATTCAAATAACCTTTCGACCATTGAGCAGCAGCCCAGTCCTTTTTTCGTTAGCTCGGGCAAGGCACTTCATATTTCCTTCTGGTGACCAACTTTATGGAGATTCAAATTATATTTTACAACAGGATTTGGAAACAGTTCAAAGCTACCAGTAACTGATTTAAGGACCATGGTATTGTATTTCTGTTATTAACTGGCCAGCAAACTCTAACCCCATGTAAAATCTAAGGGGTATTTAAAAAGGAGATGAAGTGATGCGCTAGATTGGGATTTTCATTAGTTGTTAAAAAAATAAATCATTTGAAATACATCAGTCTGTGTGTAATGAATGACTTTTTAAACGGAACTACTAAAATAAATACACTTATATTAATATCCTGATTATATGACCAGCATTTGTTCCAACATTTTACTTTTTATATTTGTTTTTTAATTTTTTCCTTTTGTTTTTTCAAAAACTATGATTTTCTAAGCAACAAATCTCCTTTAACGCTGTCACGCTGATCCACCCCAACCTGTCTTACTGGAACTATTTGTCACAGCAAGGTTTTCTTCAGCCATCCAACAGATGCTTTTAACCACAGAGTGACTTAACAAATGCGGAACATCTCAGCCAATTTATTATACATGAGTCAACAAATGTAGTCTTTAAGTGTTGCTGGAAATATTTGATGGTTAAATATTTTAGACACATGCGCACGCGCACACACGCACACACACAGTTAAATATTTACCTTGTTTGTTTTGGGAGATGGAAAGGAAAGCTAATTTAAGGCTGGGAAAAGCAAATTCATTATTTTTTAACAAGGACAGCCAAAGTGCCTTGGATGTAAAAATAACTTGAGCGAGGGTAGAAGATCAGATGGAATAGCACAATGAGAGTGGGTAGAAAAGCCAACAGGAAACAAGCTGCCATTTTTCTAAGCTCCTTCAGAACACTTTAAAGCTTCTGATTATCTGCTTAGGCTTTGATTTTATTTCCGAGTTGGAACACACATACATAACAGGAAAAAATAATACATTAATTGATTAAATATCTTTATTTCTTGGTACAAGTATAAAATTATATAAGTTAAAAATAATTTTCAGGTTTAGTTCTAGAAAGTATTAGTCAAGCATATCTTCTAGGACTTAAAATTTTTAAAAAATGTTATCCTAATTTTGTGAGATTTAAGTGATTTAACTAGCAATGTTCCATTGTAACTAATGAGCTAGATTAAATCCACGTGAATGCAAGACGCAGTCTATTACCGTAAAATTGCAACATGTGAGCATGGAAACTTGAATCCATATATCATGGACAATGGTGGTAATGATTTTGATACGCATGAGACATAAAGTACAGTACATTTTGCTTTGCTCCTTAACTCCCCGCAGCTTAAATTGTACTGCGTTATAGAATAGAACATGGACTGGCTTCTCTCTTCTGCGACAGACTAGTCAGTGGAATTTATAAATAGCATGGCACGTGCTCTCATCCGGTGCAAGGAAATGAAGAATAAGCCCTAAGAATCATACACAGTGGTAAAATATTCCCTGTGTTCTCTTTGTTGTGAAATTTGGTGGTTGTTGGTTTACCAGAATGGATGTGCACATCCCTTGTGCTAAAGCAACAGATTTTTTTGCAAACAGATTGTTTATGACAATTACACTAATTGTTTACAATTACAAATGAAAAGGGATTAAAAATAATCATCCATCTTTCATGACACAATCAACTAAGCCTGTCTATGTTTACACTAATACATTTTCCTAATATTCTGGCATGGGTTCAATGAAACACTTTCACTGATTCTCTAAAAGTTTATTTCAGTTTTAGGGTTGTCAAGCTATACGTTCAGAAACAGCTCTTCATGTATTGTTTTCCCCCATTTACTATTCAATTCCAATAGTTTAAATAACTAACTAAATAACTAGTTTAAATAACAGCTCATTTGTTAGAATCTTCAAGAAAACCGCATTGCTTTAAATGCTGTGTGACATTTGATCTTTCTTTCTGGGGCAATCCTCACAAGAACCAGTTTTTTTGCAGCACTTAAATAATTTTTTACAACTGAATTTAGACGTATATTTAAAGTCTTTTGTTTCTTCCAAACTAATTGACCACAATTTCCTTAATTCAAGTTGAAGCATTTTTTTTTACTCATTGGATGGTGAAGAAGTATTAACTCTAACAATACAAATCAGCCATGAATGTAATTCCAAAGAAAAGACAGACCATTGAAGTAAAAACACTTTCAGATGCCTATGGGATTTCAGGAGTTTATTATATCAAAACCAAAGCTAGTTAAAGTTAGGTCTACTTTAGAGGGACACCTGATATTTTGACAACAGGTGCTATTTTTATGAAGGCTGATGCAACAATAACTCAATTTCGAAAATAAAATTACACGTAATGTAAAACATTTTTTATCAACCTTCCCAGATAGAGAACTCAGTTCCACCTTCTAGCCAAGAACTATCTAGGTGTATACTATACTCTGTGCAGGCTGCAATCTTTGAAGGGTGAGAAACAACCAAACACATTTTTACAGTGAAATAACATACATGTATTGCATCAGGGGAAATGATGGCATCTGGCACAATAGTAATTGTGAGACATGAGAATTACAAAACAGGCTCTCTGAGGACTACTATATATCTACTGTGAGTGTAAATCTTTTCACCATTTTACAGGCAAGCAACCCCTCGCTTAATCCAACCGCACAGTCGACTGGAAGAAATTGCATCGCAAAGACATTCAGTGAGTATCCAGCCATCTTCTGGTTATGTAAGTGTTAATGTGTGTGTCTCGCTCTCTCTCACTCTCAGCCCTGATTGATTCTTCTGTGATGCAAATATCCATGCAGAATTCATGACAGGGCTTTATTTAAGGGCCAGGTGCAATGATGCATTTTAATCATTCACATTTCAAGAGAATATTCATGTTAACAAACAGCTGAATCCACATCTTTAAATAAATGTTGGATATTGTAATTCTTCATTGTGTAAAGTGTTCATATGGTGAGATCTGCAAACATCGAAATAATCTAATCCGACAGACTATTATGCACACCTGAGCTGCTAATATTATCTGCAGATTCGGTACGCTCTAAAAATACACCTTATGAATACATTCATGTTATTGACAGCTGCTTTCCTCTTTTCTCTTCTTTCTTTTTGTCAGGGCCATGAAAACTAGACTTGGGTGCTTGTCTAATAAATCAGACTCATGCAGCGACTTTTCAGAATTCCTACCTCCTGCGCAAGACAGGTCTATGAGATACCTGAAGTGAGTTTGTTTTTGGTGTAAATGAAAAGAAAGCTGTTTTGTCTGAATCTTACAATATTTTTCCATATTGTTGGATGTTTCAGATTATCCACCGATGAAGTCTCCAGATGGTCTGACTCATTTGATTCCCTCCTGTCCAACAAATGTAAGCCTCCTTACTTGTGAAAAACTTTAAGGCACTAACCAGAAAGACAAAAAAATTAGGCTATCCTAAACTAAACACAACTACCGTAGTCGCATGCTGCAAAAATATCTTGTAAATAATTTTTACATTTACTTTTTGTATTAGTGTTTGGATGTATATTTAAACTATTCTTAATACAATTCTTGAGTAATCATTTATCATATTCAAACTAGTTTTGTGCAGTAATCAAATTGGAAGGGACAAAATAAAATTAATTAAATAAAAAGCATAAACGTTTTTATTCACATTTTTTCCAGAATTCTGTTCTTGTTACTCCTGCACTCATAATCTGAACATATCCCTTGCTTGAACACATTTTAACTAAGACTCAACCACTCCTTGGCTATTAAGTCTCACTAAAACATTATTCTTCCACTTGTTTTTGTTTTTAAAGATCAATTAATAAGGTAGCAGATTTTGGATAGCATCTCCTGGAGTTAAGTGGTACGTTTATTGAACAACAGCTACATTTCTGGAAAGTAGCACTTAAAAATTATAATTATAGGTACAAAACAAGACTCATCTCTTCAATGCAGCTTCTGAGCATTCTAAATAAAATTAATTCAATAAAGGCACACTTTGTTTTGTTATCGTACGCTAATGTGTGTCACACTGCGTGTGTACAGACCTAAATATAATCATCAATAATAATAATAAATAAAAAATATTAATTATTATTAATATTATTAGTATTATTATATTTGGGCATGGAAACCCTGATAATAATAAAATCATCTCATGAGCTATTCTTTTTCACAAAGTTTGCATAAAAAAAAATCTTTAAATAACAACTTCACCGCAGAGTGTATCACATCATGAAATGATTTCATTGTCTCTAAATGATTTGTGATATAAAAGAGGAATTTCAACATTTAAAGGTGCATTGTCATTTTCACCAATATAAATGCTCACGAGCAACGTATGTAAGAATTTAACATGAAGGACAGCAGCCATTTGCCATGAGTCACATGTTTGGCATAGAGTTCTCTTGTAGATTGCCCACAAAATGACAGACCTCATTTCTAAAGGTTTCAGTCCAGCATCGATTAGAACTGCGTGCGCGTGTGTGTAAGTGCCTGCATTTTTGTGCCTTTTCATGAATCTAACAGCAATGACACCCCAGACGGAGCACAAATAGCCTCCCGCAGTGCTGTCATCCGGACATTTGTCCATACTAAAGTCCTCTGGAGTCTGTCAGTAGCAGTACTTAGAAATGACAGGCTGTCACAGCCATTAAATGCTCGGCAAGCCTGCCAAATCATAAGACGGCTTTAAGCAGATATGGTCTAATTCCAACCTTTTGGTTTATTCCACTGCTTTACCCCACAGTGCTCTGATGTCAATATGGCAGACATTTTAAATGCAACTGCAATGTGTTTTATAAGGCTTAAAAATGGTAAATGTGCAAAAAAATATAATTGAAATATTTTGCTTTAATACTCCTATTCCTAAATATGATATATGTGCTGTAATTATTAAACAAGTCTTTAAACCTGAACGGGGTTGTCTGTATTAAATCAATAATCAAAAACACAAAATCCATCTTCTCATGTTGCTTGTTCTGGACACATTAGTTATTTCAAATGTTCTGTCCACATTAAACCCAGTTTTTCAGAAAGAGCAAAATTCTGAAGCTTTAATAATATATATGGGTGCTGGGTTTTTCACTGTGCGTTATCGCTCTTAGCATACTCTTCCTAAGGTAGCGTGATCTGTTAAAAGCATTTCTGATATGACCAGCTTCCTGTGTACAGCAGAGGACACCATTTCAATAGAAATTAATGTTGTATTGATGAAAAAGGCAGAGAAACAGAGAACATTTTGTTTCTTTGCCAGCAGGAGAACATTTTGCTTCTGTGCTGCCTCTTGATTGCCCTTTCATTGAATTTCCCAAGAAGCACTATTGTCTCATTTAGCTGCCCCTGCTGTTTTTATGGACTTGAACCATAACCATCAGAAGTTTACCTTGAACAAAAGAAATCAGGGTTACAAAAAAACTGCCTTAAAGCACAAAAAGAACAGAGGATGATCGTGATTTGTTTGATGAGTCTGTTTTGAACGTAACCTAAAGGATTGGTTCTTGCACAGCTGATGTTATGACAAAATAAAAATCACTTGTAAATGTATGCCTATATGAAAGGTTACAGTAATCGGCCTAGCATGAATATGTCTTCATTTGTCTTTCTTGTTTAACTGAACCCTTTTACTAAGTTTCCAATGGCACCCAGTTCAGTTTTATACAATTACGCAAAATCAAGATATACAGCATAGAATTTCCCTTTAAGGACATGCAAACCAATTTAAGCTTTTAATTATTATTATCATTATTATTTATCTAATTAAAAATGGTGGCTGTAGTGTGAAGGTACAGTACCCACAGTAGGTAACACAACAACATTTACCAAAATAATCAATCTTTAATACAAATATAATCGGCAACGGTAAAAAAATGCCCATATGGTGCTAACAAGAGGATATCGCATTTTGTGTATGCTTCTATGCATGTGAGAGTGCAAGTGCTTTGTCCGGTAACGGGGCAACAAACTCATGAACATTGAATTATAAAAAAAAAAATTAAACAAAGGTTTATATGTTCAAAACCAAATATAATGATAAACCAAAATAGAAAACCAATTTTAAGCCTGGAGTTTCATGCCTTAGATCACAATCTATTATTATTAAGTTCTTTAATTAGGACCTTATCCATGATTAAGTCTATAACAATACTATTTTCCGTAAAACCTTGCAATCCTATGTATTTTTCTAAAATATTTCCAATTAAAATCAAGTAAAGGTTCCTTCACAATATACATTTATTTCAACATGCGCACACATCTCCAACATTATTCCTTACAGACACATCTTTTTCAACAGCATCAGAATCTATACTCTAAATCCAAATTCAACCCAGTGCACCGATGTTGTAATAAATTCAGTTTCCAATATTTCCTGTTCCACCCAGAACAACGATAATGAAAGACCACTGTGCAAAACTGGGTCCATGAACAAATTATTATTAATGAACACATCACCATTAGGAACGGGTAATATTAGAAACTGAATGTGTTCTAATAATGCTCCCTAAAAAAGTGAACACCGGTTCTCGCAGGTCACACATCAGACCAGCCCACCGGTAATTTTCCTGGTCCCCTCGATTAGCCACCCCGGGCCTGTCATTAGCCACCTCGGGCCTGTGCATGTGAGCCCGACGATTTCCTCTCTAGGATCATGTTAGTGTCTCCATAGTGCTTTTGATTATCAGTTACAATTTTTATTTGTACTCACATTTTTTTATTGATTTACAATTTTTGTTTTGTATTCTCAATTTTAATTTGTATTCACATTTATTTTTTCTAATTCTTTATGAGTACTCATATTTTTTCTTTGTATTTATGTTTTTATTTATATTATGTATTGTGAACTTCTGGGGCAGAGTAAATGAACATCCAAAAGAGCTTTTATCTGTTGATATTGTGAGACAAATCAGAGCTTTTTAGGAACTACAACTAAATATCTGAAGCTAATTTTAAGTTTAAATATAAAGTGACATGCTAAATGTTCATAAAACAGTTGTTTTGTTTTCTTACGTTGGGTGAAAACTTTTTATACATGCAAGATTGTCATCTTATTGCATTCTTGAATCATTTTACTTATGACTCAAAGGGGATTACTAGAAGTGTCTTCATTGTTTACTGTTGAACAACAAAATTGAAAACTTTATTTAAAAAAAAAAATTTGACATCCTGTACTGTAAATGAGAAAATGTGATTTTGTGGGAATTGGTATGCATCTGTAGCATCCTTAGAAATGAAAGGGTTCCGCTTACATTATCCTAACAAAGCTTTGTCTATTGTTTTTTTGGCTTAGATGGTTTGACAGCATTCAGAACCTTCCTCAAGACCGAGTTCAGTGATGAAAACATTGAGTTCTGGTTGGCGTGTGAGGACTATAAAAAGATCAAATCCCCGGCTAAGATGATGTCTAAGGCCAATAAGATCTACAAGGAATTTATTGACGTCCATGCACCCAGGGAGGTAAGTTGACTCATACTCTAAAGCAATATCCACCTAATCATTGCAGAATTAGAAGTCATTTAATTCTCAAAAGCTATTTGTGTGTGAGTTTAATTAACTTAATTGCAGTAATAACACCTCAGTTTGTGCGTAAGCTGATAGACCAAATTACTGCAATTCAAAAAAGCACATGTCAATATTTAATACAGCGACACTTTGTGAAAACTTTTTTTATTGTGTCATGTTGGAGCTGCTTCTGATTGGCTTACTCAGATTCTGAGTTATCATTATTCTTCAATGCCTACTCCACCTACTGTCAACACTTGATTAGTACATTAAGGCCAATCTATACTTGTGTGTCAATCCTATTAATTTTTCGAACAATGCACGGCCCTTTTTCGAAGGCCGTGCATTCACATAACAGCACGCCAAATTTGTTGCGAAGTCTGCTTCAGTGATTGGGTGCCGAGCAAGGGCTTCCACTCTCTTTTTGTGGCTTGCACTGAGGAATAAACCTGCGATAAAGACAATAACCTTCCTTTGTTATCTCTGTTGTGATTTGACTAGCTAACAGTTAGCATTATTATCACACCACATTGTAATATTGATCAGTGAGTCTACAGCAGCAACATATGTATATATATTTGGTTAGCTAGTAGTAAGAATTTCTATCATACCAATATTGATCAGTGCATAGACAGTCGTGATGGAGTGCAAAATTATAAATGCTTTTTTAGACAAATGGCTGTGTGTGGAGCCTCCACAGAACTGTGAAGAAATATAGATTTGGTTTTAGGTCTACATATACATACTATACTATACAAAACTATACAGGAATCCTCTTTGTTGTTTGAATGGTTTACAAATTTTATCAGAATAATGTGCTAAAGGTGTAATAATGTGCTCTGTTCTATGTGGTGAATACAGTAGTGACAACACAAAAAATATGAAGCTGGAATATGCTTGCTTGTCAAGTTGATTAGCTCCAGATCATCTCTCCCAGGTTATGTTCTCCTCATGTATGTTTTTTTATTTGGGTGCTTAGTTTATTTCCGGTCACAACATAATAAAACATGAAATAAGTTAATTGAATACACTGTATTTGTTATTTTTTATTGGCTAAAAATTAGGCTTATAAAACCCTGTAATTGGTGGGCTTTCTTTATAAAATTAACCTGGCCCCATTGATTGAACAATTTAATTATATTTCATAATTTCCAAAGGTACTCCATTGTCCCTTATTGAACTCTATTGTGTAATTATATCCATACCCCATAAAATTAATACGTTAAAACTCTGTACATCCACATTAATCATACTGTTTGTGATGCTACTTAAAATCGAATTTTTTAAAAAGCACTTCATATTTATTCATTTTTTAATTGACTTTTATTATTTGTTAACCAAGACTAAATCAAACACCAAACAAATAGAAACAATGCCAAAAGGGAATTGTGAAACCAAACAAATCGTCTAACAACATATGAAAAAACTACTTTTTTAAAAGTGGGGTTGTTTGTTTTTGTATTTGTTTTTTGTGTGTGTGTGTCTGTGTTTTTGCTATTTAAATGTTAACATTTTCTCCAAACCTTAAAATTTATAGGGAATATTTAGCAACTTCCTTTTTGAGAATTTGCTCTATGCTTGTAAATATGTTGTACATTTTTGTCAATTGTTACATTATGCGTCATTTCAGCTGTTAAATATTGACTAGAAGAGAAAAGCATTTTCACAAGAAGCTTACAGACATGCACGTGTGACAAAGTAAATGGTGAAAACAAAAAACCCAAAACTTGTTTTCTATTTTCTCAACTTAATATATACAATAGCTAGCTGTTTTTATCAAATAAAAATACATTTAAATATACATTTAAAAATGCTTTGAATCTATTTTGACTATATTTATAAATTTAATGTTAAACATTTAAACCAAATATTTTCTCTTTGCTTGCATAACACAGTTCTGAGTTTGAGGTATGTTGTATTTAAATTTGACTTCCTTCAGGGTTTGCTTTTTGACACCACCTACACTCAGTTCATCGCTAACTTCAAACACTTCATGTTCAACATGGTTTTAAGATACTCTGTGATCCGTTACTTAACGCTAGAGAAACACAGAGCTTTCTGAAGGTGTGGGTCACAGAAAACAGAAATAGCTTCAGCTCCATTAGAACATGCCAATCCTAATGCAATAATCCTACTCTCCTTCTCAGGCTGCCTGCAGACTCAATCAATTTACGATGCCAAAAAAGAATAAAAAGCTCAAAATAGATGTGTATTACGTTTTGTTTTTCAGACCAGACACTTTATATTCTTTAGCTGGCAATAATTGTTTGATTCACATAAGATAATCTTCTTTGATTTTGTTTTTATCTCAAAGGTTAACATAGACCACAGGACCAGAGAAGAAACCAAAACAAAGCTTATGGAACCAACTCCAAACAGTCTGGAGGAAGTCCAAGCTAAAGTGTACAGCCTCATGGAGAAGGACTCATATCCTCGGTTTATAAGATCAAAGATTTATCAGGACCTGCTAAACAGAACACAGATATACTGTCAGAGAAAGTCGGTTTAAAAGCCAATTTATATTTGCTTGCTTGGCAACACACTATTGAGATTAAAAAGCAGACTGTAATTGTAATATATAGCATAGTCTGAGTGTTTGCACAATAATTAGATGAGAATAATCAGATAAAAAGATCAAAAATTAGCAAGTTCTTTGCTAGTTTGCATCTACCATGAAACCACTGCCCAGTTGTTACACGTGCCTCTATATTCTCTCCTGTTTGATCGTGATAGAAGGGTCACTGTTTCTTCTGAGTGCTTTAAAGGGGAAATATTTAGGTAGGATCCTTTATTTTTCTTATATTCAGTGATCCAAATAGAGCATGTCTGCTGTTGCATGCAGCCTGACCAACCATCAGCTCAAGATGACACTTTTTCCCTGAAATCTAGTCTAGTCATGAACACAAACACTTTTGTTTCCTGGAAAACTATATTTAACAGTGTGACAGTATGATATTTATGCTTGTTTCTTTTGTTGTTAAGAATGATTACAAGATGTTGTTCTGTATATTTACATGACATGTTATCCAGTGATGTGACTATTCTAATCAAATAAAGCATGTCATTCCAATAAATTTGGAAGTGGATGACCCAAGGTTATGTGTTTGTATGTCAAATATAGTGAGTTAACTGGGACCTAAGGCTAAGTTTAGACTGCAGATTGTAATGCTCAATTCCAAGTTTTGGGGGGTGTTTTCACTAAAATAACAAAGAATAAGTGTCTGCTTTACGTCTTTTGTGTGAACCAAAATGCACCTCCAACGCACGTGTGCATGTACAGAGAAGGGTACGACATCCCCCAGAATGCACTGTTAAAGGATGTAAACATTAAAGTGCATGCTCTTCATGGCTTTATTAATTCTAAGGAGTGTTAACAAAGGCATTGAGGCAGGAATAGCCTTGGTTTCAAAGGGACTGTGATGTTTTGGATGTAAAGAAGTAATGTTCATTTACTCCCACTAAAGGAACCTTTAAGGACTGAGTGGCTAACTTTTATTTATGGAGGAAATGCACTGACAGATCTACCAAATCAAGTTTGCTCAAACAATTTTGCTCCAGACGTGGGTCAATATTATGCAGGATTTTCAATGAAGTTGAGACTGAAACTTAGATCTTTACCAACTCTATGTGATAAAACTCCAGGACAAGTAAGTCTATTCTTTTAAATAAAATAAATATCCACCTAAATTATCTCGTACACTAATACCATACAAAAATGAGGTCATTTGAGGATGCCGCTGCCCTGCTTTCCTCATGAAGAAAATATATTAGTGCATATTTTTTCTTTGCATTATTATTATTGTATTGCTCTCGCATGCTTAGGTTATGAAAACACGACAGACAGCTAAACACTCTTATGTGCAGAGAGAGACAAGGTGAGAGGAACCATTTGGCAAATGCCTGAAACAGCTTATTTTTCCCCAAATTGGTTTTGTTGAGGTAAAAATTGTGTCTTTTACAAATATAAACATAGATTGTTATAGACCTTACATATATGCCAAAAGACAAAAATAATTTGCATTAAATTGTCATCTGAGGTCTCCTTTAAAAGTACCAAAATTGAACTGTTCAGAAAATTATGAAAATATCAGGTCACATATGGGATTTGTGTCACTTTGGGAAGCAGTCTGAATGTAACCGTAGAATCGAATGATGGGAAATGAAAACTCCATTTGTGTCAGCTTACCAGATTCTCACACATTGAATTGCTTAAAAGTTAGAATATTTTATTTGTATTACTTCAGTCTGCTTCAATGTTTTATCACATGAGAAAAAAAGTGCTCTGAAGAAATGAAATAATACATATTTTAAATAATTTTAAGAGATCAGTAATGAGAAGAGTGTTTCATTCTTGAAAGATGTTAGTGCTGCTGTCTTTCTGACAGAGTCAGTGAGCTCATTACACCAGCTTGGGATTGTGAATGAGAAAGTTCTGATGAAATAGTAAAAGTTCTTTAAATAGTAGTTGTTTTTCACTAGAGGTTATGACAGAATTGCAGTTACTTGCTTGTTTATACCATTTATGTGAAAAATAGTTGATTTTCATGCTTCACAAAACCGGTAACATTTTTCTGCCATTAATTTTGTCATAACATTTTATCATTATTTTTGGATAATATTATTTTGGGAGTAAGAGAGGTGAAGATAATTATGCTCTTCATACTTACATTTATAAGCTGTCAGCGGCACCCTCAAATATTAAACTGGCAAATCCTTCATCACTTGCTCATCTCCACAACTTTTTCAATGGGGGTGGTGTCTGGGCTCCGGTCATTCCTAAGGCTCTGTCGGGAAGCTCACCTACAATCTTTTATGTCCACCAACAAAGTTTGTGTAACTACGGCCAATGCACTCTATGCACAACTGCGTCTGCATTCCATCTCAGTTGTTCATAAACCACTTGTTCAGCACCAGAAAAAAAAAATGTTTTCCACTGGCTTCAATGGATGCGATTGCCATGGAATTTTACACTTTTACAAAAGTATGGATATAACTTCTCAATTAAACTGAGAAAAATGAGTAACACTATTGAATTATGTTCAATGTTAAATTAATACAATGGGACACAGTAATATAGTGACGTCTTACATTCAGAACATAGTTACTTAAAACTTTTATAAATAATTTTAAAAATGAATTTGAAAATATAGATTGAAGATAAATATGACAATAAAATGTTAATTCTACAAATCTGACTAAATTAACACCTAGCCGTGATCTTTTATGAACAAGCAATCAAGAAGTGCATTTACAACTGAGATTTTATTAGCAGAATGTAGATCAGGGGTATTCAATTAAAAGTCACAGAGGAACAGTTATTAAAATGTCTTCCAAGTAAGACGTCTGGACAATCTAGCTTGTATTGTATCTTCTATTTTATTTCCACATTTGGGCAAATAAAATCATTCCTAGTCAAATATATGTACAGAATGGGATTTATTTTAACCTACATAAAACTAATAAAAGTGCAAAACAAGAAGAAAAAGGCAGTATCAATTTTACATCTTGAAAACAATACATAGAGAAGCAATTTTTTGAGAAAACAAGTGAAAAAAGCTTACTTTTCAAGTACGCTTCAAGTTCTGTTCAAATATTATGAAAATAAAATTCAACAGAATCTCCTCTTTCCTCCAAAAATGGGCATTTGACTGCCCTGAAAGCAAAATAAATTTTGGTTGGAATGGAGTCAGTGGAGGCAGTCTGAATGTTTGTATTTGAAATATGTCAGTTAAATAATATTTTTAAATAATTAATTGAAATTCAATAACCAAGTTGAAATGCTTGTCATGCAATAAAATTAAGTAAAAAACATAATAGTAGAATAGTAAATACATATTGATGACCCCAGGAGATTGTGAATGTCATAAATGCTCTTCAGCACACAGATGTGAAGTCTTTGGCTCATTTGCCTCTTCCGAAGGCTACAGGCCAGATGGAATAATTAGATCTTCCACCTCTTCAGATCAGCACTCCCTGAACACTGTTTGAGACAGAGGAAACATCTGTCAGCCTGGGGCAAAGTCCTCCCTGGAGGCTTGCAAATATATTCACAAGTCACAGACACATGCCTCTTCATCAACACTATGTGGAGCCCTGTGGCCTTCAGAAAAAGAGTAGAACATTTCAGTTTGGAGCTCAAATTAATTACAGCTTGTTTATCTTCTTCATTAATTCTACTAATTTTGTACTCAGATCTGGCATCTACACATTCCTCATGAGTATATATATATATAACAAAATCCTAGTGCACACTTGGCAATAAAGATCTTTCTGATTCTGATTGTGATTAAACTTATTCACTGCCTATTCAAAACATAATTCAAGGAAATACTTGCAGAAACAAAAGTAGTAATATAGTTATACACATGTTAAATTTGTATCACATTTGCTATTATTGCATCATGGTCTTCTGATTGAGCTTTATGAAAATATATAACTTTATTTTTTATGTAACTTTATGTTGTTTATAAAACTTGCATATAAATCAGGGTTTTGTCAAGAAATATAGAAAATGCTTGAGATTTCCACCTGGCGAGTTCATTTCAAAATTATGTACAACCATTGAAAAGTCAATAGGGTTTTTTTTTTTTTTAAGATTCACCCACGTACTCGTAGTTTTCAAAACAGCAATGTCCGGAATTATCAGACATGGCCAAACAATGAACTGGCTGAGGTAATTCCCGACACTTTGGAATCACTCTACGAAGCTGACCTTCAGCCACAAATGAGCACAGTGCTGTGAGAGGGGGATGTTTTTCCCTTCCAGTGTTGCCAGGAAGTTAATCATAACATGCCAAACAAGCCACTATTCATGTATCTGGATGACCTTACTATACTGCAGTGACAAACAACAAAAATAGAAAAAAAAGAGAAATACAGCATAGGCACATTGTTTATTGTTATTTTCTCAATTCCCACTATGAAATGGTTTGATTGGTCTGTACCAAGGATTGCAAATGTTACTTTGGGAAATGATTTTGCTGGGGGGTTGGTTTTTATTTGGTGGCCGAAAGGTGCAAGTCAAGTCATAATTATGAAAGAAAAATTACTAATTAAAAAACCCAAATAAAATGTAAAAACAAAATTAAAAACAAATTAGAAACAATTCAGAAAACCCACTAACCAACTGGAAAAACTGACAGGAGTGGTATGGTTTTGGTCTAGAGCAGGAGGCAGGGAACTATTTATTGTTAAACGTTGGTCCATTTTTTTAAATAAAATGTATGCCCCCGTTTGTGGTATACAATATGAAACCATTCCAATGCTCCACAGCTTCAACAGAAGTATCTCAACAGGTTCACTGCTCAAATGCTTGTGCTAAGTTAACTTCAGTAAAGTTTAGCTGAAGATTCAAAGATTCGCATTTCCCTAATCTATAACTCAATTTCTATGCCCTTCGTCGATCGCTAAGAGAGTATCTGCAAAGTGCCAACCACAAAAACATAAATATTTGTTATTTATGTTTTATATTTGGCATTATTTGGTGATTGTAGAAATTTTGAATTGGGAGAATTCAAAAATACTCAAAATGAGTTTTGTTCCAGAACCCACAGATTGTCAGTTTTAATTATTATTTTTAAATTATAGTTTAAGGCCTTTTGCTCCAAACGTTAACCCTCTAACTGATTGTAACGTCACTTCAAATGTACTTTGATTGGTAAATATTTTGCTCAATCTGTTATTTCTTCACAAACAATACCATCCCTTCCCAGTTTGTGTATTATTATCTTCAATAATTTTTTTGTGAATTGCTGTGGTCTTGCTACTTGTCATCACTTAGTATGAAGTTTGTAAGACACACTTCCTTCCGTTTTTTTCTTTTTTGCAAGCTCGAGAGCTATAGGCAAAGAACAGTGGGGTATGCAGGTGAGGGTATATCAAGGAAAATGAAGGAATTACATTTGCATATATAGGAACTGCCTCGAATCTAACACATTCTTTTGATTTGACCAATTGATATTTGGAAACAAATGCTGTGTTTCATTTTGGAGTTCAAATAAAAATGTAATTTTGTTCAAAATGTAACATTTTGAAAGTTAACACATTTATCTTCCCACCAGTGATTTGAATCCAACACTCCAACCTGAGTGTTTTGGAAAGCAAACAATAGCTTTGTAATTTTGTCCTTCAATGTGTCAAAAAAACAACTGGCTTCTGGGCTACAATACTTCATCTAAATATAGTCTGTCATATAGAGTCATTGGTGCAAGTCCTCTTCTCTACCTCTCTGATAGTCTAACTACTGCATTTCAATTTCTTTTCTCAATAATCAGGACTGCTTTAATGTTATTATTAAAACTACCGCTGCCACATCACCATGTTTGAAATGCAAGTAGATCTGAATTCACTAATTAATGCACTTTCACACAATAGCAAATATATTCTGAATATGAGGAACACTTTCATTCAAATGGATTTAAAATGTAAAAGTCTATTAGAAGTAAACATTCAGGTGTCGTGCCATTCTCTTTCATGGAAGAATCCCCAACCCAGTAAGTGCTGCAGCACAAAGCTCTACCAAGTGACTCACAGGAAATATCCGTCTCATTTAGACTGCCATCTAGCTGTAGGAACAGACAGGAAGCTCACATGCTCGTGTCCATGAAATTAAGTGGAATTCTGTGCAGCTGGACTTCTCTGCATGGCATAGAACTGGATTTTCTCTAGCACAACCCTCATCTGCACAGTTTGTTGTAAAAAAATGAATAAGCCACCTTCGAGGATATTTATATTTTACAGCATTTAGATTGCCCTTTGTCCATGTTTTCACACACTCCATGGCAAGTTGTGAAGAATGTGGTGAGTACAGTTCATGGAAACTGAGCTAACTGTGTTTTTGCTTGTATTCATATTCAGTGTATGTGCCTTTTTTCGAGGTGGACAGTTGAGGCTTATTGGAAATTGTCACAGGGGAGAGAGCAGTGCCTTTATCCCAGAGGGTTGGGTTGGGTTGTGCGGCAACAAAAAACTGTGAGTGAAACTTAAATCCCCAGACGGTGTTACAATATACAAAGCAACAAACTGTGAATGTAAAACTTGTGCTGGGGATAATCCAGGACTGTTCCGTGGTGGGAAATGCCAAACGAATGCGACTGGTGATGGCATGAAGTGTATGGTTCCTTACAGAAGGGATACTGAATTTTCTTGTCGAGCCTCCTCTCTGTCTGGGCTCTCCACCGACACTCTTTCACCGGGTTGATGATGTGGCTTTCCTGCAGCTCATCGAGGTCCAAGGTGAAGATGATTTCAGAGCGCCGCAGTGGTTGGGAGCTCTCTAACCAGAAACTTAACAAGCTGCAGGTGGTGGTAATTTTTTGTGTGCCACTGATTAGTCCTCTGTATTACGACCATGTTTGTTAAACGTCAGAATGCTTATCTGAGACCCAATGTGGTGCTAAGAACCCTTAAGTTTCGATATGTAGATGTGTAATAGTGTGTTCTCTGCAGACATTGGTTCTGTCAAGTTGAATCACCTGGCAGATGAGTATAAAGGCTCTAGAATCACAACAGAACAGTATCATATGCTGATCACTTTACTGTTTTGCACTGCTACAATTTGATTGTTTTTGATATGCTTTGTGTTATATTCTTACTTCAAGTACGCTATTGAGATTAATTCTGCCTGCAGATCGTAAATAATGGTAGTAGGGAGATTGTTTTCATTTATGTTCATTTTCTTGTGTACTTTTGCCTAGTTAGTTTAGTTTTGTTGCGGCTGGAAGGGCATCCGCTGCGTAAAACATAAAACAACGGAGAGTTGGCGGTTCATTCCGCTGTGGCGACCCCGAAAGGGAAGAAAGCTGACATGAAGATGAATGAATGAGTTAGTTTAGTTTTGCATACAGGTAGATTATATTTTCTTTTGAATTCAATCTCCTGAGAATTTGAGGCTCCATTTGGGTGTAAATAAGCCAATTCACACTCACATCAATTTCATCCCATTGCCATACATTTCATTTGTTCTCATTTATGCAACTTCCTTAGCCCTAGACTGTGGCATAACAGTGGACATTTGATACACCAAAATATAGAAAGGTGTCTTGTCCCTTTTTTGATACCTTATGCTGATTGACTGCAAGTTTATTGTGGTGCTTGGAGGACTCTCACCAAATTTGTATTTTCTAAGCATTTTTTTTGTAATTGCACTCAATTACGCATTTAAATGCCAATTTATTGTCATTTGCATAAAGCGCTGATTTAAAACAGGCAACAATAATTCTATTGATTTTTACAAGGCAGTTAGGCAAATATTATAACAACCTGGAGAGTAAAGCAATAGTTTTAAAATCAATGCAACAATAAACAAACAGATGGATTTATGTCATCTGCGACATAGTTCAGGTAAGAATAAACCAAATAACATTCATTGCTTTCGTCCTTTTAACAATCCAATTTCAATGATGTTCAGTCATACTTTCAGTTCTTTAAGAAACATTAAAACAGAAACAATGATGGATATGGGACTTATTGGTACAAGAGCGTTCAATGCATCCTCTGTTCAAGGATGATTTGTTATCATTGTGAAGTGGAGGACATTGAAGTGCAATCAAAAGGAGGATCACAAAAGTAAAAACCTCACAATCTAATTTAATCTCATTGCGCTGTTAAAAAAAAACCCAAAATTGTGTCAAATTTTTGATTATCATTTCACATGGGAGCATCATTTAATTTTTTAGTGTCCATTGTCTCATTTTGTCCTGTGGATTAGACTGACTTGGTGTCACGTAAGGGCCTTCTTCAGAATAACTCGATGTTTCCTGTTCTTGTGGTGCATCGGCAGGGAGCACACTCTCATCTTTAAGAGAGTGCCCTGACTGAAAGGTTTTATCCAGATCAACCCGTGGGGACCTGGTGTAATTCACCTTATGTGACACATTATCAGCAAGAGGGAGAAGAAAACCGAGGACAGCATCCTTATTTTCCCCTCTGCATGTCTTCCACATTTTGAAAAATTGCTTTCTAGCAGCAGGGTGACAGTGAATGGCTTAATCAGAGTCAATGCAGGGATCTCATGGTCAACTGATTCAGAATCATCCTTGTCCTCATGCATCCACAATCTTGCATTTTGCTTTCCTGAGCGTTTATAATCACTCTTTCTTCGAGTGTTTTGTTGAACTAGAAAATGGCTTTACCTCTGGTGACAGTATACAGTGAATCACTGACGTCAGGTTTGTTATTTGCCATGCAAATCCAAATAAGAAGATCTTCTTGCTGAAAAAGTTTGATAATTTGCTCTCGATAAAGAAAGTTGTATTTCACTGTAACAACATAAGATATGAGTTAAATGAAAGAAAGACAAAGTATGTAACAACAGTAACTTTGGAACATTTCTTTATTTAACTCAATTAGCAGTGCAGGCTAGTCCATATGAAAATCTGTATAAATAAATATATAATATATTATTTATATATTATTAATATAAATAGCCAAACCTCAGAATAGAGGCGATTCTTTAGATGTTTTTGACCTCCATTACCAAACAGTGTACTTACTTACAGATAAAGATGTAACAGAGATCTGTTGGAGAGAACATATGGAACACCAGGCGTGTTACACTAAATGTAATCCTACCGGAAACAAAAATAAATACTTAAGGGCAGAACTTCATGAGTTTCTTTTTGCTTAAAAACTGTTTTCATTCATTAAACACAGATTTTTCTTATGACAGGATGATTTGAAATCCGCCCTCAGCTCCTCAATACAAAGTTGTCTAGATTGCTTCTGTGTAGAAGGGATTGTGGTTATGGCAAATTAATGAATAAACAAATTATAAGGAAAAAAGGAAGTTTTTTGGAAATATTCTTGTCACACTAACTGGAGTACATCAAAGTAGGAATTGTTCATCGTATCAATCTTCTTTACACAACAGTGTTGTTGGCCATTAACACTAAGAACTTATTTTGCGTGGTTAGCAAGTGATTAATGGTGGAGCATCTACAACAGGTAGTGTGTCCCTTGAGAAGTGGTGTGGCATCAATGGAGATGCACTGGCATACATGCCGAGGAAGTTGGAATTTTTAACATTTAACACCCATTCAAGATGGATATACTGGTTGGATTTGCACCTGCCAATTAGAAGCTTCTTCTGTTTATGACATGTTTTTTTTTTCTGCAAGCAAACATGGTGCACAAGTTAAAAGACTTACTTACTGAAAGGAGATTGATAGGCACTCTAATGGTAAAATAGAAGCCTGTAGTTATTAAATATCCAGCATATCCTTTGTTTTTCTACCTTCAGACAATATAAATAGCAGATTTTCTGTCCACCCTGCCATGTTGCCTACTGGAAGCTCCTTCCACAGCACTTATGTCACCAATCCTGCACAGTGTGCACGATGTTGTCCTTATTTCTATGCACACTTGAATTAATATTTCAAGTGTTGATCCAGCAATGATTGGTGTGTTTACCAACAGGTGTGAACATGACATTAATTCTGACTCTTAAGAGAGTAAACACCAAAGATCTGCCTCACCTGAGTTCTAACAATCTCATGGATGGTTATTCAATAGCGACCATCTTTGATTATCTTTATAAGAACTACATACGGCATCTGTTGTATATCCCATATCACAGCCTCCACACAGACTCATCTTACCATTTCCTCTTGCTCTTCCTTGTCATACTTACCTGTTAATAATGGTCTTCATCCCATCTGATGTCAGGTTCGCTCATATCCTGGTGTGGGTCCTGATTACTGTTCCACTTCGGACATTGTAGTTGTTAAATTAAAAGGAAAGTTCCATTGCACTTTCCCCTACTTGACTTCTGGCATCTAAAACTCAAATGTTTAACATCTAATAACGAAGGACAACATTTGAATGTGAATTCTAAACAGTTCTCCAAAGTCAATTACATGCTTGCATGACAAACATGATAAAAGACCACAAACAGATTTATTTTTCTCAAGTCACAAATTGTTCTTCGTGCAGTAGATGCTGATGAATGTGATGTTTTGGTGTATGCTTTTCAAACAATTATCTTTCCGGAACACCATGTGAGTGAAGTAAAAGAACACTAAAATGGCCTGAATTGAAGCATTTACCAAAAACACCGTCATGAACAACAATGTGGACTTTCCTGCCACAAAACATGAATGCTCTGTATATTAACAAGAACTGGTTCCTGATTGGCTATGAGGAGGGAAAATGCTCTGCTGCTGCTCTATATAAGCTCCCACTGCCCTCCCTGCAGACACACTGCTGATAAAATTTTCTGAGAGAACGCACTGCGCAATGGATATTTATTTCCCGTCTGGCTTTACAATGTGCAGAGGAGTGACAGGGCTGTCCAATAATTGTTTAGAAAGGTAAGGAGCTCAAAATGTATTTTAAAACTAAATGATGTTTCTATATCTATTTAATCACGCTAAATTGTAAAAAGGGTTAAAGCTGAATGTCTTCTATGAAATATAATTTTAAAAATGTTTCTTATTGGCACACTCATTTAATACAGTTTATTACATTATTATAAGATGTATATGCTGCGAACTATATGTTTATTTGTTAAATCCATTTTTTTTCTTACATAAGGGCCAAAAGATTAAAAGCATGCGTGGGTGGACTCCTGCAGAGACAGGACTTAAGCATCCTATACAAATACAGAAAACCAAGGTAAGATATTGAATCCTAGTTACTGTATTGTTTGTTGTAAAGGTTTTTGTTTTTATTATAAAAGAACATAACAGTGTTCATCTTCTAATTGGCGGACATCTTTGCAGGTTGACCTTGGAAGAATGTCTAATGTGGAAAGAGTCTTTTGAGAAGCTTCTATCCAGCAAGCGTAAGTACACAAATTTAAAGATAATATGTTACTGCTGAAATTTAATTATATAAAAGCCTGATCCTTTTTTTACTAAGTGCTATAAAAATGTAGCCAGTAGTGGGCAGTAAAATACTGTAAAATGTATTATATAAGGTTCAATGCTCCCAAAATGAATGTTCTCAATTAATAACAAAAAAATCCACAATCTTGCATCGTTATATAAAAAGCATTGTAAAAATTTATTATTGTTCAAGGATGTACTTACAAAAGTGAGTAGATTTTAGTTTTTTAAGTAAAAAAGTCGTTTTACAGTAGATATTTTTTGCAGCAGGGCTAATAATCATTTATTGGGGTGGGCTGAGTTAAAGTTTAATGACACTGACAATAAAATGCAGAAATAATTTTTATGATTGTGCTTAAATAAAAAAATGTAAACATAGTTCATTGCAACTGCTCTTTGTAAAAAAAATATGTATCAACGTGTCTTTTATTTGAATACTATAAATACAGCTGTTCATGGAAGGTTCTGCGGGGAACTAAAAAATGGTCTACAGCGCTGCGGTGAATCATAAATCCCATGCATGCAGATTCCTTTAGGGTAGTATTAAATAAAGGCTGTTTCATGAGGCTTTGGTTTAAAAATAGACTAAAAATAGGACTCTGATGCACAGATGTGCCTGATCTACATGAGGGACTTTAATCTGATGAGGCAGGTTACACAACTAATCCTCCCTCTCTAACCCAATTTTTCTTCCTCTATCAGATGGACTGTATGCCTTCAGAGCTTTCCTGGTGTCTGAATTCAGCGAGGAAAACATTGCCTTCTACTTGGCTTGCGAGGACTACAAAAGGTCTAAGTCTATAACTAAGATGCCGTCAAAAGCCAAGAGGATCTATGAGGAGTTTATTGGAACTGAAGCTCCAAGAGAGGTATAGTAAATGTGAAAACTGTCTAACTGTACTTCAACTAGAGACAAAATATTAATAAATGTAACATTATTTTATCTTTAAAAAATAGGTCAACATTGACTATGAGACAAGAGACATCACTCAGGCCAACTTGATAAGCCCGACAGCGTCTTGCTTTGATACTGCCCAATACCGAATCTATATTCTCATGGAAAAGGACTGTTACCCACGGTTCCTCCGCTCCACTGTCTACCGACGTCTAGTCAACCAACTGAAAATGAAGGGAGACAAGGCTCAGATGAAAAAGGCAATCGAGCTCAAACCATCACAAGAGGAAGAAGAACCAAAATGAAAAATTGTGATGGCAGTTTGGTTTTGGCAAAAGATGGAAGCTCAGGCCGGAAGTAAAAATGAGTGGTGCTGATGCTGAAAAAGCTACTGGTGGTGGATGGGTCATCGTGAGATGAAGAGATGTGGAGACACCACAGCCTTCACTGACCACTTTAAAACTGCTCAAGAGAGGACCACAGGTGTTGGAAGAGAGAGATACACTAAGACTGTGTTCAGCACAAATTCTGCTGAAGATAATTCTGCTGAAGTATGATAAATAAAAAAAACTGGGCTAAAATGCGCATTATGCTTTACCTGCCAATCATGTATTTTGTGAAGTTTTAACATAATGTAAAGATTACATCATTTATTTATATTTTTTACTTGAAAGCCCTAGGAAATAAAGGGTTTTGGAAGTAACTTGGCACAGTTACACTTTTAAATGTTTGTGACAATCTGCAAAATGCACTTAGTCAAAAATGTTGTTGTGCACTTATTTATTTTGGATTTCTTTTATAAATGCTTTTTTTAATGTGTACGATGAATAAGGTTTCCTAAATAAAGGCCATTCAAGCTTTAGTGGTTATTCATTCAATGAGTATCTATATTGTATTTTGAATTTAATGTATGCACATTATATTATCGTTTATTTCAATAAAGATAAAACATATGTCTTAATTTAGTCAACTAAAAACACTGCTTTTTTACTAAAGCAGATGGTTACTTAAACAGTTAAAAGTCTAAATATAGAGAAAATCGAAATATTTCCTAGATGCTTAGAAGAGAGGTAAACATGGTTGCTATGTTCACATGATTGGCCAGACTGAGCTTGTGCTTCATATTTAACCATTAATACCCACAAGCCAGGAACAGCCTGAAGTGTAGGTTTACACAGTTGCCCAGACAACCATTTGGCCCGGTTGTCAAAGCTTGACAGTAATGAGAATGTTCATCGCTGGTTTGAATACAAATACTGGAGTTCAGAAAGAGGAAATTTATTTTATAACTATCGTCATGTAAACAGCAATAAAGATGTTAGCCGTCATGTTTGCTTTGACATCACCCACTTAAATTGAAATGAGAGGTTGTCTGGGAGCTGACGCTCGTTAACGGTTTGAAAATGGTGTCATGAATTGTATTTGGCCTAGACAGTGCACTGAACTAATTTAAAGCTCCTAGACATAATCACATGATTATTACTGTTAATCCACAAAAGTAATCAGCATTTTTCAACGAAATATGATTCTAGGCTGAGCTGGAACATTGGCAACAGCTGAATATTTTAATTTCATCAGCCAAATGTGGGCTAGGAGATGGTTGAGGAGATATTTACTGTAGTCTGATCACTAGAACCAGAATGATACTTCTAATTTGATAGGTGATTAATGAGAGGCGACATGAACATGAATATTGTGCCTGAGCAGTAATTCGATCTTAGACTGAGCTACTTTGGTTATCTAAAGATAAATGTTAAGAGCTAAAATGTTATGTAAATGTTCAGAAAGAGTTGGGTGAATTCTATTATATTGCACTAACTACTTGAGTTTGCTTGATTAAACCTTTTCCAGAGTAAAAAAAAATCAACTGTTTCTAATAAGGGTAAAATCATAATCAAAATTTTTTGTAAGACTTTTGTAATCTTTCTTCGTTACATTCAGTTGAATTGTCTACAGGTATTAAAAAGTGATGGGTGAGTTTGTAATGTGTCCAACTTGAACTTGTACAAACCTCTCAATCCCAAAGATCGTTAAAAAAAGTAATTTTCCCATTCTGATTTAATTTTGTTGTAATAGAACAACTTGATACTGGTTTGAGAACAGTGTCTGGGATCTGCCTTTCAATTTCTGTTTGGAATGGTGCCTCAAAAAAAGAAATAGATGTTGATTGATTAGAATGAGTTTTTTAGCAGTTGTGTAGTCGCTCATTTAGTTGTTTTTCAGTGCTTCTGTAACGCGTTAGAATACTCTTCCTTAGTAAATGTATAACTAAGAGAGAGTTACTGGAGAACTAACAGGTAACTGTTAATTCTGCAGTAACTATGGTTACCTTCTAGTAAGTTAACCTTACTTTTAGTGACCATTGACTTAAGTAATTATTCCAAATTATGCCACAGTCTGTCTGAATACTCGTTTCTGATTGGCTGGCAGGTGTTTTATATTTCTTAATAATCGCACAGGTGGTCCAGGTCGGTTTGTTCGCTCTATATATCCTTGCACTTTATTGGTAAGCATGGTAACAAATATTAGCCGGTCACCCAATAAGAGCGCTAAACCACAGTTCACAGATTCATTCAACATAGACCTTGCATCATCCATCGTTTGTGGATCTCTGCTGAACTAGAACAGAGAGACATGCAATCGAGACATTTGCCTGCGCAAGGACTGATGACTGAGAACTAGAACTATCTATTTTTTGTGAAAAAGAAGAGCGTGAAGTTATGTACCGTTTACTTTTCTTGTAACAAATAATGTCACATTAAAAGGAAATAAGGAACTTCAATTTTGTCTCTGCCTGTTTTCATTTATGCAAATACCTTACATTGAAGTTATTTTTGTGGAGTTTAACATTTTTGGCATTTGTTGTAAAAGTGTTAACATTACTAGATGCATATGTCTCTGACTCCTCCCTCATCATGAGCTCATCCAGAAAAGTGACAGGTTAAATTTCTTGGTATTAGGGTAAGTCGTTGAAGACGATCGTTTATAGTGAATAATTTCCTAAAATAAAATGACATCCACATGAGCTAAAATGGGGGAATCCCTTAAACAGAGCCCACTATGAGAATGCAATACCTAGCAAACAAGGATGTCGTTGTTTGGGGAATATTAATTTGAGTGTAAAAGTAAGTTCACATCAGGTTTAGAAATCATGTATAAACCAAGTTATTGCTACAACTATTTAAAAAATGTGAACGATCAACCCTGACGTGTATGAAGCTTGTAATGTTATGCTAAAGCCTTCACAAGTAAATATATCTCGGATCAAATTTTAAAATAAATAATCCGAACAATTTTTATATATTGCCTAAATTGACCTGGATCTCTTTTAAATAACAGATATTTAATCACCAGATGTTTCTTTATAATGGAATGCAATAGAATAACATTAAATGACCATTTTTCTATGTCAGGAGTAAGAACTGGTGAAACAAACATTATGATTTTGGTTATGAATTGATGACCAAATGAATCACCTATCAGGAAGGGATGACATCGAATGAGTAAAACATTACTAACCCACAAACCAACACAGAACACAAATAATACGAGTACAATCAGTTGTAACATTTGATAGTGAATTGTAATTAGCGCAGTAGTTATCGTTGCACTTTATAGTAATGGTAAAAGTAATTACTAAGTAAACATGTATGGCAGAATTAATAGATACCTGTCTGAGGTAACTCCCTCTTAGTTATGTGTTAACTAAGGAAGAGTATTTTAAAGTGTTGCTGATAATGCCCCTCAAACCCATCCCCACCCAACACAAACCAGTACACATGGTTTGAATATACATGTGTATTGGGAAATGATTTAATAGATTGCATCTAATGTTCAACAGTTGTTGTTGAAAATTATTTTGGTGTTTTGTTTTTATTTGTGCATTCAAGTTGAGACAGATCCCTTTTTTACTCCATCAGGTGTCAGTTTGCAACACAGTGTCTTTTGTTCAATTTAAATATTTTCCAGATGTGCCGTAGTAAAGAAGGCAAGGGGATGGATATCTTTTCATCGTTGACTTAGGAATATGGCAATAATACAATGTTAATATATATATATATATAAAATATTTTATTCTCTAACTGTTTTCAGTTCAGTCACTGCAACGGTGTTGCAGTGGGTAGCACGGTCGTCTCACAGCAAGAAGGTCACTGGTTCTAGGCTCGGCTGGGTCGGTTGGCATTTCTGTGTGGAGTTTGCATGTTCTCCCCGTGATTGTGTGGGTCTTCTCCGGGTCTAAAGACATGCGGTATAGTGAATTGAGTAAGAAAGATTGTCCATAGTGTGAATGAGTGTGTGTGAATAATTTTCAGCGATGGGTTGCAACTGGAAGGGCATCCGCCGCGTAAAACACATGCCAGAGAGTTGGCGGTTCATTCCGCTGTGGTGACCCCGAAAGGGAAGAAAGCCGACATGAAGATGAATGAATGAATGAATGTTTTCAGTCAGTTGTTGTGTATTTTTCTCTCAATTTCAAACATATCTATTTCTTTTTCTTTCTAAACATAACAGATTGTCAATTATCATGCCAATATGAATTCTGGGACATAATATTTTCATTAATAAAGCATAACCATATCTGTAGATACTACATTGTCTTTATTTAGTATTTTAAAATGCTACACTTCATTTCACAATAATTATTGCAACAGAAAATCACATTAATGTTCACGGTTTCAGGTTCAGCCCCTGGGATTTGCTCAGTGGTTCCTCTGAACAAACCAAATGAGATATCTCAAACTAAACCAAAATTCCTGATGAATTTACTACTTTGTTCTTTCTAAAAATTCTAATAACAAACGTTGATGATTGCCAGTCGGTGTGTGCTTATATACAGGCTATGAATATTGAGAGTAACTTACTGAAGCTCCTACAAAACTCATATTAATAGACAAATTAACCTATATAGTATATTCTACTTAACGTTCACCACATTAAGACAACATATGTCTGCATTCTCTATAACTGTTGGAATAGTCAGTGCAACATAAAAATGCTCTTCTGGCTAAGCATAAATGAAATGTAAAGTTTAGATGAAAGGATTTCTGTTGTCAAACTAATTAATTTCAGATGCCATTTCTCATTCAGATGAGGACCACTACAGTCCTTAATGTCACCATGGGAATTTAAAAAGTTAGAGTTCATTCTATATTTGTTTCATTTTTTAAGTAATATGATATTTTTTGTTTGATAGGGTATGGTATTTAATTTCAATAGAGTCGTGTGGTTAAAGTTATTGCCTAAAATAATTTTGAATAGTTTTTATTTATTTATTAATGAACATCAATTAAATCTAGATTATTTTATGCTATACTTCTTTTTAATTTGAAAGTATTTAACAATTAGGTTAAACAAGATCTCAGTTTATCACGATTTAGGTTTGTCGTTATTAGCTAATGTATTCTATTTATATGCTGTTTCAAATTACATCATATGAGGATTTCTGGTGTCAAACTAATTAATTTCCCCAAAATATACCTAAAATATAACAGACACAAAAACAATATATATTTGGAAAATATTTCTAATGATGAAATGTCAAATTCATCAGATATAAAACAGAACATGAAACCCTACTGGAAACAGGTTTAAAATAATAAAGTGTGGCCTATATATTAAAAAAAGAAATGACCAAATTTTACAATCATACGAATATGAGATTTGTTCTTAAAAAAAGTGCAATTTATCCTCAGTTTATTTGTTGTGGTGTACTGGTGCTCTATTGAGATGGTGGTCAAGTTTCCTTTGCTAATGGAAATAAACTTTTGTTTTTAATTATGTTATTAAAAACCACTTTGCTGATCACATTAATTAATCTGAGATTTACATAATTTGTTGATCTTTCAAACACCTAAATAACAATTTCATAACTATCTCTGCATGAGGAATAACTGTTGATCTCCAGGCCTATTGCTTTCAAATAAGGTAATTTCCTTTTACATCGGTTTGATTGACTCATATTTTTGTCCTTTGGAAGCAACATGCAGCTGTTTGATTTAAAAGCATTATCTTCAGGAATTTGCTCAGAATGATTGTGCGTCTGCGTATTTAATTAAAAGCAATACCTTACAACCTTGTTCGTCAGAAATGAGAGGCTTCTTTCAGAGGCCCATTTGACACACAGAACAGCAAACGCTGCAAACCCACGTATTCAGAAACCTTCAATGAAAGAGCGTATGTGGTGAGTCAGACAACGGCATCAAGGTCAGAATCATCCCCCACGGTCTTCTTCATAATCTTCCTCATCTTCCTCCTCACCAAAAAGCAACAGGAAATGCCTTGGGCCACACCGCTTAAACAATGCTTTGTGTTCCTCCCTGAGATGTATTTTACTCTGTTAGTTTCTAAATCTTTGGGTTAGCCTTTCACACGATTGCCTGCCTTTATTTTCTTTGTACTCACAAAAGGAGAGGATTTTGAACTTGCTGGATGCTCTGCAGGTTTTAATTTAGATCTGTACAACAATGCCATCTAGTGGAAGAAACTCATCATCAAATTTGTTCATCGGTCAATGCAACCATAAAAATATTTTACCATTGTATTCTATTAACTGGTGCATTGGGTATTTTAAAAATAAATCATTGAGTAGTTTAAAAGTGTAGTTGTTTTGTGGTTGTTGGTGTGCAATTAATATTTATAATTAAACATAATTATGCATGAAATTATGTAATGTGCCATTTAATGATTAAATTAAGCTGTTAAATGAAAGTAATGTGTAGTGAGCATGTTTGTTTACATTTCAAAAGTATCATCCATCTAGTATTCATTACACACAGAGTAAAATATTAATAATATTAGTCAATTACAATACTACTTTTTTTGATTATGGCGAAAAAATAACGGAAACTAGTATTATTGATAACTAAACATAAAATCACACACTGACTAATAAGTGTTTACTTTACTGATTACTGCAATATGGGCTGGAGCTACATACTGCTAGAAAATAAAATTAACATCTCCACAAAGCTTGTCGGCAGAAATAAGCATGATCAACCAGAAGACATGGACTCCCAAATCTTCACTTTGAGAGTTTCAAACTGGACTTCAAGCAACTTTGGCCCACTCTTATTCCAGAATCAGAGACTTCTAAAGGAAAAGGAAAATGTTTGATATCAAACAGTAAAACAGTATTAGAGCAACAGTTTTTTTTCTGATTGTGTCCTTAGTTCAAAAGTGACTTTGCTAAATGAATGTAAAATTTACGTTTTTATGTGAAATTTGTTCAGTGACTATTTTTTTCCCTGTGCATAGAAACTCTTGCTGCTCTGACCCTAACCTCAGTCCATTCTTTGTGAAACCTTTCTAAATTGTACATTTTTTTTCTCCATATAATCCTCTCAAGGCTCGGGCTATACACTTTAAGGGTTACATTTTTCATACCACACTTGTTTCTTTCACTCAAATTTCTCTGAATATACCTGTGGAAAAAAACTTTATGTGGCTTACTTACCTTGTGGCATCAATGACTTTTATCTATCAAGTCAGCAGAGGTTCCATAAACCCTGCATCACAGCTAAATAAGATAAAGGTGTGATCTCTTTCATTTTTGCCAGAGTAAAAGTGATTTTAAGAAAAATAAAACCTTGTCATGTAATTACTTAGCCATTTAGTTTCCATTTGTAAGCATCATCACCAATAAACTTGAACATGGGAACACCTGTTAGTGGGTGATACGCCACCAGCTGGCAACTTCCAGTGAGGAAAAACAATCCTTTTACTGACTTAATTGTGTAGCTTGCTCTTAACCTACTGAGAATAGGTTAAGAGACTATTGAATGTTTTAGAATACATCCCATTATTCCAAATTTTCTTTCTGACTCACTTGAGATAAACTTATTTCAATACATATAAACTAAAACATGTTGTTTTAATTTTCTCAAATGAATGACAAATTATATTGCACTTCTCCATGCTGCGCATTTTTACATCACCTGTTCAAAAAAGGGTTAAGTGCGTCAGCAGATGGCAGCCTCATCCAAAGAAAGGCAAATTTCCAGACATATACTGTCAACAGCAGTTTCGAGCCAATATGAATCAAAGACCTTGTACTTTAACCATCTCATAAAAACAGTAAATGTATGGTTTGACACGACTATACTGCATGTCAATTATTATGAATGAGAATGAATGAGAATTTCATAGCATTGACTGTAACATCTGGACGTCCTTGAGGAGACACACTCACCCAGTGGCTCTTCCAAATGAGCAACAGGAAAGTGACAGGGACAATTGACCATGACCCTTTGTGATCCTGCACTGTGCAGCACTGAGAAAAACATTCACAAGTGTCAATTTAAATATCCAGGAAGATACTAAGGAACTAATTCTCCTCTCAAGACATTAAGTTTATAATGACCTTATTTGTATGCACTAAATTATGCACTGCATGACAACTTTTCATGAAAATATGTAATACCTTTTTTTAGGTGTCGGCAACTTTTTAATGGAAAAAACACTTTTTGGTTGAATTTACATTTATGAGTGAAATGCTGTACATTTCAAGCGTGGGAAAAGCTGTTCTGCTGTCCCCAAGTGAAAAGGAAGAAGAGTTCTGTCCACTGACCCTGTTCCTTCGGGCTTTAGAGCCTTGGTCTCATGCGAATTAATGCTTTCACAGTCGATGCTTCACATCAGATGCCATTTCTCATTCAGATGAGGACCACTACAGTCCTTAATGTCACCATGGGAATTTAAAAAGTTAGAGTTCATTCTATATTTGTTTCATTTTTTAAGTAATATGATATTTTTTGTTTGATAGGGTATGGTATTTAATTTCAATAGAGTCCTGTGGTTAAAGTTATTGCCTAAAATAATTTTGAATAGTTTTTATTTATTTATTAATGAACATCAATTAAATCTAGATTATTTTATGCTATACTTCTTTTTAATTTGAAAGTATTTAACAATTAGGTTAAACAAGATCTCAGTTTATCACGATTTAGGTTTGTCGTTATTAGCTAATGTATTCTATTTATATGCTGTTTCAAATTACATCATATGACCTTAATCTCTGCCTTAACCATGAATTTCTGCATAAATCTGTATTTTCGCAGAAACGATGTAGAGGTTCACTACAGTCTAAAAGGGTTTGAAGGTTTTTTTATTCTATATAAATGTTCGAATTCCACTAGTGTTTATTAATGTGCTAACATACAATTTTATCCTCTTGGAGTTGTTGTAATTAATGTTATTCATTAAAATAAAAAAATAAGTAGCTACGGCAAACTGTAAGCAACAACAGATGTAAAGTAGAAAATCTACGCAAGTGAACATCATTATGTTCTCTTTATTGAGTCAAAATGTCTGCCTAGTTTTCAAGTACAGTACTTTGTCCAAGTGTCAGCACCACTGAGCAGCTAACCAAGCTAAGCATATGCAAAAAATGCATACATGCTGTACAGGCCATTTTAATTACAGAATAAAACAGTTTATGCTGATGGTTTCAATCATTTATTCAAGAAAAGGAAGTTTACTTCAAGCGAACTTCGCTGTAGTGTTGAACTGAGGTAGCTACCATGTCTACATCAGATGATATCTTTACTGTTATTTTCCCAAGGCTATCATTAGTCAGAATCATGTGTTTTTATTGTAATTGAGAGAAATGAGCACTCTGTATGCCACTTTTAGTACAGCCAATGGCACTTAATTGTGCTCTCAGATTCTGTGTGCTTCCACAGTAGATCTTGGCATGGCTCACTCTGGTAACAGCATGACTCATGTTGATCGCCCGTTCGTTTTATCAGAATCAAAATTGACTTCCCTTGTCTTTCCACAAACTGCTGTGAGTGTCCAAACAAAAAACTCGTTAGATCAAAACTATGAATGTTGAAATAATTTTTTTGTGTTTGCGGGGAACAATAGGAACCATGAAAAAAGGGATGTTGTGTGAATAGCAGTCAATATCAGAACAAAATAAATGTTAAAACTGTTATTGCATGTGTTGAACATTTAACAAGATGTATGTATCAATAAAAAACATTGCTACAATAATAGGACCCTTTGCACGTTTACAACAACTAAATCAAATTCAAGTAGCTAATAGGGTTACTTTTTTAGTAAAAAAAAACACATATTGTTCAAAGAAAACTCAATTTTGAAAATGTTTTGAAGGTGTAATACATTTGTAATAAAGTCAAGAAACATCTAAAAATGTCAAACTGTTAATTGTTTTCAACAACAAAAACAACATCTAGTTTACCCCAAAACCTGTGATTATTTAGTCTAAAATTAAGTATTTACATTTTACAAAAAGTGGTGAAATTCGTTTTGGGATAAAATTCAACTTTTGCATTTTTTTAGACAAATGTGACAAATTTCTTTTGTTTAATTTTTATTAAATAATCATGTAGATAATTGAAACAACGCACACATGATTCAATGTTTCCAATGAAAAAAATTATCGAATAAAATATTTAATTGAATATTACATAACCAAAGCCATACTTTTTCAGTGTACTGACTCTACTATTCCCCAGTTGTAAACTAAACTGACCAGAAGCAAATGTACGTGTTCATAATGAAATGTAAATTGCAGAAGGTTTTGGTTTTCTGGAAAAGAAGTCATGCCAAGGGAGGAGAAATAAAATAAAGCATCTGCCATCCAGAAACTTTTTAAAAAGGTGATGTCATGCTGCCTTTGGGAAAATGTGCCCTGAAAAAATTAAACCCAGCACAGATGTAATCAAGAAGTTGGTAGATATTCAAAATCTTTTCAGAAAATTTAGACACTTTTTTAATAGAGGTAATTTCATTCTGTTCTGCCATTTATACCCAAGAGCATGGCATGTATAATGTATGACCTCCCTTTACCGTTGCTTACATCAAGCTTTATTTGAAAAGAGCTGTTGAGCATGCTGATCGCTTCATCAGAACCAATCCAAGTAATTTTTCACAAAGAATGTTCAACCTGTTCTGGCCTCAAACGGAATAATGAGGAACACGTGTTGTTTGTAAAACAAAGTCTTTAAAGGCATGCTTCACTGTTGCAATAGTAGCATGAAACACTTAAGTGCTGTCAGGTGTGCAGGCATTTGAAAAGAGGCTAGAATCTCACGTACCTTGGAAAACATTACAGTTCACCTGTTTGTTATCCTCTGGCATGCGTGACTATAGTTGGAAACATCACCAAAGATATCTTTCTTATTATGTGAGATAATTTTATTGTTTAAAAGTCATTCTTTGATTCAAGTTTTATTTTTATCTTATGCATATATATTTTTATCAAGGCAATAATACAGGTCACACTTGACCATTATCATTAAAATATAAAATATGTCTGGCTATTCCAGGTCTCCATCCAGCCAGCTGTTGCAGGTGAGAAGGTCTTATGAAGGGTGGGATATATTTATGGTTCCCACACAAAATGTCTCTTTGCTTGCTATCATTGATTACAAAAGAAGTGCCACAACAGACAGCTGAATTTTCATGATGGATTAAGTTCAGCATTAAGTTTAGTTTGGCATGTCTTTATCATGTAAGTACAATGCTTTATATGTTTTTATCACTTAATCATAGATAAATCCATGCCTGCAACAAACTCCAATGCACAACGAAGAGAGTACGTCTTCAAGAAGTAAACATTGGAAATTGTTGGGTTATAATGGTTGTGGAATTCTAAATGTACTTACATTGCTCACTCTGCAATATCAAACAAAAATACTCAAATTTAATAGGCTCTGCCCTTAGGACAGAGGTCATTAAGGATTGGCCTATTGATACAGTATATGTCTAAATACAGTGCTAGACATGAACATAATAATATACAGGCTTTAAAATGTTTTTTTTTTTTAGCTAAATAAAGAAATAAATATTTGAATTGGGTGTCACGGTGGCGCAGTGGGTAGCACGGTCGTCTCACAGCAAGAAGGTCGCTGGTTCTAGGCTAGGCTGGAGCAGGTGGCATTTCTGTGTGGAGTTTGCATGTTCTCCCCGTGATCGCGTGGGTTTTCTCGGGTGCTCCGGTTTCCCCACAAGTCCAAAGACATGCGGTGTAAGTGAATCGAGTAAAAACAATTGTCCATAGTGTTAAAGTGTGAATGTTTCCCAGCGATGGGTTGTGGCTGGAAGGGCATCCGCCACGTAAAACATGTGCCAGAGAGTTGGCGGTTCATTCCGCTGTGGCGACCCTGAAAGGGAAGAATGCCGACATGAAGATGAATTAATATTTGAATTGATGGTAGAATTAAAAAAACAATCTCTGTAATAGAATTCTGCAGTGACACAGAGTTTTCAAAATCCTTTATCTAAATAGCTCCTCTTTTGACATCATTACATATTTGTTGTTCAGCCATTTGTGGAAGACAAAGCACAAGATTTCAGAGAGAAAGGTTTCACAGCCTGGCATCAAAGCTTTATATAGATGCTTAAACCCTCCTCCCTGAAAAATAGATTATCTTGATTGGTTAAAGAAGATACCAGAGAACACGACCAAACGAAAGATCAAGAAGAGTGAAGTAATGTGAACATACATTAAAGATTTTTGAAAGGTAATGAAAAGTATTATTTTTTTAAACAGAACTGAACCAGTTGTTTTATTGCACAACACCAGATGTGAAAAGAGTACTGTCATTGTACTTTTGTTTTTTGTAGAAGTTGAGCATAGGGTGAGGTAAACGCAGGCAAACAGGAACACTAGCCCTGTCAGAAAATACAAACTTTTGGCATATGTCTGGCTCGTCTGGCTTTCATTTTGCACTGCCATATAGTGTGTGGAACAAACATGGCCAAGTTTGAAAATTATGCAATTTTATTTAATGTAGCACAAAGTATAAGGACCAGACATTAAATTTAAGGTTGACTTGATGCTTGAGCCAAGTGTGGTCTATCTGTGTAACTTGCCAAGAATAAAAATTGCTGTGTGGCCTGGGCCTCAAGATTACAAGAAATGACACATAGACACCAGAAGACATCAGATGAAGAGATCTCAGTTGCTGCTCCTCGATTATGGAACGGCCTTCCAAGAGAGATCTGCCTCGCCCCGTCTGTTGATAGTATTAAAAATAGATTAAAGACATAATTTTATGTGCAGGCATTTTAAGAGTTAGTGTATGTTGTGTGAATTTGGACTGTTTTATCCATCTTATGTTCTTTGAGGTAATTTTTTAACTTGATGTTTTTTTAGGTTTTTTTTATTGTACTATGTACTTTTTTACTGATTGTACTATTTAAAGCACTTTGGTACAACTTGTTTGTGCAATGTAAATAAAATGTACTTACTTTCTTACGAGGGAAAACAGTTTAGGATCTTCAGTAGCAGATAAGCCTCTTGGTGATTTAGGGATAGTGGGCTGGTTGGCGAAATAAGGAATGGATTTATGTACAGAATTAAGTGTGTAATCAAGTAATCAAGAGGTTGGGTAACATATATATACATTGTTTTTCTATTAGAAATTAGAGGTGGATAGCAACACATTCAATTGACTTAGTTACATTTACCTGAGTAGATTTTTTAGGGTATCCAGTACTTTTTGAGTACTTTGCATATGTGTACTTTTACTTTTTCTCAAATATTTTTTGAGAAATATCTGTACTTTTACTTTACACATGAGTTACATCGTAGTTACATATTAGTTACATCTTAGTGGTGTACCTCTGTTAGTAATATCCTACTTTTTTTTTTGATATGTTAGGAAGTCTCGTGAGAAGACTTTGAAGAGGTTGATGTGCTAGAATTTAGATTTTTTTGTAAATATCATGTCATGTCATGTTATGTGTTTGTTCCCATTAACAAATTTCATAAAATATATTTCATGTTTTTGTCATTAAAGCAATTAACTAAATAGTAGTTTGATGATCAGCAATTCTGCTATAATTTAGATCAGTAGTATCTCTTACTAAGTAAATGGTTTGGTTCTTACTTTTGGTTTTACTTCAGTAAATATTTTCGCAAGTACTTTTATTTTTACTCGAGTAAAACTTTTTTACTTGAGTAATATTATACTCAACCCACCTCTGTTAGAAATATAGGCCTACTTCAAAACCTAAGTACCTCTCTTCTTTAGCCAAACAAATAATAATAATAATACAGGGAGAATATACTCAGTCTAAAACTGGAAAATTCAAACATGAGTACTAGTAAGTAGCATACTACCAAATATTTATCACCAGAAAGTTGACTGATAGAACAATAAATAACTGTGGCGATATTTCAAGAATGTTCTTTAATTTCCACAACAGTTTCCACTGTAATGTGTTTCTCCAAGATGACCGGGTTTAAGACCACATTATTTGTTTTTCCACTTGATACATAGTTATGTAATGGCTGCGATTAATTTAAAGCAAATAATTATCACTCCGGAAAAGCTTTTGCAAATAAACAATTGAATGTAATCAATAGATGCTGCTGTGGGAACATGATTTTAATTTCCTCTTCAGCGACTCCAGTGCTGGTGTTGTGTGTGAAGACGCACTCTCTGAGGTGTCTAGGGGCTGCCAGCATGTGCCCTGCAATATCTCAGTTTTATGTTGATGGTGACTAGCATAATATCTCATACAAGCTGTTTGGATTGATCGGATGATAAACCACTGTATTTCTTTATACCCTCTGTCTAACCATGTTGCGATTTTCCATTGTGAATACAAAGCAGAGCTTGTTTTTCAAAGATCTTGGCTGATACTTTGGTGTAGTTTTTTTTTCATCACTAATGAAAGTAGTGCTGGCTTGAGCTGTGCAGTACCTGTCACCTTCTTTTGAAGCCTGAGCCTGGTGTTTTTTTATGTAGTGTACAATCATCACCAGTGTTTTCAGCAGAGCAAGAGCACTGCTTTTTTTTTCGATTTGTGCAACAGTCGTGGTTTCATTACTGCCCTTGCTCTGCTACTTCCTGTCCGTGGACATTTGGGTCATTATATAAGAGCTTATAGCTTTTTTGAGTGATGTAAAAAGATTAAAGGTCCATCTATCTGTTAAATCAAACGTCATGCAAACTAGGTTAGTAGGAACAGCACAACACAGTACAGTATAGTATAACCAACCTAGTTAGTCATGACTAGGGAGAATTCATTAAACAATAGCCAACACTGTTCTTTGACAGCCCCCCCCCCCTCCTGTAGATTTGAGCAGTTTAAATACATATACCAGGAGATTCAAGCAAGCCAAGAAAACCTTAATCAGTTTGCTCAATATTCTTCATGAGGCGTTAAGCTGAACTGTACATCCAGTATAAGGTACATATTGTACACAATATTGTACATATTTAATTTTCATTGCTGTTGTTTAAATGTTTAAAAAAACTGAAGTAAACTTTACACATTACATTTATGCATTTGGCAGACACTTTTGTCAAAGCGACTTACATTTGGGGAGAGACAATATACAATTTGTTACACAGTCAAAGTCTATCTCAGCTTCTCATAATAGAAATTGTATCAACTGATCAATAAACCATAGCAGGAAGAAAATAAAGACAGAGGAGGAAAAAAACAATTTTTATCTTTTTTTGAATATTACGTTTTTTTATAGTAGATATAGTAGTAAACCACTATCTTAGTAACTGGTAGAATTGTGCTGGCCAAAATAAAATCTTAACTAGTTGTTATCAAGTGGCATATAACAAAGCAAAAGAAACAAACAGTGGCAAATATGAATAGAATCATGCTATTCAAAGGTTAATATCTATTACAGGATCTCATACCTGTTAACCCTTTGAACCATCTCAATCACTCTGATCATTCACAGCTCTGTTTGTCATCAGGGACTTGATCAGAGATCTTGTGTTTAGGCCCGTGGAGCTGCTTTACAGTTGATCATTGAAAACGTGTACCTTGAGCCTGGCTTATCTTTTTTTAATTGATTATGCTCTTTCTGAACACTGAGCTGTTTTTTTCTTGCCATCTACCCCTAACTATAACATCTATTTCGCTACATTGCTTCTTTTTCACTAATATATGGCATAAATAAAAGTTATTTTTGGATCAGTGGTGTCCAAAGTTGATCCTGGAAGACTTTCGTTGAAACCTTGACTAGTGCCCATATTAATCTGGCTTAAGGACTAGCAAAGAAGTCCTTATTTAATGAGATCAGGTGTATTATATGTTGGTTGAAGTTGTGCAGTACCCTGTGAAAGGGTATTTACGATTAAGCAATCTGTGGAAAAAATCCATGAGCAACAACTGGCAGATTTTTTTTTTTATTGAATCTGAATTTTTAAATTTAAACATTGATATGAATGGGGGTTTGAACTCAATCAACGCACATCTGCTCTTTTACGTCCTGTGTACTACCCGCTAAACCAAGAGATAGTACCTGTTAAAAATTGGCTGTAACTTCCAATTAGTAAATTTTTTTACACGGTAGTATGTAGTTCAACAATGTATTTTAGCATGCATGTATTTTAGATGGAAGCTTTACCTTCCTCACAACTGTTTAGGATAAAATGGCACCTGTTTAATCAGGAGACTTTCTCAGAATGCAATGAGAGTTTCTAAATATGGATACAAACTGTAAATCTTGAAAAAATAATAAATCCTTATTTTAATGAGGTAAATCTCTTTCTCTCTCCCTCTCTCTCTCTCACTCTGAATTAGTTTTAGCTTTAACTATTTTATACATTTATATGTTTAGGAATTTACATACATCTAGCAAGCAAACAATATCTTATTTTTAAAACCAAAAGATGCTATCCTAATGTATTGTGCTCTAACTATTGAAGACTGAATGTGATCCATTACAAAGAATGATTCAATAAACACGAAATGTAGTAGTAAGCAGTCTAACCAAACACAAACTTGAAATTGAAGTTCTATTTTTTTCCCTGATGTACTCCAGGAAAAAGGAAATTGATTTGTGGTGCAATTTAACAATAGCTATGTTTTGCTGGCACACCACCTTACACTTCCGGAAACAACACTGTTCCCTGCTGCAAAGATAATTTAGGAATCATTCTTTTAAGAAAAAAATAAATGACCACAGATAGCTGTAGAAAAAAGTTTGTTCAATATATCTGACTGAAACAGTACTTAAAACATCGAAACTGCTTGTTTCCTGACTATGCCAGCAATAACTCATGACCAGATAATCAAATAAAAAGCCAGCATATATCTGCCAGCTCTGCAAACAGTGCTAGATTGATGTAGGTCTAAACCAGGCATGATAGATTACTTTTGACGTCCATTTTGGTGTTGCATCTGTTTATCATGTCACGTAGCTATGAACAGGAGACGAAGAAAGTCTTCCTTTCCAACTTTTATGCAAATATTTGGAATATATTATATTGCACATTTCATTCAGAATCAGTTGTTTAGTATTTCTAACACTACTTAACTCATTAAAGCCAAGATAAGGTCAAAGGTTGATACAGATAAAGGACAAAAACAAGATTCTACTAGCTGTCTAGTGATGAATGTCGAACAAAAGAGAGTGTTGACCACATATATCTGCCACAGAGCGATTCTTGCTCAAACATTTGCTGTTATCAATTAATCAATGAAAGTCTAAATCTAACATGATGGATTGGTTCTGACGTCAGCTTTCTCATTATCATTTTCTTCTGTATATTGTGGAAACTAATATAGCTCTGTCCACCTTTTCCTCTCTGATGGTCTCGTTGGGTATTCAACCGAGTTCTACTTAATAATAGATGATTTAACTTTTTTAGACTACTAAAAGCATAGCTGCAATTGATGAATAAATGTATATTTATTTTTCACTTAAAAGTCTTCAAAATAAGATTTTGAATTTGTAATGTTTTATTGTTGCTAGCATAAAGATGCACCAAACTGTGTGCAATGGCTCATTGAATAGATCTGCCACAGTAAGAGTATTGATCAAGCACTTCCTTCCATCACTTAATCAATGAGGGGACAAGTCTCTTGGACGAATCGTAACATACTGCATACATTCAGCAGTCATTAACAATCCTTATATTTTTCTAAATCTGTATTCAATTGTTCATTCATTTTGTACAAGTATTTTATATCCGTTAGATGTGTGTAGGGTATTGAGCACTTAACATAACTTTTACTCATGATTGTATTTACCTCAGTAAATATCTGATAATCTTGATTTTCTTATTTTAGGAAGAATTCTCTTATTTAAACCTTTTGGTTATAGATTACAGTTTATTTTGAGAAAATATCACTTACATTTTCTTGAGAAAAAAATGCTTATTCCGGTCATTTATTTTCTTGAATTAAGAAACTTTGTGAAACAAGCTCCTGATTTTGTCACTGATCTTAAAACAAGAATCTTAAAACAAAAAGTTTTGACTCAACATATTCTTATTTCAAGAATGTTAGTGACATTTAATTTTAAGAAATCAATATTAAATACTGGTAAAAAACATGGATCTTGGAACAAGAAAAAGAATCTTTAATCTAGTTCTAGTCTTCTTAGATCAAGTAAACTATCTGACAGGGGGCAGATATTTTTAAGATAACCTCCTAGGTTTATTACAGATTGTTTAGTTTTAAGACCACCAGAGACTAGATACAAGTTGAAATATTCTAGTTTAAGTGCAGTTTTACAGCTTATAAAGACTTGTTTTGAGATTTTTTGCTTTTATTTGATATATAAGATTCAACAGCATTTGATATCATCAAGAAATTTTGCTAATTTTAGGAATTCTTGCCAAGTCAAATTTGATTGCCCCATTGGCAGATTTTTTTGCTTGACATAGGAAAGATTTTACTTCATTTGAGTTTTTTTTTCTTGTTCCAAGAGTGAATTTTTTGCAGTGTAATTACTTCTGAAAATTTTACATGAAAAGATAAAATAAGTAACTAAATATTATCTTCCTTGGGATACTATTAGTGAGTATTCACAGACAAACTAAGACATATGCCAACGATATAAAGAACATACTTATTTCAGAATAGAAGACCCTGCCTTTATTATGGTATCAAACTGCTACATTAAGGATCAGGTAAGTTTTCAAGCTATATGAAAGTAATGAATTATTTATAACCATTTATAATGTATTTATAATACATTTTATTTTTATTATAAAATAAGAATAATTTAATAATGTATTAATTAACTATTTAAATATGTAATGGTTAAGTGAGTATAAATTCTTAATAATGAACAACAATGAGCACTCCTCAAACAAAATGTTTTATTGCTCTAAATTAATTTAATTCATATTTCTAAATCTAAAACGGTTAAAGACAAACAATTCTAGAAAGCTTATTTAACTGGGTTCCCTTTTGTAAAACGGCACTGAAACCTGACTCAGCTAAAATCAGCTAAAAGACCAACTAACACTAATCCCCAGAATTATTATGGAAATCAACATTTCCTTCAACAGTGATTTAGAACGAAATGACTGGTCAAAACATTTTGCATAAAAAAGACATTTGGACTGAAACAATAAACTATCATTAGGTGACACTGACGCTTATTGATGAAAATGTTGTTGTTACAGAAACGCTATGCCTTCATGCCTTTCCTTCCTGGGAAGCCTTTTGGGTTCAGACTGTGCAGAGGGCAAGAATAATTGCTCAACACATACTCGATCGTTCAGCATTAATGGAGTGTAAACATGATACGCATCAAGCTGAGATAGCCCATAAAAGGAGTTTAGATCTGAGAAAAAGATTGTCAGAACCTAAAAAAACCTGATCATAAGCAATCACTTAACACTTGTTTTTCAAATCATCCTGCAACACCTGCTTCCATTGAATTCTGCTAAAATCTTCTACATGAATACACCCCGATCACGAGGTTCCCAATAATAATCACCTGTTCATCTTATCACCTCCAGTACCAAAACGCATTCCCTCTTCTTAACTGGTGAATGATCTCATAAATGTTCTCTGTGCTTTTTATTTTTAACTCTAGATCGAGATCATTTTGGAAGTAACTGTTGGGTGAAAATGTTTGCAATGATACTTTCCCCTGACCTTTGCTCCCCAACAATGCCATGCAGGTCTTGCCATAAATTTGATACACCTTATATGTGGCAACGGTCTTATATGATAGCTCAGGTTTATTACAGAACCGAGACAGAAGATCCCCCAAAGCCAAATAGCTGTTCATTTCCTCGACATTTCAAAGGTCAAAACTTTTAAATAATTAATTCACTGTGCAGACCAACTGTTGAGTATTTGTTCATGCTTTTCATGAATATCACCACAGGCGATAGTTGTATTATTCAGCACTGACTACTTATATAACATTATGAATTTCACAAGAAATATTCCTTGAAATCAAGAATCAATGTTGTTAAATGCTAATAACTTCACCAAACATCTCTAGAATGCTAATAATAATCATCTGTTCACCTTCTCACCTCAGCAGTATAAAGTATTTTCTGCATCACATACTTCTCTTTTAGTACTGTCTTTAAAGATGTGTATCCGCTGTGCAATAAAAAATATATATTGCAAGAAATTTAAGGGCCATACAGTGTGCAATCCTTTAAAATTAGTATTGAGAGTTGAGAATTGAAATTATGGAATAACAAGACAAGAAATATATATATGAAAATGTAACAGAAGAGCTATTTTTCCTCTGAAGTATAAACAGCTCAAACCACCTTTGCCTTGATCTGATTTTCTTGTCCCTCATGACTTGTTTTCATTGCTTTTTTTATCAATGTGAAGAATGTTCCAGCAAACCAAACCGTGTAATTGGAATTTGTTTATCTGTCTCCACGCAAAACAATCCAGAATAAACCTTTCTATCAGACACTCCAAAAGTGGGGATGAAATTTTGTGTAATGAAATTGTAAACTGTTATGAATACACCAAAGGCCTTCCCCTTCATTAAAATGTAAGGAGTTTGATCAATTACGTACACAATCACACATATTTAGAAACCTGGCTTCTTCAAAATGTTTTTTTGTGTTGCCTAATGTTTAGTTCCTTCAATCTAAGGTAAAACTTGACTTTTTCCTAATCGAATTAAGGTTAGTACTTAATCTATTAAAAAATGCCTCCTTTTTTAGAAGATCATTTTAGATCTTGTAATTATAGGAATTTGCAGTTAAGGATTTGAAAGTGGTAGACGGTGCTAAATTGCACTAACTCTGCTCGTTTGGCTAGTAATCATAGGGGAATCTTTTTTGGTAACTTTTTTTAATCAGCATTCTTTTAAAGAGGATATTAAAGAGGTTTTTGAAGGTTGGTTCTAAATAGCACCTTTGGAAGATTATGAGCCTAAAAACAAGATTTGGTGCAATGCCATACTGCTTTTTTAAGAGTATAATTTTAGACTGGTAAAATCAGTGGTGGAAAAGGAACTTTTTTTACCCTAGTACTAAAGTAAAGTACAAGTAAAGTGAACTGACTGAAAGCTAATCCATAAAAAACAATGTTATTTATTAATTAATACTCTTTTTTCTAAAGATGCTCAAGGCATCTGTGAAATTTTAAACTTTTAATCATTCAGTGTAACCATCAAGTCCTTTTGGTTTACGTCTAATAACTGGCTTATTATAATGTTTATCAGTCCAATTAACATATTAAATGTGAATCTTTGGCAGAGTAAACAACAACTTCAATGAGAGCAGATCGGGGGAAGCAAGATATCTAAAACTATTTGATTGTATATATTTATCCAAGTAAATATTCTGATGTGTAGCTTAGTAATTTCAAAACAAATGTATTAAAGAAAAGTCAAGAAAACCTTTTGAAAAAAGTTTCAAAAAGTACAAGCAGACATAAAAACTACACAATTACAGCAGCGTGAGTAAATGTAGTTCTAATTAAACTTGTCGGAACTAAAGTATTTATTGTTCTGAGACAACTTCCCACACTTTTTTCATTGGGGTTTTATTTTGTATTATTATTTAATATCATATTTAATATGTATTATTGTTATATTATAATATTTTTCTAATATGTGGTTGAACTGTAGCGTTCCTCTCAAAACTGTTTTTTTTTTTTCTAGTAAAGTTCAGTGTTCAGTCCATGTCAGTAAATGGTCAGTGTGTGTTTACTGCTTTATTTAAAACTTCAAAAAACTTTAAAAAGGCAGTCTTTTAGTCTGCTCTTTGAAGATAACCAGATGTAACCAAGAAGATTGCACGAACATATTAGCATGGAAAACATACCGTCTGTTTTATACAAATATCTGGTTGTTGCTAGGCATAGATAATGATCTAAAGTGCTGTGTACCGATGTTTTACTTCTTTTGCAAGTTCCAAATTTCCTCTCCTGTGTTGATTAACGCCAGAGCTCTCCCAGCTCCATTGTAATCTCAAGCCAGGACTTGATTGGCTCTGGAGTCACTGGCTTTGGGCCAGCAGACTCTCTCTATATAACACAGAGGAGCAGGGCAACAACTTGTAAAGAGAGAAGAGCCAACAACTCATGGTGGTGGACTAACTCTGTAAACTTAAAGTGAACAGTTCAGAAGATGTGCAAGGGATTAGCTACCCTTCCCCAGACATGTCTGGAAAGGTAAGATTTGTTACAAACAGTTTGTTAAAAAAAACCTAACTTTACTACATTTTAAATGTGTTACTCTTTTTGGGATTAAACACTATTTTTTGAACAGCAAGGAAGACTTTAATTGGGAACCCTTTGGGAAAGATTTCTTGGTTAACTTCCATGTAGAGATGATTTTGGCTGTAAATGTCAAAAATGTTTATACAATTACTTGAACACAGAACAGATTACGGCAGTGGTTGAATTGTAACTTGTTTTTGGCAGCTTGCTGGGAGTGAATATTGAATAGTGTATAAGTTTGGGGGTCAAAGTTGTCTATTGATTATTTACACCTCTTTTACTGCAGACTTTGTTATTTTGTCTTTTTCCCGTACTTCAATATTTAAATCAATATTAATGCAAGGTTGCAGTTCATTATTCAGTGAGCATCTTTCATTCAATATTTAAAACTTTGAGGTGATCTAAATGTAGCTTTCACTTTCTTCACAAAGCAAGGATAAAATTCTAAGAACAGGTTTTAAGTATAACATTTATTGTGACTATTGAGTCATGTTCTGCCTCATTCACTGATTAAGCATGTGTTTATCACAATTCTTGGCTTTGCGTTTTAAAAACTGGCCCATGTCCTGGAACTCTCCAGAAATCTCTATTAATACAATAAAACACATTTCAGGATGGTAACATGGGAGGATTAAAGTGTTGTATTGGCTAACACCGCAAGAAAAATTTATTAAGTAGAGATAGCATACTTAAATTGTCTTCGAAAACAATCTTCTTAAAACCTTGAATAATTTTCAAAAATGACTCTCACAACATTTAGTCATCTGGCAATCATTAATGTTTTTTTTTCTTGTTCCATGCACAATGGTTCAAAAACAATTTTTTTTTTACTTTCACAGAAATGGTGGGAAAAAAGTTGACAACTAAAAACGTTTTTATTGAATAAAGTTAAAAATATGTGTTACCGTTGATCAAATAAGCAATGCAAGTATAAATAAGCAAAATACCTAAAAATGTTTTCGCATCTAATGCATATTTATTCAAGTAAAGATTTGGATGTGTATTTTGGAGAAGTACATTCAAAGCAAATGTACTTAAATAAAAGTAAAACTTTCGAAAACAATTGAAAAAGTACAATAAGACGTAAATACTACTCAATTACAGCAGTGTGAGTAAATGTACTTATCTATTTTCCTTATCGGGTTAAATGTATGTCAATTAACATTGTCTACTACATTTTTAAAATGTTTTGAGACAACTTCCCAGACTTTTTTCATTAGGGTGTACATTTTTTTTTCATTATATAATATAATGTTTAACCAACTGTAATATTCTTCTCAAACTGTTTTCTGGTGAACAAACATGTCAAACTTACACAAAGGCTGTCTTTTAGTCTGGTATTTGAGGTACTTTTGACCAAATGAATAGTTTATTAATTGTAAACATTAAAAAAAATTTAGGCACAAAAGACATGTGTATAGCTCTAAAGTACATGTTTATTGTTTGTCGTTTTGCTGTCTTCAGGGCTAAGGGGATCAAGACTAAATTGGGAACTCTGCTCCAGAAGCCAGAGAATTCCATCGACCTCATTGTCCCCTACCAAGAAAAGCCTGAGAAGAAACCAGAGAAGCTTCAGAAGTGAGTTCCTCTTGGCTCCCCTCACTTTCTCTGTGCCTCTCCTTATTTCTTTTCTTTCCCCCTCTCACTTCCTCTCTTTTTCCTTTGATGCGTGCTTCAGTTCTGCACGTGTTTCTTCTCATGTCTCACTTGCTCATTCGCTTCGAAAAATGTGAGGATGCTAAGGGTCTCTTCGAACAGAAGACCCTTCTCATTATTTTCATTTGGTGACGCTTTCAAATAGAGCTGCACTGAGCTTTCTGTTTATTCCGTCAGATATTTAATTTGAAGAATATGTTTAAAATCTTCAAATATTTTATGTACCTTCATGACACAAAAACATTCTTTAAATCCAAGAATATTGAATCAGAGGAGTAATATGAGACTCCTTATCTTCCGGGAGTGCTCTAATTGTGCAAGTTGCATGCTTCTATGAGCTATTTTTCTACGTTGTACTTTTATTAGCAAAAAGGCTGCAAATAATAGCTTCATCAAAATTGGTTCTGATTAAGGTTCATTCCGCTGACATTAAAAAGCAGGATGATGATCATAATAATTCATATTAACAACGATTATCAGAAAGTGGCAACATTGTAGAGGTGTGGGTGGAAAACATTGTAAAACAAAGAGCAAACAATGGAGTCAGAAAAACAAAACTGGGAAAGAAAAGGACATCCTGTGATGGAAAACCAAAAATAGTCAGTTTGCAATGTAAATAATCTCCCAACTAACTTACAAATCTTTGCAAAACACTCAGCTCCCTTTAGGCTTATGTAAGACATTATGCAAGTGTTAAAAGCATAAGATTGTATTTTTTTGTTCAGACAGGAGAAAATAAAAGACTATTTCTATCACAGGAAAGAACATTGTGTGTACAAAGGGTAAATGTAGAGAATTTATACCTAAAAGATAAAGAAAAATAGAACAATAGCCCTGTTATTCCACTATTAAAGTGAATAATATTAATACACCAAAAAATAAGCCAAACTTGACATTATTAAGATTTTCTGTTTTTATTTACGATGGTGTTAACTATAACAAATATAGTGTTAATATATTGCTGTCAACATTTGCATAAGTAATATGTAGAGGCAAACAAAATTTCAAAAAGCATGGTTTCTCAGATAAGTTTTTTTTAATAATTAGTGGTATGCATTGTTAAACACTCAACATGTGAGGGGAGGATGCAGGAGCTTTTTGATAACAGCACTTTTATTTCTGATTAATTTATTTGTTTTATACTGAAGGGGATTTATTACATTTAACTCAGAAAATTGTTAGACTTTTTGAACCAAGAAACCGTCCGAGTTGGAAGTCAGTGTTCAGTAAATGCACCATTATTGTGTCTTGTTAACATGAATAAATGCTTGTTTGCAGAAAATTCATCACACGTTATTAAGATGTGTATAATGGCGTTTAAATATGACACTGTAAAAGAAAAAAATGCCAAAAACAATGTTTAGGATTCCATTTAACTGTATAATTTAAAGTGCATAAAGTAGTCTTTATTTACATGTTCTAGAAAAAAATGCCAAACCAATGTTTAATGTTTTCTAATTATTATATTGTCAAAACAGCTTATATTTCTGATGTTACAGGTATTAACTAGAATATAATATTTATTCAATTATTCAATTATATGTAATAATTATCATATTTACTTGGGTTATTTGTTTGTTTGTTTTTCTCAACTACTTTACATAAATGTGTTCCTAAAATACAAAATAAGGTAAATGTGTATTTTAATGGTAAATTTTTTTTTACAAAAAACATTACCTAGTTAGTTTTATTAACAAGAAGTTAAACAAAAGTGAACACTCATGACACCTAAAGATATTATGAAATTAGCAACCAATTTAAATAATAAAATATTAAATAGAATTTTTCTGATTGAGTATCCCAACCACTTTAAGAAAAACAATGTTTGAGGAATTAGCTTTATGTGCTCAACAATCTGCCTCTCTTTTTTAGACCCACTCCTGAAGAAGCGGCCCAATGGCGTGAGTCCCTTGATAAAGTCCTCTCCAACAGCTGTAAGTTTAGTCCACAAACACATCTGCATTATAAGGATGAGTTCTGTTGAGATTAATTTTCTTTGTTAATGTATAATGTTCTCACATAATGACAGAAATACTAGAAAAATGTGGTAATTTGAAAATGTATGTTATAGTTTTTAATGAAAATTATAGAATATAAGTAGTCACTTACTACAAAATCTAAGATCACCGTGTGAGTAACTTGACTCAGTTCTCTTCTCGTAGATATTTTTGCTGAATAGTTTGTTTTGTTTAAAACAAATTGTTTCTTGTTTTAAAAACCTTATTTGTCGTGTTCCCTTGTCCCTTGATATAAATTGGCAGGGTCTATGAAGCTGAAAATATGCATTTCAGCAATGTGACGGCGTTACAAAGCCAAGTTAAAAAATTGATGCCTAAGAATTGCGTTGAATCTATGAAGCTAAAGAATGAGATCAAACTTTTCAAATGTGAGGCAGCCTTATGGAAACTAATGTGTAAACTAACACAGTGTACACTGGGAAATTTAGTACTCCCCTTTGTTTGAAGGAGAAGTTTCAGGTTTTAAAAATGACTCACTCACAAAGAATTTGCCTAGCAACCCCACGCAGGGTTGGTGATCATGATTGGACAAACTTACCAGAAAAAGTCCTTTCGCTTTTCACCAAAATGTAACATGGAGGGGGAAGGCTAAGAATAGAATCTGTTCACGCTCCTTGCTTCACGAGTTTCCTTTTAGTTCCACTGTTTAAGTTTATAGTATGTTCATAGTAAAAAGTGTATTCAAATAAATATACTTTCTTTTTTCAGTGACGTGCTGTGAGACATGTTGCTGGACTTTTAGAGTCAGAGTTACAAAACTATGCACCCAAAAAAAGAATGTCAAATGTATAGCAGTTCAGTGTGTCTTCCAAAAAAACACCAGGAGGGATACTCTATCTCATCCTTTAAAGCATTGGTCGTCCATTATTGATTACTTCACGCTGATGAATGATGAATAGATCAATTTTGATAAATGATTGAGCTGAGATATAACAATACGTCTGTCAATTTGGCTTTCAGTCAAAACTCAAAATAAAGGATTTCTATTGAATTTGATTCAATAATAAATTAATTACTCACTTGTTACGTAGAACAGAGCTGTGTGTGAGCTCATGAGCGCCCTCTTCACTTGCAACACAGACACTGGGCAGCTTTATGTCACTCACTAAATAAGTTTGGAACTGCTTCACCTGCCTCCCTTGACAACACGTCCCTGGCTTGTTTTCTAGTCTGTGTTAAGCCATGACAATATTGAATAATTATGAATAATTCCATAAAAAAACTCACTGGTTGGGGGTTGATCAGCAATTAAAGCTGTAGCAGACAGAAACTCAGGTGCCACACCAAAGCAGATCGTTTGTATTGTGTAGGTATAGAATATTATTGTTGAGAGAGAAAATATGGCACCAATGATTCTGATGATTCTGTATTCTTTTTAATTAATTTATTATTAAACAGTTTTGTTCTTTGCTAATACAACACATACAAAAAATAAGCCAAAAGCTATGAAAGTCCGTTGTCTGCACAGAAATTGTATAACAATGCTGTTCTAAACAGTGTTCTAAAGCCAGTCTGTTGTGCTTAATCATAACATTTTGCCTGATTTCATTTCAAAGAAGGTTGTTTCCAAAGCATTCATTCAAAAACAAGAGTGTCTGTCTAAACGCTTCCTGGAATAATAGCTATTGTGTACTTGATTTTAGACATTGACAAACTGATGCTTAACATTTGTCTCTGTCTCTGAAATGATTCAGCGTTTAAACAAAATACATTAGGGAACCGAGGGAGCAGAATGGGTGACATTTGATTTTAATCTTTGATAGGATGCTGTGGAGAGGGTTTGCATTAGACCTGCATGGCCTGTGTTTGAATAAGGATTTATTTAAGAGCTACTGGTCATAGAGCTTTTGATGGCAGCAACACTCCAAGGCACAAAAGCTTCACTTGCTCACTAATAGCTTTTCCCTGTTTTTATGTCACAGACGGCCTGGCCACCTTCAAGAGCTTCCTCAGATCTGAGTTCAGCGAGGAGAACATTGAGTTCTGGGAGGCATGCGAGGAATTCAAGAAGACCAAATCTCCTCTGAAAATGGCCACCAAAGCCAAGAAGATTTACGAGGATTTCATTCAGACCGGTGGGCCCAAGGAGGTTTGTTTGTTTATTTGGTCCTAATAGCACTCCGATTTCAATCTAAGATTTCCATAAAGCTTAGTTTTGTATGGAGAAGAAAATGTTTTCCATTCAACAGCTTCAACCCATCTACTGTGAAAACATATATTTGTATCAGTTCACTTTATAAATAAAGAGCTCAATGTTTTCTTCCCCTAAACATCTCTGAGGAATTCAGAAACAACATGAAAGTGATGGAGTATGTCAAATTATTGTTTATATCCTCTGGGAAATGAACTTTGATTAAAATAAATTGACCTTTGGCATATTGAGAGAGGTTAAATGAGCCACACATTACCTCCGGTTTGGGTTGCAGTCACAGATCATTGATTTAAAATACAATTCAAATAGCTTTCCAACCTTTTTTCTCATCAGATATTATTTATGTACAACTGATGTATTAATGCATGTTTTAATAGGATTTTTAATTATTTTTATTTTTCTTAGTTTCAAAAATCATCAACGGACACTCAAACTTAGCAACATCTGATTTAAAAACTTAATAGTATTTTAAAGCATACATTTGCTTATCAGTAAATAAAATGCATTAATACATTTTTTTATATTTTGCTGGAAATATTTTTTGGATGGATTAAACCATGAATTAGTTTCAATAACTGTTTCATTTTATGGGACAAAATTGCCTAAAAAGGTTGGATGATCTAACTCTCCATGTTTAAAAAAAGTTTACAAATGTGTACATTAAGTAAACAATTGTGTTTTGAAAGAATGTTTTGCATCAGGATGTTTGCAGAACATTTTAAAGTGTCTGTTATGCAATCGCTTTTGACAACAGCAAAAACCCACACAAGCTAACAAACACCAAGCACTTGTTTATGGTAAAAGTTGTTTATTTTATGAATTTCTTCTGTTTATACTAATTTGGCTCGGCATTACATATTCAGAGAAATGGGATAAATTAATTTAATAAAATCAAACATGAAGCCAACATGAAAAAGGTACAAACTTTTATTGAAAAGCCCAAACCACTTCATTTTAGTCCACATAACAGGAAGTGTCTACCTGCAGATCACCTTGATGAAAGAAAATTATATACACTAAAATAGATTCTACATTCGAGGAAAACTGCAGGGATTCCATTCAACTGGCCTTTCGCATCTGTCTACGTTTGCCAGGCTTCACTGCTCTATACAGACCCCCTACAGCTCTCACACTCTGTCTAAATTGATATATGTCTCCAGTTCATTATATTTGTCCGATTGGCAGCATATTGAGAGAAAAGAAAGTCGTTATTTCATTCTTTTCTTCCTCCTCTTCAATCTGATGCCTTTAGGTGAACATCGACCACTCCACTAAAGACGTGACTCTGAGGAACCTGGTGGATCTGTCCTCCAGCACCTTTGAGCTGTCTCAGAGTCGCATCTTCACCCTGATGGAGAAAGACTCGTTCGGCCGCTTCCTGCGCTCTGAGTACTATCAAGAGCTCATCAAGTAAAGCTAATTCATCCAGCTGCAGGGAGAATCATTTTGACAAATTCTTCACCAACTAGTAATCATAAAAAACACATTGACATTATATAGCTGATTAAAGTCTGACTCTGATCATTGGAAGACATTTTTAAAAACACGATTTTACCACCTCCCTGCAGTCGAATGAAAAGCAAATCAGATCATCTTGACCAAAGTTGAAAATTGTCTGTAATAACAGCCTCGTGCTCTGAATGTCATGGTTACGAATTTAAATAAAGGAAGTCAAAGATTAGGGTGGAAGCATTTTTAGTTATTATCAGTCTATGTTGCAAACCTCTCCTCCTAAAGTGTCATTGACTGATAATTAGAGTCACACAATTGCTAACCCCTCTAGACTAAATACAGATTTAAACTGATGTCCACTTGTAATTCATGGCTTTTGGTGTACGTATGTTTGATTAGGGACACTCTGACCCTGATGGCTAAGCACCATGTTTATCAAGAGGAAAAGGCTGGGGAATGGGAATGGAAGAGTGAAGGGCTATTTCTCAGAAATGTCTTGAGTTGTTATTGTTAATATGGTAAACCAATCGGACCAAGCCTTTTAGGATAGAATGCAGCACCATAAGTCAAACCTTTAAGTGCTGTGGGATGCAATCCAGTCTCTGGGAACTTGGAGTTTTGGTTACCACTGTTGAATGTTGCTAAGGTGGGAATATCAAGTAGGGGGGAATCTCCATGAAGCACTGGGGACATGATTCTTATTTCTAAAGGCAGTGTTGATTCCCATGCCACTTTAAAACCAAAAGTCATTTCAATTAAGTCATGGAAATCCAAAGCATCCAAGAAACATCTATCATGAAACCTTTTCTATATACAAATTATAACACATATAGTACACAACTACTCCATAGTCTTAAAGAGAACAGATATACTCTAAGAAAAAAACTGAAGAACTGTTATTTTTATTCACATCACTTATTTTCACTAGGTAATTGCAGCTAATCCTGTTACTGTAGTGTCATAAGTGTCATACTATATTTTTAGCAATCTTTCTGCATGTTTTATTATTTTATCTGTTACACAAGACCTTCGAGTTGCATCTTTCAACATAATTGTGTGTAGATGTGTTGCTAGAATGGATAACAATTATAAACAAGCTTTGGAAGCTGCTTCTGGAAGTCCTTACTGATGCCCCACAATGCAAATGTTTAGTTCACTGCAGGACAGCTTTAGATTAATACGGATATTTTTGACAACCATGAATGAATTTGATAAAAAAAAATCTAAACCATTTGTAGCAAAAAAAAAATTTTTTTTTTATTTAAAGTTTTTTTAAAGTTTTTGTAAAAACTTAAATTCACTTGAGATAATATTCTGTACTAAAATAAATGTGAGCATATAGTTTCAATTTGAAATATGATCAGTAAGGACTGACAAAGTACCTTAGCAATTATAAACATCGTCATGGAACTATATCCATTATGCATGTTTCTGTAAGTGCTTATATAAAATGAAGAATCACATTAAAGTTCCGAAGAATTGTTTATTTATTTTGTTCCAGATAAACATATCAGCCATGTCTTATTTTAATTTGTTTTGCACCTGTCTGACTCTTTGATATTCAAGTTAAAAAATGCTGAGATGAGAGTGTGTGTCCTTTCTATTTTATTATTCATGAAACACAAAGTTCACATTTCATTGGCTTTACAATGCAGAATTGTGAATAGAAAAAGTTGCAGAGGGACTTTAATTTATTCCAGCTTGACTGAAAGAGGGGTCAGCGACATCCATCTTTCCTCAAACCAAATTATAGCAGCTGTTTAGATGTTTTCATAGAGATAATGAAGTTCAAGGTAACATGGATGTGTTAAGATTGCCAAATTACCACTAAAAATAAACTTTCACTCAGGAATTTACACTTACATACAACTGTGTAGTGTCTCTACACTCTACAAAAAGCAATGAAATGTTGACAAAGTGTTAAAAAGTTAGTTGACTCAAATTTTACAAAAGACATAATCAACACATTCAGCCAATTCATTATTATTTGATTTTTCTCATTTTTTGTTGAATAGATGTTGACTGAATTAATATTTTCTAATTGATTCCAAATTATTAGTGTCTGTTGTTTATGGGATCAAAAAATGAATAATGAGTCAATAATTTAATTATTATTTTGCGACTACCTGCTGGTGATTGTTAGCTTCTTTTTCAGTTGGAGAGGGGAAAAGGTAAGGCTTGCAATTACTTAATAATATAACATGTTTATAACTGTATCAAGATGTAATTTACCTTTTGTGAAGAAAGCGAATTAATTGTGTGTGTAAAATTTTTTTGTTGAACTGTGTCAGAGTGATGCATTGAGCCAATTAAAAACTATTTATTGAGTCAATTTAGGGAAGATCAAATTGACAACATAAAATTTCAGAGCAATTTTTTACTTTAACAATTGTGCATTGAGTCAACTAGAGTATTTATAGACTAAAGAGTACTTATAAACTGAGGTCTTAAAGAGTCTGACGAATGCCTGCTAACTAGTGTTAACTAGCCAATTATATGGAATGGTCATCCAAAAAAAAATTATATTGAATGTTTAAATGTGTAATAACTCTGAACTACTTCATAGTGTTAAACCATGGTGGTTGAACCATTACACAGTAAAATCTAGAGTGTTAAATTGACACTGCTCTGAGTCTATTTGGTCCTACTCTAAATAGAGTTAAATTAACACTGAGCTCATTAACCTGAAACATAAAACGCTTAAGTTAAACTCTTATTTTTTGTTACAATGTGGTGAGGAAATTAGATTTTATGTTTTTTTATAGTTAAATACAAACGTTTATCACAACATACAAGTTTTCAGTGAATAATCAATGGTTTGTATGATAACCTCATTGATGATTTAACTCAGTTTCAGTGTTATTGTTTTCACTCTATTTAGAGTGTATTTGGTCCTACTCTGGATAGCGTTAATTTTACTCTCAGGATTTTACTGTGTAGCTAGTGTTAAATCGAATAAATAATGTGAGTGGAATTAGTGCTATGCAAGATGAATTAACATCCCGCTTTTGTTAAAAAAGTTTTTTTTATTCACCTACCATCATGTTAGTTGCACTAACATAGGGTTAATTCGACTCACAAGTGTTACATTTAACACTGGGACAGTGTTACTATAGATAATTACATGAGTATTGTTGTTATTTGTTATGTGTAAGTTTGATGGAAATGTTTTAAAACATGCTGCAGTTTGTTTTCAAGCGAACTGGTTGGAAACCAGTAGAATAGTTTAACCAGTTATTTAAGAGTCTTTAGCATCCATTTTTTTGGCCTGCGACATTACTCATCTACAAACACACTTCTATCTGAAAGAAACTGAAGAACTGTAAAGAAATCCCTGAGTTTCTACATCAAGCTTTCATTTCTTTTAAAGGCGTCCATTGAAACGTCCTTGTTTGCTTCATTCATAGATGAATGATTAGTGGGAGTGAACTGATGGAAAGAATATGACATAAAGATGAAACAGACTTCTGAGACGGTGAGAATTACAGATGAAAACCATGCCATCAATGCTGTAAAGTAGACCATGTCCTACTTTTCGTACCTTGTTAACTTTTTACTTTTGTAAAACTTGAAAAGTATCCTTGTCAAATTAAACTTTCTTTAAATATTGATTAAACAATGATTAAGGTTGTGTGTCATACAGGAATCTAAAAAGATGGAATTGAGGAGGATTTGTGATCTGCGCTGGGCCTTGGGCTTTCTTCAAATGGATAATAAATATGAATGAATACATGTGTTTACCAAAGTCAACTAAAAGTCCTCTCAATCAGTCATCAGCTGCAAAAGTAAAGTTAACAATGACATTGCTTTTACAATGCATCTCTCAAGCAACATCAAATTATTCTTTTTTAAAGCATTGCTTTTGTAGTGGGCTTTTCTTTTATGCCCACAAGACATAATTTGATGACAGAAGATCTCTGTTCACAGACACTCTCCTGTTTCAGCTTCCAGGTTTCTCTTTTATGCCGGAGATCATTAGACACCATTGTGCCACTGTTATGTAAGTGTTGAAAATTTAAGAAAAACAATCACGTTTCACTCCATGCTAGGCCAGACCGCTTTGAGCCAGACCTCATTCAGGTGTTAACACTAGTGGTGCCAGTGGTGAGAGAGAGAGAGGGAGAGAGAGAGCGAGTGAGAGGGAAAGAGAGAGAGAGAGAGGGAGAGGGAGAGAGAGAGAGAGGGAGAGAGAGAGAGAGAGAGAGAGAGTGTATGTGTTTATGTGTTTGTGTCAAACTTGCGGTCATAAGGCTAATCATTGCCTTATGGTACAATAATATGGCGTCTGCTATTTGTGCTCACACACACAAATGGAATCAAATGTGGCTTGAGCACACAAAAACAGAAGCAGAGAGCATATAATGAGTGCTCTGGGCTCAGATGCAAGGCATGATAATGCTCTGCAAACACTCACTTGCAGGCGTATATGTGTGGTAAAACCAGAGAACTCTCATTAAAGGCGCAGCTGTGAATTTGCTCTGTTTTTGATGCCTACCGATCTTAACAAAAGAGAATTTCAGAGGAAGGAACCCTAAAGCATGATTGGCTTATGAAAGAGTTCTTTTATTTTAAAAAGAGTTTTTATCCTTGATTCCAACACCTACTAAAAAATTAAATATTAAAAACAGAAGCAGTAGCAATATCATTCATTATCGAATAATTGAGTTAAAAATACTTCAAATAGCGTCACGGTGGCGCAGTGGGTAGCACGGTCGTCTCACAGCAAGAAGGTCACTGGTTCTAGGCTCGGCTGGGTCAGTTGGCATTTCTGTGTGAAGTTTGCATGTTCTCCCGGTGCTTTTTTCTCCGGGTGCTCCGGTTTCCCCACAAGTCCAAAGACATACGGTATAAGTGAATTGAGTAAGAACGATTGTCTATAGTGTTAAAGTGTGAATAAGTGTGTGTGAATGTTTCCCAGCGATGGGTTGCAGCTGGAAGGGCATCCGCTGCGTAAAACATATGCCAGAGAGTTGGCGGTTCATTCCACTGTGGCGACCCCGAAAGGGAAGAAAGCCGACATGAAGATGACATGAACACTTTCTATGTTGCTGTTATTTATTTATGTGCTTCTACTTTAAAAAACAAGTCATATTACAGGGAAAGCTTGTTTGCTTTTGGTCCCAGAGAAAACTACTTACACCCGAGCGCAGGGGATTGTGTGTAATATCGTCCGGTTGAGCGTTCATGGATCTGCATTTCAGAATCTAATCGGACAAAGTACACATTAGTGCACTGCTAGCATACTTTTTTTATGTACATATGGTTTGGGATGCACTAATTCTCATTTCGCACCCATTAAAGCGTGGACAGTATGCGGATTGGGTTTCCGGCTGAATTTTATTGTTTTTTGTCTTGATTTTTTTATATCTGTGTGGAGTATGGCAGTTTTTACATTGGATGCCTTAGTAGCCCTATTTTTGTATTTTGGGATGCCTTTTATGTCGGACTCTGTAAATCTGCAAACGGCACTCTCTTGAGATTTCCTTGAGTATCCTGACACTTTTGTTTGTATTTTGTGGTCCATGTTCTGGTTCTATTATAGTCATAACTGTATTATTGTAAGTTTTACCGTAGTATCCAAGTTACGTTTTTATACAGCATGAAAAAGCAAAAATGCTTACACTATTACATAAGGCAGCTAAGGGACATAGTCTATCTCAGTACCATATCCGTAATATGCTGCACAATACATTATGAGTGATCCATTCTGGACATTTGCATTTAAAGTCTTACAATTCTATTTAAAAAAATGTTTAATATTGTACCCAAATTTATTTTATTTTTTAAATCTTATACCACTTAAATCTAATAGCATTTAAATTTGTTGTGAGGTTTTTTGCATGAGGTACAGATTGGGTGTTGACAGCCTCACTGAAAACATATCGAGACATCAATCAAACCTGTTCTGAACTAAAAATCATCATGAATAGATGATAAACAAAAAAAATTTATTTTAATTATAACATGTTAGGTGACTGACACTGGTAGACATCGGTCCCATCCTCAAGCTTCACCTAAAGATATCTTCCTAAGTTTGTCAGTATACCTACACCCTTCATAGTAAAAAGTGTGCAGGTCATATCATGTGATTTGGTAACTGAAAATTTTGAAATTGCAGTACTTTGTAAAAAGTTAGTGAACTACCTGAGCCGTGCAAAAAAAAACACAACGATTAACGACAGATCCTGATTACAATATACTATCTGGAATAGGAAATAAGTAAAAGACGACCTCCTAAATTCTTAATACTTTAAACAATTTAAGATGTTATAACACTGTAAAACACAAAAATAACAAAAACTGTTATTGTTACTGTTTGTTTATGGTTAAACATAGATTTATGATTAGATCATTTTCCACTGAAAAGTAAAAAACAACTATATTTTAATATGAATGTAAACAAGATGTTGAAAGCAAATGTTACAACACTATTTTATGTATTTTGACATTGAAGTACAAAAGCTGTATCAGCCAATTAAAAAAACAATATTTAGAGCAGAATGTTTAAAAAACATATTGTAATGGTATTAATTTTAAAATAATACGCTAATAACTCAAATGTCTCTGTTGTTATGGAGGTTTATGTTAATAATTTTATTAGAAGTATTATATTGCAGCATGATGACACAGTGGGGTTACTGGATCTGGACCAGCTGTGCCTTCCTGAGTGGAGCTTGCATACACACTCTGTGAGTTTCCTCCTCATCAAAAAAATAAGAATAATTTCATATGTATATATACATACATGATTCAGGTAAATGTATTATTTGAGGTGATGATAAGGGAAGGTAGTCCTGTGGTTAACTGGCTAAACTTTAAAAAAAATTACAGGAAATGTAAAAAAAAAACGATGAATACTGTACGATTTGTCACATTTTACATACCGAAAATAAATGGCAACTTTTTTTGGATTTACAGTATGATATCGTATTATAGACTGGCATCATGCTCTTACTGTTCTAAGCTAAACCACAGGACTGCAGGCATACATTTTTAACATTCAAGATACCGCTGCGACCCTCACCAGGACTAAGTGGGAAAGGTAAATGGATGGATGAAATTAATGGAATTTCTGGAATTGTTAATCATGTCACCAGCATTGGAAGGATCAGAATAAATTAAAATGAACAATGCTCACTAAAAGGGTAGATATTTTAATGTGATACAGCTCATACCCCTTGTATGGTACTGAGTAAAAATGTAAAATTGATATGCCATAGGCAAAAGATCATTATTTCCTGTTTTGCATGTGTGTAAGTGTGTTTGAGGCTTTTGAGGTGCTGTCTGGTCCAATAATGCTGATCAAACAGGCAGCGCATCACCTGAAACACCAGAGCTAAGGATAATCACATCAAGCCTGAGATGAGCTGTAATGAGCTGCCTGCTGTCCAGCTGAACACAGCCTGTTCTGTTCCTCACACACTGCTGCCGGGGGCTAAACATGTCCTGACAGGATACACAAAAGTACTCTGACCCCAATCATAATCATTGAACATTAAACTGTAATGCAGACTCCATCGGGGTACATGCAATTTGTATGTAAAATGCAAATATTTAAACTTGCTCATTTGCTTGATTAGATACATTTTGTGAATGCCTTCATCTAACCCATACCCCAAATAATTACAACTCTCATTGTCAGTTTCAAAATACTTTTTTTACCATATCAGGTTCAATAAAGATCACATCAAAAGACGATTCTGAAAAAGCTGCAGCTTCTTGGTAAGAAATTTATAAGAACTTTGATAACACTTTAGATTAGTCTCAAAAAACCGGGCAACTTCATTTCGGGTACTTTACGGATTACTTATCGGGTACTTCCCCATAATTACATGGTAATAAATGTTCAATAGTTCAAATCCTTGAGGTACTTTATGTTTTTGCAGCTTTCCCATGCTTTTAGTGGGATCACTCTGCAATCACTTTGGTTCCCACCCAGACCTCAAAATAAAAAAGCTCTCAAATGCAGATATGACTTGAACTGTGTAGCTTGGCAAGCTGTATGTGAGTGTTGAAACATAGATCTATGAGTCAGAGGAGAAATGTACTCCCTATAAAGAAAATAGGCTTAACTCATGATAAATCTACAATACAGTCATCTGACGATGCATTGAATATAAGAAATAAACATCCCTGGTAATAAGTAGCAACCAAAAATTAATGCTGATTTTTAGTTTCAGTAGCTTTCAAGGTTATTCACTTCAGTTTATGAATTGAGTTGTCTAATGGAAAAGGATATCAGTGATGATAATGACAAGCTCTTCATGTCCTTCACTTAAAGTCACAAGCAGCTTCTCTGTTTCTCTGTTTGCTAGAGTTAATTGAAGAGAGAGCAGTGGCTGGAGCCGAGCGGGCCCTCAGGGAGAAAGAGGCCTTTTGGATCTGTTTTCTTTCCAAAACAGCATCACCACAACACTTTCCCTAACAACCACTTGTTGCTATGCCCTGACCCAAGCAAAAATTAGTTTATGCACTAATATAGTATAATATGATAAGGTATACAATCCGATATGATATTATGCAATACGATATATGGTACAATATGATATGATACAATACGATATGATGGGATACGATATATAATACAATATGATATGATGGGATACAATATATGATACAATATCATATGATGGGATATGATATATGATACAATATCATATGATGGGATACGTTACATGATACAATATGAGGCGATGCGATGTGATTCATGATATATGATATGATATGATGTTATGATATGATATCATGCGAATGACATGCGATACGACATATGATATGATACGATATGATGTGATACAATATATGACATGATACGATATATGATATGATATGATATGATATGATATGATATGATATGATATGATATGATATGATATGATATGATATGATATGAGGTGCCATGAGGTGATATACAAAAATTCGGAATGACCTTAATCATGTGTTATTGTAAAGGTCTCTTGCTTACATATCCAATATTATAAACAAGTATTGGTAGGAAACGTGTGTCATTGCAAGAAGGTTGGGTGGATTTAACTTTAAAGGTGGATTGGAACTGTACCACTGTTGTTATTCCAAACTACTTAGTGGTAACATTTAGAAGTTGGACAGCATTCCAGAGCACCCCTCTAGTCATGCAACCTAAGCATTTGCTTGGCTTGCCTGTTGATAAACGTACACTAGCGTGAACATGTACACTAGCATTACGTATGTAGCAAAGTATAAAGAAAAATGTACTATGGGTTTTTTCAGCAGTCTACTTTAACTTATACAAACTTTAACATTTTTTTGGTTCCACCACCTTGTTATTTTCTGTTTTTAAAAAAATATTGTTTGTCCAGCATCATTTGTCTTCTTTATGAAAAATCTCCCTGTCTTCTTTTTGACTGTTCATTTTATTTAAATCACCATTAACAAACCATCTTTGTCAAACCAACTCTACCAAAACACATATAGCCCTAAAATCTTCATTTTTACAACCACTGAGTTACACTATCAATGCTAGGTTACCTAAATCATCAGTCAGGATTTCAACAATTCAGGCAATCCTTCCTATTGTTTCCTAAAGAAACGTGTGCTTCAATTTTTCATGCTTCATTCCATTTCTTTTCTTTCTCCAGTGGAGCGCGATCGATCTTTGAAGAGTCTGGTTTGTTTACATCCCCAGAAATCAATCGGGAAATACTAGAGTTCTGAATTAAACATTCCCATCCAGAAGAAGAACCACTCCAGCTTGTCTCAAACACCCTCGCTGGTTTCTTAAAAACATCTTCTCTCTGCTGATTACGAAGATGAGAGGAGATGAAGTGAAAGAATTCAAACTCAATCTAATTCTATAGATTCAAAAACCCCATCCAATGTTCTCTCACATATCTGAGCATCTAAACAACCCTTACTAAAAACACATGCTGCACGTATCTCAGGCAGCATCTCTTTAGCAAAGCAATCTTTTGTTTTCTGATGTCAAGACCTGCAATCGTGTCTAAAGCATTTGTCTTTATCTGCGCAACTTAGAAAGCTAAAATATTGAACCAGTTGATATTAGTTTAGTAGATTGCTTGCCGAATGCGTCAATGGGGTGGTTAATGAGTGTCTTGTTTTCTGATCAGTTAAAGCAAGTCATTTTAGGAATATCTGAAGAAAACCCCCAAGGGAATGTTTGAATATCTTAAGTTATCTGAACTTCCTGTGTTCATTCACTCAATGTCCTGAACATGCACAACGCACTGAAGTCCTCCATTACGTCACACACACACACACTCACAAGCGCATGCACCCACACACACACGCATGCACACGCGCACACACGCAGACACGCGCACACATGGACACACGCACACGCGCACACACACACACACACATGTTACATAGGCGCTCATAGCCCTGGACTGGGGAGAGATGGGGGTTATTGACTCCATCGCAGTATCAGGATGCTGTTTCAGTAATTGTTCAGAACAGTTTCCAATAATGTAATATTAATGTAAATGTTATCTATTCATTATTTCCTATAGAAAAAATGCATTGTTCTGTAGATACTTTTGTAAAGTGCAAATTGCATAAATGTAATTCCATAAATCGAAAATCAAACATTTAGTTTATTTCTTTTCATGTCAGTAGTTTTTTTTTATTTAGTAGTTTTGTTATTTTATGTCAACGTTATTATACTTTTACAAATCTGACAGCTAAGTAAAAGGAAGCTTTTCGCTTATCTTCAAGATAAATCTTTTAGGTGGTTTAAGCTTTTTAAAAGTTATTTTGCATGTTAAATGTTAATACAATTAAATTATCTCTGATTTAAGCTCTAAAAACATACAGTTATATATTTATAATTAATTTAATATATAATGTATTAATGTAAATCAATCCTTATGAACTGAATCCATGAATTTGCTTCAAAGTAACAAGAAGAAATCGAATACAAGATCTTCAGAATCTCATTAATCAAAATAATTTTTATTTTGTAAATCAAGCAACTGAGAATTTATCTTTTGTACATTTCAAGTGTTTGGCTGTAAATCATATACTTATAGAGGACTGTAAACTTTAAAACCTGTTCTAGTAATTGGAGATTATCTGGCACTTTCTGGAACTTGTGATAATCCTATTATACGACTCTGGGGTCAATCACAAAAAGAATACCAGCCAATTTTGTTACAGATTTGTACTTTCTTAAAGTACAAGAAAAAGCAGATCAAAGACATTTTGTAAATGTGCTAATTTATAACATATCTAGTTACGTAAATTCTTTACCTTTCTGAGAACTCATTTTAAAGGGGTACTCTACAATCAGCACACATTTTCAAAAACAGAAACCAACATTTTGAAGTTTAAGTTGAATAGTAGGAAATGTAATGCTTTCTTTGCCCTTATTGCCTAATCTGCAGCATTTGCAACACTGAACATTGACCACTTTCTTAGTCCATAAAGCTACAAGCTTAAATGATAAATAGATTAACATCTAGCTTGTTGGCCCTCGGTATAAAATCCAAACTGGCAAAATGTTTGATCCACAAGTAATCCAGAGACCACTAAACCTTTCAACATATAATTTATTGACAAATAATAAATATGAAACCAGTAAACAACATGTAAACAACTCACATTTAGCCATTTATTTGAACCTGTGCATCTTGAATTCGAGCGTGCCTCACAATCTGGGCACTTTACAGCTCAAGTGAAAATGTTAGACATGCATATTTATCACATTCACTTATTATTTGATTGATGAAGATGGATGCCCAACACAAACAGACAATGTAAAGTTAATTTTAAGTAGAAAGGTTTGAAGACATAATGCGTTACAAATATATACGTATCACATAACATAACAAAAGGAAACCACAGGCTTGTGATCATGATTCGTATCATTTACATAAAAGCTCAAACAAGCTCTGTAACAGTCGTTCAGGAGTAAACTACGTCAGGTATTGTTTTCCCATGGCCAGCTTAATGGATTCTCACGGTTAAAAGTAGATGAGGGTTATTTATGTTGTAGTTAAAAACATGCCAATGCAAAACCTGTTTAGAAGATGCCGCTACTCAAGCAGTGATTAGATACACATTTTAAAAGCTAATGGAAAAAGCTTGAGAATGCTTTCCAGTGTTACTGGTAAATGTGTTACAATCACAATAGCTGAAGCATCTAAAGAAGTCTAGGTAAGCTCTGATGAATTATTTCTTTGATTTATTTTTTAAATGTCGACAGTTTTTACACGGCCACATTAGCAGAGGTCGCATGATGCCTAGATTTGAGGTATAGATATTAGGCATAGCTAGGCAAGCAGTGGCTGTGGTCAGAAACATGATGGTTTATTTTTGTTTCTAATGCACAGGGTTTGTCTTCCATCGCTGGCTGAGACAGACACGTGAACAGTTTGGATTTGAGGAAACGCCGATACGAGTCCTTTTCCATAAGGTTGAAGATTTTACTCTGAGCCTCATCAAAGCATGATACATCACTTCTTTCTAGATTATCTCTGGTCAGCTCTTTTGTAGCCGAATCTAGATTCACCTGTAAAAGGAAGGAGATGCAGGAAGAGATTTTATACTTTTGTGTTGATTAGGAGACCAATTTTTCTTTTTCTTTTTTAAGCAGAAATCTCACCTCACGAGGAGAATCGACTTCAATGTATCGCTCAAAAATCATTTTGGCTTTCAGGTTCAGTTTGTCCACTGAAGTAAGCTTGAAGTCCTCACAGGCATCCCAGAATTCAATGTTCTCTTCACTATACTCGGACTGCAAAAAGGATGCGAAAGCCTTGCGACCATCTGAAAGAAAGGAATTTCATTGAGACTAGGTAAATAAAATCTAATGCCTCTAAGCTAATGCCTCATGAAAATCTCGCATTAGCTTAATGAAATGGAATTAAATTAAATGCATTTAATTTAATAAAACAAACAGGTTCTGATTCAAAGTTATTCAAAATTAACCACAAAAAAAATTTATATATGCACATAAAAATTTTGGTCTAAAGGATTTAAAACCAGTGAATAGTGGGTTATGGGTTTCTCTACAGTGAAATCGCTCATAGAAAAATATTTCACATGGAACCACAACGGATTAATTCCATATTTCACATACATGGAACCACAATGGATTAAAACAATGATGCAAATAATTTTGGTAAATTTTGGTGCAGTGGGTAGCACGGTCGTCTCACAGCAAGAAGGTCGCTGGTTCTAGGCTTGGCTGGGGCAGGTGGCATTTCTGTGTGGAGTTTGCATGTTCTCCCCGTGATCGCGTGGGTTTTCTCCGGGTGCTCCGGTTTCCCCACAAGTCCAAAGACATGCGGTGTAAGTGAATTGAGAAAGAACGATTGTCCATTGTGTTAAAGTGTGAATGTTTCCCAGTGATGGGTTGCGGCTGGAAGGGCATCCGCCACGTAAAACATATGCCAGAGAGTTGGCGGTTCATTCCACTGTGGCGACCCCGAAAGAGAAGAAAGCCGACATGAAGATGAATAAATGAAAATTGTATGTACCTGATTGACCTATGTACATATTAATAGGAGATTAATTTCCATAATGCTCTTTAATATAATAACTGAGTGCCTCTAGGGAGACCCTGAACTGTTGAGCATCCACTGAGGAGCTGTAGGAATGAGGAGGTCAGCGTTTTGACTCTGAGGGGGGCTCTGCAGGGACCGATGACCCTATAGAACACCCGAGCAAAGACCTCAGAAGTGCAGTCTGCAGACACGTAGCACACTTGCTAGAGCGTGAGAAAAACATGCTCAACTCTGTCAAAGCCACAACAACTCTTTAATGCGGCCAAGGGCAAAAACAAGGCTAAACAAAACAGGGGTCAGCGAGGGAGTCTGAGGCTGTATTATTAAATCGTTAACAGGCTACACAGCGCCTGACCACCAGCACCAGCACCAGCACATGCTGTTTTCTCCGAGTTCATGTCAGTGCTTTGATTTTCTATTGCGTCACCTAATGATTTTGAGACTCACCGTCATTATTGATCAGGTCGGTGAATGATGTTTTCCATTTCTCAGTCTCAACAGGAGAGATTCTGAAATTACAAGACAATTAATCACTAACTGTATTTCTGTATAAAAATGTTTTCTTTTTTTTCTAATCTCCCTCTGTATCAACATATTTAGGGTCATGGTATCAAGAATAAATAAAAAAGACAGCATTACATATTTTTTGTTAATTTAAAAGTTATTGTTTCTAAGCTATTTGAACAACTAAGACAGATGAATAATTATATTTCCAAAAAAAACTAAATAAAATCCATTTATGCAAGGTTATATAATGTAAATGTTTTAAGAACATATTAGAGTCCATTATACTAATTTAGATGATAAAATACATAAAGAAAACAAAAAGTAGACACATTAAAAACACACACAAAAGAAAGTCACAGTGACTCATTCTTACCTGTTCTCCACTGTGACCTTCACCTTCTCTTTCTCTTTCTCTTTCTCCTTTTCCTTCAGAGGCTTTTGCTCTTGACTTGCATCGGGCTTCTGAAGCAGGAAGCCAATCTTGTGCTTTATATCTTTGGCGCTATAGAAGAAAACATGGAATTGCTCTTATGATTTTGGTACGTCTATTTAGTAAATCCATAGAGTCCATTTATTTCAACAAATGTGTTGACAAAATAAAGAAAATATTTAACCTGTTATAAATATTTAAAAATTGTACTGAATCATAGGGAATTAAATAGCTAAATATCACAACAACAAAAAAAATATTCATCATAATAATCATATAAAAGTCATATAAAATAAAATTTAGTTTAATATAAAATACAACCTAAACAGTGATTTCCGAAATCCATTTGAAATAGTTTGCTCTTAGTCCATTTCAGAACACAAACACAAAAGTAATCCCAGGAAACCTCTCCCTTCCTACTGTTAAGGTTACTGTAGTTCTTAATTAGGCGGTTTGTACCTTTTCAAGCAGGTTGCAGGAAGGGCGGCAAGCCCTTTACACATGTTGCTGATATGTGATCCAAATCCAGGTTTAGAGAAATAGAGTGTGAGAGTGTTGTGTATAGTCAGAATCTCAGTGCAGTCTCCTCCTCCGGAGCAGCTTTTATTCTCCCCCGACCCTCGCAGCACAGGAGCCAGCCAATCAGAGCACAGATAACAAGTTGATTGAGAAGAAGATATATGAAGTGTTACATAAAAACTCAATCGCTTTTCTAGGGGGAAGTTTGAACTTTTAGTTTTATGCATGAATTAGTTGCTCGCAACACACTCCAAATGGCAATTTTAATGTGCAGTGTTTTACAATAAAGTACCTACTTTTTATATTGCCAAAAATAAACTAAATATGGTTACTAATGACTCAATGTGGTTTATTAATATGTATGAATAAATAAACCAACCGACACAGGCTTAAGCATATTCAAGAAAACCAATGCAGCAGCACCTCCCTCCAGGAGTTGAGTGGGAGTGACATATATATATATATAAATATTCTGTCATACAAAGCAAAAAAAGAACTATTTTTCTAACAAGTGCAAAACTGAGAAAAATTACTTAAAAGTTATCCTGTCATTCCTCTTAAGTGGTTGTAGGATGAAGATAAATGGTAATCGATACACAATTAGGTTACTATATATTTTTTGTAACATAACAAATGCAGTTAATGCCTTTTATTTTTGTAAGGAAGCATTGGAAAAAAAAAAGATACTCAGTGATTCAACAACTTTTTATAAATACCTACCATGTTTGGAATTTAATAATAAGAAAATTGTAGTGATTCATCACACCAGCAAAAACAGAGACCCAGTATCCACTATCCTGTCCAGTACGACAACTGGTCCTCTTTAGGAAGGTGAATTCACTATCCCATTGACACAAATCTAACTTTTTTTTACTTTCTTTCATTACATCTATTTAATATTTCTATATTATGTTCTCATTGGTACCATTAACATCTTGAGTTCTCACTAGACTAATAACTTTTAATTGTTGAGACACAGGAATTCTTTTTAAAAATGATTATTCATTGGTAGTGTGATAATAAAAACATAACAAACACATTTGAAACCCATCAGAAAGTGTTATTTTGGGTTAACACAACTAAATGTTTTAATAATTATTATTTTTAACTAGGAGAGAGCAAACAGCCTTCGTCAATTGAGAAACATGTCCTCTTGAGACAATTATCAACATTCAGCAAACCACACCAGTATCTACTGTAGGTCCATGCCAGATGGAATCAATAGAAAGGATCTGGGTAGAGCACAGAAGAAACCCAGTGGGTACCAAACATAATCGCTTCTAGTCTTTAACTCTGTTCATAAATACAATGCTCAAAGGACAGGTTGAATGGATACTCTATATTGCCCATAAATTAGGTTAAAATAGGCTGACAACATTCTGTCTAACCTGGCCTCCTTAGATTGAAAAATAATGACTATATTTCCTGATTTCAAAAGGAACTCTATGGTTTTTAAGTTAACCATATACAGTACTGCCAATCTTACTGATAATTAGCAGACGTGAATTTAAAAATTTTATGTTTATATATATATATATATATATATTCTTTTTTTATGTGTCAGACTACTCGAGCAGTCAAGAGAGGGTATAATCCTGGTCCAGTGTTCTAAAGATCAGCGTTGTGTCAAGACCTGTTCTTCACCTCCACTCAGTCTGACATTACGTTTATCCATCTTCTTATAAGTTTAGTCCATTTTCAGAGGTCACCACAGCAGAATGAACCGCCAACTCATCTGGCATATGTTTTACGCTGCGAATGCCCTTCCAGCCACAACCCATTCAACCACTGGGAAACATCCACTCGTACGTATTCAAACTCATACACTATGGATAATTTTTTAATCCAATTTACCTGTAACACATGTCTTTGGACTTGTGGAGGAAACCGGAGTGGGGAGAACATGCAAACTCCTCAAAGAAATGCCAAAACACCAACCCAAGGCTTGAACCAGCGACCTTCTTCCTGTGAGACGACCGTGCTACCCACTGACTCACCGGGGCGCCCACATTAGATTTATTTTATATTTTTTTCAGCAGTTAAATAGGAAATATTTATAAGAAGGTAACATTTCAGCAAATTTTATTACATATAATTTTGGCACATTAATTCAAGAATTTAAAACAAGGAATTTAGGAATGTCCGCATTGCCCCTATTCATCTGAGCTTTCAAGAGAAACAAACAAAGAACTTGATGTTTACTTGCATCTCAAAAACAAAGCCCCTTGAATATCATTCTAAAACTTTGAAAATACTTGCGCTGTCATAAAATTAACATTCTCAAAGCTGCCCATATTTTGCTCTCCAATGTGAGTTTCAGCCATCTTTACAACAAGGGCACAGATTCAATTAATCAGTTGATTTTAATTAGGAATATAATAAATCAAATCAAGATTAGCATGAGGCAGCTGAAAAGTGTTTTCAGTCTAAGTTATGGATCTCAACAAAGCCTAAAAGAAATACTTCCTTTTAATCAAGAACACATTCCTTTTTTGATCTGGTCAAAAGTTTGTGATATAAATCTTCTTAGCTTAGAGGAGGAAACAGAATAACAGCTAAAAGGAATAAAAAATTTAAAAAAGGAAGAATTCTTGATCTGATCTAGAGACAGGAACAGATTCGTAATCGCTTGCCGTAATCTAATAGCTGTCATTATCCAGGGTTACATATCAGAACCTGTCAGTTCTATATTTAACTAAATATAACATCATAAATCACCCACTTTCAAAAGAAATGCACTTCATTCTTAATTTGTTGAGTGTTGAAAAAGAGCGTTCTTTAAAGAAAGACAAACCAACCGCACTTTACTGATCACGAAGACATTTCATGTGGATGCACTTATCAACAACATATGCAATCATTTAATAAAACTGACTTTTTACATCATGATGAATTGGGTGCAACAGTTCCCTCAGCGTGTAAGAAACAGCTGTTTTTCAGTACTGACCATGTTTGAACGCACGCTCTTTGTTGAGTTGTGATCTCATGAACTGTTAACCCGTTTTTCTGTGTTTCTGTGCTTTAAAGCCTTTTTATTAACACATAATCATCACTTAATCAAATAATTCCCCTAATATATTACTTTAAGAGTTCCTATTAATTCTACTTTGTCTTTTTACCTATGTGTTGACTTGCATTTAATGAGTCACCAAGTTCCAGTTTCAGCAAAACTGTCACCTACATATTGGACTTAACCTTTTATAGGTGAAGAACCGATTTTGCCTTTCTCTCAGCTTCTTGAATCTGGGAAGGCTTTAGAAAGATTTCATTGTGTTTTTCAGATTTTTTTAAAAGCCTATCGATTTGGGTAGAATGCAGCTAGAATAAGCAGGCTTTACGGACATGAGTTAAAACTGTTCAGTGAATATGCTAACCTCACCTAAGGTGGCCAACTTAAGGTGGGAAGCTTAGAATAAACTGAGACATCTGAAAACATCATCTGAATCTCCAATAAATGTTTCTGTGTAGGTTTCATAAATGGCTGCATGTTTAGGAGAGAATGCAGCTAAGTAGCAGAAATGATATTCATGACTCAGTAATTCATCTGCATCAGCTAGACTCTTGACTATGCAAGCTGTGTGTGAGTGAACAATGCATGCTTTAATTGAGGGCAGAGTGAGAATGTGAATACTAAGCACTGATGAAGTAATATTGAGGGGAAAAGTTACTTGTTGTACTAGCCCACACTTTTCTTCTTATCATTTTGTGACCTGCTTGAGGCTGCTGGCCTGTGACTCAGAGCATGTTTGCCTTTCAGCTCCGTTGAGTTTTAACCAGATATTGAAAACTACTGAGGGTTTTTTTGCTGATTACACACTCAATACAGCCCTGCTGATAAATGATTACTTCAATGGGAGATTAATATTTAAACAGAAAGAGATCTTCACAGATAACAACATTTATGAAATGTAAAAAACATTTACATTAAATACTTTGTTTGCATTTTCCATTGGATTTTGTAGCTGCTCTTTTCATTTAGCAAACTAAAGCTACATCCTCAAAAAAAGTAGTTTTACCAGAATAAGTAGACATTTTAGAATGTATATTTCAAGCATGTACCTGAAATCTGGATTTTGAAACATATTTTGGCTTTTATTCATCTTTGTGTTAATTTTCTCTTTAAAAGATTTTGATTAGCAAAGAGTATATATTTGAGAACCAAACAAAATGTAACATGACATAGCAGAACATAGTGTAGCATACATTAACTGTTTATAGCATGTACGGACCCTGTGTGGTGTTTCGTACGAATGGGTAAAGGATTTATACAAAACAAAATATCACAAATAAAAAAATAATTATGCCCCTCAGAGTATTCATTAAGGTCAAAACTTGTGATCTGAATGAACAAAAAATATTGCTATTCCAGGGGTGTAAACATATTTTTTTTCAACTTGGAGTGAATGAGAACCTGCTTGCTACTGACCCAACCTTGAGTTACTTCCTATTGCACATCTGCAGGGAGAGCAGGAGGTTGCCCTTTGGTAGCATAACATAGCACAACACAGAATATCATAACATAGTATAACAACACAACACAGTATGTCATAGAATAGTATATCCTAGCATAGCACAACATAGTATGGCATAGCCCAACATAGCACAACACAGTTTATCATAGAATAGCACAACAAAGTTAGTCATAGCACAGCAAAGCACAACACAACACAGTATGTCATAGAATAGTATATTATAGCACAGCATAGCACAACACAGTATGTCATAGAATAGTATATCCTAGCATTGCACAACATAGTATGCCATAGCACAACACAGTGTATCATAGAATAGTATATCCTAGCATTGCACAACACAGTATGTCATAGCACGGCAAAGCAAAGCACAACACAACACAGTATGTCATAGAATAGTATATCCTAGCATAGCACAACATAGTATGCCATAGCACAACACAGTGTATCATGGAATAGCACAACACAATATGTCATAGCACAGCAAAGCACAACACAACACAGTATGTCATAGAATAGTATATCATAGCACAACATAGTATGCCATAGCCCAACATAGCACAACAAAGTGTATCATAGAATAGCACAACACAGTATGTCATAGCAAGGTATAGTACAACACAATATATCATAGCATAGCACAACACAGCATGTCACAGCACAGCACAGTATATCATAGCATAGCACAACAGAGTTTAGCATAGCATAGCACAACACAGTATATCGTGGCATAGCACAACACAGTTTATCATAGCATAGCATAGCACAACACAGTATATCATGGCATAGCACAACACAGTATATCGTAGCATAGCACAACACAGTATATCATATCATAGCACAACACAGTGTATCATATCATAGCATAGCACAACACAGTATATCACAGTAGATCACAGTGTCGTACAGCTTAGCACAACATGCTGTTTCATATTTTACTTTTTTTGTTTGTTTGGTTGGTTGTTCATTAAATTGTAGAACATGTATTTGTTTTCGTGCTTGTTTACCTTTTTGCTTTTGCTGCTTGCCCACTTTTCATTTGTTCATTAGTCTGAACCTATTTCATTTTGTTCGATTAATAGCTTTTTGTTTCAGTCAAAGTTTTAGCATTTTTGTAACAATCTAAACTGTTATAATGGCTAGACTGTTCCTTTTTATAATTTAATAAAACAATCTGATTGTACATACAGCATGTGACAAAGTATTTTTGTCATTTTTTTGTACAGTCTGGAACTTTTCCTGTAGAGAATGCACAAGATCAAACCTATCAGACAGATCAATTTGGAAGTTTAAACTTCAAAGGTCCACAATCACAAGTATTCTATATTATGTAGTCAATTGAAGTTAATCAGCATTCTTTGTGGAATATGAGAGAGTGTGTCAAAACCAATGACTAATACAGTAGCTGGTTGTCCTTAAAATGTCAATATCAAGGTCAAGAGATAAAATTAAGAGGATTGGCTTGCTTTTAAATAAAAGTGAAAAGATGAAAAACATATAACATATAAATGCTCATGTGAACACAATGTAAAGTGGTTCAATAATAATTCTTTGGGGGTGTTACATTTTGCATAATTATTAGGTAGGCACATTGTCTTTCTGCTCTAGATTGTTTTGAGCATGAATGTTAAGAGGCAAATGCTTTTGAAACATTGCTTATTTTGATGTTCACGAACTGACTCAAATCATTTATGTAACTGCATCACAATAACCTTTGCTCTGTTTTCTCTAGGTGTGAGACTTTTCATTGGCATTCTCAAAAGCAGGAAATAGGCACAAACAATTTAAACAATTTATAAATTAAGGGAATAGGGTAGTGATTACTGTTGAATTGGAAAATTACTGTTTCAAACTCAGATAGATTACGGAAAATAAACTTCTAGAATATTCTAATATAGCTACATTTTTTAAGCTTTTTTTCTTTTGCGAAAAAGTTTGTTTTTCTATTTGCTTTTTTTCCCAAGCTAAAAAAAACTTAAATGTCACAGACAAGGCTACTCAGACACAGGGGCCATATGACAAAAATCCAAATTTGTGATGTTATAAGATGTGCCAATGTTTTGAAGCATTTGTCAAGTGATGAAGGGGGTGTTTCCATGAAGCGCATATCAAAACTTGCTTAGTTTGAAGGAGGAGCCAAAATGATGACATCTGAAGCCCCGCTGGTCGGCTATACCATGTGCCGTACCAGCTTCGGGAAGCGCTTCAGAATTTGCCGCGAGGTGTTACCATTGACTGAATATAACATGTACAGAGTGCTTGTGACGTCACTGATTGGCTGAAGGTTTAAATGTTATCTATCTTAAACAAACTAATTAAAAAAAATATCACCATCAATTTTTTGCCAATATCAATAAAAGCAGTGAATAGAAAACCTGATCCCTTAATACACTTACTAAAGCAACTTATTATTCAACCCCTCTTCCTCTACCTAAAAAGATCCCTAAAATTCTCAAAAGTAGGTAAAATAAATTAAGTAAATTAGTAAAGTAAATTAAAGTAAATTGTAAAATATACCTGGAAATGACTCATCTGACCAAATGCACCATTGATTCTGACTGCAACATAAAACTGCAGGAATTGGCTGTATTTACATAAAAACCAACACATACTAGTTTCTGTTTTTAAGTGGTATTGAACCGCCATCATCCCTTGAGGGGAACAAGCACTGAAAATCTATTGTGTGTGCTGATTACACACAATTTGAAGTTTTGGAGACTAAGGCTATATAAGGGCTTTCTCCTTCTGCTTCAAGCTCAATGTGTTCTAGGGCACATCGCAGTTCAGCCTTCTGAGTTCATAGATGAGTTAATGCAGCCCATACAGTGTAGTGATCAAAGAAGCAGAGTCCAGATGAGTAACAGTCCTGAGTAGTGAGATCAGTGCTGCTGGCTCCAACACGTTTAATCTCCCCCTATATCTCACTCAATCAAATAACAGTCAGAAAAGCAGGATAATTCACCTCAGTGTAATGTCAGATCAAACTCTTTACTGCGTTTATGTGTGCACAGAAAATGTAGGCAATTTAAATGAGAAACATTCCAAAACTTAGGAAACAGGTTTGTGGATAATCAGAGTAACAACAAAGTTGTACTGGTACCCTGAAAAACACACAGACTTCCTTGATTTCTTTTTTTATTCCGTTTTGTATTCTTTAATGTTATGTATATGTGTTGCCATTGCAGAGCACTCTTGAGTTCATGGTTATTTGTGTGAATACCATTGCTTTAAGCAGACCTATTTAACTCATAAGAAGCTTAGAGGAATGTTAATGAGGAAGAAAGTCCTTTAGGGAAGGTAAACATCCCAATGAACTATTTCACATCTTTTCTCTGTAAGGAACAACCGTGTGCCTGGCAATACCCAGTACAAGATGCTGCAATCTGTTTTGGATGCTTGACTCTGACCCATCAGTGTGTGACATCATACACCAGACTGAGTTGGGTGCCAATGGTTGGGTGTTATGGGAGGCTCTTTTGAGCTGTGTTAGGGCCAATGTTTACTTGTTCATCAAGCCTTCGAATTGCCTTTCGTGAAGTCTGCAGTTTCACATAACCCCACACTGACCTTGCTGTGAAGCCTGTTGCACGCTTAGAACTAATTCAAATAACTCTGTAATTGATCAAGGTGGAACAGAGCAAACATTTTAATTATCTTTCTTAGCTTGTGCTTTATTAAAAACTGGAAGATGGACTCAAACTTTAGCAATAAAGTAACTTATCATCCTTTGTTATCTGCGCTGTGTTTTAGCTAGATAAAAGTTTGCATTGATATCATACCACTTTGGAATGTTAATGAGCTCAAAGATGGTGCTTCTACAGCAGCAACAGATTTATGTTTGGAGCTGTGTTTTCAATGATATATGATGAGTGAATAATGTGATTTATGGTGTAAATAAAATGTGTTGAGTTTTGGTTATCATGCCAATATTGATCAGTGCATAGACAGCATGCAATGGGGCAAAGAACTATAGATGCTTTGTTGACAAATGGGTGCATGTGGAGCCTTCGTTTAGAGCAGTTTGTAGGCTTGACGCTTGACGTTGGGCTTTAGAGGAAGGTCTACTGAGTTGGATGTCAGGGGAGGGTCTGTTGAGTAGGTTGTTGGTGAGAATCGGCTGACTTGGGAGTTAGGGGAAGGTTTAAATAGTGATGTTTAGGTTAAATTGTTGTTTAAGAAAATCTTTTCTAGTGACTAACTTAAAAACTATTCTTATTAACTTTGTGTGCATCTGACATGGTGTTCAGGTCTGTGGGACCCGTTTTCAGTTTTCATCGAAAGAATAATTATACAAGCAATTATTATATGAAACTGAGATTCACTGGCCTTGGATAACTTTCTGTGAAAACATTTATCAGAACACATTTTTATGACCCCACACTGTATACCCCTTCTACACATTTGTATTACACACAAGGTGTTCAGGTCTACTGGACCCAGGGGATGTATAAGAGTGAAAATAGAACTTTCAACAACACCAGTTCAAGTAGTTTACTGTATTGTAACAAAATTGTGTGCGAAAACACAAAAAGTTAAATGTAAAACAATGTATTTGTTCTTTAACTTGAGATACATTTTTTTTAACTCCAGCTGCTTCAATTAAAAAAAACTATATAAGTTTGATTAGGGGCACTATCACACAGTTTGTTAACAAAGCTTGGTTCGTTTTTGTTTTGAATCACTATTTTTCCTAAAAGGCGGCTGAGTCTCCCGAAGTTTTGAAGAACAACATTATTAAGCTGCCCTTCTATATTTTCCACAAGTCACAGTTAACAACTCACACTTCGCCCACGTTCACTTACTTCAAAAATCTTTGTTCAAAGCATGTCAGTCGATCAGCACTTCTACAATTTCCTTCAACCCTACAGTTTTGTTCTTGAAAGACAGGCAGGTGCTGTTCTGGGTTTAGTCTTATCAGCCTGATATAAACTGGAGAGAAAACACTGTCCTCAATACTCAATCACAAACTCAATAAACTCCATTCAGCATGAAACGACATAATAACAGTCTTTCATTGTCAGTTCACAAAATGCATTGTCTGGGGAAGTAAAGTACATATACGAAGTAAATAACCACTGTATGTCCTGTCTTCCCTGATAGGATGTTCTCTGTTTGAACTTAGAGTGAATTAAGTCTTTTCTTAGTTATAAAATTAAGCCTGAATTAAGCCTTTTCTTAGTTTATGAAAGTGGTTTTGTTGGTTGGTAGAAAGTACACTTAATGAATTGAAGTTCTTTATGACGTATTAGTTGTTGCACATGTGAAAATATCATGTGGGATCACCCACATAAGGGCTCAAACATTCACACGTAATTGTTGTAAGGTGTCATGAGATCAGATAAGAATATTGATAAAACAGAAACTCTCCACTGTTAAAAGAAATATTGAGGAAATAGATGAGTAATGGTACTCTCTAGTAGATGAATAACTGATAAATCCAATAAAAGGGCTCATAAAACTGTGTTGGGCTTCTGAAGTTAACAGTGGAGTTGTAGATAGTTGTTGATCCAGTTTCACAAGGGATTGTTCTGTTATATTGGTCATTCATCTTAATGTGACTCTTTTCTTGTGTGCTGTTTAGTTTAGTTAAACTTATTCAAGTTTAAATGTTTCTCTTTAACTGATTCGTTCACTATGTGGACTAATCTGGCTTTTCCTTGAAACAAAAGTCCTTAGAAAATTCACAAAACCTAGCTTAATTTAAAGTGACTAATTTCTTATTTTCAAGAAGGAAAAAAAACTATCAAAAACGTGTTGTTGCATCTATTCATTAACACAAAATAAGTGTAAAAATAGAAAAAACCTTGTAGTAAAGGTAAGCGTTAACGTATGTTAAAATACATTATTTATTTCACAGTATAAAGAAAATAAAAAAACAATGTTTCTGTGAAAACTGTGAAACTGTTGAAACTTTTTTTTCACAGCGATAACATATATTTAAATGAAAACACAGAACTTTTCTTTAAGATTTACAATATTTTACTGTGATATCTGCATTTGTAATATAAAAATCCCTGTAAATATGTGAAAAGTGTCATGAAAGTCATTTTATGCAAAACTTTGTTATGGCAAATTTTATCCATCTTTGATCGAGGCAATTTTGGAACATAATAGTAGAAATGGTTGATACACTAGTGAGTTTACATGTGACATCAGCAGTCTGTGTTTCCCATGCTAGCTGCACATTGCCATTCATTTATTAATTTACTTGCCATTTTTAGAAAAACATCTCAAGGACTTGAGGAAAATCAGAGTGTGCAGATGGAACACATAGAAGGAAGATAAAATAGAGAAAAAGGGGATTATTGATTGCATATTTCAAACAGAACTGAAGTATAATAGTACATTACATTAAATACACTGTATTTTAAAAAAACATCCATACAGAAATTGGACAATGTAGGGCAAGGAAAAATGAATGCTCTGTATATTCAAATAAAGTTTATTATGAGAAACATTAGCAAAGATTAGAACAAAGTAAGATTTTGTGCAACAAAAAGAGCACTAATTTCATCCATCAATTCAAACAGTTGAACAAACGTCGAAACAAAGTGTTACCTGCAGATAAAGAACTTTGAAAAGCTTGATTTTTTTTTTCTCTTAACATTCTTGCTGTTTGGTATCTGTTTTCTCTCTACAGCTGTGAATACTGTATGTTTGTGACACATTGATATCAAATGTGAAATGTCCTGTTTTTCTCCACAAATCCTCTAAAGTTTCATCGGTTTAGATTGAGCTCAGCTGAAAAAGTCAATTTGAAAATGGCTTACATTCAGGTTTTTGGCTGATTTGTGGGGGTTTGTTAATGCACTAAATACAATTGATCAAATCCCAGAATTCATTTTTAGTCTCTTGGTTACACAAAAATGCTATATTTCCTAATTCATTTTGTGTTATTTATAGCTTTCGGTTGTCAGCATTGAATGGACAATGGACAATGTATACAAAAAAAATATTTTGGCCCTTCAATGCAAGCAAATCAATTTGACTCTTAACTATTCCTATCTGTTCTTAAACATCTTTTTTAAAATCCCATCTTAGACTAAAGTTCAACCTATGGTGTAGTTCTAAGATTCATGCTTTTGCTCAAAACAGATAACGAACATATTGTAATTCCGGAGCTGCTCGCCTGCTAAAGAGCATTATATTTATGGCCACTGATGATTTTGATGATGAATTGAGCAAGGAAGGGTGACAGAAAGATAACTTCCAAACTAATTTAATAATGATAAAACAAATAAAAAGTTACCAGAGGATGCTGATGTGGACAGACAGGATAATGTGTTTTCCTGTAAGCCACTTATTAGGTTGCTTCATGACACACTGACATAATGGCAACTAACTCAATTGTTCCCCAACTGTCCAAGAGAAAGAAAAAGAGTGTGACCCATGCAGAGCATGTGTGAGGAATTAATGTGTCCCTGTCTGTCAGAACTGCTAAAATAAATAAACGTGGTGCTACGTGCCAGGCAGCACAGAGACTGCTGGATGTAAGACCAGATGGTGTTTCAGGAGCTTCTTTCATCACAGACCTCGAATGTTTGTGTATGATTGTGCTTGAAAGAGCTCAGATGTTGCTTTCTTACATGGTCAGAATAATTCAAAACAGCCAGTTCTGGGAATGATGTTCTGGGAATGATGTTCCAACTAAAAGTGTTTGCATGGAAGGATTCTGATACACAAGGCTGGAAATGAGGGGAGGATGCAAAGGGGATGAGGTCTGGGGAGTGATTTTTAATGGGTGGTGAAGGTCACCCCTTCTCCCCATTCAGTTTTTTTCTCTTATATTCATTTGAATTAATAGACTACTTCTATTGAGGTGTTTCTGTTTGTATAACATTTTATTAGATCCAAATAAATTCCGAGTATAATCATGGCACAGCTTGATTGGTTGAATAAAATAAGGTTTTATTGAACAGATGATTAATCTTGTGTTATATAAATTAAAAACAGAAAAACAATGCGAGACTTTTGAAAAAATCGCATGATTTTCAATACCAGACAAACCCCTTGAAAGAAGGTTTTTAACCTCAGAATCAAACACATGGGGCTCAAAGCTAATTTTACAGGGAGGGGGGTGATTAAAAGAAGCCACTTTTATAACTGATCATTTTTAATGTCAGAACTGACAGTTAGTTAAGGTTTTAAAAATGAGGTTGCAGTTATCTGTAGGTTAGAGATGTGGGTTTATTTATTGCTTTGTTATGATTATATCCACTCTCTCGTGAGGCAGGTGTTTAAGTGACCATCTTTCAGCCCTTTGGCAGTCTCTTTCTCACGTCTCTCGTTTCATTGTGATGGAGTCTTTTCAGGGCACAAATTGTTTCTGCTTTTAGCACAAGAGAATTCAAATGGCAGCAAATGGATGGGATAATGAATGCGACCAGGATTTCAGTCACTCTCTATTTTATATTCTGTTGTTCACAGCTGTAATTGGAATGTTGTCCATTAACACATGGCTGGTGTTTAGAAAATAATACACATGAAATGTTACACCCAAGAATAATTTGGTAACTTTGAAAAACCTTTGTAGTTAAAACAAAATAGCAATTGTTTACATATATAAATATATTATATAACCTGCCGTTTTACTGTCAGGAATGCAAGGAATCCCACTGGTGAGATTACAAACACCTACATCACAAACAACACAAAACACATAATCCATGTTGTTTACTTTTCTGGGATTGAGACGAAATAGTGGATATAACAGGTTACTGTGAAGGGACCTGGAGATCGTCACAACAATAATCTATTCCAACACACTATTAGTCAAAGATTAACTGACTCCCCATCTAGACATTAATTTGGCATGAAATTAATTGTTAAGTCATGCCTCACCAAAGCTGCTTTTGGACATTTAAAATGCCTTTCACACATTCACATTTGATACTTGCTAAAACATTGAAATTTTCATAATGATTAATGTTTATATATGTAATAATTATAATCTAACAATAATAAACAACCATAGTGTGTTAAGACGTGGCCACCTGCTATTGTGAGTTAACGCTCAAATAAAATTTTAACTGCATAACTAATTAACTAACTTTTACTGTAGTTGTTTACTAATGCATGACCCTTAAACTAAAGTGTTACTACCATTGTTTAATGCAAGATTTGAAACATAAAAAAATTTGCCCATCATTGCTTTTCTGTACAAGCTCAGAAAAGCAATGCGGTCTCCCATTATTTTCCAGTGATAACTTTTACAAATTGATTTTCTAAAGTAAATATTTAAACTATATCAAAAATAAACTTGTAAAGTCACAAATGTTTAGCTATTTCTCCGTAACTTACACCCTTTTGGAAATATAAATATTATGCAGCGAATTAGTGTTAGATTAATTTCTTCACCCAGTAACCTCTAATCTTACATATTCTGTTTATAGTTCAGGCATGTGAAAACCCTGATCTGATCCAGTTATATAACCGAATCACTGCAGCTACTGTACGCACCACATGTTCCATATGGAGGAGGAGAAGAATGTGACAGAAGGAGAAACGGTTTCCTGACCCAAGCTGTTGGAGAGAGACTGAGGAAATGCTCCCTTGTTGACGCCAGGGCCTCAATCATGACGTAAAAGTCAACCACATATCTGTAAAATCAGGTTATGGTGAACATCCTGGTACGAGGTTACCGAAGCCAAAGATTAGAATTTCTTAAAATAAGGTAAGATGTTAGTAAGAACATTAATAAGGTATATGCAGATAATAAACCACATTGACAGCACTGTGTTTTTGTACCATTAGCAATAAAATGTGCACCTTGCATTTATATTATTCAAATGTGTGTTTCCACAGACTTGTTCTGTTAAATGACAGTGAATCTGTTAAAGCGAAGCAAAATGGTGTTTTATTGTTTAAATAACATTTAAAAAATAACTAAACATGGATAAACTAAAGAATTTAAACATTTTTAAATAAATAGTAAATTTCATATTAACAGGATTTGACTGGTATTATATATATATATATATATATATATATATATATATATATATATATATATATATATATATATATATATATATATATATATATATATATATATATATATATATATAATTATTGTAACGCTCTGTTAGCCAGCAGGTGAGCCACTGAGTTAGATAAATCACAGCGACTAGAGTCCTCATTAATACAAATAAATATGATCACATTACGCCTGTTCTGGTCTCTCTTCAATGTCTTATTATAAAATAATCCAGCCAACCTGAGCAGTCTCTTATCATGATACAGTCCAGCTTTCTCAATACAGTCCGAGCAATAGAAGCAAGGCTGCTGATAGTCCTGAAGATTAAAAAACCATAAGAGGATGAAGAGCATTCTAATATATAGCTCCATTGCTTTGGAACAAACTTCTGGAGCATGTTAAGGGCTCAGAGTTTAAAACTGAAAAAGAAACCTTTTCTTTTCTTTTTTTTAAACCTAGTGTTTGAATAAATTGGACATTTTATGTGTCTATATACACATATATTCAATATACAAATGTGGTTCAAATGATTTCAATCGTTATGTCCTTTATTTGAAACTAAAGCTACTTTTTTTTCTTCCTACAACATAAACATGCAAATAAGTAAATCTCTAAATTGTGTATATTGGTCTGTTTGTGAGTCTGCTTTGAGGCAATTGCAAAAATATTGCTTAATATAAATATATTTTGATTGATTTATTGGTTGATTGAATTATTGATTAATTGATTGCTCATTTATAAAAGTTTAATGTGTAACAAACCGTTCAATAGCAAAACTTAATTGTTTTACTTTACTTTTGTAACATCTATGAAATTGCAAAATTATTTCTAGTTCAATTTAGCTTAAAAATAGTCTTTCTGAATACAAAGGTAGTTCAGCTGCAAAACAACAGCGGCTCTTTACATATAAGCACAGCTTTTCTGGGTTTGGATGATGTATGCCAAAACATCTATAAACCTCTATTTCTACCCTTGAATGCACTACAGCATCTGTTATTGCAGGCAGGTTGATAAAGTGCGCCATTGCCTCGAATCCCCTCCCGCTGCACTCAAACTAAAAAGTAATGACTTCATACATCAAGGACAATGTGTCAAAATAATTCCTGAATATGGTTTCCTGGTTAAATTAGCCTTGATGTGTCCATGCAAAGATTGAGGACTGTGTCCAGGATTTTTGACAACCATGCAATAAAACAAAAATTTCACTGTTAACCTCATTGATCATAACACCATTTACGAAGATTACTTCAGTATAGTGTAGATTATATAATGGTTACTTCAAATAAAAAGTGGCCTCCCATATTGATATAATAGGTCATGTTTTCAAATGATTTGATCACTAACCAAGTTGAAAAGAAGGTCAAGGTTAAAAAAAATTAATTTGTATTAACTAATACATGATCTTTGGTCAAATTTAAATAAAATCTAATTTTACACATACAGTTAAATATATTGCTTATGGTAAGAATGTAGATACTTTCTATGATTAAAAGATACTGCACAAAATAAAATAAAATGTAACAAATGTAAAATAAAACGTCCTGGGTTAAGAACCTTCTCTTGATTAAACAAATATAAAGTATGATTATTGTAACAAAAATGGAAAACATTGCCTTTTTTTTATGTCATAAAAAATGTCAGTACCAGGACAGTCATTAGCGGATTTGCATGTTCCCTTTTTATTTCCTTATATTATTATTATTTTTTTTTTATCTAAATAAAACAATCTATTAAATATATAAAAGGATAGATGAGAGAACCAAACTTGTTTTTGAAAATGTTGACAAAAGAAGCTTGCTATTTTTGAGTGCACATATTATATTTTGTACAGCAGTGCCTCCCTGTGGAATAGTTATTTATTTCATTGGAGAGCTAATGTGTGTATTTTCAATCAATTCACATTTTTATAACTTTAATATCACCTTTCAAACATCATTTTCAACAACCTAGCTATCATCTAGCCATGGGATACCTTACATTTTTACCTGATAAAGACCTGAGTCTTTTATTGTGACCTGAGAAAGAGCAAACTTCTGATATTTTTTTCAGAATTTCACATTTTCCCAAAAATGAATTCTGTTATTTGTCATTGAGCCCATCATTCACATAAGTTAAACTGTGTTAAATGGTGAATTTAATTTTATCATCATAAAAGAGGTGATGAGACAGGAGACACGGATCAGGAAACAATTAAAGTAATGAAGTTTATAGTAAGTATTGCTTAGAACTGTGAGCTTTATGTTACCGGGGAGACATTATTTTACAGTTTTTATGCGATGTGCTCATGTTTCAGTATTCTGGTGATTGGAAACTTGATGATTGAGATTCTGGTGAGGTAGATGCTGGTGTCAACCTGACATGACCGGAGGATTGATGTAAGTTTAGTAATGATGATGAAGACTAACTGGGGCAGAGCAATAGAGGATAACACTCTACAATACTCTTCCTTAGTTAAGGTATAACTAACAAGGAACTACTGCATAACTAAGAGATATCTATTTATTAACTATGTAGTTACCCATAACTAATTTACTACTGCTACAGTAACTACTGCTATAATTACTATTAAATTCAAGTAACTATATGGTGATTGCTATTAACTTAGAGTTCTCATTAGCACAAATCATTTTGATCACATTCTGGTCTCTCTTCAATGGCTTATTATAAATTATTGTATTGACTAAAGATACTGTCTCTCTCCTTTAAGACTCTGAATGGCTTGGCTCCAGTCTCTTATCTAAATACATTCCAGCTTATGCATCTATATGTTATTACCATTTACTTTCAGTAACGTTATGATGATTACCATTAACTTTAAGTAATAACATGTTTTTATATTACTAAGTTAATATAAAAACACATGTTTTATTTAACTAATGCTATTATTTTATATGATTAAGTAACTGTCGAATTTACTGACTCCCCAATAATTACACTACACCCTTACAATAATTACCCTTACTCAGTAAGTATTCTTTTTAAACTTAACTTCTTAGTGAATTTAATATGTTGTAATCGTTTGCCCAGACAATTACTATTTTTTACAGTGACTTTTCTATATTACTAGAAATTACCTGAACTATGTGGTAACTATAAAGTTCTTATCTGATAACAACATAGTAAGTTCAATAACTAATGGTAATTATCATGGTAATTACTAAAGGTTTAAGTTATTGATATTTAATTATAATTATCACAGTAGTTACCAAAGCATTAGTTAATAATTAGTTAAGGATAACAGTAACTATTAGTAACCACAACACGGTTAATCTGTTATCTGTTAGTCATGTTGTAGTTTACTTTTAATTATACAGAAACTAAGGAAGAGTATTGTAAAGTATTACCCAACAAAGTTATGTTAGGCGCAGGAGGCCAAAAGAGGAATGCGGACCCCGAATGCATGACAGTCTTTCTTCTTTAAATAATAGTTTATTTAAGAAACGAATAAAAAAGGCAGGGCAACCAAAGCAAAACCCACGAGGGGGAAAATCAACAAATAATATACAACTGAAAACTTGGCTGAACAGAAAGACAAAACTGCAGAAACAGGGGTAAATACAAACACCATCAACGCACCGATAAGTGGTATAATGAACCGACACCAACAGAAAACTGAGGGAAGCTTATAAACGGAAACCAATCAAACATAACGAGGGAAACTACAGGTGTACTAACTGAAAGCTCTAACAAGAAAATGAGAAGGGCAGGGAAAGGGAGGAACGAAACTAGACCATGTGCAAAAAACAAATCAAAGATGGCCACCGCCAGTCACATGACCCGAGCCTTGTGGCTGGAGGTGGCAAAACAATATAAGAGAGAGAACTGAAAACAAGGTGAAACCAAAACTGAGGGAAGGACTGTCAGTGATCTGACCCCTGGCGACAAAGAAGATACTTGGCAGATCCTGACAAGTTATGCCTCAGACACTACTGCATAGGAACTAGACTCTACCAGTGATGTCAGAGACAAGAATGCTGTCCCAAAAATCTTATATTCTGAACTAAGATACTCTTTTAGATAACAGTATAATCATATATTGCTGAGATATAGATTACAATTTTTCCCTTTTTAGATATTGAAATTTTTTTATAATACAATATTGTTTTATTTTTAGATCTCATTAATAATATTTGTGTTGTGATTTGTCTGTGACTAAAATAATAAAATGAATGACTAAAATGATTTTAGTCCTGGTGAAAAATGAAGTCATTCTGATTAGGAGACCGCTCACAATGATGGACGTGATGAACATGATAAAAGTTGGCTTATCAATAAGCACTTTTCCCTCTCTAATCAGGCGACTCAAGTCATGTCACTTCCATTTTTAAGAGTTCAATCAAGATAGCGGTTTTTGAAGCTTCAACTGCCAATAGAAGTGCAAAGGTTCTATAGGAGTTTTCGGTTTGAGAGTGATGCACGAGTATGACAACCCATCCATTTCTTATTGATAAATAGCCCCGTAGCTTCTAAGACTGGGGATTTACTTTTTAAAAAACACTCTAACAGCTCCAATATGTGTCATGTCAACACATTGGGTTTTTTTACACTGAAAAACAACCCAAGAGACAGTGAAAGTGTGAGAACTGAAACCTGTTCTTATGTCATCTTTAACATTCAGTCACTTACTGTAGAACCTTCATGGGCCAATACCTCACAAGCCAAATATTTGTATTTCCGCGAAACAGGGCAACGCTCAGATCGTGGTGGGGATGTTTTTGTTCTTCTCACTGAATATCGTAAGTAAACGTTTCTACAGGTAGTGCTTATTCAGTCAGAACTTGCTCTCTATGGCAAATCTTTAAAAAGGCAATGCTTATAGATCAAGTGGTTGTTTTGTATTCCTGAATTTATTAATAATTCATAGGAAATATAACTCCCAAAAAGTTTTTGGAAATTGAATCTAAAATAGTGCATATACTTCATTTTAACTAGTATGGTCTTCTCCAGAGAACCTGGATCCAGAGAACCGTGTTTCTAAAACATGCTTGACCCTCAATTATCAGCAAAATAGAGTTTGGTACTGGTTTTATGTCTGGTTCTGCCTCATCTTTTTTTTTTAGCAAATTAGCTTGAAAGGACATCAAGTGGACCTTATTGTCCTTATTCACCAGCATGTATGACATACAGAAACCTATATAAAAATAGTAAATATAGTAAGTAAATATAACTAAGTAAGTGTAACTAGTTACTACCCACCTCTGTTCCTATTATTGATTCAACGTTATTTTAATTAGCCAAAAAATTATTTGTTCAATGGTAGTTGGAGATTCCGGGGAACAATTCTGGGAAACAATGCACATTTGCAAATTCAATACTACTGTTTGAAAAACCACTCAGACTTAGTAATTACGTACTTACTTCATAAACAATCAGAAAAGTAGCACCATTTTTAAAAATGAACATAAAAGAGCATATTCACCATAACCATCTTTAAGAACATAAAAACACAGAAGAAACTCAAAGCAGTGTGCTTTTTGTTAGATGCTGTTATGCTGCAATGTGTGTAAAAATTTACTATTTGGATAATGCTTCTTTTTTGTTATTATCGTTTATTATATCTAATAATTATGACTAAGATTATTTGTTTATCATATTGTTTATATAATGTATTATACACTGAAGATTATAATAAACGCTGGGTCAATTCTTGCCATTCAGATAAACGAAAACAATTGTGCATGAACCTTTACTGGCTCCTTGAGTTAGGGTTAGATTACTAGGGATAAATGTATGCATGTCTGTCACCTTGTTAATCTGTTGTGTCCTCCACAGAGTAGGCTGTTTAATTTAGAAGTAAAATGAGAGATGGACATGACGTGTTAACGTCATGTTTAAGGTTATCATCATAAATTGTGTGTTTAGCTTCTTATCACTCATCTAATGTTGGTATAAATGGTGTGCAGCGCGTGTACTGTCATCAATTAATGAAATAATCAAAGAAATGATAACTGATATACTATATGAATGAATGGGACAATGGAAGGGAAGACAAATTAAACACTTCAAATAAAAGTCTCATTGAAAAGGTTCATTGAAGCGCCTAACCCAGCTACACATAACCGAAATATCTGCCAAGCAGATGAAGCCCCTCAAGGGATGCTGCTCTGGACAAGTCTCGTCTCTCTCAAGAGACCAGAGAGTTGTCACGAAACGAGGATGCTCTGGGATTCAGTGGCTTAGAATATGTAACCTTTCCTTGCTTTTTCCTATTTTAAGGCCTTATTTTTTACCACCAGGGTGTGCTATTTAACCAACGTGAACTCAAACTGAAAGCATTTTAAACCTTACTGAAGTTGTTGTCAAAATGTTCCAGATATAGACTTATTAACAGAAAGAGTTTCTGTTGAATTGAACTGGCAACAAGGACGTATATAGTAAACTGTAAGAAAAATGTACCTTACTATATAATCCTGGCATGAAAAAATGAAATGAGGTTATTGCTGTTCTAAGGAAAATGTGGTAGAGTAAACTGTATGTTTGTCCCTTTGTTATGTCACATCTTTTTACTTGCATAATATAAATAGTTCCAAGATGAAAGTCTGCAGGAAAATCTCAAACAATGTTTATTTGTTCAATAAAGATATTTGACATAGGTCTACAACACAATAAAAAAGAACCATGTTTTTTTAAATATTTTTTTTGTTTGGGTTGTTTTGTACTCTTTTGAACTCTATGATTTGGAATAATGAACAGAACTGCTTGTTTCTTGAACTGGAGAATAAGTTATATTTGATGTTTCATATGACTCCAGAGGGCAAAACAGTGATCTTTTGACAAATCTGATGCTACTGGCATATTTTTTTCAATATGACACTTTAAGACCTAGAGATAGTAAAAAACAAAGTCTCAGCTAAAGCTTTAAAAAGTTAGCTTGTAATCGTTTGTAATAACCCTCTGGGCATTATGTATGTGTTTATAAAATAATACACTTTACTTGACTTTTACTATTTGAACATCGCATGGAAACAGTATTCTTCTAGTTGTGTTTATTGAAGAATCTTGCAACCATGCCATAGTATGTAAATGCTTTTTGTTGTAAATCTTTTGGTGTTTATTGTATAACTTTGTTATTATTATTTTCCAACGTACAAACATATACAAGAACAGTAAATTAACTAAGTATATTGCACATAAATCACAAAATTAGGCAAGATCAGGAATTTTTTTATGAAAAATAAAACAAAAAATAAAGCAAATAAAATTAACTGTTAAATGTGTTATAAATTGTAAAAATGCTGCAGTTTCTCAAAGTCAAGCAAAAAAAATTTGCACTTCAGTTTTTGCACTTGTGTTTTTCTTCAGTCTTAAAGCGCTCAAAAGGTTGTCCTTAAGGTCCTTTCTAGCATAAGTATAGCATAATGGTTTTGTTTTATTCAATTTAGAAGTGTAGAAGAATAATTTTGCCAGTTTCAGAAGGGTAATCGTTACATATGGTGCCTTGTCTGCCTTCAAGACTACATTCCTTTTTGGTCAGAAATCTTGTTTTTCAAAGGTTTTTGAAAAAAAATCAATAATACATCTCACTCTTTTGTGTTAGTCTCTGACTAATCTTCAGGGCATTATCTTTTTCCATGTTTTCCAAAACTGTAAAACTATAGGCAAGAAGTGCTTATTTCCATACAGAATTTACTCAAATTACTCATTCACTACAATGTAAAGTTCAAAAGATTTACAACAAAATGAGTACAAATAAAAAAAAAAAACACTGTTTTGTGTTCGTCTATGACTCTTCTTTAGAACACAACTTTTAGATTTTTTTCAATAATATTGTTCAAAACAGTCAAAAGGGGCTGTTTTCACCAATGAAAGTACTCAAATTGCTCGTGTACTGCATTTTAAAGCTTAAACGCTTTTGAACAAAATGACTAAAAACAATAAATCTCACAGTTTTCTGTTGATTTTTCATTAATGTTGTTCAGAACTGTAAACTCATAGGCAAAGGGTGCTTTTTTCACCACACAATGTACTCTCATACTACATTTTAAACTTCAATAGCTTTTAGCAAAATGACTAAAAAAGATAACGTTGCACGGAAATGCAGTTCAGTACTTTTTACGCTAGAGGGCGGACTTGGCCATCCCGCTGAGCGTTTAACGTGAAGCGGAGCGTCTATCTCCTCCTCTAAACCTGTCTGAAGCCCTGTTCCAATGAAAACAGGTGGAATTCCCCCTTCCACCAATGGCGCTCTGCCCTCTTAACAATCCTTTCGAAAAGGATGTGTGGGTTCGGTTATGGCGCTGGCGTCAAGTTGTTTGGATACGGACAAGCACAGGAAGCAGGATTTGAGGAATTGTGTTCCACCAGCTGCAGCGTAGAGCTGCTAATTTGAATGGGAACTTATCCGCAAAGAACACCCCTGTTGGTTAAGCCTTTAAAAAGCCAGTTTGGCGACGTCGGAATAAAACGGGATATTTCTCCAGAAGTTGCTCCGTTAGTAAAGCAAGCAACGGAAGCGAGTCTGAAGTGACCTCTGTCGAAGAAAAGCATGGGACGCAGAACCGCGGATAACGAGTTCTGACTCTTCTCAAACTGCTTCTTTTGACCGGGGGAAACGTGGAACTACAACATGCCTGCCAAAACAAAGTACAATTTAGTCGATGATGGCCACGACATGCGGATTCCTTTACACAACGAGGAGGCGTTCCAGCATGGTATTAATTTCGAAGCAAAGGTGAGTTAAAAGTGTTGTTAACGTAAAAGCTTTACGTTTTGCGGCACGTTACCGAACATAAGATAACATTAAAAGTAGTTTTCCGTTCGTTGTTGACTCTTGTATACGTTTTGCATTGTCAATTGAGATTCCATATGTGGGGTTAATTCGACTAAAGTAAACTTGGCTACTAGTATAAAACACGTTTAATGAGAGTGATTTTGATTTCTAGTATATCGGCAGTCTGGATGTGGCTCGACCGAACAGCAGAGTGGAGATTGTCGCGGCCATGAGGCGAATACGGGTGAGTTTTATACCTTAACGTTATTGAGATAGTAGAAGTTAAGAAAGCCTATCAGTCCCTGGGAGTATTTGTGTTGTTCGTGGCTGTTTGTTAGCAGTGGTAACGCCTGTAACGCTGTTCGCTTTGGGTGGTCTTAATGCCTCAAGCAACAATCAAAACACAAAGCGGGACAGATCGATGAACAAATTGTTTTCTAGATTAAATGAGGTTATCGATGCCCCCGATAGAGGAGCTTTGGCTGACACCAGTCCTGTACGTTTCGTGTACGTCACCTTTGACAACCACATTATTTGTGCATTTGCATTTGAGTAAAGAGCTGTTTATAGCGTGAGATATTCTACCTAAAGCTCTTAAAGGACCAGCTCTGCGCCCACCAGCCATGCGGCTTCCTGGTGTGTTTGTCTAACTGACTTCTGTTAGTGTATCTGTCCTTACAAGTATTGACTACTACGGATTTTTTTTTATATTTCAGCATAAATACTGAATATATATTTTATGTTTTCAGTACAAATACAACAAGATATCTAAAGCTAAATATAATACAAAATTAGCAATGTAAAATTACAACATTGGGTTTATACTTTGCATGTTATAATAAATTCAGCTCTAACATACAGCATTGTATTTTTATTTTTTTTTCTCTCTCACCAAACTGTAGGGATTCCAAGAATAAATTAAAATATATCAAAAGCGCCTTCAAACAAGGCTCGGAATTTGAGGCTCTACATTTATGAATATGGAATTTTCCAATTGAAACGAGTACATTTAAAATAGTATCAAATTGCACACTCTTGTATACAAATAAATAAACAACAAGATAAATCAAATAAAGCAGACAAATCACAATAATAAGAGGTTTCTTCTGAATGTAAGATTCCTCCAAAACTCTAACATAAACACACTCATAAAACAGATGCACAAGTTTTTCTGGCTGTTTTAAACAAACAGAACAGTTGTCATTAGCATCTGTAAATTTAGATAGCGTTTGATTGCTTACCTAGATATTATGAATTATTTTTAAATGTAGTTCCCTAAGTCTATTTGATATACAAACAAGCTACTACGGTGTCTTTCTAAAGGATGGTTTTAATGATGTATGCAGATGGGGTAAATAGGAACTCAAGCTATGTGCCAAATCACATGTATTGTGTTTGCGTGACTGAGAGATGCAAAAAAATAATTATATTAAGTTAAGAAACAAAAAACAAGTTAGGACAAACACTCCAGCAAATAATAAAACAAAGTAACAATTCACAAAACACAGTGACAAATTAAAAAACAAATCAACATTTTTATAATCTCAAATCTGTTCCCAAATATCTTTAAACTTGTGGTTTCAATGGTAGAAGTGTCAAAAGATAAAAAAAAAAATTCAGATAAACAAATTCACAAAATGTACATCTAATGTGAAATCTCAAGTATTCCATATCTGCTAAAACGTCTAAAAATAAGAAAGTTAACCTGTGTTCTTTCCACTAAATGATTTTCAAGTCTTGTCCACTTCTTTCTTTGTTCTCAATCATATAGTCAGTCAAGCTTCAGTTTTTTATTATCTTCTGTTTCCTTTGCTTTACTTTATGTTGTTGAAAAATATATCCTTATTACAGAAACTTTAAGAGAAAGAAGAAAGGTTTTTCTTCACTGATCCGGTGCAAGAGGTAACTAAAAACCTTTCTGCGCTACGCCCCTTTATTTTATTTTATTTTATTTTTTTAAGAATTGCTTGTTTAGAAACTGTTCATAACCAAGCAGAAAATAAATTCTGTGCATTTCACTTGGAAAAAAAGTGTTGAGAAAAGCAATCATAGAGTCGTGGTTCACAGAGTGCAGAGACTTTGTTTGGGCTTGCAGTTGCTCCTCACCGTCAACTTCCAGTAACTATGACAACCCTGAGAAACTGTGAAAAGATCATTGAGAGGTTAGGCCAACTTTTCGCAGTGCTCACCATTTCCTTTTGTAAAGTATTAAAATTTTTATTTAACTATGTCTAAAATTATATATTTATATTATGTAAGCTTTAGATAGAGGTACAGGATTGAGGGAGGACTTCATGGATTCAGATTGGAGCCAGAATTGAAAGTCAAGCCCGCTTTTAAAGATTGTTTTATAGTTATCTGTATTGCCAATGTATAGGCACATAACTAGCACATAGTCAATTTTTCCAGTCACAGAACTAGCACGTAGTCAATTTTTCCAATAACCATATTAGTAATTAAATGAAGTCAATTGAAATTAAATAGGAATTAACTACAAACAATTATTAGTTGTGTAAAAATGTAAAAGAATTCAATCATAGTCAATCTCCATCTGTAAATTTACCAGTGTCCTCCTGAGTCTTTACCTCATCTTGTTTTTTGTTGCACCTTTCTTCCTTGTTGATCAAATGACCTGTATATTATAATAATTAAGATTTTTTTTTAATTGTGTAAAATGCAGGGACTCGTAGTTGCCTGCCCTGTTACCTCTGGCCCTGAAAGCCCTGTAAGTCCTTGATCACTTAAAAGCATGCTTGTGGATTTCACTGGTTGAGGTCAGACTTTGTGAATGTGATGATCAGAAATGAAAGGAAACCCTTCAATGGTTGCCTGAAGTCATTTCTTTTTAATCTGCCTTTCATCTTAAATGCATTTGCACCATTAAAATTATTCCTGATCAAGCCATCCAATAGTTTGTGGATGCCTTGCATTCTATATTCAGAAAGAGATCGTGTCTAAGTGGAAATCTGTCTAGTTGGCTCTTTCGAGTTGGTATTTATGTACTTAAAATCACCAGTTGTTGATAAAAGGGGGATTTAAAGCCCATTAGGGATTCAAAAGTGTGTAGCCCAATCACTGTTATTTTCACCACACCCACATCCTATTGGTCAAGTACTGAATTAATTAGTCTGAAAAGTTTATAGTCTGTTGTCATTTTTATTTGATGCAAAGAATCTGTTATTTTAAAATCTTGTATTTGATAGATTGGTAGACCTTAGTTTAAACATAACCTTTCTTGAAAGTGGAAAAGATGGTACGGTGACCAAGAGGTGCAAAATACTAGATGATGAAAGTTTAAAAGCACAATTATAGATTGAAAAAAAGCCTTGTTTTTTTTATAGATTTTTTTCATGTTTGTATTTAAATATGTTCTGTTTAGTACAGATTAGCCATGTGCCTTCATTAACAATTAATTGGCCATCCTAGAATCATTATGTGATTACTGTTTAAAAGAGCATACTGGTAATATCCTCTCTTAGGAGATGATTATGGTTTATTAGATGGTGCTGTCAAATTTGTCAAGTGTAAGATGTGGCCTTGCAGTGCTCCTTTAAAAGCTTTTTGTCTGGTTCGCCACTTCACCTAGGCCAGTACTCTTTGTCCCTTTTGTACACCTACATGTGTTTCATTATTTATTTTCACTTTAACATAATAATCTAATTCTTTAGAATAGTTATGACCAGCACTTTAAAATTGCATCCTAATTTACTAATGGATTAAGTGATGAATGAACACGTTCAATGTGACCCATTTTCAGTCACTGTGAATGGACATGTTGTCAATTAATGTAGTTGAATATTTTTTTCCTTTTTGAGTTAGATCAGTAAAGAATCTGGGTGCTGTTGCTTCAATTACATTTGATTTACCCAGATATTTCCTAGAGATAGTTTACAATGAGGATGCCCATTAAAAGACCTGCCTTGATTTCTGTTGATTGCTGATTCCCACCAATATTGTATTCATCCTCATTTTAAACAGTTAAGTAGTTTTTCCACACAGAGGTTTTGTTTAACTGTTTATTTTTTGCTTTATGTATGTTGTATAATAATATTTCATTAGTTCACTGATAGAAATTTTGACTTACATGCTTGCATTCCAAAACTGTTCAAATGTATATTTGTGTGTATTTCTTGAGTTCATTTACAGTGCGTTTGGCAAGATTGGGATAAGCCTACTGGGTGAGTTTCTATAGAGCTATTATATGATTGCTCCTCCTGAAATTGTCTTCATTGAACCACACTTAAAATTGTGAATTTAAAATCATCCAGGGCGTCACGGTGGCGCAGTGGGTAGCACGGTCGTCTCACAGCAAGAAGGTCGCTGGTTCGAGCCTTGGCTGGGTCAGTTGGCATTTCTGTGTGGAGTTTGCATGTTCTCCCCGTAATCGTGTGGGTTTTCTCCGGGTGCTCCGGTTTCCCTCACAAGCCCAAAGACATGCGGTATATATTTGTGTGCGTGTATTTCCCAGCAATGGGTTACGGCTGGAAATGCATCCCCGCATAAAACATATGCCAGAAGAGTGGCGACCCTGAAAGGGAAGACAGCCGACAAGATAATGGGTGGATGGATGGAAAAATCATCCATAAACGACCAAGATTTTGAAATATCATCTGATTGATGATATTGCAGATGAAAAGATGAATGAATAATGTGCAAAGTTGCAGAATTGCGATAGATTTTTCAGGTCATTCAAAAGTTCTGAAAAAGTTATAAAAAAAATCTACCAGTAGTTTTTACTGAGACCTGGTGCCAATATGGAACCGGTACCTCTAGAACCATTATGAATCGAACCAAAATAGAACATGATTTTCAGTGCCTCATTTCGGTGCCACTTAAATGCCTGCACTGTTGGGGCAGTGCCAATCATCTTCATTCAATTTGTCAGTCCAATTTCAAGGATATGGAGATAGTTCAATGAATGAGCTAATCCCTCTCTCCGAGAAGCACGCAAACAATGTTACAGCACAATCTTACGCGGAAGCAGATGGTGTACCGTTAGCTTAGCTTGCTAAATTAAACATCTCACATTAAAGTAAATGTCAACAACTAGCCAAAAATGTGGTTATATTGCATACATAAGGATTCTGACACTGTGACGTGCTAAAAATGTTTTAGACAATTTGAAGTGGTTAAATTGTCGTAGTTGGTTAGGTGACTTTTGTTGTTATTGTGTTAAGTTATATATTGATATATACTTTAAACTTTTAATATAGTGTTCCATTTAAGGCCTTCCATTTTTGTTCAATAAAAATGTGTTTTAGTCGTCTGCCATTATTGTGTGGCTTTTGTAAAGTATTGGTTCAGGCACCGTTTTGGCACTTGTATCTTTTTAAAAGTATCGATTTGGCACTGGTATCGAAAACAAAAACAAAAAAACAAAACGAACCGATACCCAACCCTAGTTATTTTAGTTTTCAGAACACCCCTGATTCCATCGGCGGGCTGTGATTCTCCAGCCATCCACATGCTGCAATTGTGGACCTGTTCAACACTAAATAAAAATACATTCAATAAAACAGTCAATGACACTAGAGAGGAAATCAGCACTTTGAAAACAGATTATCATCAGAAACGATTTGTTTGAATCACATAGTTGTTAGTTTCATTTTGTTGGTCTAACATTCAAAAACAGAACTGAACTGGTTGACATTTAAATGTGTAGTGGAAGATCAAGGCATAATAAAGAAGGCTGTATCCATTCAGTTGAAAGCCCTTGTTTTGTCTCCAAGAGGCCACTTTAGATTTAAAAGAGCTCTATCCTCTGAAGAACTAAGCATCCTCTGTATAACACTGACCAGTCTCAAACAACAAAGCAATAGGATACTCAAGCCTCTCCTCTTTCCAACCATAGTAACCAAGAACAATAAATTGACTCATAACTCTTTCTCTCTCCTTGAAGTGTCTTTCCCCGTGATCTTTTATAAAGGTTTTTCACAGCATGGTTTCATCATAAAAGCATGTTTTTTTTTCACCTAGAAATTTTTAGTTGAAACAAATGAATGCTCTCCTTGAATTTGTTGCTTTATTTCTTTAATTAATGGCTGTACTGTCCTTCTACTGTGAGATACATTTGATCTGTTTTCTTAGAAATTCTATCTCCTCTTAATATAAAACGAATAAAGGAAATAACCCATGGCAAGTCCCTGGCTTTAATATTCTATAGATTACCAATGTGTTTACTTAATGTCCATTTTAAAACATTACAAATCAGTTTACTTAATGTTCATTTTCATTTCAATTGTTCACAGTATTATACTTGTCTGTTTATTTGTTTTGTATAAAATGATCAACATAAAATGTCTGCAGACAACATTTTTCATCTCGAGTGCTTCGGTCACCGAGAATGTCTTTGGACTGTGATTTAGAGCATTGATGCAATTGTCTCCTCTCTCGCTCTCTTTCTCTTTATAGCTCTCTTTGTTTAACCCACTTCATCCCCCGAGGTGATTGACTGTCTCGCTGTGGTTATCACTCTGATACGCTCTTTTCTCTCAGATCAGAGATGCATCAACAGACTCACCAGAACGATAAATCTTGACATTTTAAGACAGAGGGCTGCTGATTCCAGCTTAAAATTAAGATTTCATGGCCTTTTGTATACCGCGGAACTTTCCTAAATAGCTAATGTTAAATAAATCTGATGCCTGATTCTTTTGAATGTCTTTGTGTGATTGCCAAGTCTTAATATAAGAATAAAAGCATCCGATGTGATAAAAACAGGAACTCTAATTAGAAGTACAGTACAAAGCAAAGTATGAAAGTTGGGTTTAAAGGCTTTTTTGAAAATAAGATATCAGCTAGAAAGTACTTTAAGGCTCAAACAAATGTAAAGTTTAATTGTAATGTGTATCTTATGATGGTACAAGCTGTGAAATGAATTTACAGATTATATGTTTGAGCAGTTGTTAGAACTGTTTTCTCTCAAGAAGTCATTTTTAACCTTGCTTTTATTTATGTTCGATTTAGATTCCCTGTTGGCTGTATTCTCCAGTGTACACTGTGTATCACTATAGGATTCATAGATAGCTATGAAGGATGAGTCATATTAATTCTTTTTATTTTAATTTGTTTTCCACAGTCAGTTGGTTGCAATGTCTGGCTTAACTATATATTGTCTTGGCAAAGATTTGACAAAAAAATTATGAGCCAAATTCAGTTGTGCCTATAAAACCAGTCTTTTAAATATATTTAATGTATTGAAAATGACACTTTTATCAATTTTAGGTTGTAAATGTTGCCTGAGTCTCATCCGTTAAATTAAGTTGATTATTCCATGAAACTTTAATAATCTCCTAGCTTTCCTGAATAAAATAATTCTGCTATGCAAATTATTTAACCAATGGACATTTGATGCATGAAAGGCTAATAACACCAGTAGGTCAGTAGGTCAACCGTAATAAATATGTGCTCAGAATGCCATGCACTGTAATGTCTCTAAAAAAAAAAAGAGTTGCAAAAAGTCTCAAATCATGAAGACCGTTTTGAGATCTTTTGTTGGAAGAAAAGATGGGATATGTTTTCAAACAAATGGTTAGAGGGTGGTTTTGACTGTGCTCTAACAAGCACCAAAACAAACATGCAGCTAGCCCATTGGCTTGAGCTATTTAATTTGTAAGAGGTGCTATTGGGTTTTTTGTTTTTATTTGGGTTTTCACATCTCACATAGGCATGAGAAATTTCACTTTAAACACACTTTAACTGTGTAGTGCATTATTTTGTCAGCTGTGAATTTAACACCAATTTAGGAGTATCCATTAATTCCTCTACCACATTTTTAGAAGAACTAATTGTTTAAAATTTCTGAGTGATTTAAAAAGTGTTTAAACTTAAGATGAAATAAGGTCAACATGAACCCCCACTTTATATTTATGTGGCATCCTTACTCTAATGAAGCAAAATAGAAGTGGCTGAAATGGCAATTCATTGACTAGCCACTTGATTCTAGTCAAACAAAAAAGCAGCAACGAAATATATTAGTGCCCACAACTTTGAAATAATCTATTTTTTGCATTTTTCATTATTTTAGTTTATAGTTTTGCCCTTACAGACTACATTGAAGGGGTGTAAAAATACTATTAATGTAATTCTTCCTTAATTATAATCTTTACATAATTAAAGCAGAAGTGTTCAACTCCACCAACTTCCTGCCTTTTTGTACATTTTGTTAACTATCTGTCAGTGATGAACTACAATAAGGAAACTCCTTTCTCTGGTACCAAAAAAGGTCTGGTTTGTAAGGTAATGGCGTGGATGGAGAATAGAAACTTGTTAATTTAGCCTAAATCAGTGGCATGAAATGGTAACCTCCCTCTGTTCCTGCTGCCCAGATATCAGAGCACATGCTCTTCCAGCAATACTAAACCACTGAAGTATATCAGCTTAGCAGGAAAGCGTGACTGGAGAAAGGAAGTTAAAGAACAATGAGACAAGCTTAACTAAGATGAGGTATGGCCCTTGGGTTCATGAACATATAACTGTGGCCTGGGATGGCTATCTGTACTTTAGGCCAAACATCAGCCGTTCAGGAAGGAAGGAAGCAAATCCATGGTTTCTCCAGGGTTTGCTTGTTTGAGCACATCAACAATAGTTGCACTGTACCTTTTGTGGTATGAAAAACCACACCTGTGGTAAATGCAGAGCTAAAGGGAAGTTTGGTGAGTATACAGCATTGTGTCATGACGTCATCGTGTGGAACATTAAGGGGCCATTATCATTAAAGAGCTGCAGTGTTATGTAACTTATACCTGTCCACAGCATGCATGCCAGGAATGTTCAAAACATGGGCCTCTCTCTCTGGTTGTTTGCTGAGGCTGTACCAAGCACTGTGCTCAACCAAGTTGAAACAATTTGCCTGCTCTGAGTAATTGGTTGAAATGAGGGATTAATGCCCTGCCAGAACTTGTTTCGTGTTATTGGAAAAGTCGACAGCCCTGCTGACCCCTCCGGACATGGGTCTGCATTTAAGTATTTCTGTTGGTTGGAAAATCAAAATCACCTCTGCCAGTTCACTATGACTTCTACATAATGAATAACCAACCATTCTGTGGCACTCCGCTTCAGTGGTTTAGTCAGACATTTGTCTAATTGTCATATCTGTACAGGACAAATCAAGAAGGGCTACTGTGTAAACACTTATTTCTGATGTAACTTTAAAAATAGAATTACACATTTTTTTAAACTTTGAGGTTTAGATTTCTTTTAAATATGTATTGCATAGCTGTCAGTAAAATTAAAGAAGTAATTTAAAGTTCAATTTGATATTTAAATTCAATTCTCCAAATTTCAATCAACTCAATTAAAAAATGTCTATTTCAGTGGAATTCATGTAACGGATCAAAAGTATTCCATCTGTGATCAAAAGTATTCCATCTGCCTAAAGCAAGGAATTCGCAGAAATCATGCAGCGCTTAAAGTATTCCAGCACCATGCCGGATTTCTGGGGTGCGGCCGTGAGGGGGAACACTTTTTTTGGAGCCCGCACGTTTAAAAAAATTTTGAGTGAATTTATTTCAGCTGTCAATCATATGAGAGGAACGCTCCTTTAACTATCGGAAGCAGAGAAAGGCGGGTCTTTGTAACAAGTATGATTGACACCATTTGTTTGTCACGTTAGCATTGTCAGAGAAACAAAATGTGGCGCAAGTTTATGAAGCCTGGGGATGATGTTCTAACAATAGACACAAATAAATGCCAAATGCCAGTAGCGGTAAATAAAAGTGCTTGCTTGTCATGATTAAGACTTTGCTAACTACACTTCAATAATCAGGCTGTCACCAATTCTATAGTTTTCATCATCTTGTTTATGCATCTATTGTAGAGGTAGTTTGCGTTGTATATATTGTAAATGTATTATTGGGGCTGACTAAAGTTTTTGTAAAAGTTTCAACTCTCCTTTCTCTCTTTAAGTAACTTTGTATCCTCCTCTGTTCCAGCTCCATCTTCTGGTCCAAACGTATGAAAAAGAAAGAGTTTGCAGGACTTTGCTTACAACCCTGCAAAAAAAGTGATAACGAGCTTGATTTCACTTCTAATCTTCAGTTTAGCAATTGGTATTTAAGCACTTGGTATTATTGTAAAAAAATACAGTAACTTTTTTTTATCTTAAATCCTGATCATGTTAAGGAACAATGAAGATGTTCATTGGTTTAAGACTGTTCACTTTGAGCATAGATATACTTGTTCCATATTTTCATGTGACAATAGAGAGTGTGGAAGAAGTAGTGTTCTATATACTTGCATGTGCTGACTTTAAGCTTCAAACAAAAGGTTTTTACAGATAAAACAGCAGACAAACTAATCAGATTCTTTAATATCACTAAGTTTAATTATGAAAGATATATTGTGAGAGATGTGGTGATTTTAAGTAATGATGGAAATAACGAACAAATTGGAACTGTGTAGAAATTTGACCCTTCAAACATCCTCAGTGTTTCTATAACAAAATAACCTTTAGCAGATACAGAAAGCAGTGGGAAAGATCCCAAAAGCATACAGAGTCTTGCCAAAAAAAAGTGGCATTAGAGAGTGTGTTGTTTTAGGCGCCATGCAGGGTAAACCAGTAGCAAGTTACTATATCTCCCTGACCAGAGAGTAGTGTAAGGTCTATTTACATCTCTACCATGTCCTTTTGCAGCTGGGTTGTAGTCTACTTTGGCAACCTAGACCAACAAGCTTTAAAGTGTTGCTTTTTGTCACTACAAGAGGAACACATTCTCACGTCTGCCATTCTGTAACTTTGGGTATACTGTCACTGGTTTGAAAATAAAAAAAAGTTATGAAAAATATTTTGAGTTCTGAGACTTTCAGAAATAACACATTGTTAAATGTAAAAATGTAAAAAAATGTGTTTAGTTTTATTATTTATTTTAGTTTCTCAGTTTGCCCTTAAGTGAAAATGTTCTTGACATTGTCATTCTCATAATGTTCTTGAAGCTTTTGAATTTACATGGTAAAGGAAGCTAGCATTTTAATATGCATGCACAAATTTGCATGCAAAATTTCCTTTAGAGGACTCATTATTTTACTTTTATATAATTTTTTCACTATATAATTTTTTCAAGTCTTTCAAATTTATCATGTATGTTTTTCATATACATGATCAACTCAGGTGAAGCCTTGTGATTATTATTACTTTTAATGAAGCTTCAGTTCCAGATGCACATACTTAAAGCTTCAAGCTTTCAATTGTAAAGTAAAGGTCACTGAAGGTGATTTCCATTTTTAGGCAGCTTTTATGTGTTCTCACATTAAATTGAGAAAAGTGTAAAGACTTGGCCTTTTAAAAGTGTGCTTGTTTAACATTCTTATATAGGAAGGATGGTTCTTAACATTGACTCCATGTCAAGAAAGATCCTTCATTCACTCGTAGCCTTGTAAATCCTGCCTGCTGACTTCTTTGATACATTACTTATCATACTATCTAGAGCTTTAAAGCAGTCCAATTACATGGTTTCCATTCAAAGGCTTGCATATATTTAAGCTTTGTCTGTTTCGTGGTGTCAGGGCTCCGTTTAGGGGAGAGCTGCAGAATGAGGGTGATGAGGAGGATGAGATGACGCAGCTGGAGAATGTCTTTGTCGGCTGGTATTGGCTCTCAAAGGAGTTTACAGCTTTTGGCAGTAAAAGTTGGTCTCATTTCAAAAGCAATCGAACAAGAGCAATGCGTTTCTGAAAGGCAATCTCTGCCACTTGATGATTCTATAAAAAGTCAGTTCTCTGTTGTCAACTTGTTTTTTTTTTTTTTTTTTTTAGGGAATTGATAGAAAGAAGCTCAGAATTCTAAATTGAAAGTTCAGTTATAAAAGTAAATGAGTTTTGACTTTAATTTACAATAACTTTTACTCCATAGGAATTGGTTTAGATCATAAACTTCCAATTAATTAGATTAAACAACTGGATCTAGTAAACTGTAAATAGGTCAATTCCATTGACCTGGTCATATATTTGCTGGTCATATATTGTTAAATAAACATTGTGTCTGCAGATAATCATTAACTATTGTTGTGCAGTTTTAATGAAGTTAAATACATGGATACCCAATCATTAAAATTGTAATGAATGTTATTTTTATTTGCCATTAAAAATGTGTCATTCATGTACATTCTTAGGCATAATTTTGATGTCTTTTGCATCTGCCCATTAAAACAATACACTGTGAAATGAATTTGGTTAGACCAGGGCTCCTTTGGACCATATCAGCTCTGTTTAATGATGGACTAATTATCTAGACAGGATTTCAGATGACTTTCCCTCTGTTATTAGATAGGACTGCAATTACACACACTGTAATTGACTCAAATGTGAAAATGAAGAGCACCATAAAAAGGGAAATTATACAGGTTTGCAAAGAACATTTGTGATACGGTGCTGTGGAACTACTGCTATGTTTTTAACATGCTTTCTTTAAAATGCCAATTTGTACATGGAAAAATTTGTGTTTCTCATCAGAGTTTCATTTGACACATTTTCTAGTGTTTTGGTTTCACTTATTGCTTATTACGGTTAATAATATAGCCATAAGTGTCTTTATCTATTTACTTCAATTTATCTTAGCCCAAAACAATAAAGTTTGCTGGGATCATCATTTTCACAGCCACCGTATCTGTGGGTGAAGTTGGCTTTAATTTCACCACATTTTGAGATTTTGTATTGGAATGGTGTTGTTGACCGTCTGAATCATTTTAAGCAGTTTGCCATTATGCATCCAAGCTTCAAACTATGGCTTCATCCAGGCTTCAGACTCTATGAATACTCAGTATTTCATCTGAATGACTTTTTTTTATATATATATATATATCCGTAATTGAGCATCAAATCAAGGATTTGGTGCTATGAAGGATTCTACTATTTTAACACATCATTGTGTCTTAAACGCCGTTATTTTTTTTTATTTTATTTTTTTACATGGATAATGTATAGATTTTGTTAACAGTTTTTTGTAAAATTTGTGATGGATGTAGTAGAAGTGGTTAATGGTGTTTCCATAGTAACAGTACTACTGTTTTATAACAGTTAATTTCTGATTGTTATAAATGCTTTGCTAAATTTAACCCAAGGATGATAGTCCAAAACAAACTTTGATGTTACCATTGTTATATTATTTAATTTTTTTTAATGGTATGGATAAATGGGGCATCACGGTGGCACAGTGGGTAGCACGGTCGTCTCACAGCAAGAAGGTCGCTGGTTCTAGACTCGGCTGGGGCAGGTGGCATTTCTGTGTGGAGTTTGCATCTTCTCCCCGTGATCGCGTGGGTTTTCTCCGGGTGCTCCGGTTTCCCCACAAGTCCAAAGACATGCAGTATAATTGAATTGAGTAAGAACAATTGCCCATAGTGATAAAGAGTGAATGTGTGTGTGTGAATGTTTCCCAGCGATGGGCATTCCCCGCGTAAAACATATGCCAGAGAGTTGGCGGTTCATTCCGCTGTGGCGACCCCGAAAGGGAATAAAGCCGACATGAAGATGAATGAAGAAGACGAATGAATGGATAAATGGAGGCTGGAATTGAATCGGCGTCTGTAACATTTATAAATGTAGAAATGTCACTAGATAATGAGGCGTGGAATGTGCGGTTGAGAGTGGACACTTATCGGATGTGATCTCGCTCGCGTTATTACAGAGCCATTTTCAAATGCAAAACAAACGAACCGTATGTGTTTGGCCTTACAAATACCACTTCATCTCGCTTACAGTGGAAATGGAGTCCTCTTTATATTCATAGTGTCTCCAAATGAGCGCTCGTTCACCTGCGAGATGGTGACCTTTCTGATCGTAATCAGATGGCAGATGTGAGCGGAAGGTCAGAGGAAAATATATGAATTTATTGAAGAGATTATGTAAAAGGAAGGTTTGTTTTTTGCCGCCCTGGTATAGTGAGGGATACAACTCGCTGATGGTGAACTCTTTTTGGTCTGCTTTGTAGCTTTCATTCAATTATTTAAGTTCTGTTGATATTTGATTAAATGTGAGGAATTTCATTCACTTTAGTGTTTTGTGTATTATCTGGAAATTTAGACCGTGTTCTTGCTTTTAAAAAATTTGTTTTGATGTATCTTATTGATAGTGAGGAAGTGATGCATTTTTTTGCACATTTGAGTGTTGTCCTTTGACTTGATGAACGACATTCTGTTTAATCTATACACATTTTTAAACAGCCTGTTTTCTGTGTTGTAGCTGGGATTTTTAACTAACTTGTATTTAAGGTTTGTTGTGTAAAATCTTAATTAAAGACCAGTTGTTTTTATTTTAGACTTTTTTTTTGTTAGTTTGGCACTGATTTTCCATAAGTGTAATTAAACATACAGATGTTATGGTGTGGGGATAATTAGTAAATAATTATATGTAAGAGCACATGCATGTAGGAGGGAAAGCTACATGAACATGATTTTCAGAATAGTTTGTTTTTACATAAAATACTTCAGAGAAACAACATCTAATTACCCTCCTGCTTTGTCTGTTTGAATCTGTCAGTACATTAGATTTTTAGGTAACCATATATGAATTAAATCCTCCATTATGCCCTCATTTTTTCAGTCTTTTTTCCATTGATAGTTATTGAGGCCACCCCAATAAACTCCTACAAATTTTACTGAAAGAACAAGTCAGTGTCTTATTTCTACATTAACTATTGATACAAATTAATGTCTTTGATTAAATGCTGGAGTTTTTTATTACAATATTGACAAATGTATAAACAATTTTGTTAAGTTAAAAAGTTTGTTAATAGTAGCTTAAAACATTTTTCTTTTGTATTAAGTTTTTAAAAGACAAAGGAATATACATGTTCTGACCACTGAATGTGATCTTCTTTCACCTTAACACTACATTGACTTTTTTTTTGAAAAATAATATGATATCTTTAGAAAAGTTTAGTTTAACATTTGGCAGTAGGTTATTTTTTTCTATACTAAACAGATACTAAAAAGAACTTTTATACTAAACATACCCTTTAAAAGCAAATAAGGTTTAAATGAGGTTAAGTTTGCATAGTCTTGAATGTGAAAAATGTCTTTGTATATTTAATTGAAAAATTGTTTTAAAAAATGTGAGTCATCCATGGTTTATTCTTATTGGTTTATTTAAAATGTATGGAACCTGAACTATTTCGTACATTTTTTTAATGACTGAATAATTAATTTTCTTGTTATTTGAGAATGGGAACTTGAACATTATTATAAAGTCAATTACGTTTCTGTGACCCTGAGAGATTCACGCTGTTTGGAGCAGAAATGGTGATTTATAGTGCTGCTGCAAACATCATTCTCTGCATACCTGTCAGAATCAGTTTCTCTCATTTCTTCCAAAATAAAGCATTGTATGCAATTTCTACATCCTTCCATCCCACTGCGTGAGTAAAACCATTTTCTCCAACAGGCTCTTTTGTTTTCAGTAATAACAGCCATCAAAGGCATAATTAAAAGTTTGAGAGGTCATTGTGTATGCTTATGCCATATAATCTTTGTGTAATTTATTCAAACTACCATTATTTTTTCTTAAAGTCAATTTTGTGAATTTGAGACCGGCAATTGGTTTGTGTGTAAAGAGAGAAAACGTACCATTTGCTCACTAATAAAGCTAGCAGTTCAGATTGAGGTTTGATTATATTCAAGAAAGATATCTCCCAGACACCCACTGTGTCCTTTATTTTTCGATCTACCACAGTTGACTCATTGCTGTACGGAATGAAACCATAGCATACTCCCCTCGGTGGTATAGAGAGAGATGTAGGTTGACTTTGATTGCTTTGTTTTCAAGCCGCTTTTACATTTAAGTGCATCCTTATGGTAGTCCTGGAATGGCTTTGAACATTCATTCTTTAGTTTTAATTAATTTTTATAGCTAGTAAACTAATGAATCTGCTTGGTTTGTGATCACTCATTGATAAGCTTGGGCACAGCAATGGGAAATATTAACGGAGGCATTATTTTGTTTTCGATACTCCATTGTTTTCTATTGAATAAAGTATTTCAACCAAGTCTAGCTTTCATCGCGCCTGTTTAGTAAAATTATGTCTACTAGAGAAACACCTATACCTGGAAGGCTATGGGGTACAGTAGTTCCTCCTTGAGTGTTTCTGATAGGGGTGAAGGAGAAATAAATAGAAGAGATGGAGTATGAAGAGCCTCTATTCCCTTGGGGGGGCTGTATGGCAAGTGCCTCTTCATAATCGGGATAATTATGATGTTCAAAGTCTTCCACTCATAACAAAGGAAAAATAGCTTGGGCTTGTTTTTTTAGCTCAGAAAAAGATTTTGTTATAGTTTTATGGCATTCCTATTATCAGAGTGTTCGATAAATAGGTGCTGTCATAGTAATGGGCGCTTTCAAAGGTCATGACCACTAAAAATAGGAATACAATACAATAAGAATTTTTATTTTTCATAGCACTTTTTGAACACTCAAAGCGCTTAACAGTCACCAGCCCTTTACAGCATCCGCCTAGAGAATTTGACAACTGATATTCTTTGTTAGAACACACACCATGCACTGCCTGACTGGACGAATAGGAGACAGGGTTAAGAAGAGAATTAGAAAACATGGATTTTTATGATGAAAGAGAACAGTTGACACATTCAGTCAGGATCCCTGTCGACCTCACCACAAAGTCAGAATCTTGGTTCTACTTCTCAAAGGACTGTACTCTTTTAAAGTACAGTGTGATCCTTAACTGCACTGGGGCACCTGAACCAACACTGCAGTATTAAAAAAATCTTTATAAATATTTAAAGAGATGAGGTCAGTTTTTTTAAGAGTAAGGCCAAAAATATTTAAATTAACAACCTTGCTCTACTCACCTGATATAGTTGTAGTCGCTGACCTAAAATTATTGGCAAATCTAGCTATGATTAAGTTGCTATATTTGGTGAGTGTAGCTCTAGGAGGTATACTGTTAAACAGTTTCAGTAATTAAGCTTAAGTGCTTAAGTTTCTGGATCCTCAAATGGAGGGAACCACTACTGAACAAAGTATGAGTATTCTTGAACATTTTTGACACAATAAATGCCAAAATGCTTAACATGTGTATTTATTTAAAGTTTGGTTTTATTGTTATTTCTATCTTTTAATAGACACTACCTGATAGAGCTGCTTGAGAAATGATCACAATTAGTTTAAAATAAATGGTTATAGTTGACAGATGTTACGTTTATTTTTCCATTCTATTGTTTAGTTAACCACTAAGATCTTATTTGCACTCGATGCGAAATCCAAACAAATATTAAAAGGGGATGGAGGTAAAAAGACGACCTTTTGTTTTAAGTAACTTTATGGCATTAGCGTTACATTTTGTTAATGTGAGAAACCTTGTTTGCATTAGGATACCAAATAATTACAACCACTCAATCTGCAAGCTACTATATATGTTCATGTTTTTTCACCCCGGAAAGATTTGACAAAAGATTGGGTGACCGGTCAGTGTTGTGTGAACGAGATTTGTGTTCACTTCCTCTATAATGAGCAGGCACCATGAACCCGAATCTTGGGATTGCTGGCATCATAAGTGGATTGCACATTCTACATATTTTTTCAGTTCAGTTTGGCCATTGTTTTACAGAACTTAATTAACTTACTTCAGTTTTGGTTCTGGATGTCTTGAGGAGATCTTTATTGGTTGCCATGGGAACGCCTTTGGATTGTTTGCTCTGTAGTCATGGATACTGAACTGAAATCTAAGTGCCTTTTGATATTTGGTATATAAAAGCTTGATGAATAAGTAACTTCTTTAAAATAGTGACTTCAACTAAATTCTAATTTGTGAACGATTAACGTTTTTTCACTGCCTGTGTGATTTTTCTAGAGCAATATAAACGTCTGTCTCGTCTTTGCTTTCTCCTCAATTGAGCATTTTATTTTTTTATGTTAAACGATGACACAGATCCACCATGTCTGATGATTAATGCTGACGCATTGTCTGTCCCATTGTGTTGCTGGAGGACCATAGATATGACCTGCCCTATGACTCATGCTCTCTCAGATGGAAAACTCTATCTAAAGAGGTGTGGTGAAAGAGACATGAGATGGAAAGCTCTGCCTTCTGTTACCTTGAAAAGTACAGAGTGCATTGATTTCTATTCTTTGCTTCCAAGAACTGTCTGTCAGAGGCCGTAGTGGAAATGCTTTTCTACATCTTCAGCTCTATAACTCATAAACTTTATCTCTGTTTGGGCAGATAACAGTTTTCTGTTTTACCATCACATTTTATAAGATAAAAAATAAATGGGTTCCAAATAATGATTGATATATTTTGCAGACCTTTTTCAGGTGCTGGTTAAATATTTAGACTATCATGAAATAGTTGGTTTACCTCAGTAATTTAATTCAGAAATCTAAAATTCACATTATATTAATTTATTTGACACAGACTGATGTTTATAATGTTTTGTATTCTTTCAGTTGAATGATAATAGCTGATAATCTCAGAAAATGCTAATATTACTTAAGTCCAATAGAAAAAAAAATAGTTTTTAGAAATTGTTGAAAAGCATGAATCATGTGCAGCAGCCAATACTTAGCCAGGCTTTTTTAGCTTAAACTACTTTGTGAATGCAGCATGGAATGGACTCAGGGCTCATGAAGGTACGGGTTCCTCTGATAGTGTGGTAGTTCTAGCACAATGGTAGACTCCAGCTGCAGCCCACTCTTTGTGAATCTCCCCAACATTTTTAATTCGTTTTGCTATACAATTTTCTCTATGGTGCTGTCTGCCACCAGGAATACCCAATATTGATGCTCTTTACGATATTTACATTTTCTAAGATACTGATTTTGAAGTTTTCAGTAGTTGTTGCTTATAATCAGAATCGTGTATTAAATTACAAAAAATATTAGCAGTATATATTATTTATAATATACAAGTCTGTATGTAATTTATGTAATTTTCTCTTTTAGTGAAAAATATAAACAATGCTTTTAGTGAAAAATATAAACTTTCTAATTCCAATTTTAAACTGGAATTAATGTAACTTAATTTAGAGCTTCATTTTATGATGACTGAAATCACAGATGCAATCACTAAAATGTAAAAGTTTTAATGAAAGGTAAGTTCTGGTTTCCTTACTATTTTGGTAACCTGCTAAGAAAGCTCGGATGAATGAGCTTAGATTGTTTGTGTCATTAAGAGAATGTCAATTATGGTGTCCGTGAAAACTTTCTCTGGTTTTCCATTCACATCACATGCAGCAATCGATCATGAAATTCATTAACTTTGATCATGATCACATTTATTGAGTAGCTTATGCAGCCTTATTAACATTTTCACAATACATGATGCGCCTGTTAATTTTCCCATGCAAGTAATCTCTTGCATCAAGATGTAATGAATTGCCTTCTATGATGGAATATTTCACAATGATTGATTGTGCAGGAACTCGGGGTGGGTCAATAATAATCTCAGTCCTTCACGTTTAGGTGTAATTAAAGCATCAGATTCCGTTGTGGACCCGGACTGCCTCACTGCTCAAGTCTCTATTTGTGCATGTAAATGTCACAATAACCTAGCTATGATTTATGTCATTCTGCCATCAACAATGTAACCCATCAAGTCTCCTGATCCCAGGAACGTTGCCCAAATCCTAATCTAGTCTCAACAGGGTGCGATTTCATTTTGTTGATGGATGCCATTTCTCAAAAGCGACTGACCCTGGACATTTCGAGACCTGTTTTAAAGAGTGAAGCGAGGCTGACATTTTAAAGCTAAGCATTACATAGAAGGTATGGCTTGTGCTCTATTACTTGGTTATTTTTCTCCTCCCCTCACAGCAAGGACATGTGCCCTCGCCGGGTGCGAAGTCTACCGTAATAACAACTATTGTCTGTATTTTTGTGTGACTTAAGGGTTACATTGAGTTATAGAAGAAACTTATTAAGTTATTTCTGTATTTATGAATAGTCAGTGCAAGAAATAAGAGAAGAAACCAGTTCAATGGAGTACAAGAAGTGGATGTTAAAGATGTTTTTGTTTATTGTTTTTTAACAGCAAAAGATAGATATTTTATAGATAGAAATAATAGATATTTTTGAGAAAATAGATATTTTTCTCTACTTGCTAGATTTGTTTATTTTCACAATGATTCTGTTCATTTAAACAAATCAAATGATCCCTTGATTGATTTGACCAAAATTTATTTATCCTGTTTAATTTATGTATATTAAGCGTACAATTTTCAGATAATTCAGAGATGTTTTTTTTTTCTTCATAGGGGGGTGCGACAGAAAATAATTGAGAAACATTGCCTTAACATGACCTCAGCTTGTGTTATGATAATGTTTGAAAAGTGTTTTCTTTGTCTTACCCACTTTAGATTCTAGACACTGAACCTACAAGCCAATTAATGAATAGGGATCATCTGAACTCACTTTGAGAGATGAGTTTTGTCTGTGCAATGAATCATGGGAAATGAAGTCTCAGTATGAGCTGCACAGTTGTTTTTACAAACCAGTTACAAAGTTTTATATTGATTGTGTATTCATTGATATTGCTGTTGTTTCACTTAAGATTATTTTCTCTATTTTCCCTACTTAACGTATCCTACGGTTCTTTAAAGCCTTAAAAAAGTGTTATCAGTTACACTGTACGAGGATTGAATGTGAATTGGCAGTGGAAATAGTTCTAGTTAGATGTATAACTAATAGAAACTTCCCAGTGATTTAATATTAATATCTGAATTTCCAGATTGAAATGAGTTAACTTATGAACTGTCAAGAAAAATATTTTTAAGTAAATAGCCTATTTAATCACAGAGAATGCATAAAGTTAATTAATTAAAACATTCTGATTGTATTTTAAGAAACATCAATCAGTCTTCTTTAAAATGAGATTTGCTCTTTTTCCCTGGCCCTTGAGTCAAGTAAATTCTCAGTGAATTGTTGTTCTTATAATAATTATGAGTTTACATTTTTTTATGTTAAAACCTTCTTTAGGTTAGCTGTTAAACATTTAGGCAAAAAAAAAAAAACAATCTATAAGCAGCTGAAAGCTTTTTGGATGGTTGTTTGACCTTGTAGGTAGAGTTTTGAGAGGAATTCAAGATAAGCTCAATGCTCCTCTTTGTAGGATTATGAGTGTGCAGTTCTGAGCATCTCTCAGATTTCAGCCCCCTGGAAAAGCTTCACCAGCATTGTATCAAATCAAATTTTGCTTTGAATTTATACTTTTTTTTTACTATGTTATTAGTTCTCTTGATAGTTCTTGTTTAAACATATATTACCTTTCAGGTCACATATTTCAGAATTACAAATGTTATTTTGGGAAGGTTTCATCAGTTTGGGGAGTCTTTAATTCATTGGTTTCTCACAGATAGTAGTGTCAGTAGCTTTTTTTTAACCCAGGTGTGTCAATACTAGATAAGATTGCACTCGGCTCCTGCAGAGAGACAAGAAAGAGTTACCAGGTGGCTGTAAAAACTCAAAGTCATGCAAGAGAATATAATAACAGTAGTGAAGATATGAAATGTGTGCCATGATCTGAGTGTGTTCATGTGGAATCTTCTATGTTTGCTTACTCCCATTCTTATATTATTATATTATGAATTGTTCACTTTGATGAACAGTTAGTAATTTGTAAAATTGAGCAAAAGTCCTTGTAAAAGTTTATTTAGATTAAATTAGATTTGATTAGATGGTGCCATCAAAAGTTCCAAGCATCTTGAACAGCATGGAAATCAGACTTTTATCTGAAAAGTTATTTAGTTGAAATCAAAATGATTACTGTAGTGCATTATTACTTATGTCAGTTGGTTATTTGGGCAGTTAAAGATCTAAATAAACAAAAAAATACACATTCTTTTGTATCACTATACACTTTTTTTGTATCACACATGTATCACTATTAATTGCAATTTATTTTATTTTCTGCTGTAAATTGGTTTTCATAGTTGTTTTTTTAACTTGGCATTTGACAACAATCTTGTCTGTCATGGTCTTTTGAAATCAAATCTTTTTAAACCATTTTTGTTTTTATTTGAGTGCCAGTAAACATGAGAGGTTTCAGCCAGTCAACATCAATGAATAAACGGTGTCTGCAACATATGGCTCATAATCTTCCATTTTTATTATATGTTAAAATAGAATATTTAACATATATAATGTTAATTTGCACATGCCAGTTCAAATTTTTTTTTGGTGGCCAGCCATATTTCTCTATTGGAGATTTGGAGGAAATTGGAATTTCATTACATTATAGTGATTATTTTAACATTACAAGACTAATAATTAGAACAAGGCTCGTACAATTATATTGAGTATGTGAAAAAAGCAGCCATTGTTTTACTTCAAATGGTACTTTTTATGGATCACTTATTATTGCTTCCAGGATAGCCACTTTCTACTTTCTGAGTCTTGCCTTTATTTTGACTGTGTCTGAGTTGTTTGTTCAGAACAACTTTAAAATGGGTCAAGCTCAGAAATAGAAATGTATGAACTCTTCCTTCTTATGCATGTCTTCATGCTGGAAGTCTTAATATATATTAATTATCTTTGCTTAGAAGGGACTTGTTAACCGGAAAGAAAGAAAAAAAAACACTTTTTTTGCTCTCCTGCTTAGCATGTTGACTTTTGAAGTTGGTCTGTGATCTGCTTCACAATGAACTTGGTCAACTTTGTTAACAATGCTGCAGTATATCCATACAAATTTGTACAGCACTCATGAAGAGGAATGATAAATGAGGATGCTGTCCCTGAAGAGACCCACTCTTGTTTACTTGTTTAAAAGTGTTTGCTTACAGTTGTTAATGCCTGCAGCTAGATCCATACATCTCTAAGCAGCCTAATGCCACTCTGTGTAAAGGAAGTCATCTGGAGAAGCGAGAACCCATTTACGGATTTTTAAAGGCAGTTAAAATGTTCTGCTTCTATTTTATGGCCTTTTAATAAGTACACAATGTTAGAGATGCCACATTTTCAGGGCCTTTGAGCTCACTCTCTGCAAACGCATACATGCCGATGCATGAGGATAGTGATACTGATGTTTCCAAAGTCTCTGAGTGCTTGCTTTCTCTTATCAGAACAGATCTTAGGTTGAATTTAATTAATTAAAGCATCCTTCTTGGGTGTCCTTCATGTGTGAAAAGTAATTACTCTATATTGATGTGCCTTCCTTAATTATGTGTATATCTCCTTTACAGTATGAATTTAAAGTGAAGAATATCAAAAAGAAAAAAGTCAACATCATTGTATCGGTGGACGGGGTGAGAGTAGCATTGCGGAAAAAGAAAAAGGTAAGAGATTCTTTTTTGCTGCTTAAAATGCATCTAACATTGGTTGAATGCATGAATATATTCAGACTCATCCAATTTATATAGACCTTGTATCTATTCTAGGTAAAGTTCATGCAAATGTTTTGATTCTTTTCCCTAAAGGCCTTTACACGTATTAACAAATACATGAGCACTAAAGTGACTTTACAAACTGTTGGTAAAGATGTCAATCTGTTACTTTTCCAGGATTGTATCATGTCTTTTATTCACGCAGTTTCATTGGTTCTTTAACTGACTGAACTTTACTTGAGTTGCCACTGGTTGGGGACTATAGCACAGTGTTCCCTTGAGGTGAAAACAAATTTGTGTGTGTGTGTGTGTGTGTGTGGTAAAAGACTGATCCACTCACTGAGCTCATACTCTCTCATACACAAATGTCTGGTCATTGTTTTTGATCAAACAAACATAATATATCAGATACAGATGCATAATGAGTCATATTCTGTTCTGGGTAAAATTTTTGAAATCTTTCTTCTGAAGCTATTGGGATTAGTTCTGAAGCTATTGTGTTGGTTCATTGTTGCCTGCTCTAAGCTTAAGAAGTAATTGTTTGATCCTGGGTTTTTTTTTCACATGACAAAGTTGTCAACAAAGTTCCCTTAGGCTAGACACATTGCTCTTTTTAGAGATAGCTTTCTCTTGAATAAAAGGTTTAAATGGTGAAGTTAATGGGTACAGACAGTCCCTGTTTTCTTCTGCATAATAAGCTATGTTGTGTGCTCTTTTAAACACAAGAAAATAATTTTAACAGTTGCAGTGTGTTGTGCTTTAATTCTAAAATTGAAATGAGTTTCTTCCTGAGTCAAATGTAAAAGCCTGTCCTTGCATGATGAATATTTAAAACATCACTTTCTTTTTCTTGCAGAAAAAAGAATGGACTTGGGATGAAAGCAAGATGATGGTAATGCAAGACCCAATTTACAGGTGAGCTGGGCCATATAATGTTCCTTTATTCTAAATCCATTTACTGCTAAAGCAGTTCAGATGATGAGCTATACATGCTGCTGGTATCCCTAATATATTGTCTTTGCAGTAGCAATTGTCGTGCAAATCTGTGTTTAACATAATTAAAAGGTAGAGATAGACACGTGTATATGATGCAAAATGTATTGGACCAATTAAGGATTCTTTTTTTAAAATGCATTTTCTTATTTTATCTAAAGCCTGCTTTTCCTGAATGAAGAATTAGTGACTCACTGTCACATGGACGGCTCCAGCTTCATACGCATTGCTACATTTGTTTATTTAAAACAAAGAAAGAGCTAACACACATTAATCTGCCTCTAAACATACTCCCAGGAAAAATGAAATGCTTCTTACTAAGTGACAATACCCGAGAGTTGTACATCCAACCATCAATTTCTGATTTTAATAAAATATGGTTCTGCAATTATTCAAATGTTGATAACGATATCATTTTGGGGCCTTAATGATCATAATAACTATATAAGCAAGAAAAAAAAAATATTAATGCTTTATGCCTGTGAATGCTCACTATTAAAGCTCATTCAGACACCACAATCTCAATCTCAAGTGTGTTTGTATAGTTACAGCGTTAATTCTGAGATTTCCACTTAGATTATTTCTCGCCGCAGCAGATTATTGTATTTGAAACACCTGTTATTTAGTAATAGGTTATTGAACATGTTCATAGTTGCAGTGGTGACAGTGGCTTCATACTGGACATAAACGAGACTAACAACACCGCTGTTCACTAATCTAGAACGTTTTGCAATACTATGCGTTTGATTGATCCCTTCATGATGTCCCCACTGGCACAGATAAACTCTTCTCTTTTGTTTTTGCAAAGTTTGTGCCACTCAAAATAGTCAAAGTAACACTGTGATGATTGAAACTGTTAGCATGTTATGGTTATGAAAGTTAAAGTGCTGTCAAGAGAAAATTCTCTACCATATGGAAGGAATATAATCTCTGTGTTTGACGATGAAATAATGTTCCTGTTGTGAAACGTCTTTCTTATTACACAAAAATAATTCTTTAAACTTTTTTCTTATTTCTAATTAATTATTACGCAAACAATCGTGATTATCTTTTCTCCTAATCAATTAGCTCTAGAAGAAAGTATGGATGGATGTTTTATATTACATTGTTGACACCAATCTATGAAGACAAATGGATTTTGTCAGAGACTGTTATATTGTGATATAGCGATAATATTAAATGCGATGATGCAGCTTACTCCTGTAATTTGTTAATTTTTAAGTAGTATTTTGCTAATATCATGACTTGTAAAAGAGAAGTCATGAAATGGTTTGTTATTAATTTTATTGATTGAGGTTAGTGAAGCTTTAAGCTTGGCTCAATAACAATATCCACTGCTGGATGCCAAACAGACTCTCCGGTGTCTATTACAGAGGGAACACAGTTGTCCTCTCCAGCTTTGGGACCTGATTTCAGAAGGAAATGTTATTTGAGTTATTGTTATTTATTGCTTACTGCAAGGTTTTGAAGATATTTGAGAATCCTGAACTTAAGCAGTGCTATATATTAAAAGTGTGTGTGGTCCTTTAAGACAGATTTTATTTTCTTATTAGTTATGATTGACTTAGGTCTTGTCTTCTATGCTGCAGTGATTGAAATTGTACATGGATGTGACAAGTCATTGGCAAACAGAGTGAACAATTGGATGCCCTGTTGTTTAAAGATGTCTCCTAGAAGAGATTGAAACAATCATTTGATTACTGATATGAACAATTTGAGATTGAGAGCAAACACGAGAGGACTAGATAGAGCAAGGTGATTTAATTCCACTCAATTTCATTTAATTAATTAGACAGTGGCAGGCTCATTTAACACTGGATTTGTGTTTTCATTATGCAAAATAAGGCATCCAATGATTTTCACAGCAGACAGATCAATGAGCCTAGTCCAATCTTCTCATTCATTTGCTTTGTTTGAAATATAACCTGTTAAATAATACATAATAGAAAGCCTTTGGGTGAATATAAGTTCACTTAGACAAATCCCATAATGTCTGTTTGCAGACAGAGCCAGGATAAAGATGTTTGTGGTTTATTTTCAGAACTCAAGATATAAGGGTTTGGGAGTCCTGTGTTTACTGACATGCAGCTGGGAAAGAAAGCAAGGTCATTCTTACCTGGCTGATGTTTTCCTTTAATCTTTTCTGTAGAGAATGCAATAAACTATTTACAGCTTGCTGACAGCTTTAATGAAAAATGAAAGTAGCACCGAACTGTGTCATCAGTATTAATGTTGGCTTGCACTTATACACTGATTCTAAGTATGAGGGTGATCCAGAGCTGACAGGAACCAACTGCATTGTCACAAGAGCTAACCGCAGGGCTGTCTCCTGAGATTTCTTGCTTAAAGATGAAGATGGAGTCAAATGGGAACTGTTAATTGGACAAAGATCTAGCATGCTACTGCTTCATGAAATGCAACATCTTTAACACAATAATAAAACAAAATAAGGTATCTCTCTCAAGCCTGTCCAGGACTTCAGTATTTATTGTAAGAACACATCATATAGTAAAAATATGCTAATGTTTGCACCAAATTTGGTATGATTCCTATTTTTATTTAAATTTTTTGCTTGAGAGAAATAATAGCATTTTTTTTGTGCAAGTTTTAGTAAATCTTCTATAAATGCTTTTGAAGTACTGTAGACACATATTAAAATTAGTTTATTTTGTTTGGTGAAAATGCAATTTTATACAGAATTTATAAAAAAAAAACTTTTTTGAAATGTCAGTTGAAACTTCAGGACAGATTCAAAAGTCTGTTTGTCTAATTAAATATGTGACATTGATGATTAGTCAGTAAAGCTGTTGTCTATGCTGCAGTGATGAACATTTTACCAGGATTGTCAAATAACAATTTTTGCATTACGGTTTTTTTTTTTTGAGGTTCCCAACACCTTAAAGATAGTAATGTTTAGATATTTTTTTTCTTATATTTATTTTATTTTTATTTTTTTACTTACAAATGTTTCTTTATCTAGCTCATTTCAACCAGAAAAGTTGCTCCAAACCAATATACAAAATGGTTTTGTGTAAAAAATCTATTAAAAAAGTATTTGGTGTAAAGACTTTTACATCTACCTTTTTAAAAACGTTTAATGTTTTAACAACTTTACAACAATCTTTGTTTTAGCTCTTTTTTTTTATAACTTGAAGTTTACTTTATTGAGCAGATGGTAGGATTTAGTCTTGAATGGAAGAGTTTAATCTCAGAAGAGCAGGAAATCTCTCACCAGAACGTTATCATTCACTTCCCTTGGCTGGTGATACAAGTTCCCTTATTCAGTAAGAAAAGCAGCAACATTAACAACTTTCAAAAATCAGCTAAACAAAATTCTTCCCTTTCCTTATCATAATTTATTTCCTATTATCACTTCTTTGTTTTGATTGATCAGCTGTGAGATCTCTATTGTAAACTACTTGAGTAAAAATGTACCCAGACAAATTGCATATTGTCTTTTCTTCTATTGTAAGTTGCTTTGAAAAAAAAAGTTTCTGGTAAATACTTAAACGTGTTTCTTTGGATTGATCCAAAGCTTTTTACAACATCTACATCAACAGTTTACCAAAGCCCCAGAATGCATCATTCACCATCAGCATTCCTCTTTGACTATAATTGTTCTTGATCACCCTTGCTCAAGGGTATTACAGTTTGTCTTTGTGCTTTGAGGACACACAGGCCATTAGTGGTGTTTTATGAATACACTCTATCTGTTAGTGCATGACTCCATGATTAAAACAGCAACTCTATGATGGATGCTGCAGATGCTGGCAGCTTCAGCTGCATGGTAGTTATGGCATTAGTTCCTAATGCACCCTTCTCATTCTCCAGATTGATTCTTCATAATTCCGTGAATTGTGTAAATGTAGTGTATTAGAAGATGGAACATTATTCATCAAGTTACCCTTCAGTTATGTAATCTGTGAAATACTTCAATCAGTGGAAGAGGAGGAATACCAGAATAAACCCTCTGTTTAGGTCCAATAGCTTGTTTGGAATGGATACAAGAAGGTGTCTGGTTTTAAAAACAGCATTGGTATTACACTTTTTTTAATGTACAAAATAGATTTTTGCAGGTGTTTGGTAAAATTACACACATGGCAAGACAACAAATTGGAAAAATGTCAACCACTTAAAGCTGAACTGTACTACTTTCTATTGACCTACTTGTATTTATGTATATATAAATATTAGAGTTATATCCTTTGCAGTGTATGCAACTGGCTAACCCACAAAAATCATCAAATACCTTTAAAACATGTTATATGGAAACCCCACTCTCTTGGTTCTATATTCTGCCACACAGTCTATCATATTAGTTCTCGAGTTGGGCTGAATTTAAGAATGCTGACCAGCAAAGAGGCTTTTGCTTCAATCGCTTTGTGCAGCGATGGCTAAAATGAAGCATGAAAATTCAAAAGCGCTCATTTTAAATGCCATCTCAAGCTTTTATAATACAGACTTTTAATAGCTTCCCGGTCTCTTGCATTCGACTATAATTGGGTAAGTGTAAGAGAGAATCTTATCATGTGAGCCAGACCTCCTGTCTGATATTTTTGTTTTGTATATAATGAAGCTTTCTCATTCTAAGGTTCATGTAATTAATGTAATGCACCCTCACATTAATCCAGTTGATAAATGTTTCAATATTGTCCTCTTCCTTGCATTCAGTGCTTTGCTTTGCTTTGTGTATTGTAGTGGTAATCTTGTACAAGGGGGATTAATGCTTCTTTTGAGAGCTGTTAAGTGCTAAACATTTGAGTTGGGGATTTTCCCTAAAGGTTTTTGTTAAATGGTGGTCACTAGGGAAAGGGCGTGAAGCTTGGGTTAAGGGGTTAAGCCAGTCTTTTTGTGCCTACAAGTGCATTTTCTGTTATTTCTCCTGGCAAGTGTGGCATTGATGTAAATTATTGTTAACACACACTTGATAGCGGTTCAATTACTCTGGATTGTTTTTGTACTATTGAGTCAGTTTTGTCAAAGGGAGTTCATACTTGTTTTGTGTTAATCTTTAGCAGATATCTGTGCTTTTATTTAATTCACTAGAAAAGAATTTGTAGTCAACTCTAAATATTTTTGCTTTTATGAGTAGGAATGTGTTCAATTAACATTCAAGTGAGTGTACAAATGTTTTTAACCCTGGGAAAACATTTTTCATTTGATTTATTTATTGATGATTTTCATTAGTTTTCACTACTGTGTTTTTTTGTTGTTGTTTTACTGATAGACGCAGTCAAAGTCAAATAGTATTGTGTGAAAATCATCTAATTCAATCCTGTGTTTCTGTGCGATACACTGTGATAGTAAATTTTTAAAAAGTTTAACGTGTTCGGTTTTACTATTATTCACCATAACCAATTCCAATCCTTCTACACCTTTTAAAATGCTTTCCAATTACCAAGGGCACACGAAACACGTTAAATGAAACAGTTTTATTATTATTTTTTTATTCACTGATGGATTTCTTCATTTGATTGGCTTCTTATTTTATTATGTACAGAAAAAAATTTGCTTAGTGTTTAGTGCTTTGGCCACCTGGCATTGGTGTGAGTTGCTTCTTTTTTTTTTTTTTTTTATAACTGCTGTTAAGCGATGCAACACGAAGTTGTGAATTGTCAGCAATATCACATTTCCCAAAAGCTTTCCTTTGTTCACTTTATCTGTTAAGTGACTGGGAAAGATTACAAATAAGTTCTCTATGCAGATATGATGTTGTTGCTGTTGCTGCCTCTGCCATATGAAAGTTATCTTTGTTTTAGCTTGGATTCTACTTTTTTTGATTGTTGCTTTTCAGTTTTTCAGCTGCCCTATAATGTAAAAGTTGTATTCCTGAATATATTTTCCTCAATATACAACGGGAGAAATAAGTATTTGACACATTTTTATCAGTAAGGGGATTTCTAAGTGGGTTATTGACATAAAATGTACACCAGATGTAGCCATCAAGCCAAATATTGAATTCACACAAAGAAATCAGAACATTTAGGTATACAGGTTGAGTCATAATGAATAAAGTGACATGGCATAGGGAATAAGTATTCAACACATAAAGATAACAAGGTGCTAAATGGCATAGAAAGCCAGGAGATCACCTGAAATCTGTCAGTATTGAGAGAGCACTGCCCCATATCAGCACTAATTGATATTAGCTGTTTTAGTCCTAATTGATGGCCTATAAAGGCTTCTCATTTCCCAGGGTGCACACAACAAAGACTTCATGATGGGTAAAAGCAAAGCACTCTCTCAAGATCTTCGTGATCTTACTGTTGAAAAGCATTTTAATGGGAATAGTTGTAGGCACATTTCCAGACTGCTGAATGTTCCTGTGAGCACTGTTGGGGCCATTATCCGGAAATGGAAAAAGCATCAGCCACAATCAGGTGCTCCACAACATAAGATCCCTGTCCGAGGAGTCCAAAGAATAATCAGGAGTGTTCTCCAAGAGCAAGAACCCCTCGGACAGAACTTCAGGAAGACCTTGCATCAGCAGGTACTGTTGTTTCAAAGAAAACCATAAGCAATGCACTGAACCGCCATGGGATCCATGCACGCTCACCACACAAGACATTGCTGAACAAAAAGCATATTGAAGCTTGGTTAAAGTTTGCAAAATAACATTTGGACAAGCTTGTGGATTATTGTGAGACTGTAGTATGTCAGTCGAAAGCAAAATTGAACTTTTTGGCAGTCATTTTACACACCATGTTTGGAGAAGAAATGGCATTGCTCACCACCATAAGAACACCATACCAACAGTTAAGTTTGGGATCGGAAGCATCATGATTTGGGGTTGCTTTTCAGCAAGGGGTACAGGCAGACTTCATATTGTTGAAAACAGGATGAATGGCGAAATGAACAGAGACATTCTGGATAAAAATCTGCTGCCATCTACCAGATAGCTGAAAATGAAAAGAGGGTGACATTTCATCAAGACAATGATTCCAAACACAAGGCCATTTCACTTAATTTATCATGACTCAACCTGTATACTTAAATGTTCTGATTTCTTTGTATGAATTCAACATTTGGCTTGATGGCTACATCTGGTGTACATTTTGTGTCAATAACCCACTTAGAAATCCCCTTACTGATAAAAATGCTGATGTGTCAAATAGTTATTTCCCCCGCTGTATATAGTACTTTGCAAAAGTGTTCGGCAGGTGTGCAAAATAGGCTTTAACAAAGGTTGCTCAGAAATAAAAAAATGTATAATTAATGATTACAAATTGACAAATATAAGTTGCTCAACCCAATATACATTTTTATACCAAACGGGTGCTAATGACTCTGTTTGTATATATTACTGTAACTATAGCACTGTATTTCAATTAATAAGGACTGTCTTGTACTTTTCAATATTTATTGAGTGATAATGATTCAGGGTATTGACTGTAATTTTTTTACTCTATTTTTAGCTTGTGTTTAGCTAGTGGTTGCATTTTTGTGTCATTCTAATTCATTAAATGGGATAAAGATGACGAAGAATGTCTTTTTTTTTTTTTTTAGGAATTGATACATGCAATTATTTGCTGCTGCTGAAAAGTCACAAATAAAAAGTCGGCAAAAAAGATAATTTTTCTTTTACCTTTAGCCTGTGTTAAATCTTAAGTTTTTGGTCCGGAAAAAGTCATAACTTGGAAAGTATATTGTTGGTATAAAATTGTTTATTTCTCATATGGTACATTAAGTGCTGCACATCACAAGTTGCGCTTGAAGTCGAAAGACTTTTTGTCATTTTCTGTTTAAGACGGTATCAGGCGATGATGAGATTCTACCTCTAGAAAGCTTAAAATCCTGTTTACACATACTCTTTTTTTTTTTTTTTTTTTTTTTTTTTTTGTTGTTGTTGTCAGAGTTGTCGCCTCTTTAGAGGCAGCGCTTCCTTTGGTTACAAAGACCCAAGTCTATAGCAAACATAGTGTTGAGGTGTAAAGCCTCAAGCAAATGGAATATTCTGAGAGCAATAGTTACTGATGATTTATAAATATTTTTTCAGTGTTATATTAACAGTTATTTCTGTTTATTATTGATATTTTAATTATGTGTGTGTAGGTTTCTGTGGTCATTTGATATAGAGAATTTTTTTTTTTTAACATTATCGATAAGATAGTATAGAGAGGTTGATGGCAGTTCTGAACAGTCTGAAGAGTTGCTTACCATACTACCGTGTCCTGGTCACGGCATTGCATTCTCTGTGTTGGTATAAGGTCCTGAGTCGCAAACTCTAGTTGAAGATTAAAACTACACCACCTTTATCCTAATTTATAGCAAAAGAAAAGCTATATTTTGTCCATCTTTGTTTTTTCGCATCTCATCTGGTTACTTGACATAATCTTTTTGAAGACCAATGAGAAGCTTCGTTTTTTTTGATAAAAAAAATCTTGCTTCTGATTGGTTTTGATTGTTGACCGGCTCTTTTTTAAGTTTGTGGAAATACATATTCACACCCATAGTGAAAGAGAAGCTATCGCTGGTGAAAGCAAAAGAATTAGAGTGGTGATTATAAGGTGCTTTTGGAAACAACATTGATCTTACTCTGATACCACTTTGTATATCTACCACTCTGGTGCTGGTTTTCAGTCACTGGCTTTGCCCCATGTTTTATAAAAATTGACATCTAAAATGTTTATTTGAAGTATAGTTTTTGTGCAAGTTTAACAAAACAGCCCATTTTCTTGAGGTCAGATACAGTGCTATCAGATCATGAAGATGCGGAACACAAAACATCTTGTGAAGATTGGCATTTCTTACTTGGAGAAAGCTGGGAGCTGGAAGTGGACATTAATAAACAAAAATGTAGTTCAATAAGTTTCAATGTATGAGAGTTATATCTCAAACTCTTTTTAATGAGTGCGCACATGCATAAATTAAGCCTTGGGTGCACAAGCAGATTTGGAGTGTATGAATGCATAGCAGCTGTCCAAAGGAGGACTTCGGGTTTCCGAATACACTCCAGAACAAAATATGTTTGATGATCTTTACCTCAAATAAAGATTAAACAATGTCATATATTGTGATCATCTAATATGAAAAAAGATAGTTGTAATATATTTTTCAGCAATGTCCCCATCCCTATCTTTTATTTAAACTGCTATGCACACAAATTGAAGGTTGATATAATGTAATAAAACAAAAATTAAAATGTGAACTAGTTTAGAAGCTTCTAATTTGCTGATATAATGTTGGTATTTGAATCGATTGACTCATTTTGATTGCCATAAACTTTACAGTGTTTTAGGAGTGTTTGTTTTTTGCGGGCAGAGGGACAAAGACTCCTGTTCGTGTGGGATGATTTTTCAATTTAAATTTCAAAATCAATTAAACTAATTAAAAAACTTGTAATTAAAACTAATTAAAATACCAGATTATGTGTGGACAATGTGTTATACATATAAATGGACATGGCCTGATGTAAAAATGCATGGCCTGAATCAAAAATGTGATGGCATTTATAGGAAGGAGACTTTTTAAGCTTGAATTATAAGAGTCTCCTTGCAGTATGACCTTTGTGCTTCTTAAAATGGGTTTGAATTAGCAGACATTTTCATCAGCAAAGTGGATGGAGGAAGCCCAACAGGAAAACTGCTGACACACCGGCTGATGGAAATGTGTTCTGGATGCCTCATTAGGTTCTGCTTCTCTAACGTCTTTTTCAAATGACCTTTGTTACTCATGACACTTGAAAGTGTTTGTTTAATGTCTTAAATGAATTCATTAGTTCTGAATAACTTTTTAGATATTTAGACATTTATTGCATGCATTCCCTAGAAAGTCACAGAGGAATGCGGCTGATTTTGATGCCAGACAGCAGTGTAGTTGTACTCCCATTTGGCTAACCCTCATTGCGGAACACATTTTGCTTGTAGCACAGAATCCAATATTCCATGAATACTTAAAAGATCCTGCACCTTGCTCTTGTAAATGAGCCACTGTAGACTTTGCAGAATGTGAGGGGTGTTTCTAATGAAATGAGCCAAACACATCTTCTGTTTTTGTGTGATTACTGTCTGTAAGACTCTGAGTGCCTGTTGATGAAGCAGAATTGCTCTCAGCAAGGCTTTTTGCGTGTAAAATGCAGAAACTTGTTTTCTTTTTTTAAGTGTCAAACTCAATTATGGAAGGCTTGGAACGGCAATAAATAACTTTATGTAGAGCATATAGAGCTCTGCAAATGCCCACAGCTTGTCCATTAGTTCTTAAATGCTGTTGAAGGCAACATCAAATCTATTTTCATTCAAGCTTACATGTTTTAGGGAATTTAAGATTTGTCTAACAATGACTTTTTCAAACACATCGATAAAGGTCATAAAGCAGCTGTTTTGAGCATTTCCCTTTTATTTTTTCCCATCTTTTTGTGACATCATGCTCCAACTTTTCTTTTGTTCATTGGCTAACTGTATAAGGTTTGGCCATGTCTCACTGAAGAATACAACAACACAAAGATGAGCCTCAACTATCACAACATTTTTACTCTCAGTTGTAGGTATTTTATTTAAAAGAAGTTGCAATCAAAGACTTTTAGCTGTAGTCATTAGCCCATTCATGACTGCAATACTTCCATCTGCCAACACCTGCTCCACTTGTTACTCAGCTTCGTTTCATTTTTAGAAATCAATAAATATTGGGATTCTTTAGAAGATATTAAAACCTTGGTTGAATTTACACCAGATAACCACTTCTTCTGTTATGTTCAGTGTTATTTTCCTCAGAAGCTAAGTCTTTCTGTGCTAAGTTGTGGTTTTAAAATATCATGTCAGAAAGAACTTTTGTGGGAGAAAAAACTGCCTTCTGTATATATTAGATTTATAAAAGAAAATAGCCAATGGCTGTTTAACACAGATGTTTTATTCAAGCAGCTGTATGTTTAAGCAACTTTTAAATGCATGTCGAGTTTGGTGTTTCAGAGAACACTCACTTGTCTCCTTTAGCTAACACCAAAGTCTATTTCATTTAAGCTTGCAATCACGTCACTGCAACTCTGTTTCTAATCAAAGCTTTAATGTTCATTTGCACTCTTAAGATCGAAGACTAGCATTTTTAGAGATTGCAAATTTACACAGAAAAACTGGAAAATAGACATAGAAAATGAAATAGTAGAGTTGATTTTAGTGTAGTAATTATTTTGAGAGGGAATAAAAAGCCTGAATATTGTTGCAAGAACTTTTAGTTTAGATGAATTTGTTTTGTTAATTTTTTTGTTTTAAAAGCTCTTTACGTATAATATGTAGTAATAATAATTAGTATTTAAACTATAAAATATTGTTTTACAATACCCTACTCTATAAATTATTTATTTGGATACTAATTTTCATGCCAATATCTGCTTCACCTGTGCAGCCAATGCTAAATATTTAAGGTTAAGAGGTTTTATACAGTAATGTAAAAAATAAGACATCTGTTCCATCCCCAGCTAAGCAACAATGTCAAGGAACACAAAAATCCATCAAGCCTAAAAATGAAGACGTTTATCGAGCTGCAAACACAAGCTGCCAGAGTTGTCATTTGCAAATGTTGTAAACATTACACCAATTTGATACTTGATGTTGTCTAAAATTTTATACTTTACTGAATTAAAAACTCTTAATTTTAAGTCCTCCTTACTTAGAGGATATGACTTGTTTTAGGTCTAGACTGTGTAAGCCTTTAATTAATGGGGTTTACCATTGTCTGTCCCCATGTCCCGCCAATGCATTTTGAGTGAAATGCTTAATCTTGCTTCTTGGCCATCTCTAAGTTGGTAAATTCTATAAATCGAGTGGGTTGAGGCCATTTGATTATACTTTAACTAGTGACTGATTTGTTCCTATTTTAAATTAGATTTGTGGCAAAAAAAAAAAAATTCTTTCTTTTTTTTTCTTTTTTTTCTTTTTTTACTGTGGTCTAACCAAGTTATTAAATGTGAATCAGAGAAATTAAAAATGAATAGTATTTTATATTCCACCAATTGCATGTGATTTTAAAATGGCATTATTTATTAATTTCTTAACAAGTTTTCATTCTACTAAGCTGTGTAACACTAGACTGCATTTTTCAGAGTGTATGCTTCCATGAGCAGAGAGCGCTCTCGTTAGACACATCAGTTTGGGGCTCTGAGGAATAGACTGATGACTCTTAATTATTGACCCTCTTGGCTGCTCCTGACACTTAGATTGAAGTTCCTCTCGCCTTCCTCTCTCTTTACTGCCCAGTCACTACACAGCAGACACATTCATTCACAGTCTGTCAGAGCCATGGAAGGAAATACAAGTCATTACTGAACAAACTCATCTTCTTCTCTGTAAGAATGGTCATTTAAGGGTGATTTGTGATGGACCAGCTGTAATGGTTGATTATGCCCATATACTCTCCCTGTTTGTATAACTTTGTTGGTAGTCGCTTTTCATTTTGTACCTTTGTGATAAAATTGCATTATTTCTGTTTTCAATTGGTGGTAAATCGCTGATGTTGCCAGTCAAGATAATGGAGCCAACTGGATAAAGTCAAGAATATTGAATGTTCATGTTACAGGTATGCCAGAGAGAGCACAGGAAATGTTGGCAAAAATTGGGGAGAACAGTATTAGGAAATGAATATAACTGACCAAACTCGCAAGTTGGTCTGTATCTTGCTTGTGTGGATGTGATCTGTATGATGTCTAAAGTCTAATTTATACTTCTGCATCAACTCTGCGAATTGTCCTCTTTGAAGGCTAATGGAATCGCGCACTGACCCCTCTGTGAAGCTCGACGTGCATCTCTGAAAATTTCTAACCTCTTACAGAGCTCCATGATTGGCTGAAGTTAAGCAGAGCAAGCTCTTCCGCTCTCTTTCTGGCCTTGCGCTCCGTGTTAAACGCTGGATAACGAAACAAAACATTGCCGATAATAACCTTCCTTTGTTGTCTGTGCTGAGTTTTAGCTAGCTAGAAGTTATCACGCCACATTGTGATATTTATTTGTGTTATGTTTTGGGTTGCTAGCAGTTGGTAGCGGCTTTCTGCTTTTTTTTCAGATTGACATGGTTAGTTGATATTAAGCCTGGCCATTGTTTATGCTTGTACTCCAAGTTGTCCAGTCATGATATGGTGCTGAAACATCAATAACTTGTTTTAACTTTGTATAAAACAAGTTAAAATGCTACAATTTTATTTTGACTTGCATTTCTATTTGAATGATTCCTGTAGCTGTAATGAGCCTAAACTTTATGATGGGGAAGCTTTTGTTTTGCTTTCCTAATGGAAATCAAAAATAGCTGCGTCAGCTCTAGACCTCATTCCCTCATTCACAGTCACATTCAAAACTGAACTTAACTGGCTGAAAAGAAAAGAATGTGCTGAACAGACAAAAACACCCTTGCTGCTATAATATCTTTTTGCATGTTTTTACAGCAATGTATTTTTCTTTGGCTGATTGATCTTGAAGATAGAGGTGTGTTTAGTTGATGCTTTTCCTGTGTGTAGTTGTCAGTATGTTCTTGGTTTTCTATCCACTATATGCGGCTGCTTTATCTCCATTTCTGGCTATGTTATTCCTGTCGCTCCCACTTTATCTCTACATTCATCTCTTTCAACTACAAATATGGAGCCAAGGTTAGACTACATGATCAAAGCTAGAGGAATTGCCACGATCTGAATGTAGCTTTTATATTTCTTTTGTCGATTTAAATGTTCCATTTTTTAATTGTTTGTTTACATCATGTTGAAGAGACCTTTGCTACTCATCTAAACATGTAAAACTATACTATTGAAGTTGAATTAATATTTATAAAAAATGTATTTGACAACTGTTTAGTAATTTATATTATTTAAACATAAATCATGTCCTTTTTAAAACCTCTATGAAATAAATTAGACGGTAGTCAAAGTACTATATGAAAATTAAAGGATTATCTACCTCTGAAGAAAATGCAAATATTGTATGCAAATTAGGGAAGCAGTAAACAAGATAGAGAAAAGTGCTTTGCGAAACCTAGCGGGAGCGCAGTTTCTTATATAACCACTGTTTTGCCTCATTATGTGCAAATACTGAACCGCATGAACGTCCAAATATTTGGCCATCATCATCTTCACCTTGTCAACCTGAAGTAGTTGACAATTGATGTTCATTTTGAAAACAGGTTTAAGAAGTGTTGTCCATAGCTATTCCTGAAAGCATTCTTTCTTAAATGCTTTATGTTGGTAGAAGAAGGAAAATGAGTTAAACACTGAATTGTTCCCAACTAGAACTCTTGAGGTTGATGTATGATTATAAATAAGTGATTGCAATGATTTTGCTCTTCAGAGCCATGCTAAACAAAGAGCAGCAACCCCAGGAGGCATTTCACAACTTCTCTGAGTGTTTTTGATTGCAGGCTGGAGACTATGATTCATGTGTGTTCCGGGGACTATCGGATTGGGGCCATGTCAAATCTGAAGGTGTGAGAATGCCTGCCGTTTGCCCCTTTCTAAAGAGCACGGGTGACACTTTTGGGGGGCTTTATCACCAGGAGCATGGCACACTGTTATTAACAGAATAGAATAAGAGGCATCAATAATGCATCACTTTCATTTGGTGCGAGTGTAGAGGGATCATGCCTTGAATATATAGCTGGAATGTATGTGGAAACCAAATAAATCCCCCGTGGAGAAGATGGTATGGATTTAATGATGCGGGTGAGCATTTGTGTTTGGAATGCTGAGTAAAACTGATCTTGGTTGCTGTAGTCAGTTGTATGTCATAATCTACCACATTTTTTTCAAAACATGAATGAAATAATTTGGGCTTAAATTGATTATATTTTTATTAATTATAGTTGCGTACATCCATCTATCTATTTAGGTTATGTGCTCAGTCATGACTAGTGTCTACTGCTCTCTTGGCTACTGCCACTGCTTGGTTACTCTCACTTAACTCATCACGGCTCACATTTGTGTTTCCACAGACTTCAGTATCAGTTCTAAGTTCACTTTTGATTCTGTCCGGCCAATCTGTGAGCTCAGGATCAGCAGTCAACAGGATGTCACTTTGGCTCAAGGTTGATTAAACCTCACATAAATGGTTACAAAAAATTACAGCTTTTTGTACAGGTATAGAACCTGGTGGAAAAACTCACAAAGTCGAGTCATACATTTACAAAACAGCTCAGTGGAAAAGCAGCAAATGAGACAATAAAAAAATTGACAGATCTCAAATCTGTAATGATTTTTTTCAGCATCAAGCAAAACCAAGTTCTCATCACAGTTTTGACTTTCAATGTTTTGTGCGGGTGTGTATGCAGGGCTTTGCCAATTTGGAACTGGATCAATTATAAAACTTTTATTTTCTCTCTTCCTCTTTTTGGGATTTTATTTAAACACATAGTAAATTAGGGCTTTTCGCATAAGATGTACTTAAATCAAAGATTACACATTTAGATGTGTTTTATTGTGTTTATTGATGTCATTATACTGTTGAAATTTTTTCAGTTTTTTTTTTTTTTTAAATGTCTCCTTGTTCACTCATAGTTGTGGTAATGCGTAGTTGTAAAAAATAATATTTGTTTAATTTTGGATGAAATCTATCAAATAAATCAATAATTTTGCTATTTTACTTGTCTTTGTCTGCTCTGAAGAGATGTGTCCTTTTTGGGGTAAAGTTCAGTTCACAATTTTTGTGGTACAAAAAAAGAACACTGGACAATTATCATATTGTAATATTTATAAAAAACAGTTATTCAATATGTTGACTCTATTTGCATACCATTAGTGAGAGTTGTATTGATAAGTTGACCCATAAATTGTCTTGTAACCAAATATTCCAACCCTAAATCTACTGGTTATATGGTCAGGAGTCCTTCTGGTTCTACTGACGGCCATTCAGGGCCTGAACATGGAGATTTTTATTACAAATGCAAAGCAGATGAGTCAAGACTTTTTGGTTTTAAACTTGATTATTTAAACTGAGCAGGGCACTTGACAAGCATGCAACATTTGTTTAAATTGCTGTGACATGTCTCGCTACAGTGTCAACAGAAAGAGGACGACTCAATCATTGAGTTTCTTTTCTTTCAGGGACCCGTTATTGTCTGTCAAAAATCTACTATGATTGGACTGGTTGGATTAAAAACATTCTTTGTTATAGTCTGGATTTAACACCTTCAGAGTCAGGCTTTTCACAGCACGTGTCTTTATGGAGAGTTAATAACTATTTCTCAGGCTTATGCACGTATGAAGCTGAACATGTGTTTAAGTTAGAAAGATGTTTTCCTACTGTCTGGCTTTTATCACTAAAGGTTAACTTTGGTCTGCAGAGGTTAAATCAATGTTATCTGCTTTATAATGTCTCCGTTAATTAAAGGTGATGGATGCATAGCTGATACACTTCTCAGATAGTTGGGAGGTGTTTTTATCTCCATACTCCCATAGTAGAAATGTAAAAGTAAATAATTAAGTAATGTATTTAGCTCAATGTATTTCTTTACAACAGAACTTGTGCTGTGTAGTAAACACAATTGTTCCTTGTTTTTTTCTAGGTTTTTTTTCTGAGTATGCACGCCTGTAAATAGGGATCTGTCAGGTGTGTTTGATCAATGTTGGTTATCCTCACATGTCCTTTTCTCTCATGCTGATGAAAGTTAGTTTAGGAATTCCGTGTCCAGGTAAAGCAAAAAAAGGTTTCTGGTCTGTGTTTGCCCTATTTAAAAAGCTATGAATTGTTGTCTGTACTTTTCTTGGGGGAATTGATCTTGGAGTATATGTTAAATGTTAATCTTTTTATTATTCACTTTATATGCAGTGATGTAGGGTTGATAAGCATCACAAAAATGCTTTAATGACTCATATTCTTGCCACCTTGTTTACTGCTTTACACGCAGCTGCCTTGTCTAGATGCCCTACCAAAACACAGAGCTGAAGGTCATTTCTAAATGTCTTTTAATGGATTTCAGATAAAGTTGGGTCAGCATGGTTTGAAAAAATTAAAAAGGAAAAGATTTTAAGATTTTATGCATTAATAACAACCATAACTGTATACAAAAGCGTGTTTCTCAAATAAATTGAAAGTCTCAGTTTTTTTTATGTCTTCATTTAAAGATAGTTCACACAGTTTAACTTTAACTGTTTATTTAGTCAGTTAAGTTTTTTAAATGATAAAGCAGACTATTTGTAGAAGGAAAAATAACTTTTGCCCTGTGCCTTTCATTGATGTACTGAAGTCTATAAATGTTTTTTTTTTTTAATTGATTCTTGTTTTTTCTTTGATCTATTTTTTTCTTAGTTTTTTTTTTTATTGATTGAATGCCTTTTTTCTCTTTTGCAGGATATTTTATGTATCTCACGACTCACAAGATTTAAAGATCTTCAGTTACATCGCAAGAGATGGACAGAGTAATGTGTTTCGGTGTAATGTCTTCAAATCAAAGAAAAAGGTGAACCTCTCCAACATGTTGCTATATCTGGACACTGAGTGCTGATGTGTTTTTTTTTTCTTTTACAAAAGAATCCTGTCACTGCAGCAGTCTGCTACTGATGGCTCCTTTTGCTTTTCATAGTACTCCTCTCATTTCACTTCAGGGTCTATATTAAAAAAAAAAAAAACATTAAAAAATGCAACAGCAGCCCTTGCCCATGAAACTGAAGTGCTCTTTTTAACAGAGTTATATTTTTCTACTCCATCTAGCATGCACTGCTGCACAATGATGCATGGACGTCATGTACTTTTAGTTATCAAAGCTTTGAAATTCTGCTCATATTTTTAAGAATAGTCAAAAAATAAAATACATAAATTATTTGCAAGTGCTCAACACAATTTTCTATACCTATTCTGAATTTAATACTCATTCTTAATGGTTACTATGAACCTTCAAGACTTTAGTATGGGATCAGTTGATCCCTTTTTCTCACTCTGTTTCCTTCTAGAGAGCACCTACACATTCTAAAAACATCAAGGAACATTTGCTAGGCTCTAGTTGCCACAATGATGCAGAAAATTATAACATGTTTGTATACACAAGGAACTCCATGTCAAAATCTACAAGAACACTATGTACTGGAGATGTACACAGCAATTGGAAAGTTTGGTTCTTCATGTACTTGGTTTGCTTATGCTTCTTGTGAATGTATGCTGGTCATCGTGTATAATTTTTTCACATAAATTAGGACGACTTGAATATTTCTATTGTTATTTATATGAAGAGTCTGTAAACCTCAGGATTCATACAAAGAACAAGGATAGAACACAACAGATTAGCTAGATTTTTAGGATATTGGATATTGTTATTGCTGAATGTGTAGTGTCTTGAATTTACAACCTTTTTTTTTTGTTTTGTTGGGTTGATGTAGATGCACTGTTATAACACTGATATTATTGTGAACTTTTTTTTTTGTTATGGTTCATCCACGGTGCATTTAAAATAATTTAAAATTTCAATCTGGATCATCATAAATGGATTATGAATATATATAGTTATTTAGATGTTTTTATAAAATCAATTTAGCCTATATGTTAGCCACAAATACACTATCTATTCTGTAGGGTTGCTTATTGTATGCAAATGAGTTTTTGAACATTCATAACATTGAAATTGGAAAATAGATTTATACTCATTAATAACATCAAACTTTCTATTCAATTGTCTTTAGAGTCAAGCTATGCGTATTGTCCGAACAGTGGGTCAAGCCTTTGAGGTGTGTCATAAACTCAGTCTCCAGCACACACAGCAGAACGCTGATGGCCAGGAAGATGCTGAAGCTGACAAGACATGCACGGATTCGGGAGTTCCAGGTACAGACTTTCTAATCATTTTCAGTACCCCAATTCTCTCTTCTTCTTTTTTTCTTACAGCTACCACCCCCCTATTTTTCTCTTTGATCTTTGTATTAAGGGATCATGTTTGTGTTTTAGCTGCTTCTGACAGGCATACTTTAATTTTACAAATGGAAACTCGATGTGTTGTTTAGATTGAGAATTGTGTTCCACTGCTGTGAGTTGAAAGAAGTAGAGCTTTAGATGTCATTCTGGGACAGGACTTCTGATTGACTGTTTAAAGGGGAAGATCTCACTTCATGGCCCATGGGTTCAGGGAGATCATCCTTCTCTGCACATGCTCCCTCTGGAAAGTTTTTCCTGTCTAATGCAGATGAGCGTCCATTCAGTCACACGTGGCTGCAAGGCCAAACAGTACTCCCCAGCACAGACGCTCTGTGGTGTCACGGGGATTACACTCAATGTGCTTAACAGCCCCTCTGTCACTGGAGCTGTTTTTCTCAGTTTTTCAGAAGGAAAGGCGTTTGCATTTGCACTACAGACAATTTTAAATGTGGTTGCGTTAACACAGCAAGTTAACAAAAATAATTCCAACCACAGTCAAAACATCACCAGTTAGACTCTGACTTACAGTTTGAAAAGGAGTTTGACAATTAATGAGGAATCAAAATAAGAAAAATAAAATAAATTTGTCTTGGTGGCCCCTTGTCAGAATGAATAGTCTTCCCTTTAGATGAGCTCACACAAACATTTAACTAACAGCTGATAAATGATTTACAACTACCTGAATTATAGTAACAATGTGTTAATAAAGCATTTATCACACTTAGTAACTATTACTATATATCTGAATAATTAGATGAATACATATGCTTATAAATACTTTAATAATCACTTACTAACTTGTTCTAAATTCTCATTAATCACTTGCAACTAATAACTAACAAGTTTTGAATTGCTGAAAAGTGTAATTGATAAATGATTAACTGATCCTTAATAAAGCAAGTATTTAGTGTTATTAATCATACTATATAAACATTTCTAAAGCAGGAATAAAGCCTTTTCACTTATATTTATAAACGGCTTTATAAATTACTTAATAACTAGTTGTTGATGCCTAATAAATGATTAATAATGTGTAGTTATTATAAAGTGAAGAGTCCAAATTTCAAATAGGAATTAGCTGTTTCCTTTTTAAAAGTCATTCAGAAAGTAGACAGCAGACAATACTTTTACTGTGTATTCTGTACGTTTTCCCAACGTTTTCCTCTTTTAAGACCAGATAGTGTTGTATAAATATATATTTTTATCTGTGGTTGATAAATGTACATTTCTATTTATATTTTAAGTTTATAAATACTGAAATGTTGGCATGAGCAAATGTATCTTACTAAAGCTCTGACCTACAGCATCATGTAGTTCTGAAAGACCAAGACGAATCCAGGTCTATTTTCTTTTTTTCATCTCTTGCGTTACAGTATGTGTATGTAACACAATACATAGTTAATAGTCTCATCAAAATGCCACCCTGAAAAAGCTTTAATCACTCCATTTATTCTTTGTTAAGTAAATATTTATGTTATGATAATTTTTCAGTTGACAACAATTCATGTAGTTCACCGTATTGATGTTGGGTTAGAACGTTTTGTTTAGTTTTTTTTCTAAATATCTTTTACATTTGTCTTTTGTAAATATATTTTTGGTTTATTGTGCATATCATTTGGTCCCTTGCAAATGATATCATCTCTGTGCTTGCATATCAATAAGCAGCAGTGTTGTTATGGATGGCTTTAGATATGTGGTATAGCATGTTGCACCACAGGACGTGACAGTCTCTGCTGGAGGTGTCATATGAACCTCATACTCGGTCTCCAGAAATACAGATTTGCTTTGGAGAGGGAATGAAGCTGCTCTAGGAATTCAGCATATCAGTAACACCATCTGTCCCACAGCCGATCCACTGTTTATTCTGGAAACATTAGTGTTTACTCAGAAACTGGATGGGTGACGGTCAGTTTTGGAAATCTCACTAACAGATCCTGGTTCTTTCAATTTCTGTTTGTTAAAGTTCCAGCAATAATAAATGAAACCGAGACAATAATTAAACACTCAAAACCTGTCGATGAAGGAAATGATTGTAGTAAAGAGGAATAGAAAAGATTGGCTGTATTGTTATTTTAACATTATATTTAAACAAAATGTATTAATGAAAAAACTCAGCAAAGCAGGGATTTGAAGTGTTATAGAATAGTTGCAGTGAGCGTTTAAGAAGCTGAGAAGTCACAACATTAATACAGATGGTGCTCTACTGCAGCACTTCTTGCCTGCAATGTTATTCTAGGATCCTTTTATTTTTGACAAGGCAATGACAATGAGTATTCTAGAGCAGATAAACATAAATGTCAAATGGCTCAATGATAGGAAGTACATTACGCATATGGGAAGTAATAAACTGGCTGTTGGAAAAAGTCAACAAATAGTTGGTGCCATTTATCTATTGGTTAACTATTTATCTATTGAGTGATGGGTAAAACACTGATGGGAAAGATCATATTTTCTTTTTTCCATTGGTTTAACTACACAAACTGATTATAGAAGGGATGGGAAGATGGCACAGTGGTGGAGTTGGCTATTCTGTAACCGGAAGGTTGGCTATTCGATCCCCGCTAGGGCCGTTCTGCCATTGTGGGCCTGCACTCTTAAAAAAACTGGGTTAATTTTTTAACCCGGCTTCTGGGTTGACCATGTTCGGTTATTTTCTTGGGTTATTTTTTCAGAGTTTTTCATCTTTAACCCAACCGCTGGGATCTTTTTTTAACCCAACCGCTGGGTTACAGTAAAATTGACTGTTGAAATCACCCCTACCTGGACATCTTCACCCGAATCAGACTAACGATGAGTAGTGGAATAAAACCGTGTTTGGAAGAGAAAAAGGTATGTAATATTGTTTTGTTTTCCCCCCCAAAAAACTACATGATGCTAGATCAAGTGATCAAAGATCATATTGTATTTATTAACTGTTATCTGTTCCTTCGTAGCCCATTTTGCAGATAAACGTTATTTGTGTAACATTACCAGGCATAACATTGGCGTTCATCCAAAAGTTCTTCGGTAACACTTCCTTGAAAATGTGGACATTTCATGTTATTTAAATTGTTAACAATTCGCGTTATGTCTAACATTACTAATATGGCATGGCAAGGGGACAGGAAGGTTGTGAACTGTCCAAGGCGTGAGCCTGTGGTCCGGCCATGCTGTGAAGCAAGCATGCAGGCTGGGGCTGCATGAATACGAGGCCCGAAAAGTCAGTTAGAGGTGTTTTATCAGCTTGAGTTTAACTTTAAGCATCCACACTTTTACTTTAATTTTGCTCAAACTCCTCTATCTTGTCCATAGAGACAATGATAGGATAAACGATGAATGAGGGGATCCACATGTTCAGAGCCCCAGGTGCAGCGCCAGGCAACAGTGATATGTAACCCATTCCTGGCGGACCCGAGGCGGCGCAGCAGGAACGCCAATGACTCGCTACAGACAAAGGGATTCAAAAACCATCAAAAGTGTCTTGTAATCACTTGTCTTTCAACAATTGCAACAGTCCATGAGTGTATAACCATTTTGACTAAGCAGTTAAACTTGCATTCATTCTATTACTTGCCCGCCAACCAGCACTTGGCAATTACTGCTGCTAAAAGACCAATCATCTTGATCAGCAGCAACGACGTTCCTGCCTCTTGGATTAGATCACATGTTGACAGCTGTCCATATTTTTGTGTTTTAGACGTTCATTATACCCCAGTCTGGGATTTTCTGCAGACTGTGGTGCCAACTGCGTGGGTATTGTGCTGCTGAATCCATCACCAAAAAATTGGATCTTGTACGCAAATTTCTTTTGATTAAATAAATTAAATAATTGTTGTGAAAATGAAATTGTATAGCATTGTATTAAAATGTATAAACGTTATATTGTTTTTTTAATTATTGTAATGAAATTTCTTTAATTGTGTATATACTATTTTGTTCACAATCAATCTTTGCCTTTTGCCATTCATGTCTAATTATTGTTAATATGATTTTGAATATGATCATTGTTGTTATTATTGAAACTATTTTCTAACTGATACAACAGTTCTGAATCAGAAATGTAAAAAAATCTAATAACTCAACATGTTGGGTCAAAAATGTCATATTTATAGTGTGGGCAAGCCACTTTACTCACATTGCACATGGATGTGTGTGACTGGTGGTGTGTGTTTGGTGGTGGGCATGAGCCCGTAGATGCAGAATGGCAGCCACGTTCTGTCAGACTGCCCCAAGACAGCTGATGGTTACCAAGGTAGCTCATCACCACCAGAGTGTGAATTTGGGGTGAATGAATAATGCTCTTGTAATTGTAAAGCGTCTTTGAATGTCTCGAAAAGCGCTTTATAACTTCAAGGCATATTATTATTAAGTTTTATGTACTTGTAGCTAATCTGCTACAAGTTCAAAAAGGTACTAGTGTATTATGATTCAATGCTCTAAGCCAAGATATTTTGAAAGTGCCATTGCCAAAAGCGGAGAGCTGTAAGAGATGAATAATGAACCTGCATCCCATAAAAGTGAAGTTTTGGACTTAAATGAAAAGATCATTGTTGGAAGTTAGGAAGTTCTTATCCTATGCTTGTTTGAATCCCAGGTGTGCTTTTGAGTTTAATATTGAAACCGTTGGGCAGACAACATTAATATTTTTTAATGTGACATACCACCAAATTTTTAAACAAAAATATTTTTAAGATCGCTATATTGAGTAAATGGGGAACGAGTGATCAGAACCTTTCCTTTGGTCCATGTTCCAAAATGGATCATTAACGATGAATTGTTTCTCTGCACAGAGAGGGAGCTTACCGGGGCAGAGAAGTCCACAATGGATGAGACAGACATTGATGCTGAAGAACTTCCCCTCCCCGACAGCACAATGAACGAGTTCAGCCGTGGAGTCACCGACCTGGATGAAGCTAAGAAAGAGGAAGATGTGACCAGTGACAAAAAGGTATTAAAAAATAATTATTCTACACCAGTGCTTGATTGAAAAAAAATGGAATAACAATTAGCTAAACACGTCAAAAGTTGAAATTATAAGCTGAAGCAGTTAAATGCATGCAGAGCAGGATTAGCTGCAACCTGCAAGGACTTTACAACCTTGCATTATTTTTATTTCATTTTAGTCATACTTGGTGCTTTTGTGCAGTAGTTAAATCAAATATTTTTTTAGTGTGTAATGTACACTTACCCATCAAACTTCATCCCGGGGTCGTTGGGGGCTCCTGCAAGGTTTCATGCCTATACCTCAGACTTTAACGTTTAGCGTTAGTTGCTAAGATGTAATCCACAGAGACAAGCCTTAGTTTCTTCACCAATCTTCTGTGTCTGGGCTTTTATGCTCCAAACTGGACTCCAATTGTAGAAATTAAGCTTGAACCGGACCTTGTCTCTATTGTCTTAAAATCTAAACTAGTCTTTTTACGCCACAGGAAATGCAAGCAATGCATGTGTGTTAATTGCATTAAAGAAAATGAACATGTTAATGTACAAAAAGCAATCCCCAGCATTATCTTGTAAGTTTTGACCGCACTATTCTATTTGTATAAATTATAAACTCTAATTTGGCAGAAGTGATATGTTTAAAGAGTAGTTGAATATCATTATACACAGGATACATCCTTCGCACCAGTCATGAGTTTAGGTTATACCATTAATATTGGAATATAATAAAAGGTGATATCGATCTTCTGAATCTCCTGAACATGCCAAGCTAGTTTTAATATCAGCTCAAAATAGCTTGTGATTTGCAAACCATTCTTCACTGTAATTGTACTTCTCCATCTGGATTACTGAAGTGACAGACATTCTAATAGAGTTCAGAATTTAATTCTGGCTTAAAATAGCAATCTTTAGGTTGAATGCAGGCTTCTGTGGTTCATATACTGTAGCTTATTTGTTGAAACTCACAGAAACCTATTTATCTTTCCACTCAGGCATGATTTTGAGTGATTTTTTTCTGTTATTGTCTAGGATGATGAGATTTGAGTCATGTCTGAAGCTGATAAGAGAAACAGACTCCTCTCTCCAGGAAATTACAATGCAGAATAATTTGCTCTCTGAATGTTCTGTTCCAGTGAAATTTTTACACTTTCTTTAAACACCTCCTTGATATGTTTTGGGGTACAAGAATAGTTGTAAAATGTAACCAGTTGCAGGGCGATGGTCATGAAGTTGTGATCATCAAGGTTATGGAACTACTTGAGATTTTAAAGGGGATGTACGGCTAGCACAAGATGCATTGTTAATGCAATAATGCTCATGTTGTTGAGAGATTTATATTTATGATGCTAGTATGGACATGATGCTAGTAAGATCATCTGCAGATTCTCACCCTATTGTCTGTTTGGATCTAAGCAACACTGTATATTGACAGGGATACTGTACTATTATCAAGCACTGTCCTTCAGATTAAATAAAAATTAAGGTCCTGTTTTTCTGTGGTTGTTTAAAAAATAAACCTAGCATGGGATGCGAGAAAGTGTTTCCTGGCCAAACTTGACTACTCTTAATATTCTTTGAATTCAAATTATTCTTCCAATAATCCCAGTTCATTATTGACCCATCTATAGTGAGTGTTCTGGTGCACAATGGCAGCAGTCATGTCATCCAGGTGAATGGTTCACAATTATGAGACCACCCTTTTATATGTAAAGTGTGTCTAGAGCAGACATGAGCATACTACGGCCCGCGGGCCATATACGGCCCGTTGGTCTTTTTAATCTGGCCCACCAAACATCTCCCAGTTATATCAAAATATAAACCTTGTTCATTTACTTTTCCCTGTAATGCCCACATTTCCCCAATGGGGGCGCGCTTGAGCATTTGCCCCCTCTCCTTCGCGGTTAAGCTTTTCCCAGAAGAAAAAAACATGTTACAGCTTTAAATCTAAGCTCGTTTTATTCTCCAGACAAGTTGCGAATGCATCCTTCACTCATTTCACCACACTTGACACTCAGAAAGACGCGACACGATACAGCAAATGACCTGCACAGAGAATTCAGTCGCCGGTTCTCTGAATTTGAAAACATTGAAAAGTCACTTCAGCTCGTGTCTTGTCCCTTCTCACAAGACTCTGAAACAGTACCACATGAGGCGCAATTAGAACTGATCGATCTTCAGTCTGACGCCATCTTGAAAGAAAAGTTTAACACTCTTAAACTTAACGAGTTTTATGCTTCACTGGACGAAGCCACCTTTCCAAACCTACGGAGGACGGCACAGAAGATGCTAACCTTGTTTGGCTCGACCTATATATGTGAGCAGACATTTAGTGTTATGAACATGAACAAAGCCCGTCACAGATCCAGGATAACTAACAAACACCTCGGATCTATCCTGAGAATCGCCACAACAAAACTTATTCCAGACTTTGATGCACTGACAAAACAGGGAGATCAACAACATTGTTCCCACTGAAACTGATGGGAAGTTTTCCTGCTGTGTATTTTAAACTGAAATGTAATTAAATTAACCATTAATCATTAAAAGGTCAAATCCTGTATGTAATTTATATAACACTCCATCCATCTGTTCTTGGCTCGGCCCCTCTTTCAAATTTTAGAACTCATTGTGGCCCGCGACTCAAAAAGTTTGCCCACCCCTGGTCTAGAGCCTGGAAATGCACTGTAGATATAATGAATTATTATTTTTATTCAGAGTGCTTTCAAACTGTAATGGGTCCAATTTGAGTTGATGGTAAAATCTATAGCCTAAACTAATTTAGATTGGCTTATAACTCTGACATGCTAAGTCTTATAACTTTGATATACTAATTCTCAACAAATGAACAAACAATGCTTGAACATAAGAAGTTGGTGTAAAAATGCTTAGAAGTTTTTTTTTTTTTTTTTTTTTTTTTTAAAGAGCTGTAGTT